>CM060945.1:416356558-417067558 GCA_030765085.1 Allium cepa | reverse complement strand
TGGGGCGATTATGGTTCATGGTGGAGTTTTTAGGGATAAGAGGCAATGGGAATGGAAGCTAAGGGTAACGTATGGACGGGCCTACGCTCGGCAAGGAGGGGGAGGCGTGACGAGGTCGGAGGGACACGTGGCAAAGTGGTTATCGTGTCGTGTTTCTAGCGTGCTTGGTTGTGAGCGAGAGTGGAAGGAGAATTAGGCTGGGTTTAATTATTTAAAAGGTTAATATATTTGTTAATGATTAATTAATAATATAATTTTATTATCAAATTTGTAAATGTTGTAAACATGATAACTTGCTCATTTTAGGTCTAAATCAGACGTGTTCAATCGCTTTAGGTTCGTATAGATGAGCACTACATTATGGAATTGGATTGGTTAAGATTTGAGCTTGTAGAATGTCAAGCTAAAATCGAACGCCAGATGAAACCAGAATGCGATGGTGACAACTGAAATAATTGTAAGTTAAACTTACCTTTATGGCTAACCAGTACATTGTATAATTGATAAAAATTGTTGACTAGATGTTTGGATGATTTAATGTAATGTCAGTTTATTTGGATTTATTTCCACCTTTGGAGCGGATGTCTTTTTATATACCTACCTAGTAGAAGATGACCCATGTAATTATATCTTGTTTGTGATGTAGGGAAATAAGTTGGAGGGATCCAATAGGATTCGTCATCACTGTTTATTTTAATTTCAATAATATTCCTAGCATATAAATTATTGGATATCAAACCTGATTGTTGGCTCTATTAATTATGACATGGATATATGTTCAAAACTTAAACCCAGTGGTGATATAAAATCAGTATAGATATTGGTTTAACATTGGGTAGTTATTGGCCTCAAATTAGTACTTTATAAATACAATAAGTTATCATTTGATTTGAAGTTGGTTTTAAGACAGGAAATGATTTTAAATCTAAAATTGGGTTCTAGAAATATTTTTTTTATAAATGATTTAAATTCTATTTTACTCCAACCTTGTCATCTATCTTTTCTAGATTATTTATTTAATGATATTTTAAAAGATTTTTTATTTATATTTAATATTTTTTAAAGTTATTTATTCTTAATTAATATTGATTTGAGGTTATTTATAAATACATAAATATTTTGAAAAGTTAATTAATTAAATAATTAATATGATTTGACATTTATAATAAGGATTTATTTATAACATTTTGGAAATAAATTATTGATATTTACAATAATGGTAAGGGTTAATTTTTATTGTTTATTTAACAATATTTTAAAATTATTAATTATTATTTTCAAGATGTTCTGAAGTTAATAATTATTATTTATACATAATATTTATTGTTAATAATTATTAACATATAATAGAGTTTTGAAGTAAATGATTTTTATTTATTTATAAATGTTTTCGGGACTTATAAATAGTGTTTTATAATGGACTTGGGTTTTATAAGAGGAGTTTATAAAATGGTTTGAAGACTTAAAGGAAGATTATTTACAAGGTAAAATAATTTGTAAATGGTTAGATATTTATTAACGAAATTCAGAAATGGGTTTATAGAATTATAAGAGGGGTTTTATAAATAGTTGCATGGGTATATAAAGGGTTTATAAATGACTTGAGAAATAATTTGTATATAGTTTATAAATGGTTTTAGAGATTTATAAAGGAATTTATAAATGATTTGAGAATTGTATAAAAAGGAAATCTTTCTCCATTTTGTGAATATACATATACCATTGAGATAAGTATATGGATATTTTTTAAGTATTTAAAACCTATGAATTTGTGAATGTATCTATGTAAAAGTATTTTTGTACATATATTATAAAGTGATTTTTATTAATGAAAAGGAAAATTAAAAGGAGGCTAGTGGTTACTTATGTGCTTATCCAATGTTGGTTTTCCCTATGGAGTTAAATCTCTGCTTTGGATGTGTTTTTGTGGATAGTTAAATAATTGACGATCGAATATGGACCCAAAACATAATTTTGGAAAATATCTAGGAGAAACATGTGAGTTATATGGCCCAGTCATCTCCAATGATGTTGTACTAAGTGTATAGATATTCTTTCGTTCTCCTAGGATAAACGATAAGGAAATCCATCAATTAACGGTTGGGAGGTGATCTCTGCTTCTATCTTTGACCATTTATTTCCTAAAGAACTAGGGTTGAGTTTACATAATACTATCAAATGTTGTTTCGAACAGACTGGAATCAGAAATGTTATCCGAAAACCACTTTGATCCAACTCATGCGTTTCAAAGTAAGATATCCTGAAGATGATGGAATTCAATATGGAGCTCTCAAGCGTTTCATTCGGTCCCAAAACACAATTGTATGGACGAATGCTGGCATTGAATTGTTGCTTGGAGGGCAGTGTTAGTATTCCAAGTGGAAAGTGCTACATAAAAGCTAAATGTAGCCTCAAGTCTCGTCAATTGGGAATGACTAAAACACGGGAGATGCAGTAGGGCTAACTAGATCGCTCCCAAGTAGGGTATGACCATCCCTATCTAAAATTGATATCATCTCTCATTTGTATGCTTTGGGGACTATTAACGGGGGGATGATCGTATTCGGTACTACTATTTAAGTGGTAGGAAGGTTCTGTGTTGGCAAGGGATCCTAGCAAGGTCCTGAGTGTTATTTTATCTAGAGATGCACCATGACGAGTAGTACCCCAATAGCCAAGTCGTTATATGGAATCTACTCTCCAATAAGCACCGTACAAACTTAGTTTTTCTCAACTATGTTGAAACGTGAGATGCAAGCATTTCAGCTATACTCAAAATTTTATTTTCACCCCTAGACATTATTATGACATCAATGGATTTTATGTAGAAAATGTTTTGGTTATCGTAAGGTATAAACTTGTCTGTGTTTATATGCGTCGTGGTCTCACAGGATAATTTTTATTTTCAAAAGATTTTTGAAAACATTAAAATTCAATTAAGGTGTGTTTTTCTCATGCTAAATTACCAGACTGACTTGGGTGTTATTTTATTATAATGCTCAGGTTAGACCAAGCATATTGTAGATTAGTTTAGATGCTTTTGAGCTTTAGGAGACGAGCTGGAAGCCAGAGATATATTTTCATATATGGTTATTTTTCTACAACATTCATTGTTTTATTTATCAGCAAATTGGAGGGCATGTTGCTATAACTGTCCAGACTAAAATAGATTAGCATACTCTGATTGATGTGTGTGTGTATGTGTATATATTACAATTTGCTTTTCACTTAAAGATTTATTGTATGTTATAGATTATTCTTTCCACCGCGAGATTCAGTATTGTTAGTTTTCCTCTTGTCTTCTTCCTTTTTTCTTTTTCCCTAACAATCGGGTTTTCCGGCATTCGATTACTCGACACACAATACAGTGGATGTATTGGTGTCGATTTTCGAGGGTCGAACATCTCGAGTTTTTATATAATATATTTAAGATTAAATTCAAATTTGATGAAAAACCTGCGAATAAAAACTAATAATTCAATCTTACCTTTAACAAATTTTGTACAACAAACCGAAGATTCTATGTTTGTAGGCATTCATAATCCAATACCCTTCTACAAAATGAATGGTGGAAACTAATTTCGTAATCATATTAATCAAAAGCCAAAAATAATTAGAAAATGAATTTTCAAACATAAATCACGAAGAAAAGATTTGAATTCCAAATTCTAGAAGAAAAACAACAAATTTAACCTTAAATCAATTACACAAATAACTATTGAATATCAAACCTCTATATTGTATTGAATCGATCCAGTGAACCGATGGTTTTTCAGTTTTGAATTTTTTTCCATAAAAATTTAATCCTTAAAAATAATAGGTAGAAATATAGTTACTAGAAAATGAAGAAATCATACAAAATTTAAGGAGAGTATAAAAGTGAAGAACTATTGAATAATTAGATTAAGTTCAATTAGGTTAAAAACTAATAAGATAAACTAAATAATATTTAGAATGAAATCTGACTTTGATATAGGTCAAGATTATAGATCTTTCAAGTTATAAATACGAAGATAAAAACTGGAAAGAGGTAAATTATGAAAAGTAATGAAATGTGATGGAGAAAAGTTAACATGAAAACTAAACTAAGAAGATCCAAAAATATATTATATGAAAGTATGGAGAAGAGAAAGAAATATATTATTAATTTATAAAGAGTAATTAAGAAAAGAGTGTGGTGAATTAAATAATGCTTCTTTTACGCGAAATACGTGAAAGAAAGAGTTAAAATGATAGAAATTAGGACTTATTTTTTCTTAAAATTATAAGAGAAATAGAATACAAATGGTCAACATTCGAACTTCTATCTATATAATAGAAGAGGTTCTTTTATAAAAGATTATCAATTATATCAGAAAACACCAAATAGACCTAAGCATATGCTATTTACCCTCAAGACATATTCTTATGGAAATCAGATCGTATTTGTCACACTATAAGATAGGCATGTTGTCTCATAGATTATCCTTCGCAAGATAGAATAACATTCATTAACACAGAAGGATATCTAAAGAAATAAAAAAAGATCAGAAAGTTCAAATAACATTATGCTAAACATGAAAAACCATAATACGTACTTAAGAACTGAAGAAAAATGGATCGAGGCATATATGAATGGTGTAGGTACAAAAAAATTGAATAGATACAAAAATGTAACAGATAAGAATTGGTAAAGAATTGATAAGTATGTGTATGGGAAATACCATGGAAATCAAATCAAAATTTCTTCCAATTTCTTTATTGACTTTTCAATGAACAAATTACCTATAACTAAAGAAATGCAACCGCATTAATTTTTTTGGAGAACGATACATTTCAACTTGTTTTTCTAATCATGTTCTATAATATTATCACTTGTTGGAGAATAGTGATGTTCTATTTACATAGTAATTTTTTAAGAAGTCAAACTAATATGGAGAAAAATAAAATATAACACACCTAAACTCATAGTGCATGCTATGCGCAATGAAAGAGAGAATTTGCGACTACAACTAAAAGCTAAAAGTAAACATAAAAAACCAAAGGAGAAAACTTTCCACTCTGATTTGAAGGTAAAAATTTTATGAGATATTTTATTATTCTTGTAGAAATCAAGTCATACATGTCACACCTCAAGATAGGCATGTCGTCCCACAGATTGTTCTTCAGATGATAGAATAGCGGTCATTAATAAAAAAAGATATCTAAATTAATTGAACAAAAGAACATAAAGTTTAACCTACATTATGCTAAAACGTGAAACCTATTATATGTACTTAGTAATCAAAGAAGAAAATGAATTGGGACACATATGAGCAACGTATGCACTACAAAACAATCGCATAGATACAAAAAAGTAATAAAGAAAAACTCCTAAAGAATTGATATAAAATGTAACAAATTCTAAAATATATTTAAAGCGTTCGAATTGGAATTAACATGAAAGTTGAATCAAAAATTCATTTAATTTCTTTATTTGGACATTTCAGTGAACAAATTATATGCAATAAAAGAAAAGCAACCACATTAACTTTCTGAAAGAATAATACATTTCAACTTGATTTTTTTAATCAGGATTCTATAAAATTGATCACTTGCTAGAGATGGAGTGATGTTTTCTTTTTCTTAAATCAAACTAACTCCTATAAGACAAACTAATATAGTGAAAAACGAAATATTACATATCCAAAACTGTAACAACCCTGTATTTTGTGATAATTTATAATTGTTTATTTTGATATTTTTTATTTGAATTTCTGATTTAAATATTTTATTATATTTATTAAAATGGATAAAATTTATTATTTTAAATATAATTTTGTTTATTATATTTATTATAAAAATGAATTTAATTTCAAGAATACTGCTTTTCGTTTTGTTAAAATCCGATTTATATTGCGAAAGTTATGCTTTTTACAATATTGTATGTAAATTAATTTATTTAATAAAATTGTCTATTTTAATTTATGTAAATAATATTTTTATTTGTCAAATCTTGTTCTAATTTGTTTATATATGTGTTATATGATATGTTAGGTATATATTTTTATTTTAAAACATTTTTAAAAGTGATGTTATAATTTTCCAAAACTTATTGTAATTTATTTTCAATTTTTAAAACCTAGTTTCTAGTTTTAAGCTATTTTTCTTAATTTAATTATATTTATCTAAAATTTATTTATTTATTTCTTTTCATGCATTATTTTGTTGTGTTTTTATTTTATTTGTATTCATTTTTCATGTGTTCAAAAATGTTAAAAAGAAAAGGAAATTTGAAGAGTTTAAACCTTTTATGTGCCTTGCTTTTTCACCTCCTTTACCTTTTCAATTCCAAACAACATTTGCATTTAATTTCTGCTAACCTTATTTTATTCTTTCAGCTGAACATTTTCACTTTCTTTCACGTAAAGGAAAACTTCTCATCTAAAATTTTTCGGCCATCAATTTCTGAAGCAAAGTTTGGTAATGATTTTTCACTTTTTCTTACATTCTTTCTTGTTTTATTAATTTTATTTGCCTTGCTTCACATTCTAGGTTCGGCCACTTGCTCCTCCATCACCATGGCCCCCATTGTCCATGTCAGGACATGCACCCTCTTGATTGAAAACTCCATAAAAATAATGCAAACACTTACTATATCATGCATAGCCGAGCTCCTATTACCACTATCACCTCATACAACCCCTTGGCCGCCCTTTGCACCACCTTCTCCAGCCCCTACCTGACCCGAAGACCATTGCCACATAATTCCGTAACCCCATCAGGCCTGGCCGTGCCAATACATGCCTATGGCCAAACCATATTTGCATAAAAATCCACTTGTTTGCCTTGTACTTGTATTTTCATGCATATCAACTACCATACCTTCATTACCTTAGTTAGTCCGAGCATACTTGACCCATACTTGACCAAACACACCCCATGGCTGTGCCTTATCACTCTTTAGGACGAGCATAGTGATGGTGGAAGCAAGTGCAAGGGTTTGATTCTTTGTTGTATATGATTTCTAGATTGTTTAAGGTTATATTTTGGGTTGAAATCCATGTTATATATATATATACATATATATATATTGTTTTATTTCATATGCACAGGACAAATAGCTTTGGCTCTCCCTCATTTGAGTCGTAGACGTGTTTTCATGCCTTTTGGATCTTTGTTGTGTGTTTGGTTGTTATCTCCAGCTTGTAGATGTGAGTAATTCTCACCAGACATTTATACTTATATAATTAGTAAATTGATAGCATTTGAATCTGTAAACCATATCGTCATGTTATAACTGCTCATGCTATGATCATACGATGTTCATCCCTGTTTATACACCTGTTATATCATCTGTTACTGTTTTATGATGCTATTTTGTTTATTTATATCAGTTTATCACACTGCAAGTTCCTTGTAGAATAGGATCACTATGGGTTGAAATGATACATAACCGAATGGACTTTAGAATAGGGAAAAATTATTATGGGCTGAAATGATAAGCCTGAACAATTTTTATTTATTTTTATTTACTTGGGATTTCGGGTTTGAAATAATAGAACTCAGATTTTTCCTTCGCAAATTACGGATTGAAATGATATATTATCCATATCCCCCGACTTAGGTTAGAAAATTATATACAGACCCATGGTTAATATATATTTTCTTGAATTTATAAAATATTATTAAAATGTAAACATTATGAAATTTTGATTTAAATGTAATTTAAAAATGATTTTTATAAATTTTTGGTGATTTTCTATAAGTTAAATAAGTGAAATAATTAAATGGTAGTGTAGAATTTGAAGTATAAGTTAATTTTGGAATTTATGATTTTTTTTATAAATGTAGTTCAAATTAAGTAAGAAAATATGATCTTTTGATTTTAATTTGAACTTAAAATGATTTTTATAAAGTGTTATTGATTTTTCTATAAATTAAAATAGTTGAACAAATAAATGTTTATAATTGAAATTTGAAGTATAACTTAACTTGGAAAATGCGAAATGGGTTTTAAAAATAAAAGTTAAGTTAAGAAATAAAATAGAATTTAAAATTTAATTTATGAAATGGAAAATTTAATTAAAATGTAAAGTAAATGTAATGTTATAAAATTTTACATTAATTTAATAAGTAAATTTGTGACGCCCCACCTCTATACCCACGCTAGCCAAGAACACTACGGTGTAGTGCTGTCAACTAGCACGGAGAATAAGGCTGTTGAGGAGCGACCATCCATGTGATTGCTTATCACACGGTGGCTATAAATAATCTTCGGAAATAAACATAGAAATAAGCATAACACAAATCAGTCACAGACATCCATATCACAAAGGCGGAAGAAGATATGGATATATAACTAACACATGAAAGTGCACATCAGAGTAGTGGTCAAAAAGATCCACAATAATACAAAAGAATAGCAACACGTGTTATACAAAAGAATACAACTATGAGTCTATATCTCAAGTGTATACAACAAAAACTGCTAATCTAAATGGTTAGCCAAAAGTCAGAGTAGCAAATCCCGGGAAGAAGTCAAGCAGAAGCACCTATAACATCTCGGTCTGACCCGAGTATTATTTAAGAAAATAATAAACGGATCAATCTAGCTATAAATATCAGATGACATGGTATAAAATAAAAGATATGGCATAAACATAAAATATCCATACTGACATACTACTATAAGTATGCAAATGATGATCAACAGAAGACCAATCAATGAGAGATAAATCAATATCACAAGAATCTTCTCAAAGATCCAAAGAGGGCATCATACCCTAAACTTGTACTCATAACAAGTCAATGACATAAATTCCAGAAATCAACACAAGAAATCCAGAAATCACAGAAAAAGGGAAAGAGGCCTATCACATGACGGTCCGAAGACCATGGGGAGCTACCCCATATGTGTGAGTCGAAATCGCACAAATGAGGTCAAGGCTAACCAAAAAGAAAAAAGGTATGTGTGAGTGGAATCACACAAATGGTGTCTAGCCTAACCTCGCAACAAAAGGATATGTGTGAGTCGGAATCACACAGATGAGGTCTAGGCTAACCAAAAAGCAAAAAGATATGTGTGAGTGGAATCACACAAATGGTGTCTAGCCTAACCTCGCAACAAAAAGGTATGTGTGAGTCGGAATCATACAGATGAGGTCTAGTCTAACCAAAAAGCAAAAAGGTATGTGTGAGTGGAATCACACAAATGGTGTCTAGCCTAACCTCGCAACAAAAAGGTATGTGTGAATGGAATCACACAAATGGTGTCTAGACTAACCTTGCGGACAAAGAGATATGTGTGAGTCGGAATCACACCCATGAGGTCTAGTCTAACCTTGCAAACAAAGAGACATTGCACAATTGCTAGTCTAGATCATAAGATGATCGTCATGATCAAAGAGAAGTGTCAATTATAGTAAGCTAGTAAATATATGAGCTTAGCTTCGTGTCCCATAACCACTAGCTTAAATTAAATATTTACGAACAAATTGTAGATGTCCACTAGAAAATTATCACAAAAAGGTTCAATCGAACAAGTCCAAGAGTTAACCGACGAAGCAAATGCAAGCGTTTCATACCACTTGTTTTACTAAGCCGTTTAATTCAATTTCTCATTCGAGTGAGGTAAAGGTTTGTATATACTAGTAGATTGGAAAATGGTTTAAGAAAAGAGCTTTGTTATTGAAAATAGAGTTGAAATCATTTTGTTGAAAGGGTTTTGATATTTGCTACTAGTATTGAAACCTTCACATTTTAAAGTGACAAATCATAGAAGTGATTGTAGAAACAATCAATCATAAAAATTCACATTCGAAGACGTGAATAAAATCCAAAGAAACCGATAAAGTATCCATCGAAATAGATATTAAAAAATCCATAAAATCGACCGAGAAGCCCAAGATAGTTTGTCTCGAAGAATGGTCAACTCAGCATCTGAACAAAGCAAGTTCTATTGAATGTTTTTCAGATAAGATCCCCTACGGAGGGGGGGTCCAGAGGGGCAGCGCCCCCGGCGGGGTGCGGGGTAACGCCCCGTCCAAAATGGTACGACCTAGTGAAGACCTAAGGGAGGATAGGATCGAGCGATCTAAAGGTTGCGACCTAGGGTACACGCGACCTAAGGGAAACTCGCGACCTAACATGGTCGAGCTAAGGTGAGGTGCGACTCAACAAGGTAAGCGACCTAAGGGAGACGAGCGACCTAAGGAACTCGCGACCTAACAATAGCACAGGCCAAGCGACCTAACGTTTTAAGACCGAACGACCTAATTAAATTCGCGACCAAAAAATGACAAGGCCGAGCGAGTAAAGGGGATTGTGCGACCTAGGGTACACGCGACCTAAGGGAAACTCACGACCTAACATGGCTGAGCTAAGGTGAGGTGCGACTCAACCAGGTAAGCGACCTAAGGGACTCGCGAGTTATAAGAGGCGAGTGACCTACGAGTTAAAGGGGTCGAGCGACCTAGAGGTGTTCGCGACCTAGTGGTCGAGCGACTTAAGTGGGTACGCGGCCTAAAAATATAAAGGCCTAACGACCTAAAGCCAAAGACGACCCAAATTGGTTGCGGGTTAAAATGGTTGAGCGACCTAAGGATTTAAAGGCCATGCGACCTATGGGAGTGGGCGTAAGGCCAAAGGGGAACGGCCCAGTATCTCGCTACCTAACGATGTAGTGGCGAGCGACCTACGACCTAAGCCCTAACGACCCACGACCCACGACCTAGCGACCTAACTCCAAAGCGAACGACCTAAGGCATGCAAACGATTTTAAGGCCAGAAACGAGCTATTCTCTGGGTGACTTTTCAACAGCGAATGACCTAGCATAGGCAGAACGACCTAAGTGCAGAAATTCACCAAGAACACTAAAAATTGGAGTTTTTTGCCAATCCAATTCAAACCAAATGCAAATGTACATGCAAAGTGATGGGAATTCATTCCCAATAGTCCAAGATAGTTATAGACAAGAATGTGAGATAAAAATCTCACCTTTTCACCAAATTATAAAGGTAAAGCTTGAAGGTGAATGGAGAAGCAACTACAAGCTTGAATCCAATGTTTTTCCTTGAATTTGGAGTTGAATGATGGAGGTGGAGTTGAAACCTAGGCTTGGAGTTTCTAATTTCCCTTTCCACTCACCATTAATGTTAAAGTTTGTGCTTGGTAGGAATTTATGAAGAATGAGGAGAAGGAGAGAAGTGGGCTTGAGTTATAATGGCTAGACTAACCCAAAGTCCAAAGCGGGAAAAGTTAGTGAAATTTCACTAACTCCAAACCTATCAATGTTTATACTTAAAAAAGTTGTAAACGACATTTCGAACTCAATGGAAGTGGTCTTGAGTCCTAATTTGACCGTTTGCAAAACGTAGCTTTTCGGACCAATATCCGATTAACGACAAAATATTAAATAAAATATTTAAATATAAAATCGATAAATATACGGGTTGTTACAAACTCCCCTCCTTAAAGAAATTGCGTCCTCGCAATATATAAGATGGAAATAAAAAGTAACAACCATAAAAGCATATTAATCACAAAAGGAATTTGAAATAGGAAGTTCACCTCAAAGAGCAGTAGTAAGCAAGTCCGGATGTGTTCGCTCGATGAATTCTCTAGATTCCCAAGAGCAATCTTTAGGATTTGAGGACCATTGAACCCTCACAAGCGGAACATCTTTATTTCGAAGTCGTTTGACCTCCGAAGCAATAATTCGAATAGGATGCTGCTCGTAAGTTAAATTCGACGTAACTTCAATTTCTTCCACAACACCAGGCTCAAGAATAGAATCGGAATCTCGTTGGCATTTCCGTAATTGAGAAACATGAAACACGTCATGCACAGCAGAAAACTGAGCCGGTAATGTAAGGCGATAAGCCATAGAACCAATACGTTCAGTGATAGGAAATGGCTCAATATATCGAGGTGCTAACTCTCCCGACCGACTGAAACGTACAACACCTTTCATAGGTGAAACACGAATAAAGTCTGGACCTAAAACCAGCCTCTCACCGGCCTCAAGCCAACAAGAAGGAGATCGGAATGGCCTTCCGTAGAGTGCCTCGAAAGGTGCCATACCAATACTAGATTGGAAGCTATTATTATAGGAAAATTATACAAGAGGAATAGGATCTTCCCAGCTTCCACGGAAATCAAGCACACAAGCACGAAGAAGATCTTCAAGAGTTTGATTCACACGCTCGGTTTGTCCATCGGACTAGGGGTGATAAGCGGTGCTAAAATTAAGCTTCGTTCCTAAAGCTTTTTGAAGACTCTTCCAGAATCCACTAGTAAACAATGTATCACGATCACTAACAATAGAAGTAGGAACTCCATGCAATTTAACAATTTCTTTGATAAAAGGTTTGGCCAAAAGTGGAACGGTTCTGCTAGACCGAACGGGAATAAAATGGGCAGATTTAGTAAATCTATCAACAATCACCCATAAGCTATCATGACCCGAACGAGAACGGGGAAGGCCATCAATAAAATCCATGGAAATTTGGTCCCACTTCCAAATTGGAATTTCTAAAGGTTGCAATAACCCACCGAGCCTTTGATATTCGGCCTTAACGAGTTGGCAAGTCATGCAACACTTAACGAAGTTAGCGATGTCAAGTTTCATACCCTCCTAATAATAAAGTCGCTTCATTTCCGCGTACAGTTTACTACTACCGGGATGAATGGTAAATTTAGAACGATGGGAATCTTCTAAAATGTCTTTTCGAAGATCACTAATATTTGACACGATAAGTCTACCAAATTTCCGAATGTCGCCACGAGAACCAATATCAAAGACTTTCAAACCTTCAATATCTATTCTATCCTTAAAATTTTGGCCAAGAAGAGCCAAGTCGGGATCTAGCCTTTGAGCTTCAAGAATGCGGTCTAAAAGAGAAGGATGAGCCTCAAGGCTACATAAAACAAGAGATGAACATAAATCGGAAACATAGTCTCGAATTTCACAAGTGGATAAAACCTCGAGATCATTCCATTCAGTTATCATCATGGAAACAACCGCTTGTTGCTTGCGACTAAGTGCATCGGCAACTCGATTTCCCTTTCCGGGAGTATAAAGAATATCAAGATTATAAGATGCAAGGAATTCGAGCCAATGCTGTTGACGCAAATTAAGTTCCTTTTGAGAAAATAAATATTTCAAAGACTTATGGTCGGTATAAAGAATAAATCTCTCTCCCAATAGATAATGACGCCAAATTCGAAGGGCGAAAACAATAGCTGCGAGTTCTAGATCATGAGTGGCATACCTAGTCTCGATCGGCTTTAATGATTTTGAAGCATAAGTGATAGCACGTTCTCTTTTGCAAGAGAACGACATCAAACCCAATACGATTATCATTGGTATAAAAGATAAAGTCTTGGTTCCCATCGGGAATCACAAGAATAAGAGTATCGAAAAGAAAGAATTTCTTTTAAGTAATTTTCTTTCCCGAAAAGCTAAAACTTTCAAAATCACAATTATCTCGATGTCAAAATATTTCTAGAAAATTTTACATTCTTACAAGTCAATATATCGTGTCTGACTGTCTCATCAAAGTGTTTAGGAAATTCCTATCGATAACGTTGATCAGGCGCATCGACCAGAATTCTTAAAGCACTCAAAGGGCAATACAATCACAAAATCATCTTCTATATGATAAAAATATCTCTTAAAAAGTTTTAAGAATATTCTTTGCTCGTTTAAGAACAAAATCCTACTATACTTATAAATAAATCTTATGAAAAAGATTTGCAAAGATTTTAAATTGCTAATTTCATCCAAAATCAATAAACACAAGAATGGTCTCATCGAAATACTCATAGAATACTCGGCTTATAAAATGGATGAAATAAGCTAGACAAACTGAATGATATAATAAGTCATTCATAAGAATCATAACGAGTGCGGAATGCGGTAAGTGGAATGCTAACTCCCGCAACTCGTAACCAAATGAAAATCGGTGGCAAGGTCAAACTAGAATGACCTTAACACCACACAAAAGATTTCTTAGGTGATAATCCTAAGACAAACTCAAAAATACCGGAAAAGTTTCACAAATTATTTAGATAAGAGAAATAACACTTTTCTCATCTTGAGGGCTTAAAAAATAAAATGATGCCTTCAAAAATTTGAAATCGAAATCACAAGAAAAATAGAAATCTGCTTAACAGATAGAAAATGTCTAAGATGAATCGTCCACACTAAAAATAGGATATGGCCTTCACAACGACTAAGCCAATCCTTTTCAAAATTCAATTCCGAAGTCTAAGTAAAAATCGGCTTGGAAAGAAAAATCACATAAGATAATTTCGACATCTATAGAAAGCAAATTGAGTGTTGCGGATCTACCATCCGGATTCGCAACTCTCAAAGAAGTCATCAAGCCTAAAATATTTTCAAAGAAAAAGAATCAACAAGTTCTTTTGATATAAAATAGTGAGATGGAACCCATATCAAAAAGAACTCAAATAAGAAGATCACGAAATAAAACAATGCCATCAAGGATTGAGTGAAAAGTACCTTGACCAAGAGAAGAGTTGCTAGGGGCTTGCACAATATTTAGCTTTCTCATGTCCTTGTTCAAAAGTTTGGGACATGCAGATAAAAGATGACCCGGTTTTTTGCAATAGCGACAGGAATGAGGTTTCGGACACATATTTGCATAGTGTTCCTTAGAATTACAATTATAGCATCCTCCATGATTAGGGATTGGAGTCTTTGCTACAAAAGTAGTTTGCTTCATTCTCTTATTGGGATTAAGGCTCTTGAACTTAATATGCCTCTTCTTAGAAATCCTAATATCACAAACACTTCCTTTACCAACCTCTCCATGAAGAAGAGTAACATCCACAAGCTGATTGAAAGAAACTTCAAGTTTCAAAGGTAGAACCATTTCGGGGTTCTTACTCAAAGCACAGATAAACTCTTGATTCTCCACAAGATCCAAAAGTTGTTGGGCAGGCATGAATGCGCCATCCAGAGAAGGGCTACTGGATCGACCAACGCAAGGACTGCTAGAACTAACCATTTCTCTTCCTTTAGAAAAGAATGAAGGAGAAAAGTTATTCTCAAAATAAATATCAAGCAATCTTGATAGATAAAACAAGGAATCATAAATGAAAATAGGATAGACGGTACGAAGACCCGAAAAAAAAAATCCTAAAGCACGACTCCTAAGATGGAGTTAGGACGATGATCCTTGTTAAATTATTCTACATTGTTCCAAAGTTTGGCTCTGATACCAAGTTGTGACGCCCCACCTCTATAGCCACGCTAGCCAAGAACACTACGGTGTAGTGCTGTCAACTAACACGGAGAATAAGGCTGTTGAGGAGCGACCATCCATGTGATTGCTTATCACACGGTGGCTATAAATAATCTTCGGAAACAAACATAGAAATAAGCATAGCACAAATCAGTCACAGACATCCATATCACAAAGGCGGAAGAAGATATGGATATATAACTAACACATGAAAGTGCACATCAGAGTAGTGGTCAAAAAGATCCACAATAATACAAAAGAATAGCAACACGTGCTATACAAAAGAATACAACTATGAGTCTATATCTCAAGTGTATACAACAAAAACTGCTAATCTAAATGGTTAGCCAAAAGTCAGAGTAGCAAATCCCGGGAAGAAGTCAAGCAGAAGCACCTGTAACATCTCGGTCTGACCCGAGTATTATTTAAGAAAAAAATAAACGGATCAGTCTAGCTATAAATATCAGATGACATGGTATAAAATAAAAGATATGGCATAAACATAAAATATACATACTGACATACTACTATAAGTATGCAAATGATGATCAACAGAAGATCAATCAATAAGAGATAAATCAATATCACAAGAATCTTCTCAAAGATCCAAAGAGGGCATCATACCCTAAACTTGTACTCATAACAAGTCAATGACATAAATTCCAGAAATCAACACAAGAAATCCAGAAACCACAGAAAAAGGGAAAGAGGCCTATCACATGACGGTCCGAAGACCATGGGGAGCTACCCCATATGTGTGAGTCGAAATCACACAGATGAGGTCTAGGCTAACCAAAAAGCAAAAAGGTATGTGTGAGTGGAATCACACAAATGGTGTCTAGCCTAACCTTGCAACAAAAAGATATGTGTGTGTCGGAATCACACAGATGAGGTCTAGGCTAACCAAAAAGCAAAAAGGTATGTGTAGGTGGAATCACATAAATGGTGTCTAGCCTAACCTCGCAACAAAAAGGTATTTGTGAGTCGGAATCACACAGATGAGGTCTAGGCTAAACAAAAAGCAAAAAGGTATGTGTGAGTGGAATCACACAAATGGTGTCTAGCCTAACCTCGCAACAAAAAGGTATGTGTGAGTGGAATCACACAAATGGTGTCTAGACTAACCTTGCGGAAAAAGAGATATGTGTGAGTCGGTATCACACCCATGAGGTCTAGTCTAACCTTGCAAACAAAGAGACATCGCACAATTGCTAGTCTAAATCATAAAATGATCATCACGATCAAAGAGAAGTGTCAATTACAGTAAGCTAGTAAATATATGAGCTTAGCTTCATGTCCCATAACCACTAGCTTAGCTTAAATATTTACGAACAAATTGTAGATCTCCACTAGAAAATTGTCACAAAAAAGTTCAATCGAACAAGTCCAAGAGTTAACCGATGAAGCAAACGCAAGCGTTTCATACCACTTGTTTTACTAAGCCGTTTAATTCAATTTCTCATTCGAGTGAGGTAAAGGTTTGTATATACTAGTAGATTGGAAAACGGTTTAAGAAAAGAGCTTTGTTATTGAAAATAGAGTTGAAATCATTTTGTTGAAAGGGTTTTGATATTTGCTGCTAGTATTGAAACCTTCACATTTTAAAGTGACAAATCATAGATGTGATTATAGAAACAATCAATCGTAAAAATTCACATTCGAAGACGTGAATAAAATCCAAAGAAACCGATAAAGAATTCATCAAAATAGATATTCAAAAATCCATAAAATCGACCGAGAAGCCCAAGATAGTTTGTCTCGAAGAATGGTCAACTCAGTATCTCAACAAAGCAAGTTCTATTGAATGTTTTTCAGATAAGATCCCCTACGGAGGGGGGGGGTCCAGGGGGGCAGCGGCCCCGGCGGGGTGTGGGGCAGCGTCCCGTCCAAAACGGTACGACCTAGTGAAGACCTAAGGGAGGATAGGATCGAGCGACCTAAAGGTTGCGACCTAGGGTACACGCGACCTAAGGGAAACTCGCGACCTAACATGGCTGAGCTAAGGTGAGGTGCGACTCGACCAGGTGAGTGACCTAAGGGAGACGAGCGACCTAAGGAACTCGCGACCTAACAATAGCACAGGCCAAGCGACCTAACGTTTTAAGATCGAACGACCTAATTAAATTCGCGACCTAAAAATGACAAGGCCGAGCGAGTTAAGGGGATTGTGCGACCTAGGGTACACGCGTCCTAAGGGAAACTCGCGACCTAACATGGCCGAGCTAAGGTGAGGTGCGACTCAACCAGGTAAGCGACCTAAGGGACTCACGAGTAAGAAGAGGTGAGCGACCTATGGGTTAAAGGGGTCGAGCGACCTAAAGGTGTTCGCGACCTATTGGTCGAGCGACTTAAGGGGGTACGCGACCTAAAAATATAAAGGCCTAACGACCTAAAGCCAAAGACGACCCAAATTGGTTGCGGGTTAAAATTGTTAAGCGACCTAAGGATTTAAAGGCCATGCGACCTATGGGAGTGGGCATAAGGCCAAAGGGGAACGACCCTGTATCTCGCTACCTAACGATGTAGTGGCGAGCGACCTACGACCTAAGCCCTAACGACCCACGACCCACGACCTAGCGACCTAACTCCGAAGCGAACGACCTAAGGCATGCGAACGATTTTAAGGCCAGAAACGAGCTATTCTCTGGGTTACTTTTCAACAGCGAACGACCTAGCATAGGCAGAACGACCTAAGTGCAGAAATTCACCAAGAACACTAAAAATTGGAGTTTTTCGCCAATCCAATTCAAACCAAATGCAAATGTACATGCTAAAGTGATGGAAATTCATTCCCAATAGTCCAAGATAGTTATAGACAAGAATGTGAGATAAAAATCTCACCTTTTCACCAAATTATAAAGGTAAAGCTTGAAGGTGAATGGAGAAGCAACTACAAGCTTGAATCCAATGTTTTTCCTTGAATTTGAAGTTGAATGATGGAGTTGGAGTTGAAACCTAGACTTGGAGTTTCTAATTTCCCTTTCCACTCACCATTAATGTTAAAGTTTGTGTTTGGTAGGAATTTATGAAGAATGAGGAGAAGGAGAGAAGTGAGCTTGAGTTATAATGGCTAGACTAACCCAAAGTCCAAAGCGGGAAAAGTTAGTGAAATTTCACTAACTCCAAACCTATCAATGTTTATACTTAAAAAAGTTGTAAACGGCATTTCGAACTCAATGGAAGTGGTCTCGAGTCCTAAGTTGACCGTTTGCAAAAAGTAGCTTTTCGGACCAATATCCGATTAACGACAAAATATTTAAATAAAATATTTAAATATAAAATCGATAAATATGCGGGTTGTTACAAAATTATTAAATTATAATTTTATGAAATCTCACTTTATATAATCATAAATTAATGGGTATTTAAATGATGGATTTTAAAGTGATAAATATGATTTTTATAAGTTAAAAAAGTTTTAAATTAAATTTAATTGTTAATGAAATTGTATTGAAATTTTGGAATTTATTTAACAGCATTTCTAAAATGCTATCATTTCTTAATTAATGGATATTGCAGCATTTCTAAGTGCTATAGTTGATACAAATGAACTAAATGGCTAAAATGAACTAAGGGCTATTATAGCACTTTTTAAGTGCTGTAATTGCTGAATTTAACTTAGGTTTTAATTGAAACCTAAAACCTATTACAGCATCTTTAAATGCTGTCTTTTGTTGAAGTGTATTATTTTAAACATAACTTTCCGTAGCGTTTTCAAAGTGCTGCGAAAGTTGAATTTCACTGTTTTTAATAAATTTAAGTGAATAAATGATATTTGAAAAGGCTAAAATTTTGGGAATTAAATATTTGATTATTAAACATAATAACTTCATTTTTAAAGTTTAAATGGAGTGTTAGATTTGAAATATGAAACCATTTGAAATATAAACCCATTTGAAATGTGATTTGAAATGGTATTTAAATAAAATAAAAAATGAATGAGGCTTTGGAATAATATGATATTTTGATAATTTAAAATAAATTTGAAATGATATTGAATTTTGAAATGATATTTGATTTCGAAGTATAAATTACCATTTTGGATTTTAACCATGGGATATATTTAATTTATGGTTTAACTGATCCTTTGGGGATGGGCGATCCCAAGCATCCTTTAAGTTATTGTGCATTACAACTACAGTTCACTTGAGTTGGTTTACATTATATAATTATTAATGTCCTGAATTGAGTGTTTTGTGTTTTACTTTACGCTCGGGTCAGCCTGAATATTTGGAGCTTAGCTTTGGATTTTTCTAGAGCTAGGAAACGCTGGAGATTCTGCTTGTCTAGTTATTTATCCCCTTTCAGTTTCAATTGTTCTATTTCAGCTCTGGTATTTATAAACTTCTATGTATTTGATATTTATATTGTATATGTTTTCTAGACTCATATTATGTATTTGTTTTGAGATTTTGTTATAGTAGCTTCATGAACTACTATGGTATTTTAATTTCCGCTGCGAGTTATTCTGATATATCTGTGTCTGTGATTCTGTGATTGTTTCTCATTTGCTCCAAATTTATTTACAATGCGGTATTTTGAGCAATTCAAGTCCGACATGTGTGTCTTCCATTACACTTGGAGGGTGCAGCATGATAGGGGTTCTTACTTCTTGGTTTGGTAGAGAACGGTTGACTCTTACTCCTACATGTCCCCGCATGGGTTGGTGGTGCAGTCGAGAGGCTGCTGTAAAAGCAGAACACAGGTACCAATGTATGCTACGGTGGGCGTTACCCCACCGGCGCGGCCCGTTACAGTTGGTATGAGAGCTTTGGTGTTAGGCAAACCATAGCCTGTGGAGCAAAAACTCATTAGAGATAGGATAGAAATACCCTAGAATGAGTGAAATCAATCTCAGAATCATTTCCTTGTGAGGGAATGTATTTTCAAAGTATAAAATGATTTCCAAATGTTTTTTAAAGGATTTTCAAAGATTATATTGGTATAAAAATTTCCTTATTTTGAAATCAAGATTTTCTAAACTTCATCCCTTGGGTATCCACGTTGTTAGAAATCTCTTGGTTAGGATTCTTATCGATTAGGATTCCTCGAATATTGGAACGCTCCAACTTGTTCTGAAATCCAATCTTGTCTTACCTATTTTATTCTTTTGATTTTGGGGCATTCCATAACTCCACTTTGAATGACCTTTATAAAGATCGGTGATTCCGCAAATCTTTGAATGATTCGTAAAGGGATGAAACTCCTTTACAATTAGCATTGATTCACCGGAGATTTCTATATCCTCGGTTTATGATGCTATCTATCTCCCGCTCTACCTGGATTCTACCTCTGGCGACCGAATGTCGATTTTCCTTCGATTTCTACATTGGTTATATTCCTGAAATCACGGTTGACCAGTAATGTCGTCCGTGATTTATGTAGGCTTATCCATCTTCTATTTCGTAATTAAATTATCTTGTCTTCGTTCGAGCTTATCTTCGAACTAGAATTCTATTTGATTAGAGTTCCTCTAAATTCGAATCTCTGTTTGTTTGAAATCTAATCTTGAATCATTATTTGGAAATTTGTGTTTGGTTGTATGTTGAAATTGTGCTTACATCAAAATTATTATTTTGATAAGGATGACCACCTTTTTGTATAAAAGTAAATGTTTTCAATAAGGATTTTATATCTTTTAAAAATGAAAATTGAAGCTTTGAAAGGATTATATTTTTCTTCTTTGAAAATTTGAAATTTCGAAAGGATTTGAAATTTCGAAAATTTATAAGAAATTTGAATTATATAAAAATGATTTATAACTGAAGGGTTTTGAATTGGAATTTCGAGGACTCAAACTTCGGTGTTTTGAAATCGGTTTTAAGATTTTGGAAAATATATAATAGTAATATGATTTTAAGATATTTTTTGAATAAGAAATATTTCAAATTTATTCTAATTAATTCCAATGATTTCAAAGAGATTTCAAAAAAAGTTTTCGAGAAAATAAAAGTCCAAAACCCATTTATGTCATTGGAAAATAATTTCAGTGATAAATGCATGCATCATCGACATTGATTTTCGAGTTTCTTAGTGGGGGAGAGGCCACTCTAGTAGCTTTGCTATGCGAGTGATTTTGTGAAACAAATTTTGATTTCAGGTTTTGAAGTATGATTTGATATTCGAAAGATAGATGTATGTGTATTTGAAATGATTTAAAGTAAGCCAGTGTTCAGTCCTCGAGTTTCAGATTGCTTTAGTATAACCTTATCTATTGGAATTGATTTACTGATCAGTTGGTGATTTCCAACTTTTGGATTTTAAATATGATTTCTTTGACAATTTTGAAAGTTCGAGCACTTCCAAATCAAGGTTTAATTTTTCAAAGCTAAGTAATCCTAAAAAAAAAAAAATCATTCAATTAAGTAAATGGGTTTGAAACTGTTTTGTTAAGTAAATGAATAAGACTATTTTGAATTATACTGATATGGAATTAAGTTTTGGAATGTTTTGAATAAAATTTAGTTTTATATAGTTTGAAAAAGGTAAATTGATCTTTTGAATAGAAATAAATAGTTTATAGATTTTAAAGGGATAGTTATAACTTGGAAATCATTTGGGTATAATTTATTTTAGAAAGTTATTTGATTTTAAAATTAGATTGGATAGTAAAACCCATTATTTATACGATGGTTCGTAAATGGATTGGTTTGACATAAATTTTTTTGATTTGGAAATTTGGATTGTTTTCTAAATCTATTGTTTTGAGAAACTTTGAAACTGAATATATTTAATTTGGAAGAAATGATTTGGCGAAATCTATGATTTGAAACTAAACGTTATTGAAAGGAATTGAAATTTAGAACCTTGTTTTATTAAATACTTGATTTGGGAGTTATCGAACTTATATAAAATGGATTTGTATAACTATGAAATTAATTTGAAAACTGTTGATTTGAGAGATACTCAATTTGGAAAGAGAAATCTTATATAATCGAAGTCTATATATGTGTGATTTGATATACTATTGATTTTGGAAAGTATTCGATTTGAAATGAAATCTTGTATATAATGGACTTTATATAAGTATGATATTTGAAAGTTTATTAAAAGGTGATATATGATACATATTTTCGAAGTAAAGATATGGAAAGTGTGTTCTGCTTGATATCCGCTTTGTGACCACACTGTGGATTCATTCTATCGATATTATTCTCTTTGATTTGGGTTTTCCAGATATGATACTCAAGTGTCCATCGAATTCCATGGCGATCTCCATGGTCTTATGAGCACGATTGCATAACGTGATTTGCCTGGCTGTGATGGCCTGGTGGTACGAATGTTTTCTGGAGGATCCAAGCGTAACCATTGTATATCCTGCAATCTATGTAGGTCGTATTAGTAGTGAAATCCGCTGGTTGAGATAGCATAAGGGTACGGATGTTTCCTGGGGGATCCAGGCGTAACCGTTGTGTATCTGCGGTCTACTAGTCATCATGGCGTAATTCGTAGGCTGAGATAGCTTACAGGTATGGATGTTTCATGGGGGATCCAAGCATAACCATTGTGTATCTGCGATCCATAGTTAGACAAATATTTTGATTTGGTTGTGTTGTTTGGATTTTACTTTCCATATCTGATTTTTAAAAGGTTTTCTAGTATTTTCACTGGGTGTTGAAATGAGTCTACCAAGTACCTAGAGAATTCTAGCTTTGCGCCTGATCAACGCATAACCAGAGTTTGCAGGAACGAAAGTAAACTTGTTAAGACATCGAGTTATAAAAGTATTTTGGATAAAGTATTATATAAAGGATATTTTGATCATTTATTTTTCTCCTCTAAATAATTTAATTTTTTTTAAATATTGTTTACTTCAAACTATCAAATTTGAATCAAATGACTATCCATCACATTATAAAATGTTTAAAATATCATAAAAATTTTAATTGAAATTTATATAGTTTTAAAATATGGTTCATCCTTTTCTTTCAACCTATTATCCCTTCTAGCTATTTCTACCTTCTTCTTCTGTGAGGGTCCTTTCTGTATTATGGAAAGAGTGGTTCTTTGGCTTATCGTTTTGGTTTGCTTGAGAAACATTCTAGAGTGCATGATGTATTCCATGTCTCTCATCATCGCTGGTATCTTCATGATCCATCTTTTATTGTTCAGCCTTCTGCTCTTGATAGTTAGATATTAAGCTTAATCTGACTGTCGAGAGTAAGCCACTTCATATTGTCAACAGAGGTACGTAGCGGCTAAGAAGGAAATCTGTTAGTCTGATCCAAGTGCAATGGAGTACTGATGATCGAGATTATACCTAGAAGACAAAGGAGGGCATTCGTGCTTCGAATCCAGAATTGTTTGTTTTAGGTACTATTTTATTTTCTATCTTGTTTCCTTATTTTCCTTGTTCGTTCTTTTCGAGGATGAAAAGAGTTGAGTAGGGGAGAGTGTAACAACCCTGTACTTTGTGATTATTTTTAATTTTTAATTTTGATTATTTTATTTGAATTTCTGTTTTAAAAAACTTATTATATTTATTAAAATGGATAAATTTTAATATTTTAAATATAAATTTTGATTTTTGTGTGAATTGTAATTTCAAACCTGAATAAATAGAATATTTCTAGAAAAATGTGGATTTTGGTCAATTTGGTCAAACTTTGACTTTTAAATTTTAAAATTTAAATATTTGAATTCTTAAATTTTATCTTTTATTATGAAAATAATTTTAGTTTCAAGAATATTGCTTTTCATTTCGTTGAAATCCGATTTATATTGTGAAAGTTATGCTTTTTACAATATTGTATGTAAACTGATTTATTTAATAAAATTATCTATTTTAATTTATATAAATAATCTTTTTATTTGTCAAATGTTGTTCTAATTTGTATATATATTTGTTATATGACACGTTAGGTATATATTTTAGTTTTAAAACATTTTTAAAAGTGATGCTATAATTTTCCAAAACTTATTGTATTTTATTTTCAATTTTTAAAACCTAGTTTCTATTTTTAAGCTATTTTTCTTAATTTAATTATATTTATCTAAAATTTATTTATTTATTTCTTTTCATACATTATTTTGTTAATTTTTTATTTTATTTATATTAATTTTTCATGTGTTTAAAAATGTTAAAAAGAAAAGGAAATTTGAAGAGTTTAAACCTTTTATATGCCTTGACTTTTCACCTCCTTTACCTTTTCAATTCCAAACAACATTTGCAATTAATTTTTGCCAACCCTATTTTCTTCTTTCAGCTGAAAGTTTTCACTTTCTTTCACATAAAGGAAAACTTCTCATCAAAAATTCTTTGGCCATCAATTTCTGGATTAAAATTTGGTAATGATTTTTCACTTTTTATTACATTCTTTCTTGTTTTATTAATTTTATTTGCCTTGCTTCACCTTCTAGGTTTGGCCACTTGCTCTTCCATCACCATATCCACCTTCACCACTACTACACTTGGTTGTCACCTCCTCCAGCCCCACTGTCCATGTCAGGCAGTGCACCCTCTAGAGTGAAAACTCTACAAAAATAATGCAAACACTTCCTATATCATGCATAGCCGAGCTCCCATTATCATTATCACCTCATACAACCCCTTGGCCGCCCTTTGCACCAGCTTCTCCAGCCTCTACCTGACCCAAAGACCACTGCCACATCATTCCCTGACCCCATCAGGCCTGGCCGTGCCAATACATGCCTATGGCCGAACCATATTTGTAAAAAAAATCCACTTGTTTGCCTTGTACTTGTATTTTCATGCATATCAACTTCCATGCCTTCATTACCTTAGTTAAGCCGAGCATACTTGACCCATACTTGACCAAACACACCCCATGGTCATGCCTTATCACTCTTTAGGACGAGCATAGTGATGATGGAAGCAAGTGCAAGGGTTTGATTCTTTGTTGTATATGATTTCTAGATTGTTTAAAGTTATATTTTGGGTTGAAATTCATGTTATATATATATATATATATATATATATATATATATATATATATATATTGTTTCATATGCACAAGACAAATAGCTTTGGCTCTCCCACACTTGAATGTAATCGTGTTTTCGTGCCTTTTGGATCTCTGTTGTGTGTTTGGTTGTTATCTCCAGCTTGTAGAGGTGAGTAATTCTAACTAGACATTTATACTTATATAACTAGTGAACTGGTAGCATTTGAATCTGTAAACCATATCATCATGTTATAACTGCCCATGCTATGATCATATGACGTTCACCCCTGTTTATACACCTGTTATATCATTTGTTACTGTTATATAATGCTATTCTGTTTATTTATATCAGTTTATCACACTGCAAGTTCCCTATAGAATAGAATCACTATGGGTTGAAATGATACATACCCGAACGAACTTTAGAACAGGGAAAAATCATTATGGGCTGAAATGATAGGCCTGAACAATTTTTATTTATTTTTATTTATTTGGCATTTCGGGTTTGAAATAATAGAACCCGGATTTTTCCTTTGTAAATTACGGATTGAAATGATATATTATCCGTATCCCCCGACTTAGGTTAGAAAATTATATACAGACCCATGGTTAATATATATTTTCTTGAATTTATAAAATATTATAAAAATGTAAACATTATGAAATTTTGATTTAAATGTAATTTAAAGATGATTTTTATAAAATATTAGCAATTTTCCATAAGTTGAGTGAAATAATTAAATGGCAGAGTAGAATTTGAAGCATAAGTTAATTTTGGAATTTATGATTTCGTTTATAAATGTAGTTTAAATTAAGTAAGAAAATATGATAATTTGATTTTAATTTGAATTTAAAATGATTTTTATAAAGTTTTATTGATTTTTCTATAAATTAAAAATAGTTGAATAAATAAATGTTTATAATTGAAATTTGAAATATAACTTAACTTGGAAAACGTGGTTTTAAAAATAAAAGTTAAGTTAAGAAATAAAATAGAATTTTAATTTTAATTTATGAAATCGTAAATTTAATTAAAATGTAAAGTAAATGAAATGTTATAAAATTGTACATTAATTTAATAAGTAAATTATTGAATTTTAATTTTATGAAAATCTCACTTTATATAATCATAAATTAATGGTTATTTAAATGATGGATTTTAAAGTGAGAAATATGATTTTATAGGTTAAAAATGGTTTAAATTAAATAAATTGTTAATGAAATTGTATTGAAATTTTGGAATTTATTTAACAGCATTTATAAAATGCTATCATTTCTTAAGTAAAGGATATTATAGCATTTCTAAGTGCTGTAGTTGATACAAATGAACTAAATGACTAAAATGAACTAAGGGCTATTACAGCACTTTGTATGTACTGTAGTTGTTGAATTTAACTTAGGTTTGAATTGAAACCTAAAACCTATTACAGCAACTTTAAATGCTGTCTTTTGCAGAAGTGTATTCTTTTAAACATAACTATCCGTAGCATTTTCTAAGTGCTGCGAAATTGAATTTCACTATTTTTAATAAATTTAAGTGAATAAATAAACTTTGAAAAGATTAAAATTTTGGAAATTAAATATTTGATTACTAAATATAATAACTTCTTTTTTAAATGGTTTAAATGGAGTATTAGATTTGAAATATAAAACCATTTGAAATATGATTTGAAATGGTATTTAAATAAAATAAAAAATGAATGAGGCTTTGGAATAATATGATATTTTGATAATTTAAAATAAATTTGAAATGATATTGAATTTTGAAATGATATTTGTTTTCGAAGTATAAATTACCATTTTGGAATTTTTAACCACGGGATGTATTTAATTTATGGTTTGACCGATCCTTAGGGGATAGGTGATCCCAAGCATCCTTTAAGTTATTGTGCATTACTACTACAGTTCACTTGAGTTGGTTTACATTATATAAGTATGTATGTCCTGATCGAGTGTTTTGTGTTTTACTTTACGCTCGGGTCAGCCTGAGTATTTAAATCTTAGCTTTGGATTTTTCTGGAGCTAGAAATTGCTGGAGATTCTGCTTGTCTAGTTATCTATTTCCTTTCAGTTTCGGTTGTTGTATTTCGGCTCTGGTACTTATAAACTTCTATGTATTTGAGATTTCTATTGTATATGTTTTCCAGACTGATATTATGTATTTGTTTTGTGATTTTGTTATAGTAGCTTCATGAACTACTATGGTATTTTAATTTCCACTGCGAGTTATTCCGATATATCTGTGTCTGTGATTCTGTGATTGTTTTTCATTTGCTCCAAATTTATTTACAATGTGATATTTTGAGCAATTCAAGTCCATGCGAGTGGCTGAAAATGTCGGGTTGTTACAAAAACCATGGCGTTGCTATGAAAAATGGAAGATAGAATTCTAACGGTATAACCAAAGTTAGAAGAAATTTAACACAAAAAACCAAAGGAGTAAACTTTTCACTTTGGTTTAAAGGAAAAATAGATAGAAGATACATTTAAGAATCATTTTTTTTTTAATTTTAGACAGAGAAGATGAGGAAATAAAAGAAAAATAAAAAATAAATTGACAAAAATTAATAATATTGATACAACAACACTACTAAAATTATACAAAATAGAACCATTAGAATTGATGAAAAAGTAATGCAAAAATGTAATAAATTGTAAAATTAATCAGAAGTAAGTGCACTGAAATTAGCATGGATGTTGAATCAAAACCTCTTCCAATTTATTTACTCTAACATTTCAATAAACAGATTATGATTTTTATAATCATGATTCTACAAAAATGATCACTTGTTAGAGATCTAGTGATGTTTTATTTTACATGGTAATTTTCTTAAAGTCAAACCAGTCCCTTAAGACAAACTAATATAGAAAAAAGTAATATTACGTACCTAAAATCATGGTATATGCTATAATAATGGAAGGAAGAATTTTATTACTACAACCAAAGCTAGAAGAAATTTAACAAAAACAACCAAAGGAGCAAACTTTCCACTTGGATTTAAAGTAAAATAGATAAGAGACGCATTATTTAAGGAGTAATTTCTTTATTTCAAACGGAGAAGATAAGGAAATTGAAGAAAACGGAGAAATAAAGTAAGACAAATATTAATAATATACATACAACACAATTAAGCAATTACAAAAATTGAACCAGTTAGAATTGATGAAAATTGATACAAAAATGTAATAAATTGTAAAATACATAAAAAATATCTCCTATCTATTTCTTTACTTTGATGCAAAATGAATTGATGAAATCATCGTAGATGTTGAATCAATACCCCTTCCAATTTCTTTACCCTGACATTTCAAGGAATAGATTACTTACAACTAAAGAACATAATTATAATATTAATGTTTTATTTAACATATTAACTTTTCTGAAGAAGCCAACCTTAATTGATGAAATTAGAAGACAAAATTCTACTACTACAACCAAATTTAAAAGAAATCTCAGAAAATTCATTGAGTAAAATTTCCACTTTGATTTAAAGGCATAAATCATAGGATATGATAGTGTTGAGAAGTAGAACATGAGAAAAATGAAAGTAAAAAGGAGAATGAAAGTGGAAGATACATCTGAATAGATGAAATAAGAAATGAAATGTCTTAAGGTTATTACCATGTAGTGAAGTTTTTTTCTAAGATTGGAATGGTAAATAGTTTCTAGGGCTATTTGAAAATTTTCCTTCAAATTAATGAGAGATGAGGATTCTGAATGAGAATGAACGAGAAGCAAGAATTCAAATAGTCATATATTCTCTTTTATATATAATAGAACGTACTAAATCCTTCTTCTTTTCAAGTACAATAGGGAAAGAACTAGATAGAAAGACTCCATGAAGGAACTAGTCAATATCTCTCCCAAATTTCATGAAGCTCCTTCCCTCGTCGTGGCTCTTATCACGAGTCTGAGAATGAGATATTAAGGAGGAAAGATAAAGGAACGACGCGAACACCACCATGTTGATCATAAGGATTCATGCAACCACTCGAGGCTTGACTACTACTCCTATCACCAATAGCAATTGCTTTCTCAGCCTTCTATATTCCACCAATCTTCCTACCTCAATCTTTCTCCGTTCACTCAACCCTCAACTACTACCATTGTCGAGCGGCCTAAGGCTCCGATCAAAATTTCCTCTCATAAACGACATAGAGCTGGTAAGGAAACATCTTCAAGTCACATTGCTCCCCTTTCTCCTAAGGCCAATCTATTGCCTCAGCCATATAGATGCAGGCGGCTCTTCTTGACTAAGAAGGGGTCAAGTTCAATTGTGATGTTAAAGAATTTCCATGAAGCTAGGTGAACAAACGTGCAACAACCCGGATTTTGGAGATTACCGTTAATATTAAATTATAATGAAAATAATAATTTAATATTGTGATTATAAATATATTGGAGGAATGAAATGTGAGTTATTGTTTATTTTATATAAATAATGTTTTGATGGATAAAACTTGGGTTTTTAATTTACGTGAGTTAATTTATCTCATAAGATGTTATTTCAACATACTGATGGTTGGAATAAATATAAATGAGTGGAAATAAACTTGGAATATTTTATTTGTGAAATTGGGTTGAAAATAAATGATGTTAATTATTTATTAAGTCAAAATGGGAAGTATTGGAATTTTATTCCAATAATAGCCTTTTATAGTGAATAAAAAGGGCAAATGAGAAGAAAATGAATTTTTAAAAGTGTATTAATGATTGAAAATAGTGTTGTAAAATTTTAAAAAGTGTTAAAACATTTAATACACTTATTTGAGTTAAGAAATAATTTTTATTTGACTCGGATTGTTTAAAATTGTGGTTTTTTGTCTAAAAATAACAATATTGTCAAATATTGTGTAAATTAATAGTTTATTAGGAAAATAATATTTTTAAGTGTAAATAAAATTTAAAAATTTAAAATTATTGTGTTAATCATGTTCACCTTTTTAAAATATAAAGAATGCATTTTTTCTCATGTAAAAAGAAGTTAATATGAGAAAGTTATGTTAAAAAATGGTTTAAAACCTATTTATATTAGCCTAAATAATTTTCTAAGTATGAGAAGGACTAATTGGGTACAGTAAATATCTAATAACCCAAAATTCTAGAGTTTTCTGAGGAAATACGTTCCTTTTCTCCCAAAACTAATTACAGTGAAACATAAATCAGAAAAGAAAAAGCTTCAAAGTACAAAATAATGGCTACCCTCTTAAAAATTTAATCTTCCAAGCTCAATCTTTGCAAATTTAAAAGCCTAATTCAAGTTAGAATCATAAAAGAAGGTAATCTCCGACCTATTCTATCTTAGAATCCATCTAAAACCCTTCTCTTCATCAAAATTCGATTTTTGTAGTGATAATTGTTGATTTGCTTCTCTCCTTGTTTGCATGTACCTTTTCTTACTTTTATTGGTTTGGATGCTATGTTCCTGGCTAAAAACATCAATCTTTGGCATCTAAATCATAATTCAATCTTCATGAAGGCAAGGTGACTGTAAAACTCACAAACCCTAGCTTTATATGATCAAAATATTATAATCAGTGAATTATGAAGCTGAAACAAATTTAGGCATAACTTTTTCGTTTTTGATCCGATTTTGATAATTTTGCATGTTTCAGAAAACTTAATTCATGTGCTACAACTTTTCTGTTATGATTTTTTTTAAATTTTGATATTAGCTATGATCAAATCTAATTTTGCTCTGTCATTAAAGATGAAACGAATTTGACCATAGGTACTTCTTTCTTAACCGATTTTGATGATCTTTGTCATTCCGGAAAGCGTAGAAACTAAGCTACAACTTCCATTTTATTTATTTTGCCTGATTTTGAAGTTATCCATGCTAAAATTGCAATTGTTTTTCGCTGTCCTATAAATGCAAAAGTTTAGGCTGAGTTTGATGTTTTTTTAGTAATTTGATCATAACTTTCATGTTTCAAATCGGAATTCCAAAATTTTAGATTTTCTGAAATCTTTGTGAAATATGCCACAACTTTTCTGTTTTCTGTTTTGAATGATTTTGAGGTTTACATAAAGAATAACTGACTTTTTTATCGCTGGCCTATGTTTATAGCCAGTGCACATATATTTCTCTAAGTAGTATTTCGCTCATCACTTATGCGTTGCTGATCGAAATATCGAAACGTTTGATGTTCTGCAAACCATATGATGTAGGCTACAACTTTTATGGTTTGAGTTTTGTAAAATTTCGAAGTTTAAATGGTGGAAAATTGACGTTTTTACTTCTGGCCTGTCATTGATAGCCACAATATTTATATATTTGTCTGATTTCGACGATTTCATTTGTATTCTTTTGCATTTTTTATATGAAATTTGGTGCTAATATTTGAACATTTTGTCCAGCAATGGACTAATCAAGTTAGGATGAGATTTGAATTTAAATTAATTTAAATTCGATTTAAATTGGAATATCGGTTTAGGCCGATTAAAATTGAGATTAAAATTGCAAATTGATGTTTTCTTGAGTTTTAAAAAAAATCCGAATAAATTCCAGAAAATCTTCTAACATCTGGTTGGAGTAATAAATGTTTTTATGTATTTTTAGAGGTATTTAATCAAGTTTCTTTATTTTTAAGGCTTTTAAAAATTATTAAAATCCTTTTTAATGATGTGTTTTCTCTCAAAATCTTTTAGATAAATTTCTAAAATTTATTTTATAACCCATTTTCTCAATTAAAATCTTTTATAATTAATTTTGTTTATTTTAGTTATTTTGATGCTTTTTTGGACGTGTGAGGAAGTAAATTAAACGATTTAGTTAAAAAATACATGGTATGGGACATGTATTTTTGCTTTATCGCATAATATCGGATTTGTACGATCGAAACCAATTTGAAGTGTTATTTTGAGTTGTTTAGAAGTTACCAAATGTTGATGAAAATTATTGGTTTGTGAATTACTCTTTGAGTACATTCGACGACGAACCAATCTAGATGCATTTTGTGATGGCCGATGAAATGAGGCAATATTGATGTTAAGTTTTAATTTGCAACTATGGTTAGAAATAACCATCACGATGTTATTTTACATGCCTTGGAGATGAGGCAATTTGTTATGATGGATTGGTGATGATTTCATATTTATGATGAATTTTTACTTGTCGATGAAATGTCTCGATGTCACTTAAAACTCGTCCAAGTAAGAGATAAGACAAGTTAGGTATCTTACACTCGGCGATGAGATGAGGCAGTGTTTATTTGATGATACTTTATGATGGTTTTCTAATGTGGCATCGAATAACGATTAGTAAACCAATAGGTGCGAATGTATGGTATGTGACGTACGTTGACGCCTATTGGGTTCATATTCGGGAAGTTGAGACACATTCACGATGTTACTAGTGCTACAGACCGAGTACTCGATTGGAGTCATCACGATGTTCACGAAGTTATTACTCGACTCCAATCATCATGATGTTATTACTCGAGTTTTTTTGACTGGGTGTCATCAAGATGTTTCCGACTATAGTCAATCAAGATGATCACGATGTTATGATGTTATGTGACCCCAAGTCATCACGATGAATGGTACCAAATAATGGTAGTGCTAGTCAAGATGTAAATGCACGTGCTGTTCTCCATGAGGTTTTAGGTGTTTCACTTTCATTATTTTGATGATGATGCTTTAGTATAGCCTTATGTAAGAAAAAGGCTTATTGACATACATGGTTTTATTTGTGATTTCGAATATGATGTTTTGGATTCTTTTCGCGCTCTATCAAGATGGATTTAAGACATTATATATATTTATACCAATGAGATGAGGTATAAATTAAGGTAATGCTTTTATGATAAGTGTTGATAATAGATTTAAGATATATTTATATTTATACCAATTATATGAGGTATAAATGATTATGGAGATTCCTTTGTAATAAGTTTAATGATGGATTTGAGATGTATTTATATTTATACCGATGAGATGAGGTATAATAATTAAGAAGTTTCTATTAGTTGAGTTTTATTTATGATGGATTCTTGAAATTTTAATTATCTTATGAATATTTACTTTATGGTCCATATCCTCACCCATTTCATTCGGTTATATATATAATTAGATGAACCATGTCTATCTAATATACATATTGTATTCCTCTATGCAATCATGATGAACCATTGATGTATCACTCTAGAGATAACCTGATGATGTATATCATTCCATTGGTAATGATGGAACGGTTTTCCCCTTATCTCTTATCATCACCTTCACTAATGATAAGTTCAAGCTAGCCTGACCCGTGTGTTTTCACTCGGGTCAGACCGAGTTGTTTCAGGTATCATCCATTGGGCTTAGCTTGAAGTTGATGTTGGATATCAGCTCTTCTTTCTCTTTAGTAGTTTCTATTCTTTCGCATACTCTGATGTAGTTATATTTAATTCGATGTATATAGTTGGTCGAGCACCACCTTTATTGTATTCATATTGTATTGTACTAAACATGTATCAGTGTATATGTATATATACGATGTTGATTACTGTTCTGTGATGTGCTTTTCATTTAGTTATTGTATTTCATTTTGATAGATCTGTTAGCCACATATAGTTTTGGATTAAGCATTAATGGGTATGTCTATCCTCTTGAGATAGAAAAGAAAAATCATATTGCATTTATCGACGTATTCAGTAGATGTTTAAGACAAAATTATAGATGGTCGCCCTTAACCAGCCCTATTCTCCACTTTAGTAGACAGAATTACTCGTTGATTCTCTTTGCTAAGGTGGGTCTCGGGGTGGGGCGTTACAGCTTGGTATCAGAGCTGAGGTTAGAACAAAGTAGAATAAATGCAGAATAGTATATATATCATGATACATCGAAGTACAATAAGGGTGAATCATTGTCCTTTATTCAAGCTTGTTTTGAATCGCGCCTTGATTTTTTTTAGTTTTGGGATTGTTAAGATGGAATATGTCTAGGAATATAGATATATTATATTCCGTAGTATTCCATAATAGAGTTTGATGTCTTCTTATCTTATATAAAATCTTATTTGGGATTATTAGATTCTTATTTTTGTTGCTACGAGTGGGTTCGTATCGATGGAGCTGATTGATTTCTTTGGGCATTCTTGTTGCATTCCTTTTAGAGTTGTGAATCCTATTGAAGGGATCCACAACGATTGGCTTGTTGTGAGCATTCTGGGTTCTTTATTTGTTGCTGTTTTTAGTGAGTATTTGTTTATTACTCACCATCTTGAGATGTATCTGATTTGAGATGTATTGACCTATTTGATGTAAAGTCTGATCCTTTTGTTGTTATAGGATCCTATATTTATTTAGGCATCCTAATTTGATTGGTTTGTTATTTCTATCACTTTAGGATGTTAATGGTGATTTTGAAGTTTCTGTTTTCACTCTTGAGTATCGATATGTCGATGATATATCTCAAATTCCAGTCATGGTGGCTTTGTTGAGTTTCTTTGAGTCTGTTTGGATTTGACATCTAATCGGGCAATCGAGTGTTGAGGTAACCTTATTCCTGGCTCTTAGCTCTTCGGTTATCCTTCCACGAGGATATCCATTGAGCAATGAGGTGAGTTTCTAGATTGTTCGAGTTTGGTTGATTTATCATTTTGCTTCGTTTGAGTGTTCTTTTCAAATACTCAATTAATGTTATCCTTTAGCATTACTCCGTTTGAAGTAGTGATTCGTGGATTGTGTGTTTCTTTTCCTTCGAGAAGAATATCTTGCTTATCCTGTATCTTGATGATTTTTTGGAGTGGCTTGTGACATCGTAAGATTGATGACACTCTATCTCCTTCTGTTGATTTTGAGAATCGAGTATTCTGGGAATATCTCGATGCATACTCTTAATGTTCTTTGGTTTGAGTTTTGAAGCTATATAAATACGGGTTTTAAAGAGAAATTTGAGCTTTGAGATATCTAAAAAAATCAAATAATATTTTAAGAATATATTTACATGAGTCTTTTATAGAAATAATTTGGGAGTGTTGGGTTGTCCATCGAGTAGTTAAGAGTTCTGGTCGATATGGCTGATCAACGTTATCGATAGGAATCTCCTAAATGCTATGATGAGGGAATCAGACACGATGGTTTGTGTTTTAAAAATTGAGATTTTGAAAATAATATTTGAGATTAAATATTAAATTTATTTTTGAATGGTAATTGCAGCCATTGATTTTAGCGACGAGTAAAAGAGCGGCGAGACAGTTTTGATCGTTCGGTCAACTCTGCAGCAACGGATATATTTATTTATTAGAGACTCAATGGCGAGGCAATGCCATTCATTTATTTTTAAATTATAAAGATGAGTATATAAGTGAGATTATTTTTGAGCCGTGCTTTATTGGATATATATTTTGAGATTTTAGAATCTATATTATATACATTGATGTTTTAAAAGAAGAGTTATAAGAGAACTTGAAGATTGTTTTTAAACTATTTAAGTGGTTTAATAAAAAGAGTAAAGAGAATTTAAACCCTTAATTTATTTTGAGGAATATTATTATGGATTTACAAATATCTTTGAAAAATTAATTTTGAAGTAAGAGAAGAAATTTGAACTTTTAATTTAAGTTTTAAATTACTTACTAAGTAATATAGTAAAGAGTTTGAAAATATTCAAATGTTGAAAACTGAAATTTAAAATCTAAAAGATGTTGAGATTTAAAAATTCTAAATATCTTGGATTAAAAGTTAATTCGAGCTTATATCCTTATTCTTGAGTATATTCTATCTTTGAGCAATAATTAAAGACATGCATTTTTCACGATCATTCGAGTTAGTGGTAGTGTGAGAAGCCATCTTGTGATTTATTAATCTTGTCTATTTTGTCAACCCTGTTATGAGGATGTTCTTTTCGTATATTCATGTAGAAAATCTTATCGATGATCATTTTTTATTGCCTAGAGTTTGGGTTTAAGTGAGTTTGATCCCGACTCTATTCGTAGAGTTTTGTGAAATCAATCATTTTCGATTGATTATTTGTTGAGCATCTTATTGAGTTTTAATTCAAGATGGGAGATCTTCGAAATTCTTTCGAGTTGCTTGGAAAATTCGATGGTTTGCTAATCATTATACTAGCATATAATAGGCCATCGAATTAACCAAGTGAGTTTTTCCTTGTTTCTTTCTACCATTCTATATCGAGAGTATGAATTGTTTAGAATTCGAGCTTGTCATTATCCTTCGATGATTGTATCTTTATTGTTGTTTACAGCCTTTTCCTCTAGAAATTGCGAGGACGCAATTTTGTTAAGGAGGGGACTCTGTAACAACTCGGATTTCGGAGATTACCGTTAATATTAAATTATAATGCAAATAATAATTTAATATTGTGATTATAAATGAATTGGAGGAATGAAATGTGAGTTACTGTTTATTTTATATAAAGAATGTTATGATGAATAAAACTTGAGTTTTTAATTTATTTGAGTTAATTTATCTCATAAGATGTTATTTCAACATATTATTGGTTGGAATAAATATAAATGAGTGAAAATAAGCTTAGAATATTTTATTTGTGAAATTGGGTTGAAAATAAATGATGTTAGTTATTTATTACGTCAAAATGGGGAGCATTGGAATTTTATTCCAGTAATAGCCTTTTATAGTGAATAAAAAGGGCAAATGAGAAGAAAATGAATTTTTCGAAGTGTGTTAATGATTGAAAATGGTGTTGTAAAATTTTAAAAAGTGTTAAAACATTTAATACACTTATTTGAGTTAAGAAATAATTTTTATTTGACTCGGATTGTTTAAAATTGTAGTTTTTTGTCTAAAAATAACAATATTGTCAAATATTGTATAAATTAATAGTTTACTGGGAAAATAATATTTTTAAGTGTAAAAAAAATTTAAAATTTAAAAATTATTGTGTTAATAATGTTCACCTTGTTAAAATATAAAGAATGCATTTTGTCTCATGTAAAAAGAAGTTAATATGAGAAAGTTATGTTAAAAAATGGTTTAAAACCTATTTATATTAGCCTAAATAATTTTCTAAGTTTGAGAATGGACTAATTGGGTATAGTAAACATCCACTAAACCAAATTCTAGAGTTTTCTGAGGAAATACGTTCCTTTTCTCCCAAAACTCATTACAGTGAAACCTAAATCAGAAAAGAAAAAGCTTCAAAGTACAAAACAATGGCTACGCTCTTCAAAATTTAATCTTCCAAGCTCAATCTTTGCAGATTAAAAAGCCTAATTCAAGTTAGAATCATAAAAGACGGTAATCTCCAACCTGTTCTATCTTAGAATCCATCTAAAACCCTTCTCTTCATCAAAATTCGATTTTTGTAGTGATAATTGTTGATTTGCTTCTCTCCTTGTTTGCATGTACCTTTTCTTAGTTTTACTGGTTTGAATGCTCCGTTCTTGGCTAAAAACATCAATCTTTTGCATCTAAATCATAATTCAATCTTCATGAAGGCAAGGTGAGTGTACAACTCACAAACCCTAGCTCTTTATATGATCAAAATATTATAATCAATGAATTACTGAAGCTGAAACAAATTTAGGCGTAACTTTCCGTTTTTGATCCAATTTTGATAATTTTGGATGTTCCAAAAAGCTTAATTTATGTGCTACAACTTTCCTGTTTTGAGTTTTCTATAATTTTGATGTTAGCTATGTCAAAATCTAATTTTTCTACAACAAACCCGAGAGCAAAACCAATATTTGCTCTGTCATTGAAGCTGAAACGAATTTGACCATAACTACTTTGTTTCTTAACCGATTTTGATTATCTTTATCATTTCGAAAAGCTTAGAAACAAAGCTACAACTTTATTCTTATTTATTTTGCCTGATTTCGAAGTTATCTATGCTAAAATTGCAATTGTTCATCGCTGTCCTGTAAATGCATAAGTTCAGACTTAGTTTGATTTTTTTTTTAGTAATTTGATCATAACTTTCTTGTTTCAAATCAGAATTTAGAAATTTTAAATGTTCTGAAATTCTTGTGAAATATGCCACAACTTTTATGTTTTCGGTTTTGAACGATTTTGAGGTTTACATAGTGAATAACTGACTTTTTTATCGCTGGCCTGCGTTGATTGCCAATGCACATAAATTTTTCTAAGTAGTATTTCGCTCATAACTTATTCGTTACTGATTTAAATATCGAAATGTTTGATGTGCTGCAAACCATATGATGTAGGCTACAATTTTTATGTTTTGAGTTTTGTTGAATTTCGAAGTTTAAATGGTGGAAAATTGACGTTTTTACTTCTGGCATGTCATTGATAGCCACAATATTTATATATTTGTCTGATTTCGACGATTTCATTTGCATTCTTTTGCAATTTTTTTTATATGAAATTTGATGCTAATATTTGATCATTTTGTTCAGCAATGGACTAATCAAGTTAGGATGAGATTTGAATTTAAATTAATTTAAATTCGATTTAAATTGGAATATCGGTTTAGGCCGATTAAAATTGCAAATTGATGTTTTCTTGAGTTCAAAAAAAATCTGAATAAATTCCAGAAAATCGTCTAACATCTGGTTAGAGTAGTAAATGTTTTTATGTATTTTTAGAGGTTTTTAATCAATTATTCTTTATTTTTAAGGCATTTAAAAATTATTAAAAACCTTTTTAATGATGTGTTTTCTCTCAAAATCTTTTAGATAAATTTCTAAAATTTGTTTTATAACCCCGTTTTCTCTATTAAAATCTTTGATAATTAATTTTGTTTATTTTAATTACTTTGATGCTTTTTCGGACGTATGAGGAAGTAAATTAAATGATTTAGTAAAAATATACGTGGTATGGGACATGTATTTTTGCGTTATCGCTTAATATCGGATTTGTACGATCGAAACCAATTTGAAGTGTTATTTTGAGTTGACCAAATTTTGGTGAAGATTATTGGTGTGAGAATTACTCTTTGAGTACATTCGACGACGGATCAATCTAGATGCATTTTGTGATGGCCGATGAAATGAGGCAATATTGATGTTAAGTTTTAATTTGCAACTATGGTTAGAAATAACCATCACGAGATGAGGCAAGTTGTTATGATGGATTGATGATGACTTCGACATTTATGATGAATTTTTACTTGTCGATGAAATGAGACAAGTCTCGATGTCACTTAAAACTCGTCCAAGTAAGAGATAAGACGAGTTAGGTATCTTACACTCGCCGATGAGATGAGGCAGTGTTTATTTGATGATGTTTTATGATGGTTTTCTAATGTGGCATCGACTAACGATTAGTAAACCAATAGGTACAAACGTATGGTATGAGACGTACGTTGACGCCTATTGGGTTCCTATTCGAGAAGTTGAGGCACATTCACGATGTTACTAGTGCTACAGACCGAGTACTCGATTGGAGTCATCACGATGTTCATGAAGTTGTTACTCAGCTCCAGTCATCACGATGTTATTACTCGGGTTTTTGTGACTGGGTGTCATCAAGATGTTTCTGACTATAGTCAATCAAGATGATCACGATGTTATAATATTATGTGACCCAAGTCATCACGATGAATGGTACCAAATAATGGTAGTGCTAGTCAAGATGTAAATGCACGTGCTGTTCTCCATGAGGTTTTAGGTGTTTCGATTTCACTATTTTGATGATGATGCTTTAGTATAGCCTTATGTAAGAAAAAGGCTTATTGACATACATGGTTTTATTTGTGATTTCGAATATGATGTTTTGGATTCTTTCCGGGTACTATCAAGATGGATTTGAGACAATATATATATTTATACCAATGAGATAAGGTATAAATTATGGTAATGCTTTTATGATGAGTGCTGATAATAGATTTAAGATATATTTATATTTATACCAATGATATGAGGTATAAATGATTATGGAGATTCCTTTGTAATGAGTTTAATGATGGATTTGAGATGTATTTATATTTATACCGATGAGATGAGGTATAATAATTAAGAAGTTTCTATTATATGAGTTTTATTTATGATGGATTCTTGAAGTTTTAATTATCTTATGAAGATTTACTTTATGGTCCATATCCTCACCCATTTCATTCGGTAATATATATATAATTAGATGAACCATGTCTATCTAATATACATATTGTATTCCTCTATGCAATCAAGATGAACCATTGATGTATCACTCTCTTGATAACTTGATGACCTATACCATTCCATTGGTAACGATGGAATGGTTTACCCTTTATCTCTTATCATCACCTTTACTAATGATAAGTTCTAGCTAGCCTGACCCGTGTATTTTCACTCGGGTCAAACCGAGTTGTTTCAGGTATCATCTATTGGGCTTAGCTTGAAGTTGATGTTGGATATCATCTCTTCTTTCTCTTGAGTAGTTTATGTTCTTTCGCATACTCTGATGTAGTTATATTTAATTCGACGTATATAGTGTGGTCGAGCACCAACTTTATTGTATTCATATTGTATTGTACTAAACATGTATCAGTGTATATGTATATATATGATGTTGATTACTGTTTTGTGATGTGCTTTTCATTTAGTTATTGTATTTTATTTTTATAGATCTGTTAGTCACCTATAGTTTTGGATTAAGAATTTACTGGATACGTCGATCCTCTTGAGATAGAAAAGAAAAATCATATTGCATTTATCGACCTATTCAGTGGATGTTTAAGACAAAATTATAGATGGTCGCCCTTAACCAGCCCTATTCTCCACTTTTGTAGACAGAATTACTCGTTGATTCTCTTTGCTAAGGTGGGTCTCGGGTGTGGCGTTACAAAAGGAATCAATAGAAATTAAGCGGTTACATAGCAATTATTCCAGTGGAAGTGGTTGGCTAAGGACCACTCGAATGTCAATCGAGTAAATCAGTTAATCATTTGAAACTTCGACATTGAGGGAGCCAATAACGCACACATTTATAAGGACTATAAGAAGGAGCTATTCAAGCTCAAGAAAGAATAAGTACAGGATACAAAGCCGTGAAGGATGCATGGTTGATATTGACCAACACTGTCGCTGCCCATATTGCCAACACTCCGGTCCTTGAAGACCAATTAAGGAAAGCCTATATTATAAACGATAAACTCGAGAAGTACATTGTAATGCCCTATCTCTATACCTATACTACCAAAGAATATTACACGGTAATATTTTTTAGCAATATGGAGAAAAAGCTGGTTATGAGCGACCATCCATGGATATTCCTTTAGATTAACACCGACATGTTTTTTCTTTCCTCATATTACTACAAATGACTTGTATGATTTTGGCACAAAGCAACAAACTGAGCAAATTGGTTGTCTCAGTAAACAAAATTTAAGTTAAAGCGATTTTTGTAATTAATGCTCCAATAAAATTCAATTCAAATTAAGCTGAATTGATTACAATTAATTCCTTTTATTAGTTTAAGTGATATGACCTTTATACTGAAATTTTGAATACTCATAATCATTTATAAAAAAACCATATTTTCCACCTATGATTATATCTTAACATCTCAAAACCGAAAAAGTATAAAACAACATAATAGTAGACATTTTTTTTGAAAATCCCACAAGATTGCTAAATTGTTCTAAAGGATGCCTCAGAATTTGATAGTAGCACAAAAAGATAATATAAACTCAATGTTGATTAATATGGATAATATCAGATTTACAAATATAAGTTTATGTGGACTGAGACTTCATAAAACATTAAAGAAGAAATAAATTTACAAACACATACAAGCAAAATTTAAACTTGATTACCGTAATACAAAAGTGCTGCATATATGTTTATATTTATTCCCAAAATGCCATATGAAAGTTTATGGTTTTAATAAACCATTCTCACCAAACTTGATTTTTTATATACATAGGTTTGAGAAAGGAAAATTGATTGACTTTTTCTCTAATGAAATATCCTAATCAATCAGAGTTCTTGGGTACCTAAACATTGATAAACTAATAATGTCATGCAAAATAATGAAGAAGAAAAATTCATTTATTGACAAGCACCATTGTCCTAGTGGTTAAGTCATTCGACTTTGGTGTGAGTAGTCACAAGTTTGAAACTTTCGTAGCGTGATTCGAACATTTATTGATACATGATTTGTGGTTTGTTGTCCCAATGACATGTTGTATCTAAGTACCATTTCAAAAACAAACAAATCCATAATCAAACTAATTGAATAAATTTAAGACTAAATTCAAATTTGAAGTAAAACTTGCGAATGAAAACTAATAATTCAACCTTACTCTTAACAAATTCTGTAGAATAAATTGAAGATTCTATGTTTGCAGGCATTTATAATCTGATAGCCTTCTACAAAAAGAATGAGGAAACTAATTTCATAATTATATTAATCAAAACAAAAATAATTAGAAATAAATTTTCAAACACAAATCTCAAGGAAAAGGTTTGAATTCCAAAATCTAAAAGAAAACAATAAATTTAACCCTAAATTAAATACACAGATACCTAATGAATATCAAACCTCTAAATTATTTTGAATCGATCTAATAAACCACTGTTTTTATATTTTTAAATAATTTTTCCATAAAGGGACAATCCTTAACAATAATAGGTTGAAACATAGCTGCTGGAAAATGAAAAAATCATACAAAATTTAGGGACAGTACAAAAGCGAAGAACTGTAGAATAATTAGATTAAATTTTATCAAGTGCAGAAAATTAATAAGATCAATTAAAAAATAATTAGAATGAAATTTTAATCTGATATTCATCAAGAATACAGTTTTTGAAGTTATAAATATGAAGATAAATATTGGAAAGAGGTAAAAATATGGAAAAATAAATAAAATGTGATGGGGAAAAAGTTAATATGAAAAATAACCTAAGAAGTTCCAAAAGGATATTATATGAAATTGTGGAGAAGATAAAGAAATGTATTATTAGATTATAAAGGTATAATTAAGGCAAAGATTGTGGTGAATGAAAATAATATATTTTTTAATGGAAAATACATGAAAGAAAGAGTTAAAATGATAGAACTTATGATTTTTTTTTCTTAAAATTATAGGAGAAAAAGAATACAGATGGTCAACATTCGAACTTCTATCTATATAATAAAATAGATCCTTTAACAGTATCATCCATATCAGTAAATACCAAATAGACTTAAATGTAAGCTATCTACCATCAAGACATATTCTTATGGAAACCAAATCAAATCATATCTACGAAACTTCAAGATATGCGTATTGTCTCCTAGGTTATCCTTCACATGATAGAATAATGTTCATTAATACAAAAGGATATCCAAAGAAATAAGGAAGAACAAAAAGTTCAAACTACATTATGTTAAAACATGAAAACCTATTATATGTACTTAAGAACTGAAGAAATAAATAGATTGAGACACATATGAATAGCGTAGGTACTACAAAATAATTAAATAGATACAAGAATGTAATAAATAAGAATTGGTAAATAACCGATAAGTATGTGTGCTAGAATTTCCATGGAAGTCCTTTTATGGATTTATAAATAATTGATAAACAATAATTGATAAACAAGAATTGGTAAATAATTGATAAGTATGTGTACGAGATTTATGGATTTATGTTTGCTATCTAGGAAGGGCTAGGCCCGTATAGTTTTGGTGAGGGTCCATAAGAGGCCCTCGGTACATTTTTCTAATGGTGTATTATGGCAGACGGTACCTACTAGCCTTATCATTGTATGGAATCCATTCTCCAATAAGTACCTTACAGACATAGTTGTATACCAAAAAAGCTGGAATGGAGATACAAGCATTTCAGCTATATTGTATATTTATTTTAAACCCTAGGCATTATTATGATATCATTGGGCTTCCAATAAAACAGTTTGGTTATCGTAAGGTAAAAATCCATCGTGTTTATGTGCGGCATGTTTTTATGAGATCCCTTTAATTTTGAAAGATTTTATAACATTAAAAATCTATTTGATTTGTGTTTCTCACGCTGGTTTACCAGACCAACCCGGGCTTTATTTTTTTGTAATGCTTGGGTCAACTCGAGCATACTTCCCTATTTAGTTATAAATGCCTAGAGCTTCAAGTGAAGAGCTAGATGCCTCTAAGACGTATTCATGTATATTTTATTTCTGCTGCATTTCTTGTTTTGTATTTATCATCATTTGTGAGGATAGACATTTATACCTATCTAGACTGATGACATGTTAGTTTACTCTGATTGATGTATATATATTATAGTTTTCTTTTGTAGAGATCATGTGTATATAATACATTACTTGTCATGATATGAGAATCTATTTTGTCTTTCTTTCTTTCACCACAACAATCTATCTTTCCAGCACTTGGATGATTGGCACATGAATACAGTATGGTATTAGCGTCGACTTTTGAGGGTCGACAAGGTTGGTCGTTACAAGTAACTTCTTGCATTCTCCACCATTTACCTTTTCAATTTTATAGTCTATCAAATAATCAAATAAAAATAAACAAACCAAGCATGCATCAAAACGTAGCAATCAAAGCATCCATAACACACAGTTGCTCTTTAAATTATTTTTCAGGTCTAGCATAAAGCAACAGTACTGCCTCGACTCTTTGGTATTAAGAAGAGCATCACAAATAAATCAAAAATATTAGATAATTGGACCTTAGCCTTTACTTAAGCATGCTTACCCACCGTATCAAATACACACCAATCTTTGAAACTATGGCCATCACTTCAACGTCAACATCACGAATAATTTCTTATTAAACCATATTATGTTGTCCCTCTAAGTGACTTCTCGTAATAAAGTCCATCAAGACTCTCATTATTTGCATGCTACAGGTTTAATTCAAATTTACTAAAACGTTTTATATTATGCTTTGTAGTGAAAGCATTTCGAAATTTACAATATACAGAAATACTTATACAACTCCGAAGAGGCGTATCGAAACACAAGGAAAAATAATAACTAAAACATGGAATATACTTATTTACTACTATGACCATATATTTACATACCTTTAGCGAGCATAAGTGCAATTGTGCTTTTTATACCATTTATCATCTCCAATTATCTATGCTCAGACATGTAATATAAGTAATAATACACAAATTGCATGTAAATAGCAACCACAAATACATCTAAACAAGGCCATGAGATATTTATTAGCAAAAAATTTATGAATTTAGAAAGATAGGGTACATTAAAATACAATCATTCAATTCCAAATTATCGAATTGATAATGGCGCTTATTTCCTATGTTCTCTCTAATTTAATCAGTTTTCAATTAGCATATTTCAGAATTTTGCAAAACACATAAAGTAAAAGTTTTTCTCTAGAGTTTTACTTTCCGAAATGTGCATGATTACTGAAATGAGATTAATGGTTTGAAAGTTACGATCAAAACAAGTTGTTGTTTCAGCTTAGGAAATACATAAGCTAGCCAAAATTTATAGTTATGTTTAAAATGAGGTTTTGCATAAGAAAACTGCATATTTTGGCAAGATGATCTAAAGAAAAGTTCTTACTTACCGAAATATCATTTTTATCGAAAAAGAATCACTAAACTGGATAAAAATGTAAGAAGATATGGCTGTTTTATTTCAGCAATTTTAAGACAAAAATTTTCAACAGCAAGACCATTTATAACTTCTCCTATCGAACCAAAATATTATTTCAAAAACACTACAATTTTACTAAAATTCCTTAAGCAAAATTTTATGTTTTTAAAAAAATTATTTTTTGGAAAGCTAAGAGTAACAAAAATTTAATTTTCTATTGTCAGACTAAACTTCAAATGAAGAACTTTAAACTTTTCGTATTATTCTATCATACCTAGTTAACAAAACTATCGCATTAGATTTTTCTTTCAAAATTAAATTTCCAAGCTAACCATAGAACTTTTTTTCTTCAAATGTACATTTTTAATAATTAATATTTATATCTTATCTCATAAAGCATTTTGCTATGCATGGGTAATAATATATTTTAAGGAAATCTTTAGAGATGTGTGTGTATATATATATATATATCCATTTAGGAAAGCTATCTATTTAGCCTAAACATCTCCTTTCACTTTTTCTTTCCAAACCATTAGTTTAAAATTTTGAAACATATTTAATAAGATTTTCCTTGTAAAACAGAACGAACATCGCTTATACTTATTTTCCAAAGCATTCTTCTCAAACCTCCTTTTTGAATCAAAATTTTAAAATCTTTGCTTTCCTTTATCCCTTTTTTTTAAGCTCCTCTTATTCTTGTAAATTGAAAATTTGAAGAAACCATGACTAATATCAATATTATTAATCCAAAAGTAATAACTTACATATAAAAATATAGAGTGTTGCAATGCCATGAATCTCAGTCTTTCATTTCTCCAGTTGGTTGTAGTGTTGACTGAAATCAAAATGTCAACACTGCCTTGCCACTACTCAATTTCTCAGTATTGGTCAACAACTGCAATTATTGTATATAATATATTTGAACTAGAGAAAAAGTTCTTATAAGTTTCCAAGATTATATATATATTTCCAAAAACACGGTTCACGTCTTTTAAAATAATATTTATGACATCTTTAAAATATTGTGTTGTAATGCCTCGTTCAAGCATTTAGGAATCCCTATTGATATGTATGCACCCGCATCGACCAAAATGTTAAAGGATTCAATAATTAACACCAAAATAAACTATTAAAATCTTTTCAATCATCATATAAATGTAATTATCATATTCTTCTAGACCATATGAATTTCATGTATGAAAATCTGTACAGTTGAAATTTATACATATAATCAATTTACTAATCACAACCAACAAGCAATGCATCACATTTCATTCATCCAATCCTAATAGCAATCAACCTGCATTTAATTATTTATGTATTTTTTCATCCTACAATTCTAATGATACGATTGCAGATATTATATTCATTTTTCAATAGATTTATTATTCCCCAATGGTTTAGTCTTGGAGAAATCGTTGGCTTCTATTAATATGTGAATTCGTCCAGATTCAAGAGGGATTCACAGTTTTTTGAGTGATAACTCCCACTAAAATTTCCCCATGTGGACTAAGCCCAAAGAAAAACAACTTTAGTACAACAGAACACAAATTAAACAAATCATCAAACAATCGCCTTCTGTGGAAAGCTATCTTCCATCTTCCGTTACGCAACTTTGATCACTATAAGAACCTTCTACTCCAATTCGCTTCATCACAACTTAGAGTTAGGAAATATTTATAATGCGAGTTAAGAGTAGGGTCTTCTATAGATTCTTTAACTGCTACAACATCCCTGTCTCAAGCCACATAGAGGTATATTCCACGAAACTCATGTTGACACTGATGGTAAGGACAATAACTTCTTACTTTTCTATCTCCAACAACCACTTAAATTTTACATAGGCATAATGCATAGAAGAGGTAGAGATAAGGGTATTATATATTAGAAAAACTAAAAAAATTTGTCCCTAGATGATTATCCCAGTAATCATTGTATACCCCTACTATCCCGTCAATATAGGTAACTACACACTCTTCTATGGGGAGACAGGGACTCTTAGTCACTCTAAGGCCAAGATTTATGTCTCATATATCCTATATTGTTCCAACCCACTCTAAGACCAAGGTATAATGCCCCACCTCTATACCGATACACCAAAGAATATTGCATTGTAATATTTCTAGTAATATGAAGAATAAGGTTGGTTAGAAGCGACCGTCCATAAATATTCCTTTAGGCTAACACCAACATGTTTTTCTTTGCCTCATATAATTGCAAATGGCATGCATGTTATTAGCAAAAAGCAATAAACATATTGAATAATTTAGAACAGAATAATATATCATACACAATACAACAATGAATCACAAATCATAGAGAAAAATATAATACAGACTATATCACAACAGATAAAGTGAGCCAAATAGATGAATAATGGACCCACGTATATAATTATACGTGAAACCACAACTGGCCTTAAAAGAATATATACATAAAAATGAGTCACTATCTCATACAAATATATATGCATACATATAAGTGTAGCACAAAATAAGGAAACACTATATATATATATATATATATATATAAACTATCTGTCCTCGTAGAAGCAAGCTCACATCAATAGTCAACGAGTCCTTGGACCTGTCAAATCTCTGTCTGACTCGAGTATATGTAAAATAAATGGGTCATACTATCTCCAAATACTAAAGTGTGAGATCATAATAGTAAGCATGAAAAATGCTTAACACATAGTAACAACTATATAATATGACAACATCTCAATAAAAGGCATCCACACAAAATCACCATGTCATAAACCATATCCTAACCATCAACGACAATCCTCTCAAAATATGGTGAATGATCATATAAAAATCAAGAATCATAAGCCTTGCATGAAACTAGTATATCTCAAGAAACAATTAACTATATGACAGTGAGTCAAAGTGAAAAAATATGAGATTGCATGAAGGCAAGTCAATATAAAAAGTCAAACATGAAAAAAATGGGGGTAAACTAAATGATCTTATAGATATCTTGACTATAAGGGAATTACTGGGGCAAGTTTCTCTATTCCAAGGGGAAACCGACAAGAATGCTCCAGGTGTTTAAGAAAGACTAACACCGATAAACTCCTATAACAATTATATACCTAATCCTCATAACACGAGTGTGCCCGTGGAACTAATTGCTGGATTTTTTGATACTATACTAAAGATTGACAATGATATCATGACTCAAGGTGCGACCACCACAATCAGCCACTAGGTTGACAACTAGCCTATAAGGTCAAGGTATTGAATGCACCAACGAATATGACAAGCTATGGACATAGCAAGTTTCCCCAAGATATTATTTAATTAAAAAGTGATACATACTACTCAAATAGTAATCACTAAAGTAACTTCCATGTATCCTATAACACTCCGGGTTGCTAGAGTATTTACTATAAGCTAGTAAATTCCACTCACACGAGTATTCTACACAACAAGTTGTATATTTAAATAATGAAGTGATATCGAATGTCACATACCACTTGGTACCACTAAACTTTTAATTATATTTCTCGTTCTATAAAAGGAATAATTAGCATGAAAGCTAAATTTAAAAATCATTTAAAGGTAAGAATATTTATTTACAAAGTATATATTTATTTCTAATATATATATATATATATATATATATATATATATTCAAAAGGCTAAAATCAATAACTTTTTGACATACTTCCTTGTAAGAAGGAATAAGTAAAATTGGATTTTGAATACTATGCTTTTAAGTACTTCTTATCTAATTTTCAAAGACATTTATTCAAACAATGGGTGTGTCTGTGTGTATAAAGTTTAATTTGGTATTTATTTATGATTATACAAATTTCCTTAAAAATCTTTAAATGATATACTATTATATATAACTAAATAGAGATAATTTTATTTTTAAATAAATATCCAAATATAAATTTCAAAATTATTTTAGAAAGTCGATTACAAGATAAAGAAGGAAATTCAAATTTTGAAATCACATGGAAATGAGGAAAGAAAAGAGAAAAAAATAAAAAATAACATCAAATATTTGTAATCCTGGAGCTGATAATCTCCTGGTTACGGCCGTCGGTCCACCAGTGCACTAGTGTAGGATAATCCTAGAGCTTTCCAGCTCCAAGTAAATGACTTGGACGGTCTTTTCTTTGACTTCTAATGATGGCATCTTATTTTTAGGGTCTGATAACACATATACAAGTTTTTATGCATCCAATATAGATGAACAATTCATCAAAAGATCACATAGAGGAATTTTGCAAATCTAATAATTTTTAGTTTTAATTAAAATAGCAAACACCTAGTCATCCAATTTCAAGCTTAGATTGCAACTAAAAACCCAATTTCTTGTTAAAGTGTCAGCATGCATAAGCATTAGAGATAGATGTGAGGATTGCTCACCTTACCCATCCAAAAACATCCAAATTTAATCCACTTTCCTCTCCTTGCTTTGCAGTCACTGATTCCCTCCTCCACTTCCACTTTCCTTTGCTATACAGAAATTTTGCTTTCAAAATCTTCCCAAAACTCCTACTTTCTAGGTCTAATGGGTGGAGGGGGGTGTAGAGAAGCTTGATTTATAGTTTCATAATTTTTGGAAATTTATTCAATTATATAGGAACTGTTTTTGAACTAGGGTTAAGGAAGGAAGATGGGTTCTATTTTAATTCTTTTGTTTACTGGAATGGAAGTACAAAGTAGTAAGGGAAAGTGAAATGCAACTACTAAACGGCTAGAAGGTCAGTGAACCAAACCCAAAACCCATTATCCCACTTAATACTTCATTTATCTTTTTCTTCACTCTTAAAAAAAATTTAATTAACCTTTCAAATACACTTCCCTTCAAAATGAAACTCAAAATATTTAAATACTATAGCATATATCTTTTCTCTTATAATAAATAGGTGATAAATTTTAATATAATGTTTTAAAACAAATTTTTAATGCACCTTAAAATAAAAGTTTATATAGTTAAATAGTCTTTTAATTTTCATATTAATGATTAGATAATTGATATGAAATAAAATCTTCACTTTTATCATTAAAAATGGATTTGTTCGTTTAAGTCATAGATAACTAATTTCCCACTTTAACCTTTCAAACATTGTCCAAATTCACCATTTCAAACTTATTTCAAAATTTGAATGACACATAAAAATTATTACTCTACAAGTAAGCCTACTATCATAAATTCAAACATAGCATTTATTATATCATTTTCTTCAAGGGACCAATATTTTCATAAAATGTCACATTACAGAAAGGATGTTTTCATACTTAATTAACTACCTTAATTATCATTATAAGCTATTGTTTCCTTTCATTTCATTCTTCAACCCATTTAAAAATTTAAAAATCCAGTATTACTTTCAAAAATACAAAAATTTTCCATCAGCACTCATTTATTATTTCCAGAGTACTTTTAAAATTCAAAACACTAATTTTAGTAATATCCTAATTTATTTTTAACTCTTTTAAGCCAATTTCAAATCTAAAATAATAATGACAATTTAAAAAAATAAATTTCTCTATTAATGACCATTAACTTTCAAAGATATTTAACTTCAAAAGATTCTTTTTTTTAAGAGTTTCCTATCCTTTTTATATCACTTTTGTAACATTTATTGATTCATCTCTATCAATACAAATTATTATTACCTTCCATTGGTTTGTATATAACATGATTTTAAAATAGCACTTTATACATTCACATTTAATTAATTCAAAAATCCAACTGTTTCATTTTCAAAATTTCCAACACTTCTCAAAACATTCATACACACACACACACACAGATATATATATATATATATATATATATATATATATATATATTTGTGTGAGTGTGTTTATTCAATTCACCTCCAATCTTTAATAAATTATTATTATACAGTTCCATTTAATGTCAAATTTACATTGCTAAAATTCAAAGTTATTATCTCCCAATACAGGGTTGTTACAAACATCATGGTGAATGAGGCCAAAAAAGCTGCTCTTCAAGCTAAGATTGACCAACTCAAGGAAAATCTAAAAGTAGAGGAGCAAGAAATTACCTAGACAATCGTAGGGGAGTCTATCGATCTAAAAATCATGCTGGCAAACACGAAAAAGAGACTGTCACCTGAAGGCCAAGATAACCTTAGTTGAGGGGGACATAGAAGCCACTATTCTTTAATTTTTTGCAAATGTCATTGAAGCAAATAAATTCAAGTGACTATGAAGTGGCTATTAATAGAGTTAGGGGTATGCCCTGGAAGCAATTATGTAATTTATTACATATATTTAACTCAATAACCTGCCTTGATCGAAATCAAAGGTATTTTATTTCCATTATATATTTGATTTAATGCGGTTATATTAATTAACTAATTTAACAAAAATTATATTTAATAGAAAATCCATAAATGGTATGTTCTGTGATAGTAGTTACAAAGTGTTTCGTTACAATGAAAAAATAATCATTTCAAATGTTCCTAGTCAAGATGCATCAAGATTAGATAACGATACATCCATTAAGACTCGAGTACATAATGCCCATCAAATGTTGGATAGTTATTAGTCATGGCAGCTAAGGGCACCAAGAGGTTTCGTACTGAAAGTTATTGGATAATTACAGAATGACTCGCTCGATAGTTTTCTTTTGGTTAATATAACTAAGGTCAAACAGAAATAATCAATGTGACTGATTTACACGATTCTCTCGACTCGAGAATACTATAGATCTTCAATATGAAAGCTCTGTTTTGATTATAGTCAAATTATGGCATGGCATTCCATTGAGTGGCTATAGTTAGGTGGAAATAATGGAAGTGAAGCACTATTCAAGAGAGAATTCGTCTCATCGGTTATACTAGGTCAGATCACGGTCAACTCAAGTCCACTAAAAATCAAAGCCTCTAGCTAAAGCATTTCAGTTAATAGTAATTGTTATTTGGATTAAAGAGTTGAATATGGATGATACTAGAATATTGACTATTACCAAATTCCGTAAGTCCCAAGTGATATAGTTTTGATGAAGTGAATTGGTATAATAAATGTCACAACCGAGTAACACTTATCAATGTAAAATTGGATTTTACTGAAACTAAGTAAGCAATAAATTTGACCAAATGTCACACCACCTACTAAATAATGTGCGAAAGTTAATATTCGAATAGTTCGATGTCAATCACCAACTGAATTTACACCCGCGAATCACACAGCTGATGTGATGCATTCTCTTTTGGCTAAATGATTTAATTAGTTTGTAATTTCTAAAAAATAATTAAACTAATTAATGTTTATGAAATATTAATTATAAAATAAGATTTGATTTGAGGAATAAATAATGTTGTATATATATTTATAATAGTTATAAATATATCGATCGATGTGAGATATCAATAAGCAATTAAATTTGGTTCAATTAAATATGTTTACTTGGTCTTAAATGGGATATTAACCTATGAATTTGGAGGCAAAATTTCGACAGAAAACATTATAAATAGGGGGCGGTCAAAATAGGGTAAAAGTTTTTGTGATAGATGGTAGAGATTTAGTGAGAAATGGTATATGATGTGGTACACTTTTCTCTCTGGCTCAACCATTATAGAAGGGATCCTTACCCTAACTTTAAAAAGACTTTTTGCTGCCTTCTATCTTTTTATCTTCGCTTAATTACACCTTCCTAAAGCTTCAACAAAACTCTTATCAAATCAATTCAAATTAATAGCTATTTGATAGCAAATGAGTCTATATTTCAAGGACTAACAATCTGTAGAATCGAGAAGATTTCTAAAGAGGAGAACTCATTGTTACAAGGTCGACCTAAGGACATTAGTTTGAGGTAAGTGTTTAGTTGTATATATATGTATATGTATATATATATATATGATACATAACCTCTATATAATTGTATATTATTCATATACACACACAGTGTGTGTGTTGTGATTATTTTATTGTTAATTAGATGAGATTCCTATAGGTATTTATGTTGTCACATATTGATTAGTTATGTCTATATATTTATAAAAAACAAATTTTCCATTAAGGATTTGACACACAAAGCCAAAATCAGTATAATGTATTAATTAATATTTTTTTTAAGTTAATGTGCTAAGGAAGCCTTGCCCATTCTTATTCCAAAAATTACCAGTACACAGCAATATAAGAAAGATTATCTCAATGTTTAAACTATGACCTTACTCTATGCGCCTATTGTTAACAAAAGAAAAAAATCATCAAAACAATTATACATAATATAGATAAACTAAATGAAACCACAAAATCAATTTAGCCTTCGAATTCTTTGTAAAATGCGCCTATCAATCTTATTATATAGAACGAAAGTAAGAACATGCATCAATGCAAATATCCTTTCTTTCCTTTCTTTCCAAACAGAAAATGCAAATGATTTCAAAATAGTTAAGAGTGTTTTAGTATTTGGTGTTCTCCATCTAGTAGCCTTATATATGTTGAACCATTCATCTCCTGAATTTGTAGCAGGCTTGTGAAAATTTCCATTAGCTAGAAGCTTACTCTATTTCTGATGAGTATGAGTATAAGAGCATTCAAAGAAAAAATGAGAATTGGTTCAAGGCAATTTCCACAAAGAATACACTCACGATTATTTACTACACCAAGTGATAAAAGTTTTGCTTTAGTGTTTAATGCATTAGCCATGATCATCCGTAGTAAAAAATTCCCTTTTGCAGGACTGTACTCATTGTAAATTCTTGTTGACCATGGAAAAATTTGCGTATCATTATCTAAAATAAGTTGTTTGTATACTAGCGCTATAGAATTCTGCTTTCCTTTACTTGTCCAAAGAACTTTCAGATATAAATTAGTTAATTAAAGCTTGAAAAGATAGAGAACTCCATACTTGTCTAACATGAACCGAGCTACAATATGGAAATTCAACGGAACTTTCAAAGATAAGTTCACCTACAAGGAAATACCATTTAAGGTTTTTGTGAATGAGACACAAGATTTTGAATAACAACACTAGTCTTTGCACAAGGAGTAGACCAAAAATGCAGGTTGGTTTTTTTTAAAGGATTGCATTAGATCAGAGGTAGGAAGGTAGATCTAAGTTATAAAATATTACGCCAACTCCAACTTGCATAAGGTGACAAAGTCATAGACCGAAAATCTTTATTTAAATCAAATTATAATGAACCCACTATGTCCAGAGATTTCTCTTATTACATAGGATTCTATCAAAATATAAAGAGATGGATACTTTATTCATACCCGTAAATTGGTTAAACCATGTCCGCCCAATGATTTTGGGAATTGTATCTTTTCAAAGGAAATAGGAATAAGTTTTTGGAAAAAGGATCCCTATGCCACCAAAACCAACTTAATGCACTATTGATCATGGAAATAAGTTTAGTTGGCAGAATGTAATGTCTCAACCAATACGTGGTTATAGTAGTTGCAATATATTGCATAATTATTAACCTTCTAGCTTGAGATAATTTTGTATTAGGCCATGATATGAACTTCGCAGTAAATTTTCGAAAAAAAGTGGGAGACAGTTTTTGTAATCCTTGACGTAATGAAAGGCTGACCTAGATAACTTGCATTTTGAGGCATCTCATTCAAATGTGAATGTCTAATGATATCAGCTTTTAACCTTTCCTGTACTCCAGCTATTAGTATATGAGACTTGCTGAGGTTTATCTTCAGTCCAGTAATACTATGTAATAAACTCAGGGCATTCAGAATATATGAAATATTATTAATGGTGGATTTAGTGAAAATTATGAGATCACCAGTGAAGAGGAGTATGTTATTTGTGAATGTTTGTACTTTGGATGTAACTCAAGCTTTTTATTAACAACTTGTTCAATTATCAATGAGTTTAAAACTTCCATCACAGTGATAAACAAATAGGCCGAGATTGGGTCTCCTTATCGAATTTCTTGAGTTCCTCTAAAGAATCCATTTAGGCAACCATTTTTAGAAATAGAGAATTGAGGGGTGGAAACGCATGTATAAATCTATGCTAGCATTGGTTTTGGGAAATTCATTGCGGATAATATTGAAATTATGGAATTCCATGTGATAATATCGAATGCCTTTTGGATATCAAGCTTAAGCATGCATCATGGCAATATATTTGAGTTTCCATATGCTCTTAGAAGTTCTTGAGTAAATAAAATATTATCACTATTTTTCCTTTGCGGCAGAGAAGCAACCTGATTATTCGAAATAATTGATGGTAGGACAGATTGAATTCTACTAGCTATTATTTTGGAAATAACTTTGTAAATCACATTGCAGCAAGAGACTGGCTAAAGTCATAGAAATAAGAAGGATTTTAACATTTTGGAACAAGGGTAATGTTTGTAGCATTGATACCAATAGGTAATCTATTGATAGAGAAAAAAATACTAAACTGCTTTAATCACATCTATCTTAATAATATTCCATCAGTTTTGAAAGAGGTTTGCATTATAACCATCAGGTCCACCACTGTTGTTAGAATTCAAAGAAAATACTGCATGTTCCATTTTCTTCGAAAGAACCTCTTTAAAAGTTTCAAAGCTTGGGGTTCAAAAACGAAAGGTGTTGGAATATCATAAAGAGCGATTAGATTAGGAACAGTGGGCAATGGGTTAGCTAAAATAGAGGAGAAGTAATTAATAAAAGCTTTGTAATAGACTCATCGTTGTTGTGGATAGATGCAGCACCCTTAATTTTATTTACGTTATTCAAAATATTTAATTAAAATAAATTAAATAAAATAACATAGAAAAGGAGACTGATGTTGATTAATAAATTAAGTGGTGGTGCTTATATAAACAAATAAACTTATAAAACGGTTAAGTAATTAAACAAAAGGGTAGTATGGTAAATAGCCATCCATTTTTCCCACCCTTATACTATTTTCTTTAGGCCATACCTGTTCATTTCATTACAAGTAAAATTTATAAACATAAGAAAAGAACAGGGCCGGCCATTAAGAGGATAGAAGAGAAGAGAAAATCAATCTAAAGCTTAGGATCAAGCTAGAAGGAATATATCTCAATTAAACTTCAATTTTCTTGTCCAATCTAAGATGAATAATAATATCTACATCTCTATTTTAGTTTTATAATCATAAGGTTGCAGATTTAAAGGTAAATCTATTTAATGATATATTAAATGATGATATGCTTGATTTATGATTTATATCTATTTAAACATGGTTGTTTAAAGGAGATATATACGCTTTTAGGGTAAACCGAGATTAAGTGATTTTGAAATGCCATGGGAAAATTATAGGTTATGGAAAACATGATTTTGGAGTTGGGTTTAAATTTTATAATTTTTCAAGCCGAGGAAATTAGTTATGAATTTTCAAAGGAAATATTGTTATTTGGGTTTATAACTTTATTTTGGAAAATATATTAAGAATTTGAGTCTGAAATTTTGATATGTTAGATAACATGATTAAAGCGAGTTTCTGGAATTTTTGGGGATTTTTACTAAGTTATTTAGTATGGAAATTAAATTATTTCCAAAGGAGGACTTAAAAGATTTAATTGTTTTGAAAATAGGAAGGGCTTGTTTGTTAAAAATTATCTTGATTTAGATCTATCCCAATTATATAAAATTTTGTGAAAGCCAATCAAATGTTTACATATAGATAAGTTTGTTACAAAAAGCTTTCCTAATTTGGCAAAAACAACTTTTGATCAGAAAAAGGTGGTTCCTCTTTCTCTGGAAGAACCTTTCGACTTACACTTATCGACAAAGACTTTTCGACTTCATTGAACAACAAGGTTGAATGCAATGCACATGATATCATTCAGGTGGTCTGTAGTGAGTTGGACCAAGTCGAAAGGTAAGGTGTCGAAGGGTTGCTTTCGAAGGGTTGCTTTCGAAGGGGATGGTTCCTTAGTTTGTATTGATTTGAAAATCACTTGTCTGTTTTTAAAGAGCGTTGGACAAGGTCAAAAGCTATGCTTGCTTGAAAGCTATGATTGTGAAAGGATGGTTTTTAAAGAGTTTCCGACAAGGTCGAAATCTATTCTTGCTTTCGACAAGGTCGAAAGCTATGGTTTTGAAAGGATGGCTTTTAAAGAGCTTCCGACATGGAAAAAAGTTATGCTTGCTTTCAACAAGGTTGAAAGCTATGAGGTTGTGCTTTCAAAGAGCTTCCGGCAAGGTCGAAAGCTATGATTTCAAAAGGCTATTTCAATGAGATTTTTGAAAGAGAGCTGCTGCCTTTATTTTCGTTTAAAGCTTTCGAAGGGGTAGTTGTGGACCAGGTCGAAATCCTTTAGAGTACATATGACCTTCTAATGGCATCGAAGGCATCACTGCTATCGATGGGATGATTTTTTTTTAATACAAGCTGCTTCCCAAAGCTTTTGAAGGGTCGAAAGCAAAGATTTCAATGTTGCCTCTATAACGTCCCGCAAATCCCTACCCCTTGAGTCAACACTATTTCACAACAATCAACTCAAGTTGCACAGAAATACGAACCATTTGGGTTAAAGAAGAAGAGGTAGAAGAAGAGAAAACAGAAAACAACAACAGCATCTAATCAATGCAGCGGAATAAAATATAATATATAATAAATGGTCTTTACACAAAATCAAATATATCCGTTTATATATTACATCACCAGAGTACATCAATAGCATACAACTGAATACACAGCTACTCAACACAGAGCAATATATATGAAACAAGTACGAAAATACGCATCGTCATCCAGCTCGTCTCCTGAGCTCCACAACATTAAATCCTGTATCCTATAATACTCGGTCTGACCCGAGCATACAATTAAATAATACCCCAGTCAGTCTGGAATACCAGCGTGAGAAAATCACACTCAATTGATTTTTAAAGTTTCAAAAATCCTTTTGAAAACAAAAGCATCTCGTAAGACCACGCCACAAATAAACATGTCGGGTTTTTACCTTACGATAGCTAAAACAATTTTTATAGAAATCTCTGATATTTTAATAGGGTCTATATACAAATACTTATAAAATAGCCGAAATTGTTACATCTATTAAATTCCAGCTACTAGCCACAGAGTGGGTAATACAAACAAAACTCGTACAAGGCTCGTAGGGAGAATGGATTTTCAACTAATGACTAGGCACTGGGGTACCACCTGTCACAGTACGTGGCCTAGATCACAGTACCGAGGAGTACACCCGCTCATCTGCAACACAAGACCGAGATTACCCCTTACTGGATAATCCCGAGTGAGATCACCCCACGGTTGGGATCAACAACCGCACCACTAAGCCGAAATAAAAAGGGACATCTAGACAGGGATGACCTCACCCTGCTTGGGTGCTACCCACCTAGCCTTGCTGCATAACACCTGATTTTCAGTCATTCCCAGTTGATGAGGCTTGAGGCTAAGCGTTACCTTTTAGAACATATCCCTTAGAATGCCCATCGTCCACCTGACGATGTTTACGAAAGCATTCATCCATACAAGTTCGTCCCGGGTTCGAACAGAACCGAAGGCACTACTCCTACTACATCCGTTACGGAAATATCCTCAGGATTAGTAGCGAGTAGCCCTTGCACTTCACTGCTCCATCTTCGAATCCAAACACGTTTTTAACGAAAACGTACAAACAGGATCGAAGTGGTTTTCGAGAAATAAATCTCGATCCCGGTCTCTTCGAAACGATCAACGCATTTGTCCAATATTGATAGTCGGTGATTTAACTATCAATTAATATTCACAAACAACCATTCAACAATAAATAATTTTCTAAATTATTTATTAACCTCAAAAAAATATCTTCACAAGATATATATTCAATTTTCAACCTTTTGAAAAACAGTTTCAAACCATCATTCTTTTCAGAATAAACTTCCCAAATATTTTCTGTCTCCACTGAAATCAACGAGCACAAAACTAGATTTTTAAAATAATTTAAAACGCTTTACTTTGAAATGTACTTTAAAAACATTTAAGTTAAAAACTACTTCAATAATTTACTAAAAATACATACTATATAAGTATTTGGAAATAAGGTTTCTTAATAAAATATAAAACTAAATTTTAACTTTTAAAACAAATACTAAATCACCCTTTAAATAATTATTGCTATAATAGAGTAAAAGGAAATACTTACTTTAGAATTTAAATATTAGAAATAATAAATTTTCCAAAACTTGTTTTCTTAAAAACAACTTTAAAACTTTTAACTTATATTTAAAAAATTACTTTGAAAACATACTTGGTTATTCAGGGTGAATTTCCAATCTCAATCACTTAAATAAATTTTCCAAATTGATTCCCAATTTATTCTTCTTGAATTAAATCTCTTTACTTACTCAATTCATTTCAAAATTCATTAATTATGGGCTTTATTATTAATGTTATTAATTTCAGTTTGATTTATAATCTTTTAACTGAAATATGCCAATTTCAAGTTATTCCCAATTTCTTCTTTATTCTTTTCAACAAATTGAATCCTAAATTTTAAATAAATGTTTATTCTTTTAAAATAATAACACTGAAGTTTAAAATTCATTAATCTTCTGATTATTCAAAATTTCTCTTACTAAACATAAGATTTATATATTAGAATTTTAAAGGCACTTTATTTCTTTTCCAATTCATTCTTAAATTTATTCAGATTTATATAATTATTTTACTTACAAATTCACTTCTTTTATTATCTTTCAAAAATCCAATTTATATATTTTTGGTAATTCATCATATCCAATTATGTCCAATCAAACCATAACATTCAATATTCCAATAAAGTTCATCATAGAATATCAAATAATCACAACAGAGGGTATTAAATAATTTTAAATAAATGTTGAGGGATCCAGTTGGATCCCTCCAACCTGTTTTCCCTGCATCCACTGACGTTAGCACAGTATAATACACCAATTCCAAAATATACCATACTATAACACATCAATCAATTCAACCATTCAAACAATTATTTAAATTTAATCATTTAAATTTAAATTCAACTTCAACTGAGTGAGATTAACTCACCTTTGATTTTTGTTTTGCAATCCACTTCAATATTGCTTTGATTTTCCTGATGTTTGACCTTGAATAAGCATTATAGGATTTATTAATATTTGAACCGATTGAATAATCAACTACCATTCAATAAATTTAATTAGCTAATTGTTTCGTTTAAACTAAATTCCCTTTTGAAGATCTAAAATAAGCTAGTTTAAACACATTTTTTAATATTTTATAAACTCTTATTTCGGAAATCTCATATATGTTTATAAAATAAGAATTTTCTAACTTCACGCGGGTTTTCAAACATGTTTATATTCAATATTCTTTTAAATGGAAATATATTCTGTTAATCTTCATATTTTAAAATGAAGATACATATATGTAAAATGTATTTAATTACTTTACTGTAATTATATTTCCTTTTGTTTCCTGACTTCTGATTATTCAAATCGAGACAGAATTGCAAATTGTAAATTAACCAGTTGCTTATTTATACCTACGTATATATATAAATTAAGCTAAATAAAAAAAATAAAAATCTTATACATGCTGCTTACAATCCCTTCTGCCAAACATCTTCCACAACTATTACAACAACACAGCAACAAGAAGTTTCTACCTACTACTTCAACAAGCAACAGTGAAATGCCCAAAACATCACGACCTCTCCACGCCGTCGCTGACACACCCACTGCCTCGCCTCAGCAATCGTGCCTTTCCCACAGCCCTACGCTCGTGAGCGCCTTCCCATCACCTGTGCGATTTTGTGAGCCCTATCTTCGACTACCTTCAACCCTAGAACACTGTCGACCCTCTCTCTCACGAACGAGATTCGCTGCAGTTCAACCCCCCCCCCCACGGTGCCTTCGCGACTCAAAACCGATCCTACTTCGAGCTGCCCTTGATCGCCTCCAATTCGTACGCGATGGGAGATTTGATTTTCCTACTCGTCGCCATTATTTTGTGCAAAGGCTTCGGCCGATTTTTTTTATTTTACGAATTGGGGAAAAGAAATAGGATTTATAAGAGAAAGACTTGTTTATTTATTCGGCTGTAGGTATTAAAAAAAAGCGTGTTAAGGAAGGTGAGTAGTTGGCTTGCCTCAGAAGACAGAGGAGAATAGATTGGCAAAAGAAACGTAGGGCGACTGTGATTTGCTTTGTGACCTAATATATTATATTTAAATTAAAATAATAATTATTGTCTAGGCATTTTTATCTCGTACGATCACACGATAATTCCGAAAGCTACGAAATTTGAAATCCGATAATAATATAATATTACCGATCCAATGAAACATGTTTCGTTAAATTTCGAGACTATGCCTCGGAAGGCTATTTTTAAATTCAATTTAAAACGATAAAATTTCAGAACTAAACAGATCACTGTTAATTTCAATTTTAACACTCCTATTGTCTTCAGTATTATCAATATAAATTTCATAAGCCTTCAATTTATTTTCAACAGGCTTAAAACTCCAGATTCAACATTTTACTCAATCTTCAAATTATTTAATTTAATAATTTAATCATCAAATAAATTGTGATATTTGAATTCAAGTTAAAATTACTCTATTGAATATTAAAAATCAATTAAATATTATGATTTTAAATGTTCGAAAATTCCGGGTCATCACATTCCTCCCCCCTTAAAAGAATTTCGTTCCCGAAATTACTAGTTAGGAAGAATGGTCCGAGACTCGTTTAATTTTTCCCAAAACCAAACAATTTAACATCCTACCAACTATCTTTTTATAAAAGACCCATTATTATTCTTATGAACTTTCCAAACTTTTCCATAGTTCCCAAACAACTTTATTTGCAATCATTCAAATTGTAATTCAAAACTAAATTATGAATGATCAAAATTTACTCAAAAATTTTCTAACTCCCTAAATTTTCGAAAAATTTCGCCAGCATCTCCTTTGCGCGGCTAGCTCGGTACAACTTCAAAAGGCCTCTACGGGCTCCCAAATTCCAAAAGAAAACCAAAAAGCCAAGTGGCTTGATCAAAAACCCAATCAAATTTCATACTGAAATTTAAACACATACCTTTTTGTCGAGCAATTCAAATTTATCTTTTGAAATCAAAACCAACTCTCTTTTCCTTTTATCATACCTGCATATTCCACTTAGCAATAATACCCAATCACAACATTCAAAACATTTTACTTACTTCTTTAACGAATTTCAATATCTATTCGTCCAAATATTAACTTAGAATATATTTGTAATATCAATTTCCAATTAAGAGTTCACATTCCTTTCTTAAGTTTAGTATAAGCATTTTATATGTTTCTTTATTTATTTTCACCTTACCACTTTAGTTTATATCTATTTCTATTCAAATTGATTCTTTCATTTCCATATGAATTCAATTTTTTCTTATCTCTGAATATTTGAATTTTATTTTCCATTTATAACTAATTCATATTATTATTTTAAAGTAGTTTCATTCAGTAATTTATCTCAATTTCCAGTTTGAAATCGTTTTGTCGTTAACTAAAAATTTTCCCAAAATTTTCAAAAAAACAAAATTCTAACTCCCAAAATTTCTAAATTTTTTTGGCAGAGTCTCCTTTGTACGGAGGAGCTTTTGCAATTTGACAAAAGATATAAATATATATACATCGATCTACACAGTCGGAAAAACCAAAAACAGTTCATATTTCCTATTTTTATTGCGTAGGCGTACCTTATTTAGCATTTTAAGCAAGCGGTTTATATTTTTAGCAACTAGCGTACCCAAAATCCAGCCAAACGGCTTCCCCGTACCTGTACTTACTCAATTTAAACATATAAGTACTATATAGAGAAAGTTTATTGCATTTCACTTAAATTTATATAGCTAAAACATCAATCCTGTAACAATGCATGTGATATACTGGCATAAACACATAAATTTCACATATGATGCATGTTATATAATTTCCATAAGCATATATAAGGTTCCGACACTTATTACAATCGCTTATAATCAATTTCTCAAACCATTCCAGTCAGTTGAAGTGATTTACAACTTACTTGCTTTTATTTAATTCATTCTAAGCAAAACAAACTCATATTCATTCCAATTGATGCAAAAATCAATTTATCAAACTGCTATTGATTCATATAGTTTTGCTTACTTCCGTTTACGTCGAACTACCAATTTACTAATGCAATTCGACAATATTAATGTGAATAAATAATTACTTAAGCTTATAGCCATTTAAATTGATTCCAACTCAATTTACACTTAATCCCATCCCATTTTAATTTATTCACAAACTTTCATTGTATTTCTTTCATATCCAAAAAGTTTTATTCCAAACTATCTTATTATACTCGACAACCAACATAACCATCTCACAATGTACTTAAGTTATTTATTTTCTTCAAACTATTCCACCCAATAACTTAAGTTTATTTTATTCAAAGCGGTTTTGTTATACTCGACAACATCCCATGCTTCTACTAATTCAAACTTAAGTTAATTTACTTCTATTCACTACCAATTCATAACTTAAGTTCATTCCCATTTTTTTAATTTATTCATAATCGAATTGGATTTATTTTCACCTCAAATCATTTTTGTTTTAATCCAATTCCATACAACTCAAGCTTTATATCCAAACTCTATTACCTATTCACAATCTTTGATTTGATTCTCCTTTGATCAAATCCCAACCATTTCACTAATTTATTCGATTAGTTTATTCTTTTATCCATTTTAAATTTTAATTTATATTAACAATTCATTGTTGAATTTATTAATAATAAGGCCATTCAATTTATGCTTGAATTGGATTTGTTTATATTTCACACCATATCCATTTTAATCCAGTTCAATTTTCATTCAACAACACTTCCAACTATAATCCCATACTTGATTTTCTTTTTCATTTATCTTGAAAATCATTTTATTTAATTTCCTTGAGTTCAATCTTATTTTATATCCCATGTTTGGATTTTTTTCAGGATACCAATACTTTTATTCTGCTTACTTATTCCCCTTTTAAGTTTTTATAAACTACTCACTTATTAATATTCACTCCTCCCCAACTATTTACAATCGATTATATTCACATTCTACTTTTAACTAGGAGATATATTTATATATTTCCAATGCTTTTCAATTCTTTTATAAGCCCTGAAGTTTATTTATTTTAATTCAATATTTACATAGTTTACATTTATTTATTTAAGCAAGAATTTTATTCCAGTCAGTATTATCTATAACTCGATTGAATTCATTTAAATTCAGTTTTATTCCAACTCAACTTCAGTTAAATTTAGCCGCACACCATTCTTTTAAGTTTTATTAAGCAAGGACTTAATTCCATCTAATATCCTTCATGACACAACTGAATTTTTTGATTCAATTCAATCCAAATTTAACTAAATTTTATTTCTCAATATATGAGTTCACAACTTATTTATTTATTCGAAAGCTTATATTGTTCATTTGAATCATTTCACCTTATAACCACAATTTCAAATTATATATATATATATAGAACACTTACTAGCTTAAGGTATAAATTTTCATTTCACGTTTATAATCATTTTACCTTTCAACTTTATATCCAATTTAATTCAATTTCATTTCAATTTTACTTAACTTATCTCAAGTTAAATTCAAACATATTCTCTTCACTTCATTCACTTAAGTTAAATTTTAACTCTTAGATTAAAATTTCCAAACATTAATTATTTTCAGTCCATTTGAACCTATTCTGCACCTTATTTTGCACATTTAAATCAAGCATCATCCAATATTGAATTTCATTTCATTTGCATACCATAGTAACTAATAGATTACTTATACATTTTAATCTTAAAATTTGTTTATTTAACCTAACTTAACTATTTAATTTTTTTTTTTTCAAACTCAAGTTCAACATTCAATTTTGAAAACATATATATCTAACCAAACTATTCCTTTGCACTTTTAAAATCAACCAAATTCCTCCAACAAATTTTAATCCAAAACATCCTGGTAGCAATCCTTCTTTTGGAAACTCGAAAATGAACAACGATGATGTCGCGATCATCTTCGGAATTATTTTCCAGCGACCGTAAAGATTTCAATGCTTTTATCTCTTTTAAAACCTTTCAAATATTTTTAAATTCCAAATCTCCCTAGATTTCAAATCCGATTCAAAAATATTTCTCACATATATATAATTTTTTTTCCAACCTTTGGGAATCATTTTCAAATTCAAAGGAACTTAAATTCCCAAAATTTCAAATTCCAAACTCTTTAAATTTATATTCACACATTACTTTGGAATTTTATCTTATTTTAAATTATTAATCACACTATAATTCACATTTAGTTTATTTTTACAAATTTCATTTATATATGAATTTATTCCTTAATCTTAAGTTATTATTTTAATTTCTTATTCAATTTTACACATTAATAATACTAATTTAATGTTATTATTTCTAACAACCAAGCATCCATATATAACTATAATAATTTACAAAAAAATTATTTCCATTTTATATACAAAATAAATTTGGGTAAAATTATTCCATTTACCCTATTTAAACAATACTGTGTCGGTTTATCTTGTTCAAGAGTTTAGAAATCCCTATCGATGACATGGCGTCCCATATATCGACCAGAATCCATAAACAATCAACCGATAAATCAGCACAATATTAAACAATTTTATATTCACTAACAAATACGCGCTCGTATCTATTAATACGCTCAATCTCATTTTAGAGTACTACGGACTCTATTTAATGAGTAATTCCCTCCAGAGCCAAGGTTATCACCAACCTAAGCTTTGATACCAACCATAACGTCCCGCAAATCCGTACCCCTTGAGTCAACACTGTTCTACAACAATCAACTCAAGTTGCACAGAAATACGAACCATTTGGGTCAAAGAAGAAGAGGTAGAAGAAGAGAAAACAGAAAACAACAACAGCATCTAATCAACGCAGCGGAATAAAATATAATATATAATAAATAGTCTTTACACAAAATCAAATATATCCGTTTATATATTACATCATCAGAGTACATCAATCACAGTTCAACATCAATAGCATACAACTGAGTACACAGCTAGTCAACACAGAGGAATATATACGGAACAAGTACGAAAATACGCATCGTCATCCAGCTCGTCTCCTGAGCTCCACAACATTAAATCCTGTATCCTATAATACTCGGTCTGACCCGAGCATTACAGTTAAATAATACCCAAGTTGGTCTGGAATACCAGCGTGAGAAAATCACACTTAATTGATTTTTAAAGTTTCAAAAATCCTTTTGAAAACAAAAGCATCTCGTAAGACCATGCCACAAATAAACATATCGGGTTTTTACCTTACGATAGCTAAAACAATTTTTATAGAAATCCTTTGATATTATAATAGGGTCTATATACAAATACTTATAAAATAGCCGAAATCGTTACATCTGTTAAATTCCAGCTACTAGCCACAGAGTGGGTAATACAAACAAAACTCATACAAGGCTCATAGGAAGAATGGATTTCCAACTAATGACTAGGCACTGGGGTTCCTCCTGTCACAGTACGTGGCTTAGATCACAGTACCGAAGAGTACGCCCGCTCCCCTGCAACACAAGACCGGGACTACCCCTTACTGGATAATCCCGAGTGAGATCGCCCCACAGTTGGGATCAGCAAACGCACCACTAAGCCGAAATAAAAAGGGACATCTAGACAGGGATGACCTCACCTAGCTTAGGTGCTACCCACCTAGCCTTGCTGCATAACCTCTGATTTTCAGTCATTCTCGGTTGATGAGGCTTGAGGCTAAGCGTTACCTTTTAGAACATATCCCTTAGAATGCCCATCGTCTACCTGACAATGTTTACGAATGCATTCATCCATACAAGTCCATCCCGGATTCGAACAAAACTGAAGGCACTACTCCTACTACATCCGTTTCGGAAATATCCTCAGGATTAGTAGCGACTAGCCCTTGCACTTCACTGCTCCATCTTCGAATCCAAACTCTTTTTTCACGAAAACGTACAAACTGGATCGAAGTGGTTTTTGAGAAATAAATCTCGATCCCGGTCTCTTCAAAACGATCAACGCACTTGTCCAATATTAATAGTCGGTGATTTAACTATCAATTAATATTCACAAACAACCATTCAACAATAAATAATTTTCCAAATTATTTGTTAACCTCAAAAAAAATATCTTCACAAGATATATATTCAATTTTCAACCTCTTGAAAACAGTTTCAAACCATCATTCTTTTCAGAATAAACTTCCCAAATATTTTCTATCTCCACTGAAATCGCCGAGCACAAAACTAGATTTCTAAAATAATTTAAAATGCTTTACTTTAAAATGTACTTTAAAAACATTTAAGTTAAAAACTACTTCAATAATTTACTAAAAATACATACTATATGAATATTTGGAAATAAGGTTTCTTAATAAAATATAAAACTAAATTTTCACTTTTAAAACAAATACTAAATCACTCTTTAGATAATTATTGCTATAATAGAGTAAAAGGAAATACTTACTTTAGAATTTAAATATTAGAAATAATAAATTTTCCATAACTTGTTTTCTTAAAAACAACTTTAAAACTTTTAACTTATATTTAAAAAATTTACTTTGAAAACGTACATGGTTATTTAGGGAGAATTTCCAATCTCAATCACTTAAATCAATTTTCCAAATTGATTCCCAATTTATTCTTCTTGAATTAAATCTCTTTACTTACTCAATTCATTTCAAAATTCATTAATTATGGGCTTTATTATTAATGTTATTAATTTCAGTTTGATTTATAATCTTTTAACTGAAATATGCCAATTTCAGGTTATTCCCAATTTCTTCTTTATTCTTTTCAATAAATTGAATCCTAAATTTTAAATAAATGTTTATTCTTTTAAAATAATAACACTGAAGTTTAAAATTCATTAATCTTCTGATTATTCAAAATTTCTCTTACTAAACATAAGATTTATATATTAGAATTTTAAAGGCACTTTATTTCTTTTCCAATTCTTTCTTAAATTTATTCAAATTTCTATAATTATTTTACTTACAAATTCACTTCTTTTATTATCTTTCAAAAATCCAATTTATATTTTTTTGGTAATTCATCGTATCCAATTATGTCCAATAGAACCATAGCATTCAATATTCTAATAAAGTTCATCATAGAATAACAAATAATCACAACTGAGGGTATTAAATAATTTTAAATAAATGTTGAGGGATCCAGTTGGATCCCTCCAACCTGTTTTCCCTGCATCCACAGACGTTAGCACTATATAATACACCAATTCCAAAATACATCATACTATAGCACATCAATCAATTCAACCATTCAAACAATTATTTAAATTTAATCATTTAAATTTAAATTCAACTTCAACTGAGTGAGATTAACTCACCTTTGATTTTTGTTTTGCAATCCACTTCAATATTGCTTTGATTTTCCTGATGTTTGACCTAGAATAAGCATTATAGGATTTTATTAATATTTGAACCGATTGAATAATCAACTACCATTCAATAAATTTAATTACCTAATTGTTTCGTTTAAAAAAAAGCGTGTTAGGGAAGGTGAGTAGTTGGCTTGCTTCAGAAGATAGAGGTGAATAGGTCGGCAAAAGAAACGTAGGGCGACTGTGATTTGCTTTGTGACCTAATATATTATATTTAAATTAAAACAATAATTATTGTCTAGGCATTTTTATCTCGTGCGATCACACGATAATTCCGAAAGCTACGAAATTTGAAATCCGATAATAATATAATATTACGGATCCAATGGAACATGTTTCGTTAAATTCCGAGACTATGCCTCGGAAGGCTATTTTTAAATTCAATTTAAAACGATAAAATTTCAGAATTGAGTAGATCACTCTTAATTTCAATTTTAACACTCCTATTGCCTTCAGTATTATCAATATAAATTTCATAAGCCATCAATTTATTTTCAGCAGGCTTAAAACTCCAGATTCAACATTTTACTCAATCTTCAAATTATTTAATTTAATAATTTAATCATCAAATAAATTGTGATATTTGAATTCAAGTTAAAATTACTCTATTGAATATTAAAAATCAATTAAATATTCCGATTTTAAATGTTCGAGAATTCCAGGTCGTCAGAGCCTCTAAATCGTTTAATTCTCTTTCTTATATGTTCGAAAAGTGTAAAAATAATGTATATTATTTATAAAATAATTTACTTGAGAAACTGGGATTTTAAAATTATTTTCTAAAACCATTTTTGAAGACATTTTATTAACCATTTCTACTTGAGTAAATTAAAATACTTTGAAATAATTTAACAATAATTTAAAAATAATTTGAAAATATTTTGATATAAAGATTTCAAGTATAAATTTTCAATAAAATTCTTCAAAATGATTTCAGAAAATTATTTTAAAATCTCGTTTTCTCAAGTAAATTATTTTATAAATAATATACATTATATTTACACTTTATACGGATGTATGAGAATCAGAATTAAATGGTTTAGTAAACTCATGTGTCCCGAAAGGTCCCAGGTTTCAATTTTTTCACTCATTATCACTTTGACCCAAAGTAATGTTTTAAATGTAAACCCAATGATTTCGAAAGCTTTCGAAGGAAGTGTTTTAAAGTATTAAAAAGGCTGGAGCCTATTGTTTTAAAGGAAATGATTTATGCCTTCGAAGGGGTCGAAAGCAATGCCTTCAAAGGGGTCGAAAGCGGAAGCTTCGACGTTGTCGAAAGGTTTAAAAACCCATACTCAAATTTTATAAAAAAACATTGGCTTATATAAAGGAGTGTAATGACTTTAAGTATGTAATTTTGAAAAAGTATTGCCTTGATAAAAATATAAGTTAAAGGTGTTAACTATGTTTTATGAATTGAATTTCAACACCTTAAACCCGTAAAAGTGGCACTGTTAAATTGTTATTTTTCTTCTTCAAATATGAATATATTCACATGATAACCCATAATTGTATTTTGGAAAAAAAAGGGTAGAAGATCCAGTTAGGTTAGCTCAATGGTGAATATGAATTGCTTAAACTCCTGAATGAGTAGAATTGCATCCAAGAAGTCAGGGTGACCAAAAATATAGGATGCTTAAACTTTGTAGTTATTGGAGATAATCCAAAGCTTCATAGTAAACCCATGAAAACTATGATTATGTAGTTATTGGAGATAATCAACGGGTCCATAGTAAACCCATGAAAACTATGTATTAAGGATAGTTAGCAAGAGCTAATTAGTTTGTAGTGAATCCTTAAAAACTATATCCAGATTAAGAATTGACATCAATTAATGGTTCCTAGAAAATCCATGAAACTAGGATAAGAAAGTGACTAATGGAAGTATTAGTAGGTTCCTGGTCAACCAATGAAAACCAAGATGTGAAGTGAGTTACTAGATAAATCCCTAGGTTCCTAGTCAACCCATGAATACTAGGATAAGGTGATTACTTATCGGAATAACTAACAGGTTCTGGGAGCCCTATGAATTGATTAAGTCAATTGGCAGGAGCCTGTAGGTTCTTAATGATCCTATGAAAACTATGAAAAGGACAAGATGTCCATCAATTATAACAAGGTTATTAGTAAACCCTTGAAAACTAATAAGGTTAATATTGACCCTAGAAATTGTAATTATGACAGGGTATTAGATTAAACTGGGGAATGGGAAATCCTACTTGTTTTAAGTATGCATATCATCATAATATTTTGAAAACGTATGTTTTAACCATTGTGGATGCAGGAGCACAGTATATGGTTTCATAAAGGTTTTAAGATACCGATGAGGGGAAACATGTTCCGCTAAGCGACGTGGTATCACTAGATATAAAAAAGGATTTAGATGTTAGATTATTATTCACACTAGGCTTTATGTCCGAATCAAAGTTTTTGTTTTTCCCTTAAACTGTCGGGTACTCAATTGATTCTGAGTAGTTTGAGATTTAAGGTTTTTGAGTTTTCTTGACGAATAAAGCTTCTGAAGGCGTGCAGGAGGCAGATAGTTACTTAGAGTTTTCTTTTTCGCTGTATATTTATATGTAAAGGCTGATTTATTAGCCTTACTATATACTCTGATCAACCAAGGGGACATCTTCATACGTCGCTCTTGGCATATGTGTAACAATTATATTTTGCTGGACATCATTATCGTTTTGGGATTAGGTAATGAACATGAAATGTTTTGATTTGAATGTGGAAATATGTTTTTGGATTTGTTAAAATTCTTCCATATTCTAGTGATCTATGTATCAATGTATCTAGCATCATCGTATTTGGTCGTCGAGGATTAGTAACTATGGATGACTGTAGCACCGTAGCTGTTAGTTTTGGGCCTCCAAGTAGGAGGATGCTGTAATAGATCCATTCATACCGGCAATGGTTAGAATTTTCACTCTAACATGCTTAAGTTTGATTGAACTATGATAATATCTTGCATATCTGTCTCCTTGGCTTTCATATTTTGAGTGAAGTACTTCTTTTGACACAGCAGCTTCAAACTCAAGAGCCTCTTGAAGAGTAGATCATAGTTCATATTCCTCATAAGCTAGTGCTCCATTTAAAGTATCAAGAGTTATAGCTTGTTGTATTGTAAAATTTGATTTCGAATTCCATCAGATTTTATTATTTTAGCTTCAAATGTATCCTTTGCCCAAACTTTAAGTTTTTCCTTTAGCTTTTGCAACTTTTACTGTAAAATCAACATTGGATTTCCATTATTTGCTGCCGCCATACCTATAAAATAGTGCTTTGAAAATTTTAATGATTAGTCCAAGATTTAAAAAAATTTAATGAGGGAAACTTATTGATGGCATCCTCTCCCCATGAAAGAATAATGGGACTATGGTCTGATATTGAAGGGAGAAAAAATCCACACAATAGGGTAGGCCATTGATTGATGGATTGAAGATTTTGGAAGCATGATCATGTTTGCAGAATGTTCTCGATCCATTTCTACTTTTGTTACTGCAAGTATGTAAAGAATCAAAGCTTTGAATATGAGAAATATATGCAAGTAATAAAGATTAATTAAGAGGAGTAATCACTTTGGGAATAAGTGGTAAACCGCCTGATTTATGTTGAGTTGAAAACAAGTAATTGAAATCTCCTAGAATAAGCCAAGGAAGAAAAGACTGATGTAGTGTGGGAAGTTGAGATAGAAATGTTTGCCCTCTCTCTATACTATTTTGAGAACAGACAAAGGTAATCAAGAAAGAAATGTTAGAAACTTTTGAAGTAACATTGTAAAAGAGAAATTGATCCATTTCCAATAATTTTATAAGATTAAATCAAGTAGAATTCCAAAGAACCAAAAGTCTACCATATGGTGCACTATGGAGATTGTCATCATGAAGCCAATTAGGTGCTATAAAACAAGAAGCTTTAAGAGTTATAAAAGAGTTGAGTATGATTTCACTTATCTCAATAAGTTGATGATTTTCATCTTTGACCAAAAAATTTACTTCAATTTGCTTTAAGGAGATATGTCCTCCTCCAATATTTCAATAAGCTATGTTATTCATTGTCGTTGAATGAGTGGAGAGATTAGAGGAGTGGGATACTTTCTAGTATACCTTATGGTAGAAGATTTATGTTGTGATGAACCTTTATCTTTCATAGGCCGCACTTCATCTATACCAAATAGATATATTCTTTCCCATTTTTCCTTTTTTTAGAGTAGAAATATTATTATTCCGAGGGGCAGAGTGAGAAATATTTGGTGGAGGCGGTAGAATAAGATGAGAGGGTGAGGATAGATTAGAGTATGGTGAGTAACTCAATCCATGTTACTTTTTTCCATCTGGTGTTCCTAATGGATCATTGGAAAGATGAGGGTTCTAAATATTATTTAAATCATGTTCATGTTCATGGTTATCGGGAATATGCATGTCAGTTGAATTTTTTGTAATATGTTACTTTGTTCCTATAATTGCATCTTGAGTTGCACTATTCTATGATTTGGAGTAGTATGAGAAATAGTTATATCCTTGCCATTTTGTATAGTAGATGCTTCACCTTCTACAGTTGCATCTAATTTTGCATGGAAATGTTCATTCTTATGATACTGTTTATGAACATGAGTAGAATTATATGTATACATCTTTTCTTTGAAACATAGGTGAATTCATACTGCTATTATTCAAGTCAGATACGGTAGAGATTTGGTTATAAGTATTTATGGGTGAAAGTTTTATACGATAAGTACACCAAAACAGAGACCAATATGTTATAAACTCGTCACACAAGTTTACAAATCAAATTTCCACTAATTTGTATTTCTGTTTTAGTTATTTTGAATAACAACTATGTTGTAATTAATTTACAAGAACAAACTACAGCAATCACAACAACAAATTGCTATATTAAACTATAGTGATAAAAAAGCGTTGTACACTTCGTAGAAAAAGCACAACATTGAAACAGAAAGATTACAGAATGATGTATATAAATATATAAGTAAACATAAATATAACCGGATGAAGAAGGAAATTACGTTCGAGGCTTGTTGTAACAATTTCCTTAAGACTTTATTCAAAGTCTCGCAAGATACAACAGACGTGATCTGCTCGAGATTGCGGTGAGTATGATCTTCTGTGTAATATGTAAAAGGGCATGGATCTGGAGATTAAGAAATGAAGAGGAAGAAGTTAAAATTTTAGAGTAATCTACTGATCAGGTTTACTTCTCCTTTTATAGGTTAATTCCCTAGTGGTTATGTTTGTTGGGAATAGCCGCATCTCTTCGTCTGGAACGGTCAAAAACAGTCGCGATTTGCAACAGTTGCCTCTCTTCATTTGCAACGGCCAAGAACTGTCGCAGTTTGCAACAGTCGCGTCTCTTCATTTACAATGGCTAAGAATTGTCGCAATTTGCAATACAGTCGCGTCTCTTTATTTGCAACGGCAAAGAACTGTCGCAGTTTGCATAGTCGCGTCTCTTTATTTGCAATAGCTAAAAACAGCTTTGCAACGCCTATTTTGAAAAGCCGCGTCCAATCCACTAGTCGCTTCTATTTAAATTTAAACAATAGAAAACTGTTTAGTTTTGTGCAGCAAAAATAGAACACATCCACTCTTATTGGACCCGCACCCGCACCCGGTTCGATACGGTACGGGCGGGCGGTGGGTGCGCGCATGTGTGTTGGTTCATGGCCATATAGGTCCTTCTCCTCGCACAAAATTACCTAACCCTAAGAGCCAATATAGGTTTGAGGAAAGTAGTATGTAAGCATGAAATTAACTTTTTTTGGGCGATGTGGAACAATATCTCATTCACTATATAAGGGCTCTCTAACAATCCCCTACATAAATGATGATATATGTCTCCTCCACACAAAGTGTAATATCACATAGTTCATGTGAAAATAATGCTATATCGAGGATAGGTAGATATTTCACTTTGAAATTTCCCTATTTAAAACATATCGGATATACTTGGCTAATCAGTGGCTTATTTCATCTTGAACCATCATCCGTTTGTGCATAACCAGACAATAAGCTTTATAAAGCATAGTTTCCCTTCACATCCGATCTCTTGGTTGTGTTCATTTTGGTCCTAAACAAATTTGGTTCTGCGAGTGTTTTTGAGAATTTGAGCCTCTAATATTCTTATAGAGCCGACCCAGCTCACACTGACATAGATGATCGCAACCATTAAGAGTATCCTACATATACCCCACTTGTTAATGTCAAGATATGGTCATCATTTAAAAGCATAGATTTATCATTGTAATACTTCTGTAAGCATGCATTCTATTGTGCACCATAGGAATGGAGTAGGACTAAGTCCAAAATGAATCACTTCACTACTACAAAACAGACCATTTGCATCGGTTGTTTACCCCCCTTTTGCATCAGTTCAACAACCGATGCATATGCAACCGATGCAACAGGCTTAACACTTTTGCATCAGTTCTGAAACCGATGCAAAAAGGTCTTTTTTGCATCGGTTTTTATTAACAATTGATGCAAAATATCATGGTTGGTTGCTTGAACACGGCCCTCATGTTGCATCAGTTGTAATGAAAACCGATGCAAAAAAGGAACTTGTTGCATCGGTTGTTGTTGAAAACCGATGCAAACTAATCTCTCTATTGCATCGGTTTTTTATAACAACAGATGCAAACTAATCCCTCAGAAACCATTATTACAGTACTCAAATAGACTATATATATATATATTATTGATAATCTTTATATATATATATATATATAAAGAAAAAAACATACACAAAAAATTAAAAAATTAATAGATTATTTCATTATCATTTACAAATTCTGCTTTGGTTTACAAATTTTCACCTTCATTTACAACATTGATTTCTGTCATCTCCACTATGCACACTTCATCAGTAACAACATCGACCTCAAACATTTTTGCTGCTCCTCCACCTCCTCCATAAAACAAAACGCATACACTTCGCTTTTTATTCTTAACGTAGCTCATGTTCACCTATACATTTCTTTTTATTCTTATCTTCAATTTTGAAACCAACTTGTTTTCTTAACTACTAGTATGTTGTGTCCAGTATTCTCTTCTAATTTTCTGGATGACTCAGCCACATCATTTTTTGCAGATTTCTTAATCTTTGCCATCACTTTCTCTACTCTCTTCTTCTCCTTCTTCTGACGCTTGCGCTCCAAATACTCGGGATCATTAGAGCGGTCTTTTTCACCAGATTTCCCCTCCCGTTTTCTTTTCTTTTCCTTCTTCCTTTTCCCAGTTACCTCTTCTTTACTTCCCAGTATAGAAACTTGAGTTTGTTCTTGTTTAATAATCTGAACTTCTTCATTCCTTTTTGAATCAGCAGTGCATTGCATTTCCTTAACAGCATCATCGTCTTTATTCAACTTAACTATACTACCCATGCTAGCAGTCATGCTTGACTCATTTTCATCAATATTTTGGTTGGTAACAGAAGCATTAGGAAGCTCATTTTCATCCATATGGTTCGGGGCATCAACAGAAACTGAACTAGCAGGGTCCAGATCAATCCAATTGTGCACATTCTGCCTATTGTTATCTGTCGAAAATTCTTCATTCCCTGTTAAAAACAGTCAAATTGGCACTAATAAGAATAAATATTTGCACGAATATCATAATAAGCATAGAAAGTTGAGCAAAATAGACTTAGCACTCCTTGAACATCGATAATGGTGGTACTTGAATCAATGTGCTTTTTTGCAGCAACTGAGCAAGCTGGGAATTTGATCAAGAAGCATTTTTCAAACTCTTTCACATGATATCTTATATATCGTTCAATCATTGTCACTTTCATAAGCTCATCTGGATTAACCTTTCCAATTCTTTCAATGTAGACAGGTCTCCCTTCTTTGTCCACACCATGGTAACCATGAGGATAATATTGCAGAACTTGCTCCAGTTCTTCATGTTCAAAATCCTGACGCAAGATGATGTGTTAAATGCAACGCTACAGAGAAACTTGTTAGAAAAAAGTACCATTGCAGTAAAAGATTTGAATACTGAACAAGTGAACAATCTACAAACTTATTACACATGGAGAATACCATAACAATGCTTGTCAAAAAGTCAGTTGTAATATACAGCATTAAGGATGCAGTGCCTTTCGAAAACTTAGTAGTACAAAAGCACATTCTTAATGCTAATGTTAATTAGCCCATTAATTTTAACATTATACTGGGCCAAAAGATGCCGAAACACATCATTTTTTTCCAAAGAGAAACACAGATGATGTGGCACCCTTATTTAATGTTCTTTTTTTTTCTTTCAGGAATCACCCAGATAGTTTTTATTAAAAATTAGTTATAAGATATGCTGGGATACTCTAAAGTCTTTCTACACCCTATTTCTGAAGAAATTTTTGATATTCCAATTCACAAACCAAAATTACTTACGAATAGGATCTTTTCCGGTACCACAGGTGGTTCCATTTTACAACAACAAAACGGTCGCTATAATAGAAACAAAAAATTACCTCCTCATGAATAGGATCCAGACAAGAATGTGAAAGTGAAACATGCATGTTTACATTTATGGAAGTGTTATCATCAGCTTCAGAACCAGACTCACCTGTAGATGTATCGCTACCCTTCGCCTGCCCAGCAACAAAATGATTATACTTTCTCTAGAGACATAGAAACAATGAAAAATAATGAAATGATAGGAAATATAATTTTCTTACTAGGAATTTTGGTTTAGAGTAAGCAAATATCTTTTTATCACCATTAGAGATGGCAACTATAGCCTGCCATACTGTGCTTCACCATTAAGAACCATCTGAATACCAAAGGAACTGTAAGTGTCGAATGTAAGTGTTTAAAAGTAGTTTATAACAAATAAAAATAAATTAAAACCTTTAATATTCTAGGATCATTCCATGGTCCCTTTTCTGATTTGAGACAGCCACCCAGATCTGCACATGTACATGTACCACCAAGAAACTCGGGCAACTCGCTGAGAGAACAAATTTAAAGCAACTTTGGGTATAATCAAAGCTTTTTTGCAAAAAAAATGCAACAAAGAAAGATGCAGTAGAGTAAAAAAAAAAGAGAGAGAGATACCTTGAATCAATTATCTCCAATAGCTTATTACAGTATTTATTTCCAATAACCTGGAGAAAGTTAACAAACAATATTGTTAAATAATTCTACAGAATTCCCAAAAAATGTCAGGTTGAATTGGTGAAAGCATCACTTGTATTTTAGAGCTGGTTTTAGGATCAATAAACGACTTGATGGAATTCCACATCAATTTAAAACCTGTTCCAGCATTGATAATGAACATCCTGTGTAAAGTCTGCAAAAAAGTGGTTTAAAACTTTATTAAACCACCATATCAAACTTATAATTTAATCATAGACATTGCCAGCTACTTTCATACCTCAGGGTAATTATCCCCGTCTATTTTCTGCAATTCATAATCAACTCTCTAGCTGTCTATCGGAAATTCTTCATTCCTTGTTAAAAACAGTCAGATTAGCACTAATAAAAATAAATATTTGCACGAATATCATAATAAGCATAGAAAGTTGAGCAAAATAGACTTACCACTCCTTGAACATTGATGATGATGGTACTTGAATCAATGTGCTTTTTTGCAGCAATTGAGCGAGCTGGGAATTTGATCAAGAAGCATTTTTCAAACTCTTTCACATGATATCTCATACATCGTTCAATCGTTGTCACTTTCATAAGCTCATCTGGATAAACCTTTCCAATTCTTTCAATGTAGACAAGTCTCCCTTCTTTGTCTACACCATGGTAACCATGCGGATAATATTGCAGAACCTGCTCCAGTTCTTCATACTCAAAATCCTGACGCATGATGATGTGTTAAATGCAACGCTAGAGAGAAACTTGTTAGAAAAAAGTACCATTGCAGTAAAAGCTTTGAATACTGAACATGTGAACAGTCTACAAACTTATTACAAATGGAGAATACTATAACAATGCTTGTCTAAAAGTCAGTTGTAATATACAGCATTAAGGATGCAGTGCCTTTCGAAAACTTAGTAGTACAAAAGCACATTCTTAATGCTAATGTTAATTAGCCCATTAATTTTAACATCTTCGAATTTTTCTTTACCAAATGGAAAACGAATAGAACATTCAGCTACAGGTTGCTAAAAGTGGTTTCCTATACCCTATACATACAGATATTTGGAGTATACATGTTTTCAATTTACCGTTTTAAGCAAGAATTATCATACAATGGTACTTTAAAATGTAGGACTACAATCTATAACAACTGTAAAATCTCATAGCCCCTGATCATGGTCTCAAGAATGGGTATTGCTTGACATGTTAGTGCACATGTGATTTTACTTGACACCTGAATAACAACTTGGGCCTTTATTTTTAGGGCTGTCAAATTAACCTGGAACCTACCTCGCTATGGACCTGAAATCCACATCAAAATAATCAACCAGCAAGCCCACCACTCATTGGCCCATTGAGCAGCCTAGCCATAACAATAGTCAATTGAATGGAGAAGTTGGTATATTAATAGAAGATCCAAATCTCTCCATTGCCCGATTAGAATGTGAAGTGGCATTCAAAAATGTTTCATATTTGGTAAATTCATTGTGCCCAATTGCCGGCATAAGTCTAAAGCCTTTATAAATACCAATATGTTTGTTAATGTTTCAAGTGAAGTCAAGTTGGTGGCCAGCAGCTGGTTGAATACGGGTGAGACCCCAACCATACCCACTTTGGACACGACATTAACCGGATCAGTCCAGGTTTGTTTTCACAAAACTCTTCAGACCAAATAAATCCGACCCAAACAAGACCCAAGATCCACCAGTTTGGGTCAGGTCGGGTAATGGTGATAGGCCTGATTATTTCGTTAAAAAACCGAAAAGAAACTGTTTGTTTATACAATTTTTTTGCAGTAACAATTAACGAACTAAAACCATGAAAAATGAATATTAACATGAAAATAATATATAAATAAAATAAAACAAATATATAAATAAAAACTTATATGTTATAAAACTTGATCAAACCATCACAAAGACCAAAATATCACAAATTCACGTTCATCTGATTTTTCTTACTGTTTATCATCGTTGTGTTTGCTTATGACCTCAACATAATCTGCAACCAGATATGCAGAGTAGAACCCAACACCAAATTGCCCAATGAGGTTCAGGTCACCTCCTGTCGGCATCTTCTCGACAAAAGCTGTAAACAACAAATTTTATAGAATTTCTTTAAATAAAAAAATAATTAAGCATAAAATAGGTAAAATGGTGATTAGGTGGTCTATAGTACCTGAAGTTCCTGACTTAGCTATTGTTCCTAAGTTCTTGATTATATCTTCTTTAGTCATACCAATACCTCTGTCTCTCATAGAGAGAACCTTATTCTCCTTGTCTAGCTTAATCTGAACATTTAACATAAAAAATAAAGATTTAACCAGGCGAGGCTGCAAAATAAACCTATATTCCATGTAGTAACTTTAATGTGCCAACCTGAATCTCAAGCTTAGTGTTGTCACCTTCCCCTAACCAGTCGCCACTGCTAACCAGTAATTCGCCACTGCTTTCAAACTGCAACCGCCTCCATCGTCATCAATCACCTCCAGTAATTCGCCTTCACCGAAATAGCCACGACCCAAAACCCTTAAATTCCAAAACATGAATCACCCTCGGCACACAATCGAGCACCGAATCGCCTAAATTCGAATGACAAACTCGAACAAAGAACACCAAAACATCAAGCTTGTTTGCGAATTTTGTTTTTTTTGTGAATGATGTTGTGAATAGTTTTGTTTTATTGTGTATACTTTGGTAGTTTTGAAACCAAAGTTTTGGGAAATTATTTACGGGGATGGAGCTTGGATGTAGCTCAGGTTTAGCCATTTTGGGAAAGATGAAAAGGGGAGGTGGATTTAGGGTTTTCGAGTGGACGAAAAGAAGAGGTACGCAGTGAAAATGAGAGGGAGACGAAATAATTTGCCGCGATTTTAAACGTGGGAATAATATTTTTGCATCGGTTGTAGATAAAACTGATGCAACTAACACTATTTGCATCGGTATATTTTCTTCGGTTGTTGATGATAACCGATGCAAATTGTATTTTTTTTACTATTTACGGCTTTCCACATACCAAATGCATCGGTTGTTAAAGCGTAATCGATGTAAATACTTCTATTTGCATCAGTTGTTGTAACAACTGATGCAAATGAGGCGAAGCAACATGCGTATTTTGTAGTAGTGCTTGTTGAGTTACTCAGAATTGGTTTGCCTATTGATCCTAGTTCGTGGGATCTCCAATCGCTAGGATAGGTTTCCGTATAAGATAACTCTTATTGTTTTAGGCTTTTAAACTCATTTCCCTTGATGCGCAGTCAATTTTCTCTCTTGATAATCCTTTAGTAAATGGATTTGCAAGGTTATCAATAGTTCTCATATAGTTAATGGAAATAGTTGCATTTGAGAGTAACTGCCTAACTGTGTTATGGCGTCGACGAATATGTCATGAATTTCCATTACACACAAAATTTTGCACTCTGCTTAACGCTGCTTGATTATCACAGTGTATGCGTATGTCCAGTATAGGTTTAGGCCCAAATGGAATGTCTTCTAAAAATTAACGAAGCCATTTTGCTTCTTCGCCTGCTTTATCTAAAGCAATGAACTATGATTCCATAGTGGATCGAGTTATGCACCCTTGTTTAGTAGACTTCCATGACACTACTGCTCCTGCTAGGGTGAAGACATAACCACTAGTTTATTTAGATTCCTTTGAATTAGAAATCCAATTTGCATCACTATATCCTTCTAAGACGGCAAGATATTTTCCGTAATGTAGAGAAAAGTTACCTGTTCAATCGACTTACTGCATAAGCTATATCTAGTCTTGTGAAATTCATGAGGTACATTAGACATCCTATTACACGAGAGTATTCCAGTTGCATTACACTCTCATTAATGTTTTTGTGTAGTATTTCCGATGGATTAAAAGGTGTGCTTACTCCTTTAATTCCATAATTTTGGAATTTTTAAATCACTTTTTCCACATAATGTGACTGAGATAGATCATTTGCATTAGGATTTTTATTATTTTCATTCCCAAAATAACATCTACAACTCCTAAATCTTTCATGTCGAAATTGTTGATTAACATTTTCTTTACGGTCTCTACTTTACTATTTGGACTAAAGATTAACATGTCGTCTACATATAAACAAATCATCACGTATGATTGTCCAATTTGTTTATAATAAACACATTTATCACATTCATTTATAAGGAAACCATTTTTCATCATGACACTATCAAATTTTGCGTGCCATTATTTTGGAGCTTGTTTTAGTCCGTATAATGATTTTACAAATCTACATACTTTGTTTTCATTTCCTTTGGAAATAAACCCTCGGGTTGCTCCATGTAAATCTCCTCATCAAGATTTCCATTTAAGAATGTTGTCTTTACGTCCATTTGATGAATCAATAGATTATATATGGATGCAATTGTTATTAACATTCTTATAGAGGTTATTCGTGTAACTGGTGAATAAGTACCAAAGAAGTCTAAACCTTCCTTTTGACGATATCCTTTGGCTACCAATCTTGCTTTATATTTGTCGATAGAGCCATCTGGTTTCATCCTCTTTTTAAAGATCCATTTGCAACCAATCGGTTTTATTCCAGATGGAAGATCAACTATTTCCTAAGTTTTATTACTTAGAATTGAATCAATTTCACTTTTGATTGCTTCTTTCCAACATGAAGATTCAGAAGATGACATTGCTTCTTTATATGTTTGAGTTTCATGTTCTAACATGTATGTTAGAAAATCTAAACCAAACGTCTTGGACATTCTTGCTCTTACGCTTCTTCTTGGTTCAACTTCCTCAATTTCACGATGAGTTTCATTGTCATGTGGCTTTCTTGATTCTTCTCCTCTCCTTTTAGGGACATAATTTCCTTCATTTCTTTTGTACGAAAACGTATCATCAAAGAATGAGGCATCGCGAGACTCTATGATTGTATTGACATTAATATCAACTATATCAGGCTCAAATACCAAAAATCTATTTGCATTACTATTTTGGGCTGGCCCTAGACAGTAACAGTCCATAGTTTTTGGTCTAAGTTTGACTTTCTTTGGAGGCGGAACTGGAAATTTTGTCAAGCACCCCCCACACTTTGAGGTATTTGAAACTTGGTTTGTGTCATTTCCATAACTCATATGGAATTATTCCTGTTTTATTGTGGGGAATCTTATTCAATATGTGATTGGACATATTTAAGGCTTCCGCCTACAAGTTCGTCGGTAGACCAAAGGTCAATATCATTACATTTATCATATCTTTTAATGTTCTATTCTTTCTCTTGAAAATACCATTTTGGTGGGTGAATATGAAGCTGCTGTTTGATGAATTATACCAGTATCTGCACAGAATTGTTCAAATGGTGATTCATATTCTCCACCTCGATCGAATCTCAATATCTTGATCTTTTTATTTAACTGATTTTCTACTTCAGCCTTATACTTTATAAACGATGTAATTGCTTCATTTTACTATTCAAAATATATACATTGTAATATCGTGTATAGTCGTCAATAAAAGTGATAAACTACTTTTTTCCATCTCTTGTAGGTAATGATTTAAAATCACATAAGTTAGTATGAACCAAACCTAGTGGTTCTGTACTTCTATCAACAGTATGAAATGGATTTTTTTAACCAATTTTTCTTCTACACATGTCTCACATTTGTAGTTCTTATCTACTTGGAATTTATGAATTAATCCCAAGTTTGCTAATTTTTTCATTTTTCAAAAATTTGTGTGTCCTAATCTATCATGCCATAGTAAAATTTCATGCTCAACCAAATAAGAAACTTCCTTTTTATTAATAGCTCAATCGAAATATATAGTTTTATTGCCGACTACGGCTACATTTTCCTTTTATCGGCCATCGCATAAATAACCGCTTCCTGTATAAATTCCAGCCTTAGACAGAACTATATTATCTGACCCGAAGACCAGACGAAAGACTTTCCTTGAGAGCATAGGTCCAGAGATAAGGTTCTTGCAGATATCCAGAACATGAAGAACTTCACTTAGTGTCACATTTTTCCAGATGTAAATTTGAGGACGATGGTGCCATTACCTTCGATCATGGAAACTGCAGAATTACCATGTAGATTTTTTCTTTCTGATCGTATTTCTTGTAGGTTTAGAACATGATATACCAAAACAGACATGACAAGTAGCGCCTGTGTCTACCCACCATTGTGCAAGGTTCTGTACTAAGTTGCATTCTGAAACAACTCCTGAAAAGTTCATCTCCTCAATGGTTGAACTCAAATTTTCCACTATATTTGCCACCGATTTGTCATTCGTCTTCTTTTGCCTACAATCTTTAGCTGCGTGCCCAATCTTTCCGCAGACCCAACATTCCCCTTTGAACTTCTTGGTTTGCTTATCTTTGGATTGATTATCCGGTGTCTTTCTCCTTTTCTTTTTGTTGTTGAAGTGTCCTTTCTTCTTTGACCCTTCTATAAATGTGCCACTTCATCTTTGGGTTGTGTTATTCCGCGATTGTCTTTCTTAATTTTTAATCTGACAATGAGATCTTCTAAGGAAATCTCCTTTTTCTTATGTTTTAGATAGTTGCGGTAGTCTCTCCAGGATGGTGGTAATTTTCCTGTTATTGCTTCAACAAGGAACGATTCTCCCACTTGATGTCGTTTTGCTTCAATTTCATGAATTATAAGTTGGCGTTCCTACACTTGACTATTTATGGATTTGGAATCCACCATTTTGTATTCCATAAATTTATATACTATGAACTTCTTTAAACTGACATTCTTCGTCTTGTATTTATTTGCAAGTGCGGTCCATAGGGATTTCGCTGTTTAGAGTGGCTAATATACTTTATATAGTACTTTATCCAGATAGTTCAGAATGTAATTTTGACATAAGAAGTCTGAACGCTTCCATAAGTCAATTCTGAGAAAAATAGCTACGTCTTTTTCTCTAGTTTTACGTCTTTAGGCTTTGGTTCATCCTCCTCAATGTACTTCTACAGTCCTAATGTGGTGAGATAAAACAACATTTGATTCTCCATGTTATGAAGTCACCACCATCTCCTTTAAACGGATCAGGCATGTTGTGGGCAACACTGTTCAACTATCGCCATCTCTATTTTAGTGAAAACAGGAAAGTCTTAAGATGTTATACGATCACTATACCAAAACAGAGACTAATATGTTATAAACTTGTCACACAAGTTTACGAATCAGATTTCCACTTGGAATTCTATATTAGTTACAATAACTATGTTGTAATTAATTTACAAGAACAAACTATAGCAATCACAACAACAAATTGCTGTATTAAACTATAGCGATAAACAAGCGTTGTACTACTTCGTAGAAACAGCACAACATTGAAACGGAAAGATTACAAAATGATATAAATAAATATATATGTAAATAGAAATCTAACCGTATGAAGAAGGAAATTACGTCCGAGGCTTGTCGTAACAATTTCCTTAAGACTTTATTCAAAGTCTTCTAAGATACAACAGACGTGATCTGCTCGAGATTGCGATGAGTATGATCTTCTGTGTGATATGTAGAAGCGCACGAATCTAGAGATTAAGAAATGAAGAGGAAGAAGAGAAAATTTTGGAGTTATCTACTTATCATGTTTCCTTCTCCGTTTATAGACTAATTCCCAATGGTTATATTTGTTGGGAACAGCCGCATCTCTTCGTATGCAATGGTCAAAAACAGTCGTGGTTTGCAACAGTCGCCTCTCTTCATTTGCAATGGTCAAGAACTGTCGAGGTTTGTAATAGTAGCGTCTCTTCACTTGCAATGGCCAAGAACTGTCATGGTTTGCAGCATTCGTGTCTCTTTATTTGCAATGGCCAAGAACTGTCATGGTTTGCAACAATCGCATCTCTTCATTTGCAACAGCTAAAAACAGCTTTGCAACGCTTTTGAAAATCTGTGTCCAATCCACTAGTCGCTTCTATTTGAATTTAAATAATAGAAAACTCTTAACTTCTATGTAGCAAAAATATAACACAGTCCACTCTTAATGGACCCGCACCGGGCCTGGCTCGATTCGGTACTGGACGGACGGGTGGGCGGCGCGTGCACGTATGTGTTGGTTCATGGGCATATAGGTCCTCCCCCTCACACAAAATTACCTGACCCTAAGGGCCAATATAGGTTTGAGGAAAGTTGTATATAAGCGTTAACATTAACTTATTTTTGGCGATGTGGGACAATATCTCATTCACTATATAAGGGTCCTCTAACAGAAAATATATCATTTATGGTGTCGCAATTTTCAGTGGTCATCAAGAATATTGTTTGTGGGGTTACAATTTTCATTGGTCATCAAGCTTGAAATAACATGGCATTATGGAAGGACAATCAATTGACTGGGGTCACTTTATTAATTTAAGTCAGGGGTGTTGATTGTTGCATTGTTCCTTTGTCTATGGAAAAGAGGATTGGATTGAACTTTATACAGTTTGGAGAAGTCATGAAATTCTTACCAGCTTGCTTTGAAGTTATTTCAATCGCCACATTTGGTTCTGCATTACAATGTATATTAGCATGTGTAGACATATGTTTTGTATCCTTTCCTTATATCGTACTTGAATACAAACGTTCATCATTCAAGTCATAAGGGTCAAGAAAACATTTGTGGTAGAAATGGGTGTGCTAACCAAATTTTTCTTAGCTTGGTTATGCGATAAATCATTGATAGTAAGGGGTCGCATGATTGATTAATGACAGTTCCTTTGTAAGTGGTTTCCTGATTGGTTTAATTTCTTTGAGGCAACTATTCATTATTTGATAAAACATTTTGCACATAATCTTTCTTACTATCATTCTACACATTGTCATTCTTTCTCTAATATTTTGATAACTTTGCTACCTGATTTAATTTCTTTTGTGAATTCACTGAAATGTATCAAATTTTTGGTTCAGTTGTTTTAACCTGCTTCCTTTGATCAGATATATCTGGACAGTTGTCATCTCATATTGAATATCAATCCTTTCTTGTTCATTAACAAAATCTTCTGCATAGCTAATAATATCATGTCCAAACACTTTGCATATACTATAAATTTTAGGTTTACAGTCATAAACAATTTGCACATGTGGACAAGTATCACCAAGATCATCTATAAGAATGTATTCCAATAATTCTTGATCAGGGGAAATTTCGATCAACATTTTTACACACTTAAATCGCTTAAGTTTCTCAGTACCCTCATCAAAACAAACAAGATTACCTACATGACATGCTAACCAATTAATTTCAAGCAATGTCCATGAAATAAGAGGAATTCTATAAAAGTGAACCCATATTGGAACTTTCCTTATCCGCTTTTGTACATAACCATAGGAGGATTCCAAACAATAATTATGAACATTTTACCGTTGGTAAAATGTGGATCCACTTATAAAATATTCATCTTATCTTGATCATTTGAAAAGTTAAAATAGAAATTTTCATTATCCGACTTGATGTCAACGTTACCTATCAATTTCCAAACTCTCCTCAAATGATTAACAACAGTAAAATAAGATAAAGAACCATCTAAAAAGAATCCAACTAAATGATTGCTCCAATATCTAACACCCTCATTTCTTACTTCGTCAGGCGGAGGTTTAGGAATTCCATCTCTAATGGTCTCAAATCGCTTAGGGATGTATACACCAGCATTACGAGGCTTTTTCTTGAACAAAGAAGACAATACGGAATTCATCCAGAAGCATTTTCTTGATAAAAATGAATCGAACCTTCCTGGTTAGGGTTGGTATTCTACAAAGTAGGCAATGGAGGAAAAGAAATAGAATCAGAACGACCTGAAGACTGGAGCGGTTTAACCTATTGAGTAGGCCGGGCTTAAGAGGAATAGTGGATTTGGAAAAAGAAGGAAACAAGGAACTAGAATTCAAGATAGAAGGTCGCAATGATGAAGGACGTAAAGGTTTCAATGAAGTTAACGGAGGAGGTGGTGGAGGAGGTGGCGGAGGTGGAGGAGGGTCAACAGAAGAAGGGCTAGAACTAAACGGGACAGAAGGAAAGGATAGGGAAGAGGATGCCATTAAAGCTAAGCATTTTAATGTGTTCCCTAGAATTAATTAATTTTTTATAAATTAATATATACATATATTAATATGTAAGTTGATTTGTTTATATGATTTGCATTAAACTATAAATAACTACATCACATAAGTAATTAAACTACATTTTTCAATTGTACATATACATAATTATGATTTTTAATGATGGAAAATAATTTTTTGGTAATTATTAGTATTTTTTATTATTGTTTAATATTATACGAACTAATAAGTTGATATAAAATAAATTTCGATTTCAAAATACGTTTTTAAATTTTCTAAACTTAATTTGTCATCATAGAAGCTATTGGTAAAAAAAATCAAAATTTTCAAACTATTTTTTCTATTTCTAAAAAATCATTTTTAGTTCAATCGAAAGTACTTAATTAATAAAAAATAAAATTCTAGCTTAGTAAAATTTGAAGTTTTTGTAAGGTATAAAATATCTTTCTTGATTTTTTGAAATTTTAAAATTCGAGATATTTATAATTTAAATATTTTCTATCGTTTATTTTCTATCATTTAACAAATTAATTCATAATATATATACACACACATATATTAATGTGGAAATTTGCCATAAGGGCCTCTTTAGCAAGCGCAATTAGTTTCTAGGATATACAACTGAAATAATTATTTTTAAGGACAAAATGCAAAATAATTAGTTTCTAAGGCCTAAAAACCTATGAAATTATGTCCTTGAAAATAATTGGACTTCTGACTTTGTCCTTAAAAGTAATTATTCTGCTGACTTTGGCCTTGAAATTAATTTTTGTGAATGTGTGTCTTAGAAACTAATTGGACTGCAAAGTTTGTCCTTCTGGTAAAATGCCCCTATATTAATATAATAAAATTATAATTAAGTTTAAAGTTGATGTGCGTTTGTTCTGGAATGTAAAGAATATAATTTTTAAGTTTTTTATTTATAACATATATTTACATAAACTATACTAACCCATATTTGCATTAATTATTATATTTATATTTATATATACATATTATACATATATATATATATATGAAATTATATTGCTTTATACATACATTTATATATAATAAAAATCAAATGTATATCTTGTATGCATATATACATGTTTATTTAATATTTAACACTATGATATTATATATACATATATATATATATGTTTATAATATTTTCTCATAATATACATATATACATATATATTCACACTTGGGTTTTTATACATAATAATTTTAAATATATGCACATATTTGGATGGCATACAATATATATATATATATGATGAGCTAACATGTCCGTTTCGATATTAATCACAATATCTATATATGAGCATGTTATACCTTACGTAGAATATCATGTTACACATGCATACACATACACATATGTAAATGATAGATATGTTTGTCTATATGTCTATATATATATATATATATATATTGGAAGTAAATTTCATTAAATTTTAATCAATAATTTACAAATTTAAATGAAATATATAATTTTATTTAGATTAAATTTAGATCTGCTATAAATAAATCAGTTTTCCTAGGCCTAATAAAGGTCCTATAGAGCAAAAAAAAATTGAAATCCATCCATAATTTCAATTGCGTGCTGGCTCAGTTCCAACAATGGTATCGGAGCTCAATAGCATATGCGGTTTAACTAGTCATGTTAAGGTTAACTAACTAAGCTCATAGTCCATATAGTATGGTGTTTAGAAAGGTAGTGTCTAGGATTGAGTTTGGCTAATTTAGTACTTTACTCAACCTTGCTACCAGCATAGCCCGAACAGTTATGCGAGCCCAAATGTTTGCCTCTAATAGAAGAGGCCTAATTTGAATTGGACCTTAGGCTAATTTCAAAATTGTTTTGAAATTAAAAATAAAATTTTTAAATTTAAAAGTTAAATTTAAAATAAGAAACATATTATACATGTTATAATACAAAATTTCAAATTTATTTCAAATTAAAATATAAGATTTTAAATTTAAAACTTAAATATAAAATAAGATATAAATATATTATAATAGTTATAAATAATAGAATTTTCAAAATGTTTGAAAATATATATAAATTTTGAAAATTAAAATTTTATTAATTGGATTAATAAAATAAAATTAATTAAATAAGTTAATTAATAAAAATATATATGCATGTGTTATATATTATGATATATGTTATGATATTTTAAAATATTTAAAATAACGTAAGTATACATATATGTATATGAAGTGAATTTTGAAATTAATATAATTTAATTAAAAAAATTTAATTAAATAAATTAACTAGAAGTTAATTAATTATATTAATTAAATAAAGGTTAACTAATTAAGTAAATTAATTAAAGGTTAGTTACTTAAATGAATATAATGTATATAAGATATATGTGTAATACTATAAAGGGTATAATATGTTATAAATATTTAGTATAAATGTAATATTAAAATAATACAAAATTATTCAAAATGTTAATTAAATAATATAATATTATATGTAAGACTATTATATAAGTAGTATGAAATATAAAAGTTATATAATATTAATGTATAAACTAAATGTGGAACATTAAAGAAACCCTAAACAAACTTAAGGGATTAGTATATTGTACTTATATTGTGATTTTAGATGTGTCCTACACTTGAATCATGAGGGCATTTCACATAAGAAATACATTATTCCATAAGTCGATATCACTCAGTATAATATATTAAAGATCATGAATCTTTAATATAATGTTATCCTCTATCATTTATATATTAATCGATTACTTGCATACTCCTTAGTTGTTGAGCTTTCCCCAAGCTAGGGATGTTCTGTAAAGTACTATTAATATATTAAATAGACATTGTAAGATAACTGCACACACTTGTTGAGCTTTCCTCAAGGTATGTGCATGATACTTAGGCTGTCGCGAAATGATAGATCCGAGTGTATAATTCACTTTACTTGTTGAGATTCCCTCAAGGTAAAGATGGAATAAGGACAATGAACCATAGGTTAGGAGTTATATGTGATACAACCGATAAAGAGTTACCCACCGTATATAGAAATATGATTTGTTGAGTTTTCCTCAAGATCGTATCCAAAGATATACGAGTCTTAGCACCGACTAGTGAAGTCGAAAGACTTCTTTGTTTTGCTTAGGGTTTGGTGAAAAACAATGACCAGTGTGACCCTTATTAGAAAACGAAATGATAACATTTAAACTTTCTAATATTGCAAGAACACATGTTGTATAATGTTATAATAATCTATAATGATAAATTTGTGCATTTAAAATGATTGACAAAACGTTTATAAAATAAGATATATAATTAAACTGGATTGAAAATTGACAGATAGAAATATAAATATATTTACTATAATAAATGCTTATTGCATGTTAGCATTTCAACAACTATGCAAGCGCCTCATTTTTCAACTCTTAAATACGTTTGTAATTTTGTTGCTTACACGTTTATTTGGTCGAGACGGTGTATTGCATTCTATGAGTTTCGAACTCTAAAAGCAATACATGACTATCCATCTACTATCGCATATTGGTGTTGTATGGGGAACGTTTATAGATCGTAATGTATGATAGTTCGATGAAGTTAGTTCATTCGAAATAGCTAATAAATAGTATTGTGAGATAGAGTATTCAGTTTCGATTGATTACAATAATGATCGTATTATGTTAAATGTAATACTGGATGAAAACTGTAAAATAGTTCTAAGAACTCGATCGTCGAATTGTCAGTTTGATCGAATTACTCAATGTGCAATATATTTAATGTTTTTAATGTTAAGGATGACCAAGTGCGATTTCTTAAAGAGTTTGTTATGATGTGTAGTTAGAGAATTCTTCCGAAGGGTTCGACTATTTAGAAAGAAAAATGAATTTATAAGTGTAGATGTAATTTAAGGCATAATTTCATAAAGAGAGTGAATAGTCACTTCTGATTCATAAAGAAACATTGGAAATGAGAATTGTAACAATAATAATTGATACTTAATATTGGAATAAGAAATATGATTTTTATTCTGAGATGTTTTTTCATATAGAAAAAATGGTTTTCTATGAAATTTATTTGTCCGAGTTCATGACATTTGATCAAAGAACTCTGTGATGTAAACTACTTGTAGTATGTGAAACAAAGAATCCATATTAAGTGAATAATGTCCTATGAATTTAGTACGCTATTATAGTTATAGCCGATATAATGGGAGCATTCCATGTAACACTTATTAATTGCATCATGTTAAGAAAAATGTTTTCGTAAAACATGTCGATCATTGTTTACGAAGTAATGATTATTTTTCGGTGTCGACTAAAAATCAGACATGGTTACATTTCAATGTGAATATTATGAATATTCTTAATGAAATACAACTACAATATGGTGATTATTTTTATAACAAAAGTGATCCGTCAAAAAATATAGAAGTATAAAAAATCATTTACAATTATTTTGGAATTATAGATTAAGCCATAGTTTTGAGAAATAATTTTATTATATGATTATTAATAAGATGATATTGATCAATTATATCTCAAATAATTAGGGGTTATGCATCCATTTAGTGAGAGCATCATAAGAGTTGATGAACTCTTCAGATTGATATATGCATACATACATTCAAACATATATATATATATATATATATGCAATCGTAAGTTTATTAATATAGAAATAGTTCCACGTACGTCTTCACATGTGAGTTATCACCGACATGGACATGTATATTTGATACATTGTAATATGTCTAGGATAGATTGATAGAGTGCAAATAAAAAAAATACAACAAGCAACATAAATGATTTGATTTGATCGAGTAGGTGAGTATATTGGTAGAAGCTTCATATGTACCTAGTATGAATAAAGATTCAATCTTAAAAGTCACTCCTCCTTGTGGTACATTATGACGTATCGATAAGGAATAATCGAGCTTTGTTGGACAAAGTACGATTAATTGTGAGTGATGTTGAGTTAATTTCTTTCTATAAGGTCATGTACTTAAGAGTAGTACATGAGGTTAATATTATTTCATCTAAATAATAGAGGTTAATATCATTTCATCTGAATAATAGTTTAAAAAATCACACAAGATAAGGTTTATAAGAAACCCCAACATATCCTAGGCTAAGGAGTTGGCAGGTTGTGCGAGTCGAAAGTCTACATGTAATAATTGTTCATAAGGGATCTACTATAAATCTCCCTAGTAGGAGTTTAGAAAGGACCATCGTTGGATGACATATTTATGTTTTGAACGTAAGTTTTATAAACTAAAACTAAATCAATTTTAAATAAAAGGCCATTAATCAAGTGTTTATGAATACATATTCCATTGCCTTAAGAAACAATTATTATTTCAAGAATAAACCAACTTCATAATGAAGCAATTTCTTTGAGAAATTATTGGTAGTAAAATGGAATTGCATACGATTCAAATGTAGAACTAATTACATGAAATGAGATGAAATTGACTTACTTAAACGAACACATCACATTAGAGTATCTAATACGTAATCTCGCATATTGAAGAGAAACTATGGGTTTCTTATCAATGTCAAAAATATTTATTCCTCAGTTATTTAACTAAACCATTAAGAGTATTGAATCTATTATATGGTATGATGCATAGATCCGAAATAAATTCCAAGCACATTATCAGAATATGATCTTGGCACATGAATCCAAAAGGAATATGATCCATCGGCCGCGAATGTGTCTTCGAGAGAAGGACAATTGCTTTGGAATATAATGAGCAACATTGATAAGAAAAATAACACAAATTCCAATTGTTGAAATTAGCGTAATAGACCCGATATTCAACATGCTCAAGTTAACTCAGATTTACTTTCAAAATCATCGCTTGGTATGACTTTATGTTCTTGTACATATGCATTGAAACATAAAATTCTAAATAATGCTTTAGAATAAGTTGTTTACACATAATAACCAAAATGTTTCGAAAGTTAGTGGGAGCAATATTGAGTTTGTGTATCATTTGGGTATGATCCATGAAATGATAGAAAGTATCATTTTATAAAAAGTGGAATTGTATAAACATTTTGATAAAAATAAAAAATAGTTTGATTATCAATCAAAATGCAGACGAAGCGTGTGTTCATAAGAAAGAATGCTAAGAGGTACATTAATATTTTTAAAATTGTATCTAAACAATCCATTGGTGATTTTATCGATGCACTGGCATTAAAATCAGCCTTAGTTGTTTTAATACTCGACGTTGGATTTGTAGATGATGTCTTTTATAATAAGTAGAAAAGATAAGGGGAATGTCCCAAAACGATATAAAAGGACACCTTATTAATATGTTTAGTACAAAACATATAAGATGGATTCTTTATGTATTGGCAATAGGAATTATCATTCATGTTCGTTGTCTACGATATTGTGATTTGTTTATTTATGTAATACATGAAGTAAATATCAAATCTAAATTGATATAGCTAAATTATAGTTTAGTGTGTTCTCGTGCATTTACAAAATACTAGAGAATTATTTAAAAAACAACGAACTCCTTATGAAGGAATGTTCAGACTCAAACTTCATAAATGATATTGAGTATAATATGTCAATAATAAATTCAAATTAAGAATCTATAAGTTGGAAATGTTCTTAATAAATTACTATGATTAATTCAATGAAAAAGGTTAAGTACATCACCTTGAATAACGCCATAATAAAATGATGTACAAAAATATAAATGTCATTATATAGTTCATAATAGAACTTAGAAACCAATGGAAGTTGAGAGGCGTACTTTGAATTGTTCTAATGATAAAGGTAGTTTATCAGCACTAGAGGGAGTTGGTTGACTTAGTAGATAATTGAAATATAATTGCATACCTATTCACTGAGGGACTGAACAAATTGGTTCTGAGGAAACCAATTAAAGAAGTTGGAATAAGATTCCATACTTGACCCCAAGTGCAAGTGAGAGATTGATAGAGTTAAGAGTTTGCCTTAGGGGAAATTATGTAATTTGTTACTTATATCTAACTCAACCAATTTTATTTGAAATCGAAGGTATTTTATTTTTATTATTTACCTGATATACTGTGGTTAAATTAATTAATTAAATTAAATTAAAAGTATATTTAATAGAAAATCCATAAATGGTATGTTTTGTTATAGTAGTTACAAAGTGTGTAACTGTGAGTAATTTATCACAATGCAAAAAAATTAGCATTTTAAATGTTCCTAGTCAAGATGCATCGAGATTAGATACAAATGTTGGATAGTGTATTACTCATGGCTGGCAGGTGCACCAAGGGGTAACGTACAGATAGTTATTAGATAACCATGGAATGATTCACTCGATAGTTTTCTGCTAGTTTATATAACTAAGGTCAAACAAGAAATATCAGTGTGACTGATTTACATAGTTCTACGACTTGAGAATATTGTGGATCTTCAATATGAAAGCTATGCGTTGATTTTAGTCAAATCATCGCATAACTTTGCATCAAGTGACTATATTTGGATTGAGTGGAAGTATGTGAAGTCTATTAATATAATAATTAAGGGTTACGCATCCACTTAGTGAGAGCATTGTAACGGCCTGCCTTTTGGACGGTTTAAATCGACGATAAAACACATATGTCAAACTCAGACCATTCAAAGGGGCGGATTGTTATAGGATAAATAAGAAAAAAAAGACAGAGAAAGATAGAAAACAAATACAGAATCTCACAACAGAATGACAAAATATAATAATCAAATAAACCGTTCGTGAAGCTGTTTCAAATAACATTGATTAACCTTTATAATACAGATCAGAATTACATAAAAAAATAAATGCAGCGGAACAACATGATGCAGTGGAATAAATATAGTAAATAATAATAGTACAAAGTCTTCATCTTCGTCCTCCAAAAGCAGTCTTTGATAAACTGAAAAGCTCAGGCTGACCCAAGCTAATTGAAAAGATAAAACACTCGAGTCATAACTAAAAGATCTTACGTAAGTTAAATCAGCAGTAAATAAATACGAGTGTAACAGTGTCAGAAGTGTTTACGGGATTTAACATCTCATATCCAGTGTCAACGCTAATGCAATAACTTAAGAGATGTTCGGGATTTACATCCCCTAAGGATCCATTAAACTATCTACATACATAGTATAATATGCTATTATAATAGTGTCTACAACAAAGTAAAGTATTAAAATAGCGTTAAGTATTACCATATCCTCCTTGAAACATTTTTATGTATTCCCATAGTCTATGCAGTGCTATAATTCATCCGTAAACTGGAGGGCTATCAGAGGGCACTCCATAAGTATGGTACAAACCAAACTCGTAGAAGGTGTGCTAGGGTATGCTAACACGGCACTCGAGGCAATGCTAGGTTAGATACACCAATTGCAGATCCAGACAGGTGGTAACGCATAGTATTTACTACCGCCCACCTCGTAACACACTCCCATAATCAAATCAAGGGGTGGCCACCAAATCATCACAAAGTCATAATACGGTATCGAAGAAATGTGTCCGATCGGAGGTATGGCCTCACTTGGCCCCGCATGGCTCCTATTTTAGTCACATCTAAGCTGACTCACGGGAGTCAAGGTCATGTAAATACCTCATGCAGGATCGTACCACCAACCATCCTACTTCAATTCTAGAATCTCCACCATGTACACAGTTTTTAAAGTGGTTTTCTGTGTTGGCGGAGAGTATGACAATATATGCACCCTGTCTCTTTAACAACCAACCGCTTATTTCACACCGAATGGTTCTTTTACATTTCAAAAGTCAATTCACAATTGATTTCAAAAGATCATATTCGATTTCAAACCTTATCTCTTTCGAAATCATATTCACTTTCAAAACTATATTCACTTTCAACATTATATTCACTTTTGAATTTATCCATAAGATAAGTTAATTAAACCCTCGTTCCAAAATCATCATATTTACTCAAATATGTCATTTTAGAAAAGGTGTCAATTGCTAATTCCAACTTATGCTGTATCATCATCAAGGATTAATTATAAATACTTCAACTTTACACAGCTTGAAATTTTGGAATATAATTTAGATAGTCATAAATAGTTTTAATAGTTTGAAAATAAATTAAAGTAGATTAAAATAATTTAAAATAGTAAAATAGTTTAAATAGATTTAAATTTCATTTAGTTAGATTTTAGAATGATTATTTATCTTAAATAGATTTTCAAATAGATTAAAAAATTTAAAATAGATTAAATAAATTTAATATGGATTAAGTAGATTTAAATTATATTTAAACAGATCTAAAATAGATTAAATAAATTTAATTATTTTAAAATAGGTAAAATAGATTAAATTAGATTAAATAGGTAACAATAGATTAATATAAATTAAAATAGTTTAAATTTATTAAAATCGTTAATTTTATTAAAATAGTTAAAATAGATTTCAAAGTTATATCCAAACATTTCAATAACTCAATTTCGATAAATTCATTTGTATTTGACACTTCAACTTTGAAATTCCAATTTAAATCCTTTGAACAATTCATTAAACCAATTCCAATTTCCTCATTAATGCTTGGATTATCGAAAATAATTTAGTTTATATAAATCATCTATTTCAAATTCCCAGTTAACTCAATTCAAAATTTAAAAATTTAAAATCATTTAATTTAACCAATCCGGTGTTAGTATACAATTTTCTACCTTATGGTCAAGTAATACAGATATTTACCATTTCAATCGGCAATTTAAAATTTTATGGTTATATATATCATTTCAAACTACAATCCTGAATTAAAAAGAATTCATAAAATCGCTTGAGCTGATCATTTCAACCCATAATGATTTTTCCATAATCTATAGATCGTTCGGGTATGTATCATTTCAACCCACAAGGAACTTGCAGTGTTATAACAATATAAAATACAACATCCAGTCATCCAATATTAATAATCAAACATCCATCACAATCATCATCCAAATCAATCAATAAACATTAATAGATAACTGAATATCATTAACAAGTATTAAATTGACAATCAAATTCAATATTAAATTAAATGATGATTAAATGCAATAAAAGTCATAACTACAATGACAATTTAAACCTACCAAACATCAATCAATAAATTTCTCATCACATAATAAATTTAATTTAACTAACATAAGATAATCTAGTAGTGGTGAGTGGGTCAAAACATTCATCTTTTATTTCAAATCGATTTAAAATCCAAATAAAGGCCTAAAATTCAGCGGTTTCAGAATTTGTCCAAATTGGTGTCAAATTGTTCAGAATTTCAATATGATCCCAATGAAATAAACCATGCATAAATCCGACTTCGTAGGTAAAAGTTATGGGTATAAGAACATATAAATTTCAAATTATATCAAAAAAACAGAAAATAGGCCACAACATCACCTTCCCAAGCACAAGATTCTCGTTCAAACCCTGCATGTTAGATTCGCGTTCGAAGACCAACCACCTCAATTTGATCGCTCCTCCTCCACCTACTCGCCGCCGTTTGTCCAATACCACCGCCCAGAGTTCGCCGCCCCCATGCTGACCACGCCCTGGCCTCACGATCTCACCTGCCGCATCGATCGACATGGATAAGCTTTAGCCTCCGCTTATTATCCAAAACCCTAATCCAATTAATCCAAATGATCCAACCACCAGATGACCTAACAGATTACACCGATGGACTCCACTCGCCAATCTCCACAACCCAGTACCATTAAATCAACGATCGGTCGAAGATGTTCACAATCCAATGAACGGTCGAGAATGATTTGGCCAATTTCGAACAAATCGAAATCCGATTGTAAAACCGATCAGCAAATTTGGGTTTTGCTCGTCGAGTGCTTTCCAACAATATATAATAAGATAGGCCTTTGAGGGGTTTGATTTTTGAAATTTATTTGGAAATTGAATTGAGGGTTTGCAAATTTGACTTTGTTTCTGCCACTGAGAAGAAGAAGCAGCGAGATGGAATTGTACATATAGGAATAAGAAAATAGAAAGATTGTTAGGGATAGAAAAGAACAATTTATATTAACGAAGCCCGATAAGAATGAATGAACATCCGAATAGATTTGAATTGACGATAATAACCTGAAAAGCCCGTTCTGTCATTGAAACGAAAGTAGGTCATCCCATATATCAGAATAGATGTTTTCGGTAAATTTAAACTCAACGAAACAGGTTTTAAGTCCTAATTCCATCGTATGAAAAAGTTAATTTTAAAATAGTTTATTTCAATTGAATTCAATTAAATTCAACTAAATTTATTTCTATGGTTTCCAGTCCATATGATCAAACGACCGGTCCGATCACTACGAGACTTAGATCCTTACAATAGTTTATTGTTACAGATGTGATGAAATAGGTTTCTATGAAATCCGAGATGGTTGCTAAAATGGCTATTTTCACGTTAATTAAATATATTAATAATAAATTAATTAAATCACTTTTTTCATTCGAATTTGATAATTAGCAAAATTCATCATTTTTGATCACTTAGATTTTTACAATGATTCCATACAAATTTTCATGTCAATTCAATATCAATTATTCTACTAGTTACAATGTTTAATTTTAATTGAAACAAATACAGTGATTGTTACTTTAAAATTCCAATAATTCCATTTATTCACCATTTCATCCTATTATTAAATCGATTTCCATCCCATGGCCATAATTGACATGTGTTTATATCTTATCACCCTAATATTTTACCAATATCACCTTTATTTTCATTATCGTAATATTTAATTACATTTAACTGAATAAATCCATTTATTATAATTTAAATTCCAATAAATTGATCAAACTTGATTTCAATATTTTTGTATCATCTTTAATTGCGCCATGCATATTTTAACATTTGGTTATACCTTGTTACGTTAGTATTTCACAATTACCATCCTTTTATCTTATTAGTCGCAATATATCAATTACATTGAATTTTTGTCAATTTTATTATAATTCAAAATCCCAATAAATTAATTTATCTTTATTTCACTATTTTTATCAAATCAATCATTGCCTTGTGAGTATACTTAACATATCTATACCTTTTATTACATTCACCTTTTTATGTTATCGTCCTAACTCATTTTATGTAAGATTTAATTTCATTTAATTATAATTGATTAAATAAATTGGTAACAAATAAAAATTGTCACCATTTCTACATTAAATAACATTTGTAAGTTTATTATTTACAAATAAATGTTATAACGACTTACACTATACTAATTCTATCCAATTACAATTTATTTCGCATTATTTTATTAATTAATCGACATTTAAATTATCAATTACTCTTAATTAATACACATAATATTATAATTAATTTGCAATCTATAACCAATTATAACTTTTTAATCATTTCAGTTAATTAGAATTTCATTTAAAGCAGCAATCAATTACCTTAAATTAATAATATTACATTTCATTCCAGTTACACTTATTATTAAATCACAAATTTTTATTTCTTTTAATACTAAATCACAAAATCTTATTAGATTAACAAATTTTAATTATCGGCAATTACGGGTCATTATAAGCATCATAAGAGTTGATGAATTCTTCGATTTTATATATATATATATATATATATATATATATATATATTGGTGTATGCAATCATAAGTCTATTAATACCAAAACATTTCCACGCACGTCTTCACATATATCGATGAGTTATCACCGACATGTATATTTGATACATATGTAGTATGTCTAAGATAGATTGATAGAGTGTAAATGAAAGAAAATAATATAACAAGCAATATAAATGAATTGATTTGATCAAATGGGTGGCTATATTGGAAGGAGTTTCTTATGTACCTAGTATGAATAAAGACTCAATCTTAAAAGTCACTCCTCCTTGTGGTACATTATGACGTATCGATAAGGGGTAATCGAGCTTTGTTGGACAAAGTACGATTAATTGTGAGTGATGCTGAGTTAATTTCTTTCTATAAGGTCATATACTTAAGAGTAGTACATGAGGTTAATATTATTTCTTCTAAATAATAGAGGTTAATATTATTTCATCTAAATAATAGAGGTTAATATTATTTCATCTAAATAATAGTTTACAAAACCATACAAGATAAGGTTTATTAGAAACCCCAACATATCCTAGGCTAAGGAGTTGGCAGGTTGTGCGAGTCTAAAGTCTACATGTAACAATTGTTCATGAGGGATCTACTATGAATCCACCTAAAAGGAGTTTAGATAGGATTGTCATTGGATGACATATTTATGTTTTGAACGTAAGTTTTGTAAACTAAAACTAAATCAATTTTAAATAAAAGGCCATTTATCAAGTGTTTATGGATACATATTCCATCGCATTAAGAAACAATTGTTGTTTTAAGAAAAATCAACTTCGCGATGAAGGAATTCTTTGAGAAATTATTGATAGTAAAATGAAATTGGATATGATCCGAAGATAAAACGGATTACATGAAAATGAGATGAAATTAACTTACTTAAACGAACACATCACATTAGAGTGTCTAATAAATAATATGGCATACTGAAGAGAAACTATGGGTTTCTTATCAATGTCGAAAATATATAATCCTCGGTTGTTTAATTAAACCATTAAGAGTACTGAATCTATTATATGATATGATGCATAGATCTAAAATAGATTCCTAATACCTTATCAGTATATGATTTTGGCAGCCGCACCCAAAAGGAATATGATCCATTAGTCATGACCATGTTTTCGAGAGAAAGATAATTGCGTTGGAATATAATGAGCAACATTGATAAACAAAAATAACACAAATTTCGATTGTTGAAATTAGCATAATAGACTCGATATTCAACATGCTCAAGTTAAATCGGATTTACTTTCAAAATCATCGCTTGGTATGACTTTACGTTTTGGTACATATGTATTGAAAATTCTAAACAACGATTTAGAGTCAGCTATTTACACATAATAAACAAAATGTTTGGAAGTCAGTAGGAGCAATATTGAGCTTATGTATCATTTAGGTATGATCCACGAAATGATAGAAAGTAACATTTTATAAAAACTAGAATTGAATAAACATTTTGATAGAAATAACAAATAGTTTAATTATCAATAAAAATGCAGAGGAAGCGTGTATTCATAAGAAAGAATGCTAAGAGGCTCATTGATATTTTAAAGTTGTACGTAAACAATCCGCTGGTGATTTTTAGCGATATACTTGCATTAAAATCAGCATTAGTTGTTTAAATACTCATCGTTGGATTTGTAAATGATGTCTTTTATAGTAAGTAGAAAAGATATTGGGAATGTCCCAAAATGATATAAAAGGACACCTTATTAAATTTTTTATTACAAAACATATAAGATGGATTCTTTGTGTATTGGCAATAGGAAATATCATGCATGTTTGTTGTCTATGATATGGTGATTTATTTATGTATGTGATACATGAAGCAAATATCAAATCCAAATTGATATCACTAAATGATAGTTTAGAGTGTTCTCGGGCATTTACCAAATACTGGAGAATTATTTAAAAAAATAACGAACCCCTTATGAAGGATTGTTCGGACTCAAACTTTTTAAATGATATTGAGTATAATATGTCAATAATAAATTCAAATTAAGAATTTATAAGTTTGTAATGTTCTAGATAAACTACTGTGATTAATTTAATGAGAAAGGATAAGTACATCACCATGAATGATGCCATAATAAAATGATCTATATAAATATAAATGTCTCTATATAGTTTATAATAGAACTTAGAAACTAGTGGAAGTTGAGAGACGTACTCTGAATTGTTCCAATGATAAAGGTAGTTTATCAGCATTAGAGGAAGTTGGTTGACTTAGTAAATAATTGAAATATAATTTCATACCTATTCACCGAGGGACTGAACAAATTGATTTTGAGTAAACTATTTAAAGAAGTTGGAATAAGATTCCATACTTGACCCCAAGTGCAAGTGAGAGATTGATAGAGTTAGGGGTATGCTCTAGGGGAAATTATGCAATTTGTTACATATATCTAACTCAATAACCAATTTTGTTTGAAATCAAAGGTATTTTATTTCTATTATTTACCTGATATAATGTGGTTAAATTAATTAATTAATTAAACTAAAAGTATATTTAATAGAAAATTCATAAATGGTATATTTTGTTATAATAGTTGGAAAGTGTTGTAACTATGAGTAATGTTTGCGCCAAAATTGGTCACAAACACCCGATGGTTGATAATTCACAATCGCAGATCTCAGATGAATAACAAATATATAAATCACTCAGAGAATTCAAAAGAAAGCAGTGAACAACACAGAATTTATAGTGGTTCGACGATCTTGCCTACGTCCACTCTGAACTTGATGACTTTATTGATTCACTTGATGCTTTCAATCTGTTACAGCAGATTACAGTAGGTTATAGCTCTGAAGTTTGAATACAACAGTGATGATGAGATGCAGAATTGAATCTGGCAGAGTCTGGACGTTGAATAGCCAAAAGATCCCCTCTTTGTGAGCTCCAGGGGGCTATTTATAGGCGTAGGAGGCTGATAACGCGCTCAAACTTCGGGAGACTTCTTCTGGCACGTGAGTGGGCCCACGCGACCGACCCCACCAAGTTTTGACTCGATCTGTGATCGATACGAAAAAATTTCGTATCGATCAACAAGTTGTCCAATCGAGCTGAAACTTGGCAGAGACATCTTTAGCATGTACGCAAGCAGCTGTGAAAATATCATTTCATTTGGATCTGTGGTTTAGGAGTTATGATCGATACGAGTTGAAGTTTCTCGATTGGCTGTTTGCTTCGAGTCGATCACTTCGAATCCATGCCTTCGAATCGATGGATGCACGTGTCTTCGAGACGACGTGGCGCGCACTCCTCAGATCTTTCAACTTCTTACGCTAAGTTGACCGTGTTGCATCCATGAACTTCACCTCGTTTGTATCGGTGACCGTTGCCTTGTTAGAGTCGATACCAGTTGCCAACGCGTATCGATGGAAGCAGGCTTGTTCGTATCAATAAAAATGGCCCCATTCGTGTCGATCAAACGTGATGGGTACGATTGATGGATACGAACTAACGAGCCTCGATGGATTCGAACAGTAACTTTGGGTAGATCGATACGAGCAAGCATACTCCTTCAATGGATACGAAATGGCGTATCCTGATCGATTCGAACAAACGCTTGCTGATGGATACGAAGTCAATCGATGCAATTTATGCGAACAAGGCTGCTGAGAGAGCCCTGTTCGATACGAAGCGACAAAGTTCAATGGATTCGAACAGTGTGATGGTGGACCGATTCGAACGTGTTGGATTCGAATTGATCGAGGCGGACTCATCCTGATGGATACGAATCTGATCGAGGCGAACGCGATCGATTCGAACTGTGGGTTAGTGATGGATGCGTAAATAGGGTCATCTCCTCCAACTTGCATCGATCATAACTTGAATATACGGACTCGGATTGACTTGAACTTTAAAACATTGGCTTTCATGACTTTGCTTACCGTGTCCTATCAATTATAGCCTGATCCGGGCTCGGGCAAAATTCATCGATATCCATAGCGAAGCAGTGCATAACCGATCTTTGAGACGAACTATCTTTGGTTTTTTGATCAATCTTTTGGTATCACGGCCTTGCCAAAAGGCGGGATAACATTTCCCCCCCAAATCATGCCTTGCGATAGGAAGGTGTGTTTTGTAATGCCATAAGCTGGATGTTCATATCCTGTCAACAACCTGTAAAGAACTCGATAGTTTCATATGACCTCGAATGACCATCGTTCGGGATTGTATGCCATTTGAGGTGAAACGGGACCATTCGCGGTCGGTGCCGTTCGCGGCAAAATATGGAATGGGACCGTTCACGGTCGGATGCCGTTCATGGCAAATGGGGAAATGGGACCGTTCGTGGTCGGATGTCATTCGCGGTCGGGATACCGCTTCAAACGAAGGGCGGCTGTTTGAGGTTGGATGTTGTTCTAGACGATTTGCGATCGTTCGCGATCGGGGGTCGTTCTTGTCGAATAGTGACCGTTCGCGGTCGGATGCCGCACGAGGCAAAATGTGATCGTTCGCGATCGAATGCCACATGAGGCAGAATGTGATCGTTCGCAATCGAATATCAAATTGGGTGAATTGTGACCATTCGTGGTCGGGTGACGCACGAGGCAGAGTGTGATCGTTCACGATCGGATATCATACTAAGTGAATTGTGACCGTTCGCGATCGGATGTTGAGGTAGGCTTAGCATTACTAGAATCAGATATCACGTTCGGGTGAATTTTCTGAACTAGCGGCTTTGGCGGTTCATCACCATACAAGGTGTGCTTGTGGACTGTTCGCGATCCAACGGGTATACAAGTAAATTCTTTCACAGAATTGAAAATATTAAAGCAATGTTCACATGAATTACATAACAGAATTGTCCAAACAAACTAAGTCCAAATGTCCAAACCAAAACAAAATAGAAACAAGACAAGGATGTCAAAGTGTAAACTCTTACTATGATGCAGTCAATGGTCATTCTAAGCATGCCTGTGGATCGTTCGCGATCTCATACATGTGTAAATGATTTAACTGTATTAGTGAGAAGTTTATGATTTGTTCATCGTTATTTCAATCACTTGATAACCATACGGTGTCTTGGTTCAGGGTCACCCCTAGCTGACATAGACGGTGGTCGCTCCGGCTCCACCGTTGGAGCTCGCCTCCTCACATACTAAAGTAGCATACCGTTCCTGATATGCCCTTCCACCTTATCCTTCAGATGTCTACAGTCGTTAGTGTTATGACCATTCAGTTCGTGGTATAAGTAATATCTGTCTAACTTTCTTTCATCAACAGTGGGGTCCCTTCGCATTGGTTTACGATAGGGAACTTGTTCTCCGGTATCTTGGTAGATTCGCTCCAAACTTTCATTCAGCTCGGAATAAGTGGTGAATCGCGGCTCCCTCCGCGGCCTCTTTGACCTGTCACCATTATCCTCGGCCTTTCGTTTCCCTTTACTAGTCTCCGCACCCTTTCCAGGTGGATTTCCGCCCTTGATTGTGTAAACGTCGATTCCTTCTTCTCTCTCTGCACTAGCATCTTCCAGTCGCAAAAACTTTTTTGCCTCGTGGTAGAATTCTCCTAGATCCATAGACGGATCTTTAGTTAATGAATTTTTGAACTCTGTGCCATCAGCTATTCCGGACACAGCTGCCATCATAACCATGGATGGATCTGGTCGATCCACCGATGCCGCTGCCGCATTGAATCGTGTCAAAAAATTCCTCAAAGACTCCCCAGCTTTCTGCTTTAAAGTTACCAAACTCGTCACATTCTTTGGTCTTGCGATGTGAACCCTAAATTGCCTCATGAACTTCTCGGCTAAATCAGCCCACATTCCTATGGAGTTGCTCTCTAGCTGCCTAAACCACAGTGCTGCGATATCTATTAGATACAAAGGAAAGTACCGAGCCATTACTTCCTGTAATGCCCCCAGCACTTCCATGTGCCTCATATACTTTGTCAGATGGACCGCGGGGTTCGTCCTCCCATCGTACATCTCCACTGATGGTAACTTGAGCTTTGGTGAGTTCCTAGCCATCCTAATCGCAGGAGAAAAAGGACTCCTGTTTACATCTTCAAGATCTCTATTTACTAATCGGCCCCTCATGGCTCACCTGACCAACTCCGCCAATCTATCATTGTCTCCAAGAGGCAGTCCTCGTTCATTACCTTCGACCTGTCCCCCGAGTCCGTGTGAGCTTTCAAGAGTTTGCCCCCGGCTGAGCGTTCATCCCTCTATCGCCACCAGGTTGCTCGGATTCCCCTGTCTCTCTCCCCGGGATTGGATCAACATGCTCTAAGCGTAAGCCCTCTAGTCCTGGTGCTATGCCGGATGGTCCTGCTCCATTCTGAACTCTATCTGTTCCTCGATTTTGCGCTCCAAGTTGCCCAATCTGTTGAAACAAATTCTGGATCATCTCCTCTTGTCCCTTCATAATCGACTCCATCTCATCCCCGGTGATGAAGATCGATGCCTGATTCGCACCTGAAGAAGTCTCTTGACTCCCTTCATGTTGACTCCTATCAGCCCTTTGTCTTCTACTTGATTGTCTCGTCATGACTCTTCTGATCTGAATCTCTAAACCTTCTGATTCAACTCTCAAACGATAGAACTCCTGAATTGGCCTTCTCAGTGAAAGCACTAAAATGTTTGCGCCAAAATTGGTCACAAACACCCGATGGTTGATAATTCACAATCACAGATCTCAGATGAATAAAAAATATATAAAACACTCAGAAAATTCAAAAGAAAGCAGTAGACAACACAGAATTTATAGTGGTTCGGTGATCTTGCCTACGTCCACTCTGAACTTGATCACTTTATTGATTCACTTGATGATTTCAATCTGTTACAGCAGATTACAGTATGTTATAGCTTTGAAGTTTGAATACAACAATGATGACGAGATGCAGAATTGAATCCGGCAGAGTCTGGACGTCGAATAGCCAAAAGATCCCCTCTCTATGAGCTCCAAGGGACTATTTATAGGCGTAGGAGGCTGATATCGCGCTCAAACTTCGAAAGATTTCTTTTGGCATGTGAGTGGGCCCACACGGCCAACCCCACCAAGTTTCGACTCGATCTGTGATCATTACGAAACAATTTCGTATCGATCAAAAAATTGTCCAATCAAGCTGAAACTTGGCAGAGACATTCTTTAGCATGTACGCAAGCAGCTGTGGAAATCTCGTTGCATTTGGATATGTGGTTTAGGAGTTATGATCGATACAAGTAGAAGTTTCTCGGTTGGTTGTTTGCTTCGACTCGATCACTTCGAATCCATGCCTTCGAATTGATGGATGCACGTGTCTTCGAGACGACGTGGCGCGCACTCCTCGGATCGGTCCACTTCTTATGCCGAGTTGACGGTGTCGCATCCACGAACTTTGCCTCGTTTGTATCGATGACCTTTTCCTTGTTAGAGTCGATAGCAGTTGCCAACATATATCGATGGAAGTAGGCTTGTTCGTATCGATAAAAATGGCCCTATTCGTATCAATCAAACGTGATGGGTACGATTGATGGATACGAACTAACAAGCCTCGATGGATTCGAACAGTAACTTTGGGTAGATCGATACGAGCAAGCATACTCCTTCAATGGATACGAAATGGCGTATCCTGATCGATTCGAACAAACGCTTACCGATGGATACGAAGTTGACCGATGCAATTTATGCGAACAAGGCTGCTGAGAGAGCCCTGATCGATACAAAGAGACTAAGTTCAATGGATTCGAACAGTGTGATGGTGGACCGATTCGAACGTGCTGGATTCGAATTGATCATGGCGGACTCATCCTGATGGATACGAATCTGATCGAGGCGAACGCGATCGATTCGAACTGTGGGTTAGTGATGGATACAAAGACAGGGTCATCTCTTCCAACTTGCATCGATCATAACTTGAACATACAGACTCGGATTGACTTGAAATTTGAAACATTGGCTTTCATGACTTTCCTTGCCGTGTCCTATCAATTGTAGCCTGATTCGGACTTGGACAAAATTCATCGATATTCATAGCAAAGCAGTGTATAACCGATCTTTGAGATGAACTATCCTTGGTTTTTCGACCAATCTTTTGGTATCACGGCCTTTCCAAAAGGCGGGATAACAAGTAATTTATCACAATGCAAAACAAATATACCATTTTAAATGTTCCTAATCAAGATGCATCGAGACTAGATACAAACGTTGGATAACGTATTACTCATGGCTAGTAGGTGCACCAAGGGGTAACGTACAGATAGTTATTGGATAACCATGGAATGATTCGCTCGATAATTTTTGTTGGTTAATATAACTAAGGTCAAACAGAAAATATCAATGTGACTGATTTACACAGTTCTCACGACTTGAGAATATTGTGAATCTTCAGTATGAAACTATGCTTTGATTGTAGTCAAATCATGGCATAACGTTGCATCGAGTTACTATAGTTGGGTTGAGTGGAAGGATTGGAAGTGAAACACTATTCATGAGAGGATTCATCTCCTCAGTTATCTGGGGTTAGTATCACAGTCAACTCAAATTCAAAGTTTAGCTAGAGCATTTTGGTTAATAATAATTGTTATTGTTGAACCAATAACTTTATGTTTGGACTGTAGAGTTGAATATGGATGATACTGGAATTTTAACTATTGTGAACATCAATGTTTGAATAGTTCGATGTTAATCGCGAAACGAATTTACACCCGCCTGTCATACAACCAAAATGATGAGTTCTCTTTAGACCAAATGATTTAGTTAGTTTATCATTATTATAAATTAGTTAATATTTATGAAATATTAATTATAAAATTTAAATTTGATTTGATAAATAAATATTATAGTATTTTTTTTTAATAGTTATAAATATATCGGTCGATATGAGATATTGATAAGGAATTAAATAGGATTTAATTACAAATATTTACTTCAATTTAAATAGGTTATTAGTCCATGAAGTTAAGACAAAGCAGCAAACATTAGATATAGGGGGTAGCCAAAATATGGTAAAAGGTTTTGTGATAGATGGTAGAGATTTAATGAGAAAAGATATGCGATGTGATCCACTTTTCTCTCTGATTCAACCATTATAAAAGGAATATTGACCCTAAATTTGAAAAGACTTTTTGCTCCCTCCTATCTCCTTTATCTTTATCAAAATACACCTTCCTAAAGCTCACAAAACTCAAATCAAACCAATTCAAATTAACAGCTATCTGATAGCAAAAGGGTCTATGGTTCAAGGATTAGCAATATATAGAATCAAGAAGGTTTTAAAAGAGGAGAACTCATTGTTACAAGATGGACTTATGGGCATTAAATTTAGGTAAGTGGTTAGATATGCATACGATACATAACCTATGTATAATTATATATTGTTCATACATATTTATATTGTGATTATTGTATTGTTAGTTAGGTGACATTCCTATAAGAATTGATGTTGTCACATATTGATGTGTTATGTGTATATGTTTATAAAAAATAAATTTTCAATTAAGAATTTGACACAAACAGCTGAAATCATTATAATTTATTAGTTAATATTTTATTAATATGTATATATATTAATATGTTAATTAATTTGTTTATATAATCTATATTAAACTGTATAACTGTATCACATAAATAACCAAACTAATATTTTTCAATTGTATGTCTACATTAATTATGACCTTCATTGATCAAAAATAATTTTTTGGCAATTATTTAATAATTTTTATTATTATTTAATCATTATACGAACTGATAAATTAATATAAAATAAATTATGCTTCGAAAATTCAATTTTAAATTTTATGAAGTTAATTTGTCATCAAATAAGCTCTCAATTAAAAAATTAGAGTTTTAAAATTATTTATATTTTAAAAAAATCTTTTTTAATTCGGTTGAAAGTATTTATTAATAAAACATAAAATTTTCACTTAGAAAGAATTGAAATATATTTTAAGCTATAAAATATCATTGCTGATTTTTGAAATTTTAAAATTCTAAATATTTATTATTTAATTTTTATATCATTTTTATCGTTATTTAACTGATTAATTCATAATATATATATATAATAAATTATAATTAAAGTTAGAGCTGTTGTGCACTCTATCTGGAATGTAAAAACAAACTAATTTTCAAGTTTTTTAATTTACGTAAATATTTATACAAACTATTAAAACTAGTATTTGCATTAAGTATTATATTATGCTTATATATACATATTGTTATGTATATGAAATTATGTTATTTTAATACATATATACATATAAATACACAGACACACACATATATTTTGAAAACAATTAAATTTATATCTTGTGTATAGACACGCACATATATGTTTATTCAATATTTAAAACTACAATATTTTACAGAGAAATATGTGTGATGACCCACCTTTTGAACGGTTTAAATCGACAATAAACCACATATGCCCACTTCAAACCGTCTAAAAGATAGATTATCGATGATTTCTTTTTTAAAAAAAGAAATAAAAAGAAAATAAGGAACAAGAATAGAATCTCGCAGTGGAATGACAAAATATAATAATCACATAAACAGTTCACGAAGCTGTTTAACTATATATACTCAATTCAATTTTCAACATAAATCAGAGTTATACAATATTCTAAGTGTTATAAAATATTATAGATGGAATGCAATAGTATAATAGAATAAATGCTAGTAGATATGATATACCAAATCTTCGCTTTCGTCCTCCAGGATAACTGCCTTCGATAACTGAAAAACTCGGTCTGACCTGAGTGTAATGAAAAACAAAACTCTCGAGTCAGGATTAAAATCCTTATTTAAGTCAAATCAAAATCAAGAGAAATATAGTTTCAAAATGAATTGTTTTTTTCCATTCCTAACAAATCTATACTCGTATCCAAATTCCAAACAAATGAATTGAACTTCCAGTGTTTTAATTAAATTCCTTTCAAATTCAACCTCATTCAATTTCAATTTCAATTCAAATGATTTAATTTAGTGGCTCGAGTTTCAATTTAAATCTCATTCAAAACCGTTACAGTTTATATAAATTCAAGTCTAATCTCAATAAACCGATTAAAATCACTTAAATTAATTCAACTTCAATGTTCGGACTTTTATGGTTCAAATCTTTAAAATAATCCAATTTCCACAATTCAAAACATATATTGATTATTACTTCGAAATATCAAATTAAACTCCTTATACAATTTTTTTTAACAAATTTGAATTCCAACATTACCAAAGCTCGAATTTTAAAATAATCGAATTCAAACGTATCAAAATTATTTAATGGTTAGATTCCAATCATTGGCCTCCTTATAACATTTCCTTTTTATTTATTTAAGTTACAGGGAAATTTGCAAACTTTTTTATTGCTATTTTTAGGAAAAATATATTATTATAAAATTAGGACAAAATGAAATTCAAGTTTATTTCAGAAACTAAATTTAATTTGATACCAAAAATTAAATTCCTTATAATATATAAATTTATAAAGGTTAGATTTTAAAGCCTCTTAAAATTCAATAATTAAAACTCAATTTTCGCCAGACGGCGATGGAATCACGAAATTACAATTCTGCCAAAGCAGTCGGCTATGCATTAAAATTCGCAAATCAGATAAAATATCCAACGTCCATATCAAATTTAAATGTCCAGATGATAGATCATATCAATAGTGGTAATAACAGAATGATAATGCGAAAATATCAAAACCACTAGCAAGACACAACAAATCAACAATATCATCCATCACCCTATGAGTTAACATCCAATCAACCAATTCAACCATATCACATAATAACTAATAATTATCAGTGTCGAGGTGTTTAACTAAAGGCGATATGCAATCCAATATCGATTTAAATATCAAACTTTTGACATCGATTTAGTAAGTGTATAAAATGTCAAAATTTTCATACCAAAATTTAAATGACGCATTTACCATCAATCTAACTATCATTTAACTGCAAATTCCTATAAATTTTAACTGTCAATTTACATTGTCAATTTCAATATCAAATTTATCAATCAAATTTAAATGTTGGTTTTAACAGTCAATCAATTCGAATTCAATAATTTAAATTTTCAGTCAACTAAATTTTCTGCTAGCAATCAATGTAAATGTAGCAATCGTTAGTCGGAATAAAGTCTGAAATGCTACTTTTTGTAAACAGTCGAATTAGGACTCAAGACCACTTCCATTGAGTCCAAAACGGATTTTGCGACCTTTCTGAGTATAAACTTCGATATGTTTGGAGTTGAGTAGAATTTTGCTATTTTTCTATTTGGCTTTCGGTTTGGGTTTCAACACATGAACTCATCCAATATCCTAACTGCTCATCCAACTCCTCTTCACTCATTCTATTATTTCCTAACACTCAAGCTAAAAGAAAAATGGGGGAAGAGAAAAGAAATCAAAATTCCCAAGCCCTAGATTACTAGAAAATTCAAAATTCGAGTTCTAGAAATCAAGGAGAAGCTTAGGCAAGGATCATCTTCATATTCTCCATCTCAATCTCTCTTTAATTTTTAGAAATTCCTAAACCCAAACTTAGGAAATATTTTTTTATGAGCTTAGATTGGAGCTTTTTGAGTTGAAATTGAAGAGTGGTTGATCTTTCCATTGTTTTTTAGCTTCTTCGTCATTGTTTTTGGTTTTAAAGGTGAGTTCTTGAACTCATATCTATGTCTATAGCTTTCATTGTTGTTAGGTATGAATTCCTAATGTCTACTTCATGTTCATTTGCTTTTGATTTGAATTGATTTGGTGAATTTTCCAATTTTGGTGTTTTGAAGTCAAAATCTTTAAAAATCCTATCTTGGATGTTTGAACATGTTATTTGTGGCATATCGGAGAGCCTATAGGTCTGGGTTGTCGATTGACACAAATCCATAACATCCATCGCTCGTTCGATCGCTTTCGGTTTGAATTTTTTCCCTTTTTGGGCTATGCTGATTTTTTGCCTTGCAGGAAAATACAAACATCTGGTTGAAAATCCAGACATCTGGTTGAAAATCCAAACGTTTGGTTGAAAAATCTAGACGTCTGGAAGAGGCCCTTGGAAAAAGAAAAAAAAAGGCAGAGACAACATCTAAGACGTTTGATTAGGGGATTCAGACGTCTATTAGTGGTTCAGACGTCTGGTTAGTGGTTCAAACGTTTGGTTGAAAAAACCAGATGTCTTAAAGGGTTTTGGAATTAAAAAGAGAAAGGGGGAAAACACATATATTTCCAGAAACTAGGTCCAGACGTCTGGTTGAACCTCCAAACGTTTGGAACCGTTCTATTTTGCCTATTTGGGCTGTTATTGAGTGGATTTCTAATTTTTAATCGATTTTTTGTTGATCCGATTAGTTGTTATCACTTATTATCGTCTTTGATGTCTTTTCTGGATTTTTGGGCATATTCATTTGATGGATTTGGTATCGATTTCTATGGTTTTGATTCACGTCTTTGAATGTGAATTTTTGGTGATTGATTGTTTCTACAATCATTTTTGTGGTTTGTCACTTTAAAATGCAAAGGTTTCTATATAGTAGTAAATACTCAAACTCAAAAAATCATTTCATCGTTTACTTTTAATACAAAGCTCATTTTTAAAACTATTTTCCAATTCTGTTAGTATATACAAACCTTTACCTCATTCGTATGGGAAATCTAATTAAATGACTTAGCAAAACAAGTGGTATGAAACGCTTGCGTTTTCTTTGTCGGATAATTCTTGGACTTATTCCATTGAAATCTTATGATAAATTTCAAGTGGAAATCTACAATTTGGTTGTAAATATTTAAGTTAAGTGAGTGGTTATGGGACATGAAGCTAAACTCATTTATTTGCAAGCTTAGTGTAATTCACACTTCTTATTGATCTATAGTGATCACTTTATGGTTTAGACTAGCGATATGCGATGTCTCTTTGTACACGTGGGGGATTCTACCTCGATTTATGGAGCTTCGTCTCATTTTTATAGGCTAGCGACCTATGGTTTTTATGGAGTTCGGTTCATCAGGCGTACCGTTATTATACTACATCGTTGTTTCGAATTATATGAGTTTCAGGTTCATCAGGCGTACCGTTATTGTACTACTTCGTTGTTTCGAATTATTTGAGTTTTAGGTTCCTCGGACGTACCGTTATTGTACTACGTCGTTGCACTGGCTCTATGGTTTGCGACCATGGGATAGCGACCCGTTTGTGATACATGTGTTGGTGGGTTATCATGCTCCTGTTTTTGATAGGCCTTTCCCTTTTTGTGAATTTTGGATTTCTAGTAGATGATTTCTAGAATTTGTGATTCACTAACTTTGATGATATTCATTGATAAGCTCTATCAATATTTGTGTTTTGGTGAATAATTTAAAGAATATGACATTCTTTTAGTGTTTGAGAATATTTGATAAATTGTATGATTTTTTTTGTTATCTGATGTATACTTGTCACCGTATGCCATTATTGTTATCATACTTTTTTGTCTTATCTCTTATCCTATCTCATTTTATGTGATATTTATAGCAAGACGGTTCGTTTATTATTTTCTTCTTAAACAATACTCGGGTCAAACCGACGCATTTTAGGTGTTTTTGCTTGACTTCTTATCATGGTCCTTCATCTGACTTTTGGGCTAACTACTTTAGCTTAGTAGTTTTTGTTATTATACATTCAAAATCCGATTTTGCACGCTTGTGCAGTGATTATGCCAATTTAGGTGGAAAGCCAATCAAGGGTTCTGAAAGCGTAATAGAAATTCAAGCTTGGCTTATAGCGTGCGATCGCATCATTTCTCGCATGAGTCTTGTAGATCCACATTGAGTCCAAGTGGCTTCTAGCATGCTCTAAAAAGAGCATTAGATTGGTATGAGCTTTTGGTTTCTGAAATCGTTGAAGTGGATCTTACGTTGGAGCAATTCTGGGAAAGATTCGAATTGAAGTTTATGTCGGTGGCTAAAAGGTAACTTTAGCCCGATGCTTTATTAACCTTGTTCAAGGTGAATCTTCTGTGACAGATTATGTTGCATTTTTTTGATTCCCTCTCTAAATATAGGGTCGAGTATATTAATGCCCCATTGATGAAAAATCAGAGATTTGTCTATGGGTTGAATAAGAACCTCAAAGAGCCATTGCTTCTAAAATTAGAAGTCTCTTTCGATCAACTTGTTGTTATCGCTCTTCGACTTGAAGAGGCCGGTAAAGAAAGTAATGTTGAAGTTGTGGGTGCCAAAAAGAACTTCAACAACAAACAGAAAAGGCTAATTAAGTTCAAGCCAAATCCCAACAAGAAAGGGAAGCAAGCAACTTCGGTAGCAAAGACTCCTACGTCTAGTCATGGACAATGCTACAATTGTGGTTCTAAGGACCATTGTGCAAATAGGTGTCCAAAACCCTTTTTGTCGTTATTGCAAAAGTTCGGATCATCTTTTATCTTCGTGTCCCAAACTTTCGAGCAAGAAAGAGAGAAAACAAAATATTGTGCAATCGCCCAGTAACACATATCTTGGTCAAGGTATTTCTAATTCTATCCTTGATGGCATTAATATGTTTCGTGATCATCTTATTTGAGTTCTTTTGGATATCTCACTCTTTTTATCAAAAGAACTTGTTAATACTTTGTCTTTAAGTGTTATGTGCTTGACGAATTGAGAATTGCAAATCCGGTTGGTGGATCCGCAACACTCAGTTTACTTTGTAAGAATGTCGAAATTATTTTATGTGATTATGGATTCCCAACCGATTTGCTTGTTATGCCTTACCTAGGTTTCAGAATGATTTTGAGAGTGGATTGGCTTAACCGTTATAAAGCCCACATCCTATGTCCTGAGAGGACTATCCATCTTCGACATCCTCAATTTGTTAAGCAGATGGCATTGTTCTTAAAGATTAGGATTTCAATCTAGTAGCATTCTCATATTCTCTGAATCCACATGACGACGATAATGATGATGAGGAAGATGTCATTTCCATCATTTATGTTGTTTATGAATTTTCCGACATATTTGAGCCTGTTTTAGGATTACCCCATAAGGGGGCAACTGAGTTCAGAATTAATCTAATCCCTGGAGCTCTACTGTAATGGCCCGGAATTTCGATCTTGAAAATTCCAGATAGATAGGAAAAGAATAAAAGAGATAGAGGAAGAAACAGAAATGAAACACAGAATCTCACATTCGCAGCGAATTAAAATATAATATCCAATAAAATAACAGTTATACAAAAGAAAACTGTATCAGTTAATTTACACATATAGCACATCAGAGTTACAACATTTACACAAACAATGGACAATTAAAATTAACTTGTCCCAGAAACAAACGATAGTATACACATCGGAAACTCCATACGTTCCTGCCATCCAGCTCGCCTCCTGAGCTCTAAAGTGTCCTTACCTGAAAATCTGTAATACTCGGTCTGACTCGAGCATTACATCAAAGTAACACCCGGGTCAGACTGGAAACCAGAGTGAGTAAACCCATATAATATGAAATACCAATCCATGACATATATGAATATCAGTGCAACTCGTACCCTTTACGAGTTATAAAAGTCAATATTTATCTCACAATATTTTCCGGTTAAATAACTATATTACACAATTCATTCCATTCAGCCTGTTTATTATCACGTATCCAATTTATAAAGAATTTTATAGGTTACAAATCAAAGTGGTTCTGGGTATTTACTGATATCCGACTCCAGTCTCTTCGAATCTCATGTCATCTTAACCCAAGTTATTCAAATGAAATACAATTCAAATTTTAAATATAGGATGTCACTTTTTATCACAGCAATTCATTATTGATAGATAACCATATTTATTACTGTCCACTCAAACATATCATATCACAAAACATTTCATATCAGAGATATATCAACCAATTCAAGGTATTGAACATCATTCAATCATTCATTAGCAAGATTGATCACTCCCAAAATTAATTTAGTTTATCTCTAATTAAATTAATTACGAATCTTTAGTCACTTGGATTACCTTTATTTAACATCAATTAGTTACAAATCAATTAATTAATCACCTTTTAATTATCCATCTTAATTAATCATCCTTTATTAAATATCCTTTAATTACAATAAGTAATCAATTCTTAATTAATTTCCCAAATTAATTAGCCTTTTCTCGTCACACTAAATAATCCCTTAATTACTCTTATAAAGTAATTAACAATGATTTATTACATTTAACCTTAATTAATTTCTCAAATTAATTATTCTATAATCACTTACATTGATTAATTATCCCTCAATTAATCACACTCATTAATTAACTAACTCTTAGTTAATTCCTTTGATTAATCAATCCTTTAATTAATTACACTAAATAATTAATCCTTAAATACTTCCCTTAAGCAATTTAGCTTCAATTATTTTCATTAAGCAATTATTCCATTGGTTAATTACCCTCAGTTAATCAACCTTTTAGTTATTAATTTAACCCTTAATTACAAATTAAATTAATTAATCCTTCACAAATTAATCCTTTAATTAAGTAATTATCATTTAATTAATTAATTAATTAAATTACTCTTAAATTACTTCACCAATTAATTCTTAATTATCAATTCATTAATTAACTTTACCCTTAATTAATTATCCTTAACTTTAATTAATTAATCTTTGATTAATAATCCAATAATTAACTAATTAACAAATCCTAATCACCTAACCTTACTTAGTTAAGATAATTTGTTTATCTTAATAATCATCATCAGCATTAATAAACCTTTTGGAATTAATTATCATTAACTAGTAAATCTACAAAAGCCCTTAAGTTTAATGATAAAACATTCCATCCTCTTAAATTATTATTTAATTACATTATCAATTAAATTTTAATTACACTTAAGATCAACTAAACCTAAGTTAAAAAAATAGTTACATAACCTCAAACTAAACCTCTAATATCTTACCCTAGTAAAACCCGAGTGCTTCCACTCCCAAACCAGAGCCACCATCTATTTTTTTCTTTGCTTTATAATTTTTTTTAAACTGTTGCATAATAAAGCTTGCTAACCCTCAAATACTAACTCGAGTCAAAACCTAGCTTTCACGAACACGAACCCGAGTCTTACTCATCTTTACTTCAGACGAGTCCTTCTTCCCAAACTACAGCGACCCATTTCCTAAACATTGACATGCGTGCACGTGAATGCCAGAGACTCGCCTCTCCGATCATCGATGACCCTCCTCGCATCACGACGATCATCAACACATCCAATTCTGACCATCCAAACACCCAAACAAACACAAAATCAAAATCAAGGCATCTCGAACAATTCCAGGAACCACCATCTCACCTGAAAACACCTCGAACTCCTATCAGTGATAACCAAAGGTCGTAGAATTCCGACCTTAGCCTCGCCAGACCTCCACGCCATCAACACACTTGGCCCGAAGCTACTTGACGCGCCAGAGATGACACCGTCATCACAAATCCGACCTCAACCCAAAATTAGGGTTTAAAACAAAATCGGCGGATCACCGCCGCCACAGGTGAAGATAAACCCACTTGGCATTTTTGCCAAGCTCTCCTATACCCCGACCCTCTCCAGTGAAGTTTCCAGTCACCGAAAATCGCCCAGTCACCAGTTCTTGCCTGAAAAACTTCTCTGGTCATCACCAAAATGATCCCTCAAGCCCAAACTAAAATTCAGGATTTTTGTTTTAAAATCATAGTTTGAAAAGGAGATTCAGATTATATATTGAATTAACAAATCATTGTATTTTATTTTTTTAACATATACTTAGCTCCTCTGTTCTTCTTATTTTCCAGATAATATTTCTATTTATTATTCTTAAAAATATTTTTAAATCTTAGTTAAGTTTCAAACAAACATATTTTGCTTAAATATGTAACGACCCAGAATTTTTGTCAATTAAAATTTGTATATTTAATTGAATTTAAATATTAATAAGTGAAATTTATAAGTCGAATAATTTATTTTCGAATATTGGATTTAATTGGATAATTAAATCGATTTTTTAATAGTTGAAATTACAGAAATAATTGAAAATTGGGTTAAATATGATTGAAAATGATTTGTAAAATTTTGTTTAATCAAGTTGGAGTTAGAGTGATGTTATAGAACTTTTAAAATTGAATTAAAAGTTTATTTGTGAAAATTGGATATTTTAATGTTTAATTATCGACTGAAAAATAGCCAATTTTCGAACAGTCTCAGAATTGGACGAATCTAGTTTCATTGGATCCGTAATAGTTTGTTATTATCGGCTTTCAATTTGCGTAGCAATTGGAGTTTTCATTTGACCGTGGCAGCTCGAAACGCATCGAAATTGTTTTAATATTAATTTGGCGAGTTAAAATGGTCATTTTTCAAACAGTCTCGGATTACGATGAAACTAGTTTCATTGGATCCGTAATGTGATATTATTGTAAGGTTTCAAATTTCGTGTTAATCGGATTTATCGTTTGTCCGGTGCAAGCTAAAACGCATAGAAATTGATTTAAATCGATTTAATTTAAATTGATCGTTTATTGCCATAACTCACACAGATGATCGAATTAGCTCCCGAAACACGTTCCATTGTGTTCGGAACGCGGGGTAAACCTTAGAAATGCCAACCGACACGCTTTGTTTGGAGTTCGGAAAAATCCGGGATGAATAGTGTCGCGTATTTTTCTATAAAAGGACCTACGTGTTTTCATTCGCAAAAGAAAAACAAAACCCTAGGGTTTTATATGCAGCCGCCGGCCCTAGAACTCCAATGGCCAGAAATTAGTTTCATTCTTCCCTCAGTTACTTCCAATCCGTGAACAACTAGCAAAAGTCATCAACTACAAACTTGAAGAGGACGAAGAGATCTTTAATATCAACGGTGGAGATTGAAAATGAAGCAACGGATCAACGGAAAATTGCTTGTGAGTGGCGTACGAACGGGCACGTTTTCCCATGCATATATGCGGCCGAGCTTGACATGGTGGCGTCTGTAGGAAGCTCTCGAGATGGCCTTCGTTATGGCACTTTCTGATCGAGGTATATGTCGATGGTGGAGGAGTATAATTCAACCCTAGTTTGCGTGCTATGGGTTCTTGGTCACGGCTATGACCTGGAGTGAAACGCGTGAACGGGGAAGAGAAAGAATAGGCGCGGCCTGGATGAATCATGGGAAGATCGAACGGCAGATGATGGAGGTTGTAAAAATAATAAAGTAAAATGTTGATTTATTATATTATAAATGTATACGAACTTTAAAAATTGATATCTTTTTGATACGAGGTCGAAATCGTACAAAACCAGTTGCGTTGGAATCGTATCGACGAGCACTACGCGATGGAGCTAGTTTGGAGTCGTTTGGAGCTAGTTTGAATTTCAGGTAAAATTAAATGCGCGTTTAATTTTATTCGAAATAAAAGCTGAAAACGGAATTAAAACCAAGGTGAGAACTTCTCACTCAAACCGAATAGTTTCGATTAATAATTTTAAATAGTTAGATTTAAAATGGTTGATTGTATGCATGAATGATGATTGTTATCTATTGATTGTTAAAATAGACATTATGCGCCGTTAGTAAGCGGATGTTATTTATTAAAAACATATACCGCGAATATTTCACCATATAGTGAAATTGGTATTATATGTGTACTTGGAGTTGATTTCCCGCATTATATAGCGGATGAGACCCTATAGCGCCACCTATTAAGCGGATACTATTTTATAAATCCCATATACCGCGATAATTCCGTACTGGAACGGAATTGGTATTGTGCTAACATCTTTGGATGCAGGGAAACAGGTTGGAGGGATCCAACTGGATTCCTCAACTGTATTGATTTATTTATAGATATTGTGATATTTGTTGATTATCATATCGATATATGATATTTGGATGTCGTGATTGACTATTTGGCGCTGTTGCATCATCGGATCCATTTTTGAAGTTTTAAAATAATGATTTTTGTTTTTAAAAGAATTTTTAAAGTAATTTTTGAAAGTATACGTTTTATTAAATTTTTGAATTGAGTCATTTTAAATAATTTAAACGTTATAGATTCTTATGTTATAAAAAATTAAGATTTTTGTGAAATATAACCAAAAGGTGATTTTTGAGATAAGTAGTTAATAAATTTATAAAATAGTTAAATTGGGATTTTCGAATTATTTTAAAACGGGTTATATGAAAGATGTATAAATTTGATATTTTAAAATTAAAAATATTGGAATTATAAAACGAGTTTTTATAAGTGTTAAAATGAAGTATAAATGGATTCACAAGTGAATGAAAATTTATAGATTTATGAATTGTGAAGTTATAAAATGAATAGATGTTGTAAGACAAAAGATTTAAGGAATTAACTTATAAATCGGATTTCTGCATTTAAATTGAAATCTTTGATGAAGCAAAAATGGTTTATAGTTGGGATTTATAAAATATATATTTATAAATCGAAATAATTGAATTTTAAAAGGAGTTCTATTAATGTTGAAAATAGGGTTATAAAGGAAATTTTATAAGTAATAAGATTTATAATGCTAATAGAATTGATTACGACATGAGAAGATCCACTGGCATTGGTTGTAATGCTACTCTAGCTAGGTTCTGGGCTGATGATGCTGTCTCCCTCCCTAATTGTAGCTCTACAGTGGTAAGAGCTGAATGGTTAGCTATACAAAATAGGTCCTACAAACTCAGTTCTGTTCACGTGACTTGGAATGACAGGGTGCATTCAATTAAAAATGTTTATAAGGCACTTGATCCCTCCATGCAACTGCCTACTTTTCTTTGGTATTCTCGCATATGGGATCATAAGTCTGTCCCAAAGGAAAACCTGTACATGTGGAAGGTTTTGATGAATGGTATCCTGACTCTATCCAAGCTCAAAGGTTATGCGGTTATTCAATGTGATAAATGTCTATTCTGTGGTGTAGGGGTGGAAACGGTTGCGCACTTATACTTTGAATGTGAGTTCACTTACCACATCTGGAGTACGATAATGCAATGTTATGGTTATCACAGGCCAATGAGAAGCTCATGTATGGAATGGTACAACATCTTTAAGACAACTAGGTGGAAGAATGAGAGAAGTAGAATGCCGTTGAGAATTTTGAAGAAGGTTCTGTATTTTGTTTGGTTGGAGAGGAACAATAAGGTGTTTAAAGGGCAAGCTACCTCTAAACATGTATTGGTCCTTTCTATTACTAGTAACATATAATTTTTGCTTTTGCTTTCATCAGTCCTGTGGCGGACAGCATGTTGTAATCCATTGTATTGATATTTTTGGTTAATTATAATAATGGTAGGGGACCATTCAACCCCGCTAGCTTTGCTAAAAAAAGATTTATAATTTGTGAAGTTTTAAAAGAACGATTTTGTAAATAAATGGATTATAAGCATTTAACTTATAATATGGACTTTTGGTATATAATTGAGTTATATAAATTGAATTGGATTAATAAAAGAGATTTATAAATCGAAGCTTGTAAATAGAAATGGAATTTATAGACATTGTTTATAAATCCGAAATTCATGGAATTTGATAAATTGAAAGTTGAAATTGGTTAAGGAAGTATATTCACGATTTTGGACAGTGAATATATTATCAAATAAAATGGATATGCTTGGGAAAATGAATATTATAAAATGAAGTTAATCGTTTTAACGATGTTTTAAAATGTATTATACATCGAAAACATAGATTTCAATATTCATTGTTGAAATAGCAAATAGACGTTTTCGAGAAATAGAAGGAAATGGTGGACTATAACACTGTTGTCATAGGAAATGGTTTCCGAAAGGAAATATTTTGTATAGTATTGGGATTTATATATCTATTTTAATTTTGAATCCCTATACTAGTGATTTTGGGTCGTCGTAACGATGTTTTATGCAACATTCGTTTTGACTCAAATAAATGTGTTTAAGTGAATGTTTTCCTTAAAGAATGAAATATATACTTAATTTCGATATTAAGTATATTGAATATTTTCTAAATATTGAAAATAAATGGTTTTGTGAAATTACTTATTAATAAATAAGTATGGAAATGTTTTTCCAATGTGAAATGAAACGTTTTGAGAATTTATCTTTTTGAAGATAAATTGAAAATGAATAATTGAAATCGTATATTCATAAATATTTTGGAATGTAAATTCACTATGGAATTTATAAAAGAAAGGGAAATTTTTTTAAAAATAAACGTTGATTTATTTTTGAAGTGTGGGAATTAATTTACGGATTTGGAACGTAAATATAAAGTAAATCGTTAAGGATTTATTTAATTGGTTTAAATGAACCATGTTGAAATGAAAGTAATATCGTATAGGGGAATGATTTGAAATTTGTTTTCAAAAGCGGTAAATGTGAAAAGTGATTTGAAAATTGTTTTCAAATAGTTGAAGTGTGGAAATTTTATATCTAGTAAAGATATTTTGAAAAGTAAATAATTTGGGAAATTATTTGGAATTTGGTGATGTTCAACACGCCTACTGATAGTTAAATAATCTGACTATCAATATTTACCTTTAAATAGGTATTTGTTGTGATTGCTTGAATTTGAATGCCACACTTATTTTTGAATAAGCGCTCACTATTCGGGTTAGCCGGGAAAGGACCTTGGGGTCGTATAACCCATTCCGAATATGTGATACGTCGTAATGGATTGCATTTGATGGCCGGTGTTGAAGACCGGATATTTTTGAAAATGGAAGGATTACCGTTGAGTTACTCTGCATCGGCTGATCTCCGATATAGAGGTTTTATCACCCTTAGTGACGGGAAGTCCGGACGTGATTAGAAATTATCGGGAATGCAAGGACTTCTTTGTAAGTGCCTTCGGTTCTGTTCGAGCCCGAAACAGACTTGTATGGATTGTATGTCTGACATTACAAGTTGAGATATAAAGCTGATTTCTTTCAAATATATTTCTGTTGGTGGCGGAGAATTTATTCTCTTAGCATAACACCCTTTTTTGAGACGTACGAGCTCAGAGGTTATGTAGTTGAAGGTTATTAGTGATATACTCCCAATTTGGTAGTGTGGCATGCTGAGTGTTGTTGTGAGATGATCATTGTTTGATCGTTTGTGATATGATCATTTGTTTGATCATTCATCTTAGTGATCATTACTTTGATCATTTGTTGACCCAAAGCACAGCTTTTGTATAAAGCGTGGCTTTGTGGACGAGACTTCGTCTGACCTCACACCCCGGAAATGGTCAAAACAGGAAGGATGCAGCAAGGTTATTAGGGGGTAGCACCCCTTTAGTGTATGTCATTCCTTCTAGATAGAGGTGGTATCATGGTATGGATCCCAGATACTTAACCTATGTTGTTGCTGCAAATATATTGCTTTGTGGTTGTTGGAAATCGAGGATCCTCGGATAGATCGGTTACGATCGGGGGATGACATATTCGTGTCAGTAGTCACCCGGTTAGGGGTAACCCGGCCTTGTGTTGGCAGAGATCCGGTTTGGATCTCGGGTCGTCTTTCCAGAGGCGTACCTATGTGGCAATGGGAAGTTCCTTGGCCTGACCATTTGTTGGAAATCCAAAGAAACAATATGATCTTGTACGGTTTTAGTTGTATAACCTGCCATGGAATGTGGCGGTAACTTGCTATTGAACATGGTAGCTATAGTAGGCATAAGTGCGAAATGTCTATGCTGGCTAAGATTTATATCTTTATTTTCGAAATGATTCTTCCTAAACTATGCACTAGTAATAATATCAAATGTTTCTTTTTAATGCGTATCAAGCATCTTTGACTATCATAAGGAGAAATCTCCTCCAATTCTGAGTTTGCATTGTGTGTGTGTGCGGGAGGCCTTATGGTAGTCTCATTTTCTAAAAAGCATTGCGAATCTATTTTAAAACATTATCTTGTTCTTTATTTTTAAAAGATAAACTGTTTTGGGTTCTCACACCAGTCACATGACTGACTCGGAGTTTATTGTTTTCCTTCCTAAACTCTGGGTGCCCACCAATTTCCACACGGGCAGTCAAGAGTCGGGTTATCAGGATATTCTGGAATCTAGGAGTTGCTGGAGGCAAGCTGGATGGCATGGCGTATTCACTAGTATATAGTATTTCTTTTCCGCTGTTTGTTGTTGATTATGATGTTATGCAATGTTGTAATGTGGTGTAATGTAATAACTGATATAGTTCTTTGTTTAAAGATTATTCATTTATCTATTATATGTTGTTCCGCTGCGATTGTGAGATTATGATATTGTTCTATTGTTTCTTTCTGTTCTGTATCTTTTTCTCTCTCCTTCTACCTCTTTCTTATTCTTTAACCCTAAAGACTCGTAAATTTGTTCCTCTTTGGCTGGGTTGTTGTGGAATGTTGCCAGCTCAAAGGCGTACGGATTTGCAGTTCTTCACATTTGGTATCAGAGCATATGGTTAAGCGACAACCATGGCTCTGTAGGGTATTTCTCATTAGAGATAGAGTCAGTAGTACTTTAGAATGAGTGCGAGTGTAATAATAGATATAAGCGCGTATTTGTTAGTGAATATAAAATGATTTTATATTGTGTTGATTGATTTATTGAGTGGCATATGAACCTTCGTCAGCACGGTCTGCACAACTATGCCGAAGGGGTTTCTAAACATTTGAATAGCACAATTCGATACAATATTGTTTTCGAAAGGGATGAATGAAATAATTTCATCCAAATTATATTTTGATATAAATAAATAAATGAATGAATGAATTCAGTTGTATTTAAACAAAGTTGAATTGATGAAATCGGAAGTTAAATGGAATTTACTTTAGAATTGAATCCAAATTGAATGTAAATAATTAGTATGAAACAATGAATGTAAGTGTTAATTCATTAAAAGCTAATGTTATTGGAAATTGAATAAATTGAATGAAAGTCAATTAAATGTCAACCAATTTGAATTAAAAGTGTTGGACCAAATTGAATGTAAATTAAATAATTTGGTTATGTTGAATAGACATTGGTTGTTATGTGAATGTTAGTTGATTGTATATAATTCATTAAGTGTTAATGAAAGTAAATTAGCAAAATCAAAAGCTATGTAATTGAATTCAAATTGGAAGTAAATAAATTTGAATAGAATTGGATTTGATTTGGATTGAAGGCGAATTAATGTGAATAAATTAGCGAATGTAAACTAACTGAAATCGAATGAATGAATGTTAGTAAAATTCCAATGTTAATGAATCAATTGGAAAACCAATTCAATGAATATTAATGATAAGTGAATTTATATTGATTTTGGTGGTTGCATTTGTTGTTTTGTTGCATTTACTATATTGGCATATGTAGTTGTTATGTTGTTGTATGTTGTATATTGATATTACTTTCATATATGCATGTTTCTCATGGTTTGTTAAGTGTTTAGTAGGTGCGGATTGCGCTTGCTTCGCATTTGGAGCTCGCTTTCGCGCTATATTAGCCGTATATGCTCGCTAATAATAAATAAGGTACATATCTCGGATTAAATATCGTACTTTTACACTTTTTTCCCTGCGGGATGCCTCATCACTTGATGAGATGTATATTTGTGATATATATACTGTCATTTTTTTTTTGGATCGAGCCGCGCAAAGGAGACTCTGGCGAATTTTTCCGAAAATTTAAGGCATTAGAATATTTTTGAGAAAATTGGAAATTTTTTGAAAACAAAGTTTGGATTTGGAAACTTAGTAAAGATTTTGTAAGAAGTTTAACCATGAATTTTGGGAAAGTTAAACACTTAAGAGATTTGTAAAAAATCTAATATGAATGGTTTGTTTTGAAAAGTTAATGGATTTGTAACTTTTTCTTACTTGGTAATTTCGAGGACGAAATTCTTTTAAGGGGGGAAGTATGTAACGACCCAGAATTTTTGTCAATTAAAATTTGTATATTTAATTGAATTTAAATATTAATAAGTGAAATTTATAAGTAGAATAATTTATTTTCGAATATTGGATTTAATTGGATAATTAAATCGATTTTTTAATAGTCGAAATTACAGAAATAATTGAAAATTGGGTTAAATATGATTGAAAATGATTTGTAAAATTTTATTTAATCATGTTAGAGTTATAGTGATGTTATAGAACTTTTAAAATTGAATTAAAAGTTTATTTGTGAAAATTGGATATTTTAATATTTAATTATCGACTGAAAAATAGCCAATTTTCGAACAGTCTCAGAATTTGACGAAACTAGTTTCATTGGATCCGTAATAGTTTGTTATTATCAGATTTCAATTTTCGTAGCAATCGGAGTTTACGTTTGACCATGGCAGCTCGAAACGCATCGAAATTGTTTTAACATTAATTTGGCGAGTTAAAATGGTCATTTTTCAAACAGTCTCGGATTTCGACGAAACCAGTTTCATCGGATCCGTAATAAGATATTATTGTAAGGTTTCAAATTTCGTGTCAATCGGATTTATCGTTTGTCCGGTGCAAGCTAAAACGCATAGAAATTGATTTAAATCGATTTAATTTAAATTGATCGTTTATTGCCATAGCTCGCACAGATGATCGAATTAGCTCCCGAAACATGTTCCATTGTGTTCGGAACGCGGGGTAAACCTTAGAAACGCCAACCGGCACGCTTTGTTTGGAGTTCGGAAAAATCCGGGATGAATAGTGTCGCGTATTTTTCTATAAAAGGACTTACAAGTCGTGATTGATTTATTTACAGATATTGTGATATTTGTTGATTATCATATCGATATATGATATTTGGATGTCGTGATTGACAATTTGGCGTTGTTGCATCATCGGATCCATTTTTGAAGTTTTAAAATAATGATTTTTGTTTTTAAAAGAATTTTTAAAGTAATTTTTGAAAGTATACGTTTTATTAAATTTTTGAATTGAGTCATTTTAAATAATTTAAACGTTATAGATTCTTATGTTATAAAAAATTAAGATTTTTGTGAAATATAACCAAAAGGTGATTTTTGAGATAAGTAGTTAATAAATTTATAAAATAGTTAAATTGGGATTTTCGAATTATTTTAAAACGGGTTATATGAAAGATGTATAAATTTGATATTTTAAAATTAAAAATATTGGAATTATAAAACGAGTTTTTATAAGTATTAAAATGAAGTATAAATGGATTCATAAGTGAATGAAAATTTATAGATTTATGAATTGTGAAGTTATAAAATGAATAGATGTTGTAAGACAAAAGATTTAAGGAATTAACTTATAAATCGGATTTCTGCATTTAAATTGAAATCTTTGATGAAGCAAAAATGGTTTATAGTTGAGATTTATAAAATATATATTTTATAAATCGAAATAATAGAATTTTAAAAGGAGTTCTATTAATGTTGAAAATAGGGTTACAAAGGAAATCTTATAAGTAATAAGATTTATAATTTGTGAAGTTTTAAAAGAACGATTTTGTAAATAAATGGATTATAAGCATTTAACTTATAATATGGACTTTTGGTATATAATTGAGTTATATAAATTGAATTGGATTAATAAAAGAGATTTATATATCGAAGCTTATAAATAGAAATGGAATTTATAGACATTGTTTATAAATTCGAAATCCATTGAATTTGATAAATTGAAAGTTGAAATTGGTTAAGGAAGTATATTCACGATTTTGGACAGTGAATATATTATCAAATAAAATGGATATGCTTGGGAAAATGAATACTATAAAATGAAGTTAATCGTTTTAACGATGTTTTAAAATGTATTATACATCGAAAACATAGATTTCAATATTCATTGTTGAAATAGACGTTTTCGAGAAATAGAAGGAAATGGTGGACTATAACACTGTTGTTATATTAAATGGTTTCCGAAAGGAAATATTTTATATAGTATCGGGATCTATATATCTATTTTAATTTTGAATCCGTATACTAGTGATTTTGGGTCGTCGTAACGATGTTTTACGCAACATTCGTTTTAACTCAAATAAATGTGTTTAAGTGAATGTTTTCCTTAAAGAATGAAATATATACTTAATTTCGATATTAAGTATATTGAATATTTCTAAGTATTGAAAATAAATGGTTTTGTAAAATTACTTATTAATAAATAAGTATGGAAATGTTTTTCCAATGTGAAATGAAACGTTTTGAGAATTTATCTTTTTGAAGATAAATTGAAAATGAATAATTGAAATCGTATATTCATAAATATTTTGGAATGTAAATTCACTATGGAATTTATAAAAGAAAGGGAAATTTGTTTAAAAAAAATGTTGATTTATTTTTGAAGTGTGGGAATTAATTTACGGATTTGGAACGTAAATATAAAGTAAATCGTTAAGGATTTATTTAATTGGTTTAAATGAACCATGTTGAAATGAAAGTAATCTCGTATAGGGGAATGATTTGAAATTTGTTTTCAAAAGCGGTAAATGTGAAAAGTGATTTGAAAATTGTTTTCAAATGGTTGAAGTGTGGAAATTTTATATCTAGTAAAGATATTTGGGAAAGTAAATAATTTGGGAAATTATTTGGAATTTGGTGATGTTGAACACGCCTATTGATAGTTAAATAATCCGACTATCAATATTTACCTTTAAATAGGTATTTGTTGTGTTTGCTCGAATTTGAATGCCACACTTATTTTTGAATAAGCGCTCACTATTCGGGTTAGCCGGGAAAGGACCTTGGGGTCGTATAACCCATTCGGAATATGTGATACGTCGTAATGGATTGCATTTGATGACCGATGTTGAAGACCGGATATTTTTGAAAACGGAAGGATTACCGTTGAGTTACTCTGCATCAGCTGATCTCCGATATAGAGGTTTTATCACCCTTAGTGACGGGAAGTCCGGACGTGATTAGAAATTATCGGGAATGCAAGGACTTCTTTGTAAGTGCCTTCGGTTCTGTTCGAGCCCGAAACAGACTTGTATGGATTATATGTCTGACATTACAAGTTGAGATATAAAGCTGATTTCTTTCAAATATATTTCTGTTGGTGGCGGAGAATTTATTCTCTTAGCTTAACACCCTTCTCTGAGACGTACGAGCTCAGAGGTTATGTAGTTGAAGGTTATTAGTGATATACTCCCAATTTGGTAGTGTGACATGCTGAGTGTTGCTGTAAGATGATCATTGTTTGATCATTTGTGATATGATCATTTGTTTGATCATTTATCTTAGTGATCATTACTTTGATCATTTGTTGACCCAAAGCACAGATTTGTATAAAGCGTGGCTTTGTGGACGAGACTTCGTCGGACCTCACACCCCGGAAATGGTCAAAACAGGAAGGATGCAGCAAGGTTATTAGGGGGTAGCACCCCTTTAGTGTATGTCATTCCTTCTGGATAGAGGTGGTATCATGGTATGGAGCTCAGATACTTAACCTATGTTGTTGCTGCAAATTTATTGCTTTGTGCTTGTTGGAAATCGAGGAACCTCGGATAGATCGGTTACGATCGGGGGATGACATATTCGTGCCAGTAGTTACCTAGTTAGGGGTAACCCGGCCTTGTGTTGGCAGAGATCCGGTTTGGATCTCGGGTCATCTTTCCAGAGGCGTACCTATGTGGCAATGGGAAGTTCCTTGGCCTGACCATTTGTTGGAAATCCAAAGAAACAATACGATCTTGTACGGTTTTAGTTGTATAACCTGCCATGGAATGTGGCGGTTACCTTCTATTGAATATGGTAGTTATAGTAAGCATAAGTGCGAAATGTCTATGCTGGCTAAGATTTATATCTTTATTTTCGAAACGATTCTTCCTACACTATGCACTAGTAATAATATCAAATGTTTCTTTTTAATGTGTATCAAGCATCTTTGACTATCATAAGGAGAAATCTCCTCCGATTCTACATTTACATTGTGTGTGTGTGCGGGAGGCCTTATGGTAGTCTCGTTTTCTAAAAAATCATTGCGAATCTATTTTAAAAAATTATCCCGTTCTTTATTTTTAAAAGATAAACTGTTTTGAGTTCTCACACCAGTCACATGACTGACTCAGAGTTTATTGTTTTCCTTCCTAAACTCTAGGTGCCCACCAATTTCCACATGGGTAGCCAAGAGTCGGGTTATCAGGATATTCTGGAATCCAGGAGTTGCTGGAGGCAAGCTGGATGGCATGGCGTATTCACTAGTATATAGTATTTCTTTTCCGCTGTTTGTTGTTGACTCTGATGTTATGAAATGTTGTAATGTGGTGTAATGTAATAACTGATATAGTTCTTTGTTTAAGGATTATTCATTTATCTATTATATGTTGTTCCGCTGCGATTGTGAGATTTTGATATTGTTCTGTTGTTTCTTTCTGTTCTGTATCTTTTTCTCTCTCCTTCTACCTCTTTCTTCTTCTTCAACCCTAAAGACTTGTAAATTTGTTCCTCTTTGGCTGGGTTGTTGTGGAATGTTGCCAGCTCAAAGGAGTATGGATTTGCGGTTCTTCACAAAATACCTAAGCCTAACTAAGATTTGAATGAGTGGAATTGGAATTTTTATTTAAATTTGAACTCTGTACTTTTAAACAGAGAAGAACATTGATATGTCAACACTTGCACCCAGTTTTACACTCATATATATTCAATACAACATCATGCAAACAATTTTACATCAAACTTTTAAATTTCATTCATGCATCCAGATTTAAAATAAAAACAAAGTTGAGTTTACTCACAGAGAATTTAGAAACAGAGAAGCCTTTGTGAATAGAAAACTGGAAATGCTCTTGGAACTGGAATTTTTGATCTGAGAACTTGAACTAGCTGTTGATCTTCTTTATGTTTGTATAATTCCAGGTTGAAAAGTTTGAAGTTGCAGGCTTGATTCAGTTTTATTTGCTTTTGGATTTCCAGTTTTGATTTTTGTTCACTGGTTTTAGTTTTGATACAGGCTTTTGATTTTGGAAATTTCCTGTTTGTTTTTAACTTTTCCTCAGATCTGATTTCTTTGAGGCTTAGTTTCTTGGTTTTGAATATGAGAAAAAAATGGAAAAAAATTAAGAGAGGAGATAGATATGTTTATAAAGGTTTAATTTGGATTTATTAAAAATAAAAAGAAAATAAAAACAAATGGGTGACACTTGTCTTAAAATTTAACAATTGTCATTTTTATCAATTAATCACCTTACACTTATAATTAAAAAGATTTATATATAAACACTTGTAATTTTGCAAATTTAATTAACCTTTAAATGTTAAGTAAAAGCTTTTGTATTTATTTACTAATTAATAAATATTTTTCTAATTATATATATATAAATTCTTTCAAAGAAAATAAAATAAAAACCAATTATATTCAAAATAAAATCATATACAATATATTTTAAACCAAAATATATTTAAGTTATACTTCTTTTAAATTTCCAAATTCAAATTCAAATTCAAATCCAATTTTAAAAAAATCAATTGAAACAATACATATATATTTTAAACAAACACAATTTCAATTTTTAATTAATAATTCTATTCAAAAATTTATTTTTCTATATTTAAAAACAACCCATTATCATTATTGTTTGAAAATAACAATTTTATCAATTTAAAAATAAATAAATAAATAAATAAATAAATAAAGGAGATTATCGCTTTTTCTTAAATTGTTTGAATTATATTAATATGTCTATTATTTCACAATGAATTTATATATAACTTAAGATTTGCCACATTAAGGAATTTTGAATATTTCTATTATATATATATATATTAATTTACTGTAAAATTTATTATTTTTGGACATTTATATTTCAATATTTATTATAGATTCAAATTTATTTATATTTGTAGATTTCAGAATATTATCTGTTCAACTGAATAAACCAGTTAATTATCCACTTAACAGATATCCAAAATCCGGGTTACCACATTCCTCCCCCCTTAGAATCTTTTCGCCCTCGAAAAGGAATGAAACCAGAATTTATTAAATGCTTAATATCAGTTAAATTTTCTCTTTGAACATTTTAAAATACTTTAAAATCTATATAATATTGCCAAAATAGTTTTATAAAATACTTTTATAACTCGATGATTCAACAAGTCCACCCTTGTTCTCACAGAAATTCGGTCGTATGTTGATCAGGGGTAGGACTGAAAATCTATAAGTACTTGGTAAACCCATTTCAACACATAGTGAAAATACTTGGAAAATAATTTTATTGAAAATATAGAAAACATTTTTGAAAATGGAGGAAACATCTTTAGTGAGAATGCTCTGGAGATCATCAACCCCATCCATGGTCGCACTTAACCCGATGGTTTCGTTGCCATCCTAGCAAAATCCGAGATAACTGTAGGGCACTCCGCGCCCCTCAATTATGCCATGGAACCTGCTACAAATCGCAGTTACATCCTGGGTTACGTTGCCATCACAGCAAAAGTCCATGTAACTGTAGGCATCAGCGCCCTCGAATTTCGCTTCCAAAAGAATGAAACTTCTCCACTCCCACATAGGTCGTAAACTACATCAGTCAAGTCCCAATGTAGCCTTAGGCTCTCACAGCCTCTCGACTTTTGTTGTGTCTTCATAGATCGCAGTCTACCGATGTTACGTTGCCATCGTGGAAAAATCAAACGTAGACCGTTGGCTCTTAGCAGCATACACGACTTCCGCTATGGTCCGTAGCAGATCGTAGTGACATCGAGCTACATTATCGTCACAGCATAACCCAATGTCTCTGTAGGCATCAGTGCATTCGACTTTCGCTACCCACTACACATAATCCTCAGGGACTAGTTTGTCCGGACTCCTCATAGGATCAACTTTAGAACCCCCCCCCCCTTAGGGCTCAAGGCAGTACCACCCCTGTAGCATTCCTAAGAAGTTCATTTCAAGGGAGCGGCGTTTTCTCCAGAGCCATTTCCAAACACTTTATATTATACTCTTATAGTACCTTTCAAATCATACCCTTTATGATTTACATCAAAATCTCCTTTACACACAATTGACTCCCAAAATCGATAATTCTCAAACTTGGCTTTCCAAATTTTCAAAATTGATTTTTCCCAAAAATCAAAAGCCTTTTCCAAATCAATAGGTTCCCAAAACCTTTTTCCAAAATCATTCTCAAAAGATCCTTCATATATGTGTGTGTGTGTGTGTGTGTGTGTGTGTGTGTAACTTTGAAAGTCTTTGGATCACTTCATATTTGTAAAACTTCCTTTTTTATATTTCAAATACTTTCAAAAACCCTTTTCGTCTGGCAATAGATTCAACAAGGGGAGTTTATCAATTATATACATAACTTTGTTTGTGCCAAAACAATATTCAAGCTTGATTACTCTATAAAGTCGCTTACCATATTACTTGCTTCCATAAAGTAAATTTCTAGCATAGAAATATCCAACTTTCACTTCATCATATATTTCACCCAATATATCTTTCATTCCAAGAACCATTTTACATTTTTTATCCATAAATTTCAATATCAATTTCATTCAAATCCATACGATGTACACATATCATCCGTACGCTATATCAATCTGATCGCTCACTCGATCACACAATTTCACCTCCAAACTAGTATCGTCCACCCGACTTCCTAGTGCGGGCTCAGATCTAGTTTAGAAACGTCATTCTCCTTGCATAGTCATAGCAATGATAGAGAATATCCCGAGCCAATCAGCAATCCATATCCAGGTTCACCATCAAAAATCGAGTGAAAAATCCCAACTCGGATCGATATACTATCTCAAAATTTTGTGCTCGAATTTGGATCAAACACTATGCGAATAAAATAATATATGTACATCTTACATATTTATCTTTATTGATTATTAGCCAAATCAATCTCCTTTTCTATCACATTCCCTTAGGTTCTTATTCATTTATTCACCATTACCTCAATCCCTATTTGGATTATTGCCTCAATTCTTATCTCAAATGGATATTTAATCATAAACAGTTTGCACTCTGACCAGCTTAAATTTTGAAAATAGCTTGAAGAATTTAAAAATAGGTAAGTACTTGAAGATAATTATTAGTTTGTAAAATAGTTGTAAAATAGTTAAGTACTTGTAAAATAGGCAAATGGTTATAAAATAGTTAGATAATTGCAAAATAGTTGTAAATAGTAATTAGTTATAAAGTAGTTGAAAAATAGTAATTAGTTCATAAAATAGTTTGAAAAATTGTTAAATAGTTCCAGAAAAATTGTAAAATAAGTATAAAATAGTTTGGCTTTTATAAAAAAGGTTGTAGATAGTAAATAGATTCAAAAATAGGTTTATATTAAAAAAATTATTTTGAAAATAGTCCAGAGCCAAACTGTTCAATTCCCAATCTCCATTTCATCAATTCAATTTAAATTTCCACTTCCATTAAATTGATTCAATCCCAATTCAAGTTGAATTAACCTCAATTTCTTTCCAAGTTCAAATCAAATTCCATTTGAATTTACTTATTCAACTTTAATCAAAATTCCAAATCATTCAAATCAAATTTCAATTTGGACTAACTTCAAATTCCATTTCACTTTAAAGCATCTCGAATTATATAAATTCGAGTTAAATTCTCAAATGTTGGTTTAACCTCTTAATCCAAATTAACCTTTTTTTAAAGTCTTTAAACAATTTAATTTCTGAGTCCAAATTTCAGAATTTCATTTTAAATTAACCTCACTTTCACATAAACTTATTCCTAGATTCAAGTAATAGTTCAAATCCTTTTTAAATCAATTTAATCTTTCAAAAATCAATTTATTTCCCAATTTCAACCTTAAACAACAATTTCAATTGAAATTCTATCTTAAACACCCAAATCTCAAGTCCAAAGTGATTCCATTTCTCTAATTTCAAACTAAAGTTTAATTTCCCTTTTAACTCAATAATGGATATATTACCACAATCCATTTCTTCATTCATTTAAACAAAACAAATTTACAGTTTAAAGATTATTGATAACAACAGGATGATATCATCCAAATTAAACATCTATCCATTTTCAATTTCCAGATCTCAAACCCATTTTGAGATCACACAAACTCCCAATTCAAATCAACCATTCTAACTTCCCAAGTTAAATTTCAACTTCAACTTGAAATTTCCAATTCAGGTTGTCTGTTAACTTATTTAACTTCTCCCAAGTTAAATTCAATTTAATCCCATTAACCTTACTCAAATTTGAATTCTCCATTTCAAATTTCAAAATTCTTTCCCACTTATAAGTTCAAAACTTTTATCACTTTGGGTTTTACATCACACTTTAGGGAAAATCAAAACTCAACACCTTAGAGTTTATTTCAAATCATCTTTGATACTATGTATACCCACACATATGTACATATTTACTTCTTCGCTTTCCAAGCCATATATTTATTTTGTTTTGTTTTTTAAAATTAAACCACCTTTCAAAACAGTTTTCTTTAAAGCTTTCAAATAACTCTTATTTTAAAATAACATCACATTCAAATAATCTGAATAATATCATTTATTCTTTACTTTTAAAATTTGAAACGATTCAAATGTTTCTAGACTTAGGTTTTAAAACTTCACTATTTAAATCACTTCAATTTACAAGTCATACTTATCTAAAGGTTATTCCCTTAAATATTTTATTTGCTTTATCATTGATTATTATCAGAAAACAAACATCACATTATTAGATACAATAACCATTTTATATCGTGGTTTAAAACCAATTCCAATTTATCTTATTTTTATAGTTCATATTATCCTTCTTATTTGGATATATATATATACACACCACTTAATTCTTATCCAATTTCAATAACCTACAACCAATTTTCTTTAATATATAATAACTGGAAAATTATTTGTTGTATATATCCATAGGATGAACTTATATAAAAATCATTTTTAAAACCATTTTTAAAATCATTATATAAGAAAATAACAAGTACGCACTCTTATATATGTATACAATCAACTCATTCTAAGGTACCATTGACCCTATCCTTAATGATATCCCCCACCAGAGCCAAGGTTCTCGTTTAACCTTCAACTGTGATACCAAATGTAACGGCCTGGAATTTCGATCTCGAAAATTCCAGATAGTTATGAAAAAAAGAAAAGAGATAGAAGAAGAAACAGAAATGAAACACAGAATCTCACATTCGTAGCGGATCAAAATATAATATCCAATAAAATAACAGTTATACAAAAGAAAACTGTATCGGTTAATTTACACATATAGTACATCAGAGTTACAACATTTACACAAACAGTGCACTGTTAATATTAACTTGTCCCAGAAACAAACAATAGTATACACAGCGGAAACTCCATACGTTCCTGCCATCCAGCTCGTCTCCTGAGCTCTAGAACGTCCTTACCTGAAAATCTGTAATACTCAGTCTGACCGGAGCATTACATCAAAGTAACACCTGGGTCAGGCTGGAAACCAGCGTGAGTAAACCCGTGTAATATGAAATACCAATCCATGACATATGTGAATAACAAGTCAACTCGTACCCTTTACGAGTTCTTAAAGTCAATATTTATCTCACAATAGTTTCCGGTTAAATATCCATATTACACAATTCATTCCATTCCAGCCTGTTTATTATCACATATTCAATTTATAAGGAATTTTGTAGGTTACAAATCGAAGTAGTTCCGGGTATTTACTGATACCCGACTCCGGTCTCTTTGAATCTCTTGTCATCTTAACCCAAGTTATTCAAATGAAATGCAATTCAAACTTTAAATAAAGGATGTCACTTTTTATCACAATAATTCATCATTGATAGATAACCACATTTATTACTGTCCACCCAAACATATCATATCACAAAACATTTCATATCAGAGATACTAACCAATTCAAGGCATTGAACATCATTCAATCATTCATAAGCAAGATTGATCACTCCCAAAATTAATTTAATTTATCTCTAATTAAATTAATTACTAATCTTTAATCATTTGGATTACCTTTACTTAACATTAATTAATTACAAATCAATTAATTAATCACCTTTTAATTATCCATCTTAATTAATCATCCTTGATTAAATATCCTTTAATTACAATAAGTAATTAATTCTTAATTAATTTCCCAAGTTAATTATCCTTCACTAATCACATTAATTAATCCCTTAATTACTCTTATAAAGTAATTAACAATGATTTATTACATTTAACCTTAATTAATTTCTCAATTAATTATCCTATAATCACTTACATTGATTAATTGTCCCTTAATTAATCACACTCATTAATTAACTAACTCTTAGTTAATTCCCTTAATTAATCAATCCTTTAATTAATTACACTAAATAATTAATCCTTAAATTACTTCCCTTAAGCAATTTAGCTTCAATTATTTTGATCAAGCAATTATTCCATTGGTTAATTACCCTCAGTTAATCAACCATTAATTATTAATTTAACCCTTAATTACAAATTAAATTAATTAATCATTCACAAATTAATCCTTCAATTAAGTAATTATCATTTAATTAATTAATTAAATAAATTAATCTTAAATTATTGAATCAATTAATCCTTAATTATCAATTCATTAATTAACTTTACACTTAATTAATTATCCTTAACTTTAATTAATTAATCTTTGATTAATAATCCAATAATTAACTAATTAATAAATCCTAATCACCCAACCTTACTTAGTTAAGATTATCCGTTTATCTTAATAATCATCACCAGGATTAATAAACTTATTGGAATTAATTATCATTAACTTGTAAATCTACAAAAGCCCTTAAGTTTAATGATAAAACATTTCATCCTCTTAAATTATTAGTTAATTACATTATTAATTAAATTTTAATTAAACTTAAGATCTCACTAAACCTAAGTTTAAAAAAATAGTTACATAACCTCAAACTAAATCACTAATATCTTACCCGAGTAAAACCCGAGTGCTTCCACTCCCAAACCCGAGCCACCAGCTATTTTTTTTTCTTCTTTGCTTTATAATTTTTTTTTAAAACTGTTGCATAATAAAGCTTGCTAACCCTCAAATAGCAACTCGAGTCAAAACCCAGCTTTCACGAATACAAACCCAAGCCTCACTCATCTTTGCTCGAGACGATTCCTTCTTCCCAAACTATAGCGACCCATTTCCTAAACACTAACACGAGTGCACGTGAACGCTAGAGACTCGCCTCTCCGATCATCGACGACCCTCCTCGCATCATGATGATCGTCAAAGCATCCTATTCTGACCACCCAAACACACAAACAAACACAAAATCAAAATCGAGGCATCTCGAACAATACCAAGAACCACCATCTCACCTGAAAACACATCGAACTCCTATCGCCAACCACCAGAGGTCGTAGAATTCCGACCTCGGCCTCGCCAGACCTCCCCTCCATCAGCACACTTGGTTCGAAGCTACTCGACGCGCCAGAGATGATATCGTCATCCCAAATCCGACCCCAACCCAATATTAGGGTTTAAAACAAAATCAGCCGATCACCGCCGCCAAAGGTGAAGATAAACCCACTTGGCATTTTTGCCAAGCTCTCCTATAACCCGACCCTCTCCAATGAAGTTTCTAGTCACTAGAAATCGCTTAGTCTCAAGTTCTTGCCGAAAAACACTTCTCTGGTCATCACCAAAATGATCCCTCAAGCACGAACTAAAATTCAAGATTTTTGTTTTAAAAATCATAGATTGAAAAGGAGATTCAGATTTTATATATATGAATTAACAAATCATTGTATTTGATTTTTTTAACATATACTTAGTTCCTCTGTTCTTTTTATTTTCCAGATAATATTTCTATTTATTATTCTTAAAAATATTTTTAAATCTTATTTAAGTTTTAAACAAACATATTTTGCTTAAATACCTAAGCCTAACTATGAATGAGAGGAATTGAAATTTTTATTTAAATTTGAACTCCGTACTTTAAAATAGAGAAGAACATTGATATATCAACACATGCACCCAGTTTTACACTCATATATATTCAATACATCATCATGCAAACAATTTTACATCAAACTTTTAAATTTCATTCATGCACCCAGATTTAAAATAAAAAACAAAGTTGATTTTACTCATAGATAATTTAGAAACAGAGAAGCCATTGTGAAAAGAAAACTGGAAATGCTCTTGGAACTGGAATTTTTGATCTGAGAACTTGAACTAGCTGTTGTTCTTCTTTATGTTTGTATAATTCCAGGTTGAAAAGTTTGAAGTCGCAGGCTTGATTCAGTTTTATTTGCGTTTGGATTTCCAGTTTTGATTTTTGTTCACTAGTTTTATTTTTGATACAGGCTTTTGATTTTGGAAATTTCCTGTTTGTTTTTAACTTTGCCTCAGATCTGATTTCTTTACGGCTTAGCTTCTTTCTTTTGAATATGAGAAAAAAATGAAGAAAAAAATTAAGAAAGGAGATGGATATGTTTATAAAGGTTTGATTTGGATTTATTAAAAATAAAAAGAAAATAAAAACAAATGGGTGACACTTGTGTTAAAATTTAACACTTGTCATTTTTATCAATTTATCACTTTACACTTGTAATTAAAAAGATTTATATATAAACACTTGTAATTTTGCAAATTTAATTAACCTTTAAATGTTAAGTAAAAGCTTTTGTATTTATTTACTAATTAATAAATATTTTTCTAAATATATATATATATATTATTTTAAAGAAAATAAAATAAAAAGCAATTATATTCAAAATAAAATCATATATATTATATTTTAAACCAAAATATATTTAATATATACTTCTTTTAAATTTTCAAATTTAAATTCAAATTCAAATCCAATTTAAAAAATCAATTCAAAAAATACGTATGTATTTTAAACAAACCCAATTTCAACTTCTAATTAATAATTCTATTCAAAAATTTATTTTTCTATATTTAAAAACAACCCATTATCATTATTGTTTAAAAATAACAATTTTATCAATTTAAAAAATAAATAAATGAATAAATAAATAAAGGAGACTATCACTTTTTTAAATTGTTTGAATTATATTAGTATATTTACTATTTCACAATGAATTTATATATATATATATATATATATATATATATATATATATATATATATATATATTCACTTAAGATTTCCAACATTAAGGAATTTTGAATATATCTATTATATATATATATATATTAATTTACTATAAAATTTATGATAGATTCAGATTTATTTATATTTGCAGATATCAGAATTTTATCTGTTCAACTGAATAAACCAGTTAATTATCCACTTAACAGATGTCCAAAATCCGGATTATCACATCTACCTATCACTTGTCCTCCTTATCGTATACCCAATAAGGAAAATGAGGAGATGCGTAAACAATTATCTGAATTGGAAGTGAAGCAATTTATTCGTTCTAGTTCCTCTCTGTGGGGAGCTTCAGCTATTTTTTTGAAGAAATCCGATGGTACACTTAGGCTTTGCATTGACTACCGCAAGCTTAATGATCCATTAAGAATAAATATCCCTTACCTCGGATTGAAGATTTATTTGATCAACTTAGCGGTGCTAGAGTCTTTTCACAGTTAGACTTAGCAACTGGTTTTCATCAGCTTTGTAATAGAGGATAACATTCCTTTGACATCGTTCCGTACTCGTTATGGATCTTATAAATGGCTTGTTATGCCATTTGGTTTAATGAATGCCCCAGCTTATTTTGTTGACCTTATGAACCGAGTTTTCAAAGACTTCCTTTATCGATTTGTTCTCATCTTTATAGATGATGTTCTTATTTATTCTAAAACTGAGGAAGAACATGAAAAACATTTTCCGATTGTATTGGAAACTCTTAGGAGCAATCAATTGAAAGCAAAATTTTCTAAGTGCCACTTTTAGCAATCTCGTGTGAAATTTTTAGGACATATTATTTCTGAATCTGGAATATTCATGGATCCTTCAAAGATTGAAGTGATTCAAAATTAGAAGAGACCGTAGAGTGTGACGGGAATTCGTAGCTTTTATGGATTGGCGGGCTTTTACCATCGGTTCATAAAAGATTTTTCTAAAATTTCCGTACCTCTTACTAGTTTGACAAAGAAGGGAGTTAAGTACATTTGGTAAGACAAATGTGAATCTTCTTTTCAGAAATTAAAAGAACTCCTTTACGATGCTCCTATTCTTGTGATTCTCGTAGGAAACCAAGACTTTATTATTTATACCGATGCTAGTCGTGTTGGTTTGGGAGCCATTCTTATGCAAATGGAACATGTTATCGCATATGCTTCTATTCAACTAAAGCATGCCGAGACGAGATATGCCACTCATGATTTAGAGCTTATGACTATTTTTTTTCCCTTAGAATTTGGCATCATTACCTTTTGGGAGAGAAATTTGTTCTTTACACCGATCATAAATCTTTGAAGTATTTATTTTCTCGAAAGGAACTTAATTTGCGTCAATAACGTTGACTCAAATTCGTTGCATCTTGCGATCTTGATATTCTTTATACTCTCGGAAAAGGAAATCGTGTTGTCGATGCCCTTAGTCGTAAGAAACAAGTGATAGTTTCTATGATGATATCCGAATGGAATGATCTCGAGACTTTATCCACTTGTGAGATTCAAGACCATGAATCTGATTCATGTTCATCTCTTGTTTTATGTAGCCTTGAGGCTCATCCATCTGATTTTGACCGCATTCTTCATGCTTAAAAGCATGATCCCAAATTGGCTCATCTAAGCCAAAGTTGTAGGGATAGAAATAGTGATGGTTTGAAAGACTTTGAAATTGATGCTCGTGGCGGCATTCGAAAATTTGGTAGACTTATCATGCCAAATATTAGTGGTCCTCGTAATGACATTTTAAAAGATTCTCATTATTCTAAATTTACCAATCATCCCAGTAGTAGTAAAATGTATGCGGACATGAAGACACTTTATTATTGGGATGGAATGAAAATCTGATATTACTAACTTTATTAATCGTTGCATGACTTCCCAACTCATAAAGGCCGAGCATCAAAGACCCGGTGGGTTATTGCAACCTTTAGACATTCCAATTTGGAAGTGGGATCAATTATTCATGGACTTTATTGATGGTCTTTCCCATTCTCGTACGATTCATGATAGTTTATGGTGATTGTTGATAGACTTACAAAATCCGCCTATTTTATTCCCTTCGGTCTAATCGAACCGTACCTCTTTTGGTCAAATTTTATATTAAAGAAATTGTTAAATTGCATGGAGTTCCTACTTCTATTGTTAGTGATCGTGATCTATTATTTACTAGTGGATTTTAGAAGGGAACTCAAAAGGCTTTGGGAACGAAGCTTAATTTTAGCACCGCTCATCATCCTCATTCCGATGGACAAATGGAGCGTGTGAATTAAACTCTTGAAGATCTTCTTCGTGCATGTGTTCTTAATTTTGGTGGAAGTTGGAAAGATCATATTTCCCTTGTTGAGTTTTCTTACAATAATAGCTTCCAATCTAGTATTGGTATGGCACCTTTTGAGGCACTTTACGAAAGGCCATGCCGATCTCCTTCTTGTTGGCTTGAGGCCGTGAGAAGCTGGTTTTAAGTCCAGATTTTATTCGTGATTCCACAGAAAAGATTGACCTCATTCATCATTGGATGAAAGAAGCTCAAAGTAGACAAAAATCCTATGCCAATAACCGAAGAAGGAATTTAGAATTTTCTATGGGAGATTTGGTGTTCATTCGTGTTTCACCTATGAAGGTTGTTGTGTGTTTCAGTCGAGCGGGAAAATTAGCACCTCTATATATTGGGCCATTTTCCGTCACTGAACGTATTGGTTCCGTGGCATATTGCCTTTTATTATTGGCTCAATTTTCTGTTATTCATGACGTATTCCACGTCTCTTAACTACGGAAATGCCTTAAGGGTTCCGATTCCATTCTTGAGCCTGATGTTTAATTGAAGTTTCATCCGATTTGACTTATGAGCAACATCATATTCGTTTCATTGCTACAGAGGTTAAATGCCTTGAAAATAAATATGTTCCTCTTGTGAAAGTTCAATGGTCCTCACATCCTAAGGATTGTTTTTGAGAATCCATAGAATTCATCAAGAGAACACATCCGGACTTACTCTCTTGAGCTCCTTAAGGTAAACTTCACATTTCAAAATTTTCTTTTGTGTTGATATGCTTTTATGGTTGTTATTCTTTGTGTTCTTCTTAAGTATTACAAGGACGCAATTTCTTTAAGGAGGGAAATCTATAACAACCCGCATATTTTACGACTGTATATTTAAATATTTTATTTAAATATAGCATCGTTAGTCGGAATAAAGTCCAAAATGCCACTTTTTGTAAACAGTCGAATTAGGACTCAAAACCACTTTCATTGAGTCCAAAACGACGTTTGCGACCTTTTTGAGTATAAATATCAATATGTTTGGAGTTGAGTAGAATTTTGCTATTTTTCTATTGGGCTTTATGTTTGGATTTCAGCCCATGAACTCATCTAATACCCTAACTCCTCATCCAACTCCTCTTCACTCATTCTATTATTTCCTATCACTCAAGCTAAAAGAAAAATGGGGGAAGAGAAAAGAATTCAAAACTCCTAAGCCCTAGTTTAGTAGGAAATTCATATTCAAGTTGTAAAAATCAAGGAGAAGATTAGGTAAGTATCCTCTTCATCTTCTCCATCTCAATCTCTTTTCAATTTTAGAAATTCCTAAACCCTAATTTAGGAAATATTTGCTTATGAGCTCAGATTGGAGCTTTTCTAGTTGAAGTTGAAGAGTGGTTGATCTTTCCTTTCTTTTTGAGCTTCTCCTTCATTGTTTTTGGGGTTTAAAGGCGAGTTCTTGTACTCACGTCTATGTCTATTGCTTTATTTGTTGTTAGGTATGAATTCCTAACATCTATTTCATGTTCATTTGCTTTTGATTTGAATTGATTTGGTGAATTTTTCAATTTTGGCGTTTTGAAATCAAAATCTTTAAAGATCCTATCTTGAATGTTTGAACATGTTATTTATGGCATATCAGAGAGCCTATAGGGCTGGGTTGTCGATTGTCATAGATCCTTAGCATCCATCGCTCGGTCGATCGCTTCCGGTTTGGATTTTTTCCCTTTCTTGGGCCAGGGTCTAGTAGGAGAATTCAGACGTCTGGTTGAAAATTCAGACGTCTGGTTGAGAATTCCAGAAGTCAGGAAGAGGCCACCGAAAAAAGAAAAAAACGCTGAGACAAAATCTAGACGTCTGGTTAGGGGATTCAAATGTCTGATTAGTGGTTCAGACGTCTAGTTGAAAAATCAAGACGTCTAAAAGGGTTCCGGAATTATAAAGAGAAAGGGGAAAACACATATATTTCCAGAACCTAGGACCAAACATGTGGTTGAACCTCCAGACGTCTGGAACTGTTCAATTTTGCCTATTTTGGCTGGTTTTGAGTGGATTTTCAATTTTTAATCGATTTTTGTTGATCTGATTAGTTGTTATCACTTATTATTGACTTTGATGACTTCTTTTCTGGACTTTTGGGTATATCCATTTGATGGATTTGATATCGATTTCTATGGTTTTGATTCACGTCTTCGAATGTGAATTTTTAGTGGTTGATTGTTTCTACAATCATTTCTGTGGTTTATCACTTTAAAATGTAAAGGTTTCTATACTAGTAGTAAATACTCAAACTCTTTCACAAAATGATTTCATCGTTTACTTTTAATATAGTGTTCATTTTTAAAACCATTTTCCAATCTACTATTATATACAAACCTTTACCTCATTTGTATGAGAAATGTAATTAAACGACTTAGCAAAACAAGTGGTATGAAATGCTTGTGTTTTCTTTGTCGGTTAATTCTTGGACTTGTTCGATTGAAATCTTGTGACAATTTCTGAGTGGAAATCTACAAGTTGTTGTAAATATTTAAGTTAAGCCAATGGTTATAGGACATGAAGCTAAACTCGTTTATTTACTAGCTTAGTGTAATTCACATTTCTTATTGATCTATGTTGATCATTTTATGTTGAGACTAGCGATATGCGATGTCTCTTTGTCCACATGGGAGACTGTACCTCGATTTACGGAGCTTCGTCTCATTTTTATAAGCTAGCGACCTATGGGTTTTATGGAGTTCGGTTCATCGGGCGTACCATTATTGTACTACGCCGTTGTTCCGAATGATCTGAGTTTCTGGTTCATCGGGCATACCATTATTGAACTATGTTTTGTTCTGAATTATTTGAGTTTTAGGTTCTTCGGGCATACCTTTATTGTACTACCTTGTTGCACCGGTACTATGGTTAGCAACCATGGGATAGCGACCCATTTATGATACACATGTTGGTGAGTTTTCATGCTCATGTTTTTAATAGCCTTCCCCATTTTGTGATTTCTGAATTTCCTGTTGATGATACATAGAATTTTTGTTTCACCAACTTTGATGATATGCATTGATAAGCTCTATCAATATTTGTGTTTTGATGAATAATTTAAAGAATATTACATTCTTTTAGTGTTTAATAATATTTGAGATATTTTATGATTTTCGTTGTTATCTGATGTATACTGTCACAATATGGCATCACTGTTATCATACATTTTTGTCATATCTCTTATCCTATCTCATTTTATATGATATTTGTCGCTAGACTGATCTGTTTATTATTTTCTTCTCAAATAATACTTGGGTCAGACTGAGGTATTTCAGGTGCTTCTTCTTGACTTCCTATCATGGTCCTTCATCTGACTTTTGGGCTAACACTTTAGCTTAGTAGTTTTTGTTACTATACATTCAAGATAGAGACTCCTTGATGTATTCTTTTGTCTAGCACTTGTACCTATTCTTTTAAGATGTAGTGGATCTTGTATGACCACTACTCTGATGTACACTTCTATGTGTTATATTAAAATCTGTTTCCGCCTTAGTGATATGAACATCGATGACTGATTTGTGTTATGCTTATTTTATATTTATTTTCGAAGACTACATAGCCACTGTGTAGTAGCCTTGAGTTTGTATTCGTTATTTCAGATTTCCTCTTGAAAATAAATACATGCCATATTATCTGACATATGGGTACTTGCATAAAAAAATTACATAGATGGTCGCTCCTCAACGGCCTTATTCTTCGTGTTAGTCGATGGCATTACACCTTAGTATCTTGGCTAGTGTGAGTATAGAGGTGGGGCGTTACAATAAATTTTCACTTCGTCAATTGATTTAACTAACAACATGAAATTTAATACTTCGTTAATGGGTATAACCACTCACCTTTATTTGAACTAAAATTTTTTTAGCTTCAAATAATCTTCAATTCAACTCCATACTGTAGTCCTCGTCCATACGAACCCGACACGATGGGTTTTGATTGAATCGGACCTCGTACAAAAAAGTTATGGATTTTTAAATATTTGAATAAAATTTAAAAACATAATTAACCAAATAAAGAAAATAAAAAAAACCTTACAGCCCCTTCTCTCCCTCTCCCGTACACACATTGGAACCCACAACTACGATCCAAAACCTCTAGGTGCATGCCACCCTAAGCCATCCGAACCCCATCTGAACCCACTGCCATAACCGTCTTTGCGAGAGTCACCACCGCCAGATGTATCGCTACCCACGATGCCATGGTCAGTAGGCAACATGAGGAAAAACACCGGCACTTCGAGCTCGATTTGCTACTACCTCGCTTCGATCTAAGACCAATACAATTGCATGATGTATAGATCTCATCATGCTCTCCAACTTTCATATTGAAGCTGGGTCGAGATTGTGTGTGCATTGAGAGGAAACGAGGAGGGATGTCAAGCAATTTTCAACCATCGAACGGTGGCTGAGGGTTTGAAGACTAGGGCTTGTAAAGTGAGGGCCTTATATAGAAAATCTTACTGCACAGTTCATCCGCAAAATTTCCAAACTCCAAACAACGCATGCCACCGAGCATTCTATATGTTATACCCCTATTTCGAACACAATGGAACTAATCTCGGATCTAATTTCATCATATTCAGAAGATAGCATTTCAAAATCAAATTATTTTAATTAAATTCCGAAAATAAATTCTATGCATTTCAAACTCGCGTGACTAAACGATAAGTACAATCACTACGAAACATGAAATCCTATAATAGTTCACTACTATAGATCTAATGAAACCACTTTCGTCGAAATCCGAGACAGTGCCCAAAAAAACAATTTTTCCCCACTAATTAAAGCAAATTATTTCCAAAAATCAATTTAGTCACTTTAAATTCAATTTTAATAGTTAAAAAATTTCATTCTTTTTTAAATAAAGTTTAAATCAACTTTTGAAATCATTTTAATTCATATTGAATTTAGGATTCAATTATTTAAATAATTTCAAAAATTAAATTTAACAATTAAATCGTCAAATAAATCACCATCATTGAAATATAAGTTATTTAACTTATTAAACTAACCATTCAATATTCAAAATCAACTAAACATTCCAAATTTAAATTTTATGTTAAACTATTTTGTAAAGCAAAATGTCTGTTAAAAGTTATACAACCAATGCTCTTACATTTAAATTCATAAACAAATTCACTTTTAAAATAAAATGTTCATTCCAATATAGAACAACAAATGTTCTTTCACAAATATAAAGATTACACTCCATAAATCAAAGCCCATGGATAATTCAATTACTTTGAATTCCAGTATTGGAATTTCTAATGAATTTTAGTTAACAAACAATTATTTTATTTCATCTAAATAATTCAACATTCATTATTCAATTCCAACTATTGATTATAAATACATTCAACGCATAGAATTTCATATAAATAAATTCATACTTTTACTTTTAAATGAACATTTATTCGACTCTTATTTTACCTAGCATCGATCATTTCAATTTTTGTTTTCAACTACTTACAATCTAGTATTATTCAATTTACTTTCTAATATAAGATCTAATCTATTCTCATATTGAATTTCATTATTTAATATCTTATCTAAGTTAATACTAATTATTTACATAAATAAATCAATAAATTCTATCTTTAACTATTCTTATTCAAAATTATATTAAATTTAATATAGTTAAAAATACGGGTCACTACAATATATTTATAATATTTTCTAATTATACATATATACATATATATATATATATATTTACACTTAGGTTTTTATATATAATAAGTATAAATATATATACATATCTGGACAACATATAATACATATAAGATGAGCTAATATGTCCATTACGATATACGTCTCAACATATATATGGACATGTCATAGCTTGCATGGAATATCATGTTACATATGCACACAAATACATACATACATACATATATATATATAAGATTTTTATGTTATTAATAATAAATTGGAAAAAATTAAATAAATTTTATCCGCAATTTATAAATTTAAATGGAATATATGAATTTATTTAAAATAAATTTAGAAATTCTCTAAATAAATTAGACTTCATAGGCCTAATAAAGATTCTATAGGGTAAATTAGACTTCCCTTTCTTGCCGCACTTATAGCAGGCAACCTATCAAGGCCTGTTTTTCTATACCCTTTGAATCGACAATAACCCACACATATCCAAATCAAATTGCAGAAAAGACGGAACATGAAGAGTAATAAAGAAAATAAATAGAACATAATCTCACTCGAATGGAATAATATATAATATTGAACAATATCTTTGCAGCGGAAAACTTATAAAATATATATATCAGAGTCTAACCTTTCATCTTGGATAATTATAAACATCTGTCCTTACAAGTACTGACAAACATCAAAGAAAGTCAAACAGATAGCACAAAGCGAATAATAAAATACGTCCACATGAAGACGAATATCTCCAGCTCTCCTTTGGAAATTCCAACCGTCTTCGACTAAACTTGAAACTACTCAGATCTAACCAGAATACTACAAATACCCCGATCAGGCTTGATTAACCAGCGTGAGAAAAACTCAATAATAAATGACAATGTCGTACATTAGCCTTTTAATAAAATTATTTGAAAAGAAAGAGTATCTCATAAGACCACTCCCACACATAAAAACGTACTAGTTTTTTCACTACGATAACTAAAACACTTTTATATCAAAATATTTGATATTATTTTTAATGACATCTCTTTGAAAACATTTGTAAACAAACTTAGCCGAAATTATTACCGTTATTGAATTCCAGCATACTAGGCTCTACAGACAAAACCGTAGGTTCTTATTGGAGAATGGATTACCATACAAATGACCAGGTGAAGGGACTACCTTCCGATGGGTACACCTCTAGATGGATATTTCGAGGCACAGAACATTTTTCCTTTACCAACACAAGACCAACCTACCTCTTTATTTAGGTAGTACTGAATTTGTCATCCCCTGGTTGTTACCGACCTTTAACCGAATATGACAGGCTGAACGTCATAGCGGGAAGAAATAAATCTAGAAGGGGATGATCATACCCTAAATGGGAATGGCCCATTTAGCCTTTTGCATGTAACCATGTTTCAGTCATTTTTGGTTGATGAAGCTTGAGGTTACGATTAACTTTTCACATAGCACATCTTCTTCACTTTCAATGCCATATTGCCATTCCACATTCACATGACTGATTTCTACAAACATATAACTTCCTGAGCTCGTATATCTCGGGAAAGGGTTTTTAAGCTAAGAGAAGGTGTCTTCTCCGCCACTGACTACTATACATCGGCAAAGATCACTCATTGTTATTTAGAATGCAAGATCAAACATTCTTCCATATAAGTTTGTTCTGGGACCGAACGAAACCGAAGGTACTTTCCTCGGCCACTACTAGGCGAGAAGTCCTTGTGGTTTTTAGACTTTTCATAAGAAAGAGACCACTGCTACTATATTGTGAATCAGGAGTTTATCCCCAATTAATCAACAAGTAGTTCTTCGTTACTATTTGTCTCAATATCTCCGTCTTCAAACATCTTTATTCTTCGAACATGTAAATTGGTTCGAAGTGGTTTTCAGATAGGAATTGCCCAAATCGAACCTTGGTTCCTTCGAAATCCAGTTATTGATAAAAAGTGAATATGTATATAGGATCATCAAGTTTCTTTTCACTTTAATTCTTTTCAAATGATTTCGAAATCCCTTCTTTTATCTTAGAGTAATTCTATGTAATTCACTCTTTTACTTTGGATAATATCTCAATTTTCCTCACTTAACTCTCGATTCAATTTCCTTAACTTTTTGGTGGGTCAAAAAATAATGTTATTTAAGGCATCATTTACGTTAAACCTAAATCAATTTTAGCAAACATTTTTGAGTAAATAGGATCATAGAAATCATTCTGATTTTGCTCAACATCAATTTCCATATTCAACAAGTGCGATTGGCAGAATAACGGTGAAATCAACTTTTAAATTCCATGAATAAGATGAGTTCTCTTTTCGAATTTAAATACCAAATACAAAGAGATTGTCTCTGTGCAATCCAAGTCATAGTTTATTCAATTTGGAGATTGCTTAAATTTTGGATAATACCAATCTTCTTTTATTTTAGAAACTTAATACCATCTTTTTAGAGCATTCGGGCTTTCCTTTCGATCTTTCCCACCGCTCGCCAAAGAAGAGAAAAGAGAGGACAGGTAAGTTCATGGAACTAGTTGCTCCATCCCTAACCTTAGTTAAACACCTTACTTTACCTTCGCATATCTCACAAGCGGGACAAATTTACTAGTCGTTTCCGCATGCTCAGTTATCAACTTTATTTTGGAATTGATTATAAAAATTCCAAATTATCTTTTAAAAGCTTAATTTTCTTTTTAAAAACATTCATAATAGATTCAATAAAAAATCGTTACAGTTAAACTTATATTCCAAAAGTTATAGAATTTGCAGCATAAAACTGCTGCGGAAAGTGCTATATCAGCTTATTTAATTTAAACCACTTTTTAATATTTGAAGATCCATATTTTCTAATTCAAATCTCTTCTAAACTATTTAAATAGATTTACCAAATTTATTTCATATTTTTCCATAATTAAAAACGTTCATTTAAATAGATTTCATGTTGGTCACTTAACTACGCTAGTGCGATTTTTCTAGAAAGTCGATTTGGACTTAATTCAAAATCTACTCAACATAATTTTTATTTTCTTTCTTCGTTTAGAAGATATATATATATATATATATATATAATATTCCGGAATTTTCTTATCTCGAAGAATTCCGAGCTATATTCCCCTCTATACACTCATTTAAACTTTTCGGCGCGAAATCGCGAACTACTGTTGCGCGACTAGCCTAGTTTTAACTCATTTTTCACCATTTGGAATAATCTATTCAAATGAATTTTATTACTTATAAAATGATTACAAATCATTTTATATCAATATTTTCACGTTTTAAAGTATTTAAAAGTTACTTTCACTATTTCCATATTATAATATTTTTATATTCCTATTATTTTAATATTAAATTTTAAAATCCAATTTCAACTCAATTTTAATTCTAACTTCAAATTAAACCAAATTAAAACTTAGATTTCAAATCTAATTTCAACTTTAATTTAAATTTCAACCTTAATGTCACTTTCAATTTTCAAAATCGATTTCCATTTTCAATTTCACTATTCACCTCAATTTCAATTTTCAAAATCGATTTCAATTTCAATTTAACTTTCCATTTCAAATCCAATTCCACTTCTAATTTCACATTCTTTTTCCACTTTAATTTCAATTCCAATTAAAAAGAGACTTATTTTTCCAAAGCATATCATATCACCAAAATTGGGTCTTTTTTAATAAAGGGGATACTTAATTAAAATGAGCATAATTGAGTTTAACATTTACCACTAACCTAATTGTGGTCCATGCACAAACTAATATGAAAAATAATCACAACCATAAACACTTCCAACTATTCAAACATAACATAAACATATCCAAACATCCATAACAACATCTCAAAGAGGTGTATACTTGCATGTAATAAGATGATTATTAAAACAAAATCAAAATACAATCTTTTAAAAGCGGTGAGAATTTTCTCACCTTTATTTCCACTCCATCAATTTTTTATGTAAGATATGCACCTCTCGAACTAACGTGCTATTTCCAAACGTCTCGAATTTTGTTTTTTTTCTTTCCTTCTCTTTTTTCTTCTTTCTTTTTTTTTTTCTTTTTTTAAGTGTTCGTGTGCTTGGCAGGAGGTATGGAGGGTACGGTCTAGGTTGTGGGGTGTGTATGGCTTTGGTAGGTGGATAGGTGGGGTGTGCGTGGATTTTAAGGTAGGTAGGTGGTATGCAGGGCTTGGCCTTGGTTAGAAGTGGTGGGGGGAGCTCGAGTGTGGGGTTGTTGAACTTGGTCGTGGGTTTTAGGAGGTGGGTAGGTGGTGATGGAGGCGTGTATTGGTTGTAGAAGTGGGGTTTGGGTGTGTAGGAGCTTGGTTAAGGTAATGGAAGTTATGGAAGTGAAAGGGAGGTTGATGCCATGAAAATGGAAGTGGAGAGGATGAAGAAGAAGATGGAGAAAGTGAAGAAGAAGAAAGGTAAAGAATGAAGTGTGCAAAAATGAAAGGTGTGCATGCTTATTTCTAATTGAGTTTGGAAAGGTAAATGACTTAAATACCCTTACCTTACTTTTTGACTTTTGCTTAAGCATGATGTGAAGTGCATTAATGGTGGAAAGAATGATAAGATGTGATTTGTACTTAAGAAATGATGTTTGCCTTATTTTCTTAAACTTTAAAATGATAAAATAACTTTTGCTCCTTTTCCATTCATATCCATTCCATCTCATTAATGATGTTGTTTATAACAAATTAAAATAAAATTTAGTTAGTCAAATCATGTCTTTTACTTCTTTATATATGTATATTTAAACTTTTCAAAATATCTTCTTTTGTGTTATATGCCAAATGTTTAAATGTTCGAAAGTTTGTAAAGTTGTGTATATATATATATATATATATGTTAGAAAACATATCATGTTGCAACAAATTAACGCTGACTTGTTTTGGTTAAAAACGGTGTTCTTGTTGACAAATTTTACAGTCAAAATTTAATTATTTTGTTAAACTATATACTCAAGTGAACCAAACTTAAAAATGAAAATATTTTAATTCTTTAAATAAATTAAAACATGTCTATTCATATTTTGAAATTATATTTAAATAATATCAAAATCTTTGTTTTTACAATGTATGTAAAACTGATAAAATGCGATAAAATTTTGAAATTTTTGTAAAACGATTATTAATATACTTCTAAATATTTTAAAATACTTTTATTATCTTTATTAGATGTTTTTAATAAGATTTATCTATTTAAATAAATATTAAAACCTATTTGTTTAAGCTTTAAATCCTTTTCAAATTAAAATCTCTCATTTTCGATGTAGCGAAATTACGGGTCATTATACAACCTCGGACTTCCTTTTCTCAGCTGCTCTACCCTTCTGAGCACCTTTCTTGGAAAGAACTTCCTCTTCTAGCCCTACCCAACTTGGACTTCCTTGGCCTTGCTTTCAATATAGACTCAAGGAATTCCTCCTGCTTCATAACCATTTCCATAACATATCAGAAGGATATCTAAGATGATACAAAGTAGCACTAGCCGATTCCAGCTTCGATCCCCTGATGAACTTCTGATTCTGCTTCAACACTGTATCCACTAAAGCATACCCATACCAGGCCAACTCTTCAGAATTCCTAGCATACTCGGCAAAAGAAATCTCATCCTGTACCAGCTCAGCAAACTACCTAATTAAAGCTGACTATGCCATAACAAACATAAACCTCTTATGGAACCTCCTCTTGAAATCATCCCAGGTCACTATCACCTCATCGACTGTCGCAGCCACACTATCCACTAGAATAGTGCAGCTCCTTGAAGCTATCTAGATGCCAATCTCCTCTTCTGCTCATTATGGAGCCACAGATCTGCAAATATCCTTTCGCAGTGCAACAACCAGTTCTGTAATCCAATGGCATCCTTCGTTCCCATAAACGGCTTCCATCCAAGCTTCATGTAATCACCGCTCAACTTCGCGAAATGGTTAAACACTATAACTTCTAAAACCCCTGGTCCTATAACATTTTCTCCTACCACTCCGGCTGCAACTCTTGACTGCATCATATTCCTGAAAAATTGATACATGACTTCTATTCCGACCTGCGAGACTTAAGCACAAGCATTCTCTGCCTGACCTTAGTTTCTCTCAGCACTAGGTCTGGCATTTCTTTCGGTGCTTCCCCCTCCTAGATTAACTCTGCTTCTTCTACCATCCATGTATGTATTCAAACCTCATGAGATATAGAAAGATATCCTAATTAAAGATAGATGAATGGAGAAAAGGCGTAGTTATATATATAGCAAATACAAGTACTTTACGATAGTGTTATGCCAACCCCAATCTTACTCTATTCCCTTTGGCGTTTTGTTTTCAAAACCAACTTTTTTTATTTAAAATTATTATAAACCTATGCTCTGATACCAAGTTGTGACATCCCTTCTCTGGAGGCCAAAAGCTAAGCTATGGATTCTGCAGTCATCCACATTATTAACTTCCGGTGAAGAAATATGGTAATGTTAATGGTATTCGTAGTATCAGAAGCACTTGAATATGAACAAAATCACAGATCTTCAAAAACAATAATTTCATTGATTACATTTCAAATAAAATCAATGCCAAGTTATAAAAATCCACAACGTATTTACAGGCAATGATCAAATATAAATTACACTAATATGCCAAGAGCGACATATGAAGATGCCCATTGGATGACCAAAGTAATATAGACATAACTATCTTAATACACAGTGGAACAAATAATATATAGTATTCCTAAATTAGCTATCTGTTAGCCACCTGCTCATTTTTGGAAGCTTATTCACCAAAATCTGCTAAAACATGAAAATCTAAGCCCTCAGCCTACTCAAATCAATTTTGAGCACCTGAGAGTTTAAGGAGAAACAAAAAATTTGAGCCAAACATAAATTCTGGTGTGAATAACTTCTGTTACATCTCTGTTTGCTGATATTTAGTAAGACCACACCGCTTAGGGGAACGAGTTTCTCCTCACTAGTACCGCTATTCAAAACATTTATTTTGCAAATCCTTTCCTCCAACCAAACCGGTTAATCAAATAAATATAATAATAATATATCAATATTCATTATACTAAAACAGGAAAAAAATTTACTAACTGTCTAAAATCTGAGCTAACTTCTCTCTGCTGGACTAACTGTCCTAAACTGATTAAACCAAATAGCAATATCATTTATGCTAAATAATAGACTACTGTCCATAAAATGGGTAAAAGGGTGGACTAACTATCCTTAAGAAGTAGCAAGGTCCGCTATGCTAACAAATGAACTATCTGTTCATATCTGGGCTAACTGCCTTTATCTGGACTAGCCATCCTCTGGGCTAACTGCCCTCAAAATGAACTGATTATCTGAATTTAAATAAGCTAACTGCCCGAATTTTCTTAGGATTAACTACCCTTCAAATTTATCTAGAAAAGCTTTTCAAAAATATTTAGACCGTCAAATCAATCATATACTCTGAAAATATATCTTTAGCTTTACTCTAAGATATTTTTCCATGTCATATATACTTTACTCAAAATAACGTTGATGCTGTTCAGTAAGGATTATCTATCCTTTTATAATAAGTTAAAGTCCTTTATAACTTAAAACACTTAGGGGATCTGCATACTCGTTATATTCGTAACCTTTGTTTGAAACCTTTAAACAACCCTTTTGAAATCATTGAAGGTAACCCCTTCGAAGCCATTGAAAAACCTTTCAAAAACATTGAAGATAACCCCTTCAAAACCATTAACCTTTCTATAGCATTGAAGGTAACCCCTTCGAAGCCAATAAAAGCCTTTTCTCTAAAAGCCTTAAATATATGACATCCGCCTTTTGAACCATTTAAACCTTGCCTTTCGAAAACATTGAAATACCTTACCTTTCGGCCTTATCAAAAGCTCTCACTTTTCAACCTTTTCGAAAACTTAGGGAACAACCCCTTTCGAAACCGTTGATAAAATCTTTCTAAATAATCAAACTAAGCTCTGTCAAAAACACTTTGGGTTCTACTTCAAACAAGTGGAAACCTTTTGAAACCATTCAAAGTTAACAACTTTGAAACCTTTAAAAGGTTTCGATTTAAAACATTTGGATTATGCCTTCAAGTTGAGCAAAAGGATCGAAAAAACATTGGAGTCGAAAGCATCTGCTTCCAAACCCTTTGAAAGTAACTCTTTCAAAACCATTTCATAAACAATGAAATGATGGTGTTGAAACCATCACTTCGAAAGCAATGGAGAGGTGGCAAATTTTAAAAAACAAAAGACTCCCTTCGAAAGTACCTGGGTCGAAAGGTTGGAAGTCAGCTAGCTTTCGACCTTGTCCAAAGCTATTCTTCTCGACCTTGTTGAAAGCTCATAATTAAAACAAGAAAGAAACCTAATTGAAAACTATTCTTTTAAACCATTTGACTTTATGGAAAGCATTGGTCGAAAAAAACCTTGTCGAAAAAAAATTATCGAAAGCTCGCAGACGTATTTTCCTTAAATCCAAAACAAAGCTTCATCTCTTTCGGAACCTCTTGGTTTCGACCCTATACCTTTCGACCTTGTCCAATTCACTACGTATCAGTTGCCCGATACCATGTGCATTGGTTTTGACCTTGTTGAAAGCTTTGGTATGCTTTCGACCTTATCGAAAGCTAAAGGACAGAGGCGTAACCTTGTTGTCGAAGGAGTTAAAATAGTAAAAAGCCTATTTATTTGTACTTTAAAGTTATCCTTTTGTACATAACCTGCCTTGTTTGTCTAAATCTGATTGGTTGCCAAATTTTTATGTTCAAAAGTGCTGCCACCTTTCCTTATTTGGAAATTTAAACAATTTTGAAAAAGCCCCTCTCCTTTATAATTATATAAAACATTTTGAGTCCCTTACGTTAAATAATTTTATATAACTAATAAAACACCTTGGAAAATTTTGAAAAAATTCCAGAAAAACTCTTTATATATTATTTTTAACATATAAAATTTTCGAACTCAAATAATAAATTATTTTTTCGTAAATAATTTTATAATCCTAAGTACCATTTTCTTCCTTAAATAATTCATAATTAATCCACGAAAATTCAGAAAAATCCAAAATTTCAAACCTATCTCTAAAATTTCATTTTAGATCTTCGTAAAAATTCATAAGGAAATTGGATGTCATTCAATATGGTTTTCATCTTAAAACATGTCATAAAATCTATATGATCATTTATAAATCATCAACGTGTATATATAGCCATTCTATCATTCAAACACATTGCAATTCATTGCAAAAATATTCAGATTTATCCTTAAGATAGAAACCATAAAAATTAGAAATGTAAACATTATTCACCTTTGCTTTAGAGATTAAGAAGCTTGAGATTTGAATGGATTTGATTTTAATTTTCTGTTCCTTTATCTTTTCTTACTTTGCTCTTCCCCTTTCCATGTCAATAGTGCCGGCCTTGATTTTAAAAAATTTAAAACGAAATGAATGTGTACATAATACACGGCCTAGTCTAGGAGATATAGGAATGGTCTCTTTCCCATATTACCTCTCCTCTAGATCATTTAACCCCTTCTTTTACTTCATTAATTTAAAACGCACGACTATCTTACTTAAAGTCAAATCTTAATCCCTAATCAACACATTATTTTATTTAGTTTAACTAACTAAATCTCCTAAATAATGTTGCCAAAACTCTGCGCTGTTACAAACTCCCCACCTTAAAGAGTTTAATCCCCGAAATTACAACAAGACACACAAAAAAATGAGAAGGTAAAACATATCATCATATAAATCAGGATAAGTATCTCTAATCCTACTCTTAACCTCCCAATTACGGTCTCTTTCATCGTCACTCCACTGGACTTTGACTAATCTGACCGTCTTGGTTCTAACCCTCTTCTCTTCTCTCGTAACAATGTGAGCTGTCTTCCTCACTATGGTCTAGTCTGGTCTACCATTAAATCATCTAGCATTGTCGATGCAATAGCAGTTTTCGGGTCTCTAACAAACTTTCTGAGATGAGAAACATGAAAAACCTCATGGGCACCTGCCAAACTGCTCGGTAACTCAAGTTTATATGCGAGTTTCCCAATCCTCTTAAGAATAGGAAAAGTCCAATGAACCTAGGAGATAACTTCCTCGATTTCCAAATCTAAGCACACCCTTCATTGGTGATACTTTGACGAAAACCTGGTACCCAACCGAGAACTCCAAATCTTTCCGTCTCTTATCTGCATAACTCTTCTGCCCAAACCGAGCCTCCTTTATTCTAGCTTGAATGACCTCAATCTTTTCTACATCCTCTCTAACCAGATCTGGACCAAGAATTAACCTGTCCCCAGTCACCAATCAACATATGGGAGAATTGCATAACCCTCTATACAAAGCTTCAAATGGTGCCATCCTAATACTAATCTGATAGTTGTTGTTAGACAAAAGCTCGACTAGATGCAGATGCTCCTCCCATGATCCCATGAAATCTAGAACACAAGCACTTAACAAATCTTTCGAGATCTTGTTAACCCTTTCCATTTGCCCATTTGTCTGTAGATGATAAGCGGTACTCATCTTAAGCTTGATTCCCAAACTTCCTGCAGACTCTTTCAAAACTCGCTAATGAACAAGGAATCCCTGTCGCTAATTATACTTCTAGGAATCCCATGCAATTTAAACACATTTTTCATATAACCTTGCTAAAATAAGTGCCATCCCAGTTGACCTAAGTGGAATTAAATGGGCACTCTTGGTCAGTCTGTCCACTATGACCCATATACTTTCGTTACCGTTGTTCGACCTTAGCAACCCATCTATGAAGTCCATGGAAATAGAATCCCAGTTCCACATTGGAATATCTAATGGATGAAGCAAACCACTTGGCTTTTGGTGTTCGGTATTTGCTTGTTGGCAATTCAAGCATTGCCTTACACATAAACCATATCCTGCTTCATTCCTTCCTAGAAGAAACTCCTCTTCATATCATGATACATCTTGGTATCTCCGGGATGTATAGTGAACTTCGAACGATGGCATTCCTCTAAGACTTCCTTCCTTACGTTTCCTACACTCGGAATGCATAATTTTCCTTTCTTTCTCAACCATCCATTCTAGTCAAAACTGAAATCTTTCAATTCATCGCTCTTGGTTCCTTCCTTAAGCTTATGGATCTGTTCACTACTACTTGATCCTCCATCTGCTTAGAAGCAATCCGTCTGACCAACACTGGTCGAACTTCCAAACAAAACAATGCAACTATATTACCACTAGACCCAGCTTTGGGTCTCCATTGCACTCTGCAATCTGCTAATGCTTTTAAACCTTTTCACTCAGCTATAATAACTAACACCGCATTTTGATGCTTCCTGCTAAGTGCATCTGTAACCTTGCCGCCATTCCCTGATGTGTACTCAATCCTAAAAACATAAGCGGCTACGAACTCTAAACATCTTTGATGTTTTATGTTCAACTCCTTATGAGAGAAGAAATACTTCAGCGACTTATGATCCGTATACAGCTCAAACTTCTCTCCAAAAAGGTAACGTCTCCACACCTTCAAAGCAAAAAATCACTACCGCCAATTCCATATCATGCATCGTATACCTAACCTCATGTGGTCTAAGTTGTCTAGAAGCATAGGCTATCACTTTACCTCTTTGCATCAACACAACTCCTACTCCTATTCCACACGCATCGGTATAAACTACAAAATCCCGATTCCCTTCTGGAACAACCAACACTGGTACATGGGTCAGTAAGTGTTTCAAACTTTGGAATGCTTCCTCACACTTATCGATCCACAAAAACTTTACATCCTTTCTTATAAGCTTGATCATTCGTGTTGCTATCCGCGAGAAATCCTTAATTAATCTCCGATAATAACCACCAACCCAAGGAAACTCTTAATCTCGGTTACGGTCTTGGATCTCTTCTAACTATTTAATGCCTCGATGTTAGTTGGATCCATTGACAACCCTTTCTCAAAGAACACATAACTATGAAACTTTACCTCCTTCTTCAAGAAGTGACACTTCAAAAACTTCGCTTTCAGCTGATGCTGCCTTAGCATCTCAAGCACTACTCTAAGATGAACTCCATGCTCTCCTTCATCCTTAGAGTGTATCATCTATGAAAACCAACACGAACCTATCCAAACGCTCTCGGTAAATCTGGTTCATCAAATCCACAAAGAAAGCTGGCACATTAGTCAGTCTAATTGGCATAACAAACCATTCGTACGACCCATATCTAGTCTTGAACCCCGTCAAAGGTATGCTATCCTCTGCTACCTTAAGCTGATGGAAACCTGTTGCCAAATCCAACTGTAAAAATACCTTTTCTCCACTTAGCTGGTCGAAAAAATCTTCAATCCTGGGCAATGGATATCAATTTTTTATCGTCCTCTTATTCAACTTACGATAATCAATACATAGCCTTAACGATCCACCGGGCTTCTTAGCAAACACTACCGCTTCACCCCCACCGTGAACTACTCAGCCTAGTAAAACTCCTTCCTTCCAAGTCCACCAACTGCACCTTCAACTCTCTCAACTCTAAAGGATTCTTCCTGCTTGGTGGCCTACTCACTAGTTCTGTTCCCGGAACCAAATTTATCTGAAACTCGATGGCTCGCTTTAGCGGCAATCCCACTATAGGCTCAAACACATCTACAAATTCTCTAACCACGAAAACTCGATTCAACTCATCCTCTAAGTCCAAAGCACCCAGCAAAAGCAAAAAACTCACCGCTAGAACCTTCTATGGTGAAAACAATTTGATCACTTACATCTAGGTGTCTAAGAGATATCTTCCTACCTTGGCAAAATATCTCAGCATTGTACTCACTTAACCAATCCATCCCAAGGATAATCTCGAACCCCACAAATTCAAATACATGCAAACTGCATAAAAAAGTGCGACCTAACAGGTCAAACATAATCTGGTCACATCTCAACACTAGAGTTGCATATCATCCTAATGGATTCACAACCCGTAAGGAAGTAACTAAATATGTGGGTTCAAGGTTAAACTTATGTATCAAACATCTAGATATAAAAGAACACAATGCACCAATATCAAATAAAATGCTAACAGACATACCATGAATCAGAAGCGTTCCTCCAATAGCTGCATTTCCCTTCTCTTCGGCTGTTGGCTCAAGCAGCAGACTCTAATGCATACACCTTGCCCTTACCATCTCTAATGGGCTCCATGCACTGGTTCTTATAATGGCATATCTGGTCACAATAGGAGCACCTAACATTCTTCCCTTTAGACATATCCTTAGCCTTCTCTGAGTGACACTCATTAGCAAAGTGCTTTCTCGTGTCGCACTTATAGCAGACAACCTCAGACTTCCTTTTTTGGCTGCTTCACCCTTCTGAGCACCTTTCTTGGAAAGAACTTTTTCTTCTGGCCCTGCCCAATCTAGACCTTCTTAGCCTTGCTCTTCTCCAAAGACACGAGGATTTCCTCCGCATCATAGCCAATTCCATGACAATATCAGAAGGATCTCTAAGATGAGACAAAGTAGCACTAGCCAATTCTAGCTTCAATCCTCTAATGAACTTCTCATTTCGCTTCAACACTGTATCCACTGAAGCATACCCATACCGGGCCAACTCTTCAAACTTCCTAATATACTCAATAAAAGACATCTCACCCTATACCAACTCAGCAAACTGCCTAATCAAAGCCAACTGTGCCATAACAGACATAAGCTTTTCTTGGAATCTCCTTTTGACGTCCTCCTAGGTCACTGTCTCCTCATTGACTGTCGCAGTCACACTATTTCCACCAGAACAGTGTCGCTTCCTAAAAATATCTAGACACCAACCTCCTATTCTGCTCATCATTGAACCTCAGATCTGCAAAAATCCTTTTGTAGTGCAACAACCAGTTCTTTACTCCAATGGCATCCTCTGTTCCCATAAACGGCTTTCCTCCAAGTTTCACATAATCACCGCTCAACTTTGCGTAATGGTTAACCATCAGAATTTCCAAAACCCCTTCTCTTATAGCATTTCCTCCTACCACTCTGGCTATAACTCCTGCCTGAATCATATTCCTAAAAAACTATACAGGGCTTCCATTCCAACCAGAGGGACATCAACACCAACATTCTCTGCCCGGCCTTGGATTCCCCCAGCACTAGGTCCGACATTCCTTTCCATGCTTCCCCCTCCTGGTTAACTCTGCTTCTTCTACCATCCATATCTCTATTCGAACCTCATGAGATACAGAAAGATATCCTAAGTAATGATAGATGAAAGGAGATAAAGCACATACATATATATAGAAATACAAGTACATTACTATAACATTATCCCAACCCCAATCTTACTCTAATCCCTTTGGATTTTTGTTTTCAAAACAATTTTTTATTTAATTTTTTCATAAACCTATGCTCTGATACTAGGTTTTGACATCCTATATTTGGAGACTAAAAGCTAAGTGCTATGGATGTTGCAGTCATCCATAGTAATAACTTCGACTGACGAAATACAATAATGTTAATGGTATCCGTAATATCAGAAGCACGTGAGTATAAAAAATCCACGGATTTCTGAAAATAATAATTACAGTGACTGCATTTCAAATAAAATCATATCCAAATTGCAAAAATCCCCAAAGTATTCCAATGATTAAATATAAATTACATCAATACGCTAAGAGCAACATATGAAGATGAACCCTTGGATGATCAAAGCAATATAAACATAATTTCTTAATACACAGCGGAAACAAATAATAAACAATTCTTAAATTAGCTATACATCTGTAACTTGCTTGTCTTTGGAAGTTATTTGCCAAAATCTTCTAAAACTTGAAAACCTAAACCCTCAGCCTATTCAAATCAATTTTGAGCACCTGAGAGTTTAAGGGGAAAAAAAACTTCGAGTCAGACATAAAGCCTGGTATGAATAACTTCTATTACATCTCTATTTACTGATATTTAGTTAGACCATGCCGCTTAGAGGAACGGGTTTGCCCTCACTAATATCTCTATTCAAAACATTTATTTTGCAAATCCTTTCCTACAACCAAATTGGTAAATCAATAGATTATAATAATAGTATAGCAATATCCACTATGCTAAAACCGGAAATAAATGGAGTAACTGTCCAAAATCTAAGCTAACTGCTCTCTACTGGACTAACTGTCCTAAAACCAATTAAACCAAAATAGCAATCTATTGAATGATAGTAAAGCAGAAGATTTTCTGGCTCTCTCCTTGATTCTATGAATTTTCCCTCTTCTCCTTAATTCTCTCTTTAGATATTTTATTTTCAAATTCTTTAATTTATTACTTTACATTTATTTTACTAATTCTCTTCTATTATTTTATATTTTGGTACATGTATTCTAAAGTTTATATAATTATTTACCTATAATTTATCAGCTACCTTCTAATATTTTATATTTAAGTTCGCACATTTAGGCTAATTAAATAATCCAAAATTTAAGCTGTTTAAATAAATTCATTTAACATTTCTTATAAATACTAAAGAACGACAATCTAAATATGCATAACACTTAAACAACTAAACTATAATATTAATCTTTCATTCAACTATAAAGATATATAAATCACATAAACCAATAATAAAAAATTGTTGTTAATTTATTTCAATAAGTTTATCATACATTTCATTGTAAATTCTACTTTAACTTCAAATACCTACATTTCAAATTACCATAATTATTCACAAAATTTTCCTGACATTTCTTCTAATATTTTATATTTCACCCTATATGTATCAATTAATTATGTGATCTAAATTTAAACTAATTAGATAAATCCAACTAACTAATATTCGTTAATTCGTTTACTAATTTATGAAAATATCAATATGTCACCATATTCATATTAACAAAATTTAAAAAAATGATTAATGTAAAGATATCTAAGTTATATAACTTAAAGAACTTAAAGTGAATACATAAATAATAATAATAAATCATTTTTTCACATTTCTCTCAATAAATTTATCATGAAATGCATTACAAAATTATATTTTTTGTACTCCGAATAACCTACATTATAAATTTTTTATAATCATTTACAACCTCCCCTCAATTCCTTTACAATATTTTACATTTAAGGTCATATATTGTAATTAATTACATAACTTCAAAACTATTTAAATAATTTCACTATGTAATTTTTCACCGATTGTCAAATAAGTATGATCACTATGAACCATATTCATATTAAGAAAAATGATGAAAAAATTCATTCAAATATATAAATACATCAATCATACAACATAAATTATATTCATAAATAATAATTACATGTTTAAAGTTTTATTTATTTATATCAATATGTGTATCGTGCATTACATTGTAAAGTCCTTTTTTAACGTCAAAAACCTACATTTTGAATTTATCCAATTAGTTACAAAACACTTCACAATATCACCTACCATTGTATACTAAACTCGATATTTTCAAATTAATTATGTGATCTTGAATTTAAATTATTTAAATAAATTCAATTAATAAATTTTTGTTAATTCATCTAATAAATGCTAAGATATAACAGTTTCAATATGTATACCATATTCATATCAGGCGCAAAGGTGATGAAATTAGTTTTTCATTTAAATACAAAGATATATAAGTCACCTAACATAAATAATATGCATAAGCAATATTTCCGTATTTAATATATTATTCATATATCTAATTTTTTATATTTATTACATTGAAAAATTCTATTTTTAGCTTCAAATACGTACATTTTCACATTTTTACAATTATTTCCTAAACCGCCCTCAATTATTTTCTATTATTTTATATTTAAATGCATGTATTCAAACTACTTACGAAATCTCAAATTTAAATAATTTCAATGAACAGTTAGTCTATTCTTCGAATGAATCATAAAAGTATATGTCAATTTTAACACACACACACGCTCACATTATGGAAAATTGTAAGACTATTTTTATTCAACTATAAAAGTATATAAATTACAAAACGTAAATTATGTACATAAACATCATAACAAATTAATTTGTAAATAAGTTATAATTTCTTTATATTAAGAATTTATCATACATTATATTACAAAATTATGTTTTAGCTTCAATATATCCACATCGAAATTATACAATTTTTTACAAAATTCCTCTCGATTTTTCCTATCGTTTATTTTCAAGTCTATGTATGTAAACTAATTACATAATTTTATATTTGATTTTTTTAAACAAATTTCATTAAATAATATTTTTCAGCTCATCTAAAAAATTACTAACATACGTCGGTTTCAACATGTATGTTATATCCATATTAACAAAACTGAATAAATTACTTTATTATTATATACGTGTGTGCGCACACGCACTATACAACATAAATTATACACAAACATAATACCAGTTTTAATTTATAGTTCATTTATTTCACCAAATTTATCATACATTATAAAACAAAGTTCTCATTTTAACATTAAAGATATAATATTATATTTCACAAAATAACCGTGTGCAATGCACGGGTTACACACTAGTATCCTTTATGCTAAATAATGGACTATATATCTATAAAACAGGTAAAAATAGTGGACTAACTAACCTTAGGAAGTAGCAAGGTCCGTTATGCTAACAAATTAACTAACTGTTCATATTTGGGCTAATTGCCCATATCTGGACTAACTGTCCCCTGTGCCCTCAAAATGGACTGACTGTCCGAATTTAAATGAGCTAACTGCGTGAATTTTCTTAGGGTTAACTACCCTTTAAATTTTCTTTAAAAACCTTTTCAAAAAGATTTAGTCTGTCAAATCAAACATATATGAGGAAAATATATCTTTAGCTTTACTCTAAGCTACTTTGCATGTTATATATACTTTACTCAAAATAATGTTGATGATTTTCAGTAAGGATTATCTATGTTTTTATAATAAGTTATAGTCCTTTATAACTTAAATCGCTTAGGCTATTCGTCTAGTCATTATACTCGAAACCTTTGTTTGAAACCTTTAAACAACCCTTTCGAAATCATTGAAGGTAACCACTTCGAAGCCATTGGAAATCCTTTCCAAAACAATAAAGGTTACCCCTTTGAAACCATTGACCTTTTGACAACATTGAAGGTAACCCCTTTGAAACCAATAAAAGCCTTTTCTCTAAAAGTTTTAAAATATATGACATCCCCTTTAAAACCATTCAAACCTTGCCTTCTGAAAACATTGAAAAACCTAACCTTTTGACCTTGTCGAAAGCTCTCACCTTTCGACCTTGTCGAAAGCTATGTTTTCGACCTTATCAAAAGCCTGAGGAACTATTCCTTTCGAAACCATTGATTAGACCTTTTGAAAGCATCAAACTAAACTCTTTCGAAAACATTTTGGGTTCAATTTAAAAAAGTGGAAACCTTTCGAAACCATTCAAAGTTAACCACTTTGAAACATTTAAAACGTTTCGATTTAAAACATTTGGACTATGCCTTCAAGTTAAGCAAAATGATAAGAAATTAGAGCTAAAAACATATGCTTCGAAATCCTTTGAAAGTAATTCTTTCGAGACCATTTCATAAACAATGAAGTGTTGGTGTCGAAACCATCCCTTCGAAAATAATGGAGAGGCGAAAAATTTAGAAAACAAAAGATTCCCTTCGAAACCACCAGGATTGAAAGGTTGGAAGCAGTAGCTATGCTTTCAACCTTGTCAAAATCTATTCTTTTCGACCTTGTCGAAAGATATGCTTTCGACCTTGTCGAGAGCTAGCTATGCTTTCAACCTTTCCAAAAGATCACAATTAAAACAAGAAAGCAACCTAATCAAAAACTCTTCTTTTAAACCATTTGGCTTTGTCAAAAGCACTTAGGTCAAAAGTAACCTTGTCGAAAGCTAGCAGGCGTATTTTCCTTAAAACCAAAACAAAGCTTCATCCCTTTCGGAACCTCTTGGTTTTGACCCTATACCTTTTGACCTTGTCCAATTCATTACGTACCAGTTGGCTGATACCATGTGCATTGGTTTTGACCTTGTCGAAAGATAAGGGACAAAGGTAGAACCTAGTCGCCGAAGGAGTCGAAATAGTAAAAAGCCTATTTATTTGTACTTTAAAGTTGTCCTTTTGTACCTAACTTGCCATATTTGTCTAAATATGATTGGTTGCCAGATTTTTATATTGAAAAGTGCTGCCATCTTTCCTTATTTCGAAATTTAAATTTTTTTGAAGAAGCCCCTCTCCTTTATAATTATATAAAACATTAAGTCCCATGCCTTAAATAATTTTATATAACTATTAAAACACCTTGAAAAAATCTGAAGAAATTCCATAAAATCACTTTATGTTTTCAACATATAAAATTTTCAGACCCAAATAACAAATTAGTTTCCCATAAATAATTTTATAATCCTCAGTACCATTTTCTTCCTCAGATATTTCGTAATAAATCCATGAACATTCAGAAAAATCTAAAAATTCAAACCTATCTCTAAAATTTCATTTTAGATCTTCGTAAAATTCGCAAGGCAATGGATGTCATTTAATAGGGTTTTCATGTTAAACATGCCATAAAATCTATATGATCATTTATAAATTATAAATATGTATATATATTCATTCTATCATTCAAACACATTGCAATTTATTGCAAAAATATTCATATTTATCCATAGGACAGAGACCATAAAAATTAGAGATGTAAACATTATTCACATTGCTTTAGAGATTAAGGAGCTTGATATTTGAATGGATTTGATTTGAATTTTCTGTTCCTTTAGCTTTTCTTAATTTCCTCTTCTCCTTTCTATGTTAATGGTGGCCGGCCTTGATTTGAATTTTTTTGAAACGAAATGAATGTGTACATAATACACATCCTATGCTAGGAGATATAGGAATGGCCTCTTTCCCATATTACCTCTCCTCTAAATCATTTTAACCCCTTCTTTTAATTCATAATTTAAAAGGCACGGCTATCTTACTTAAAATCAAATCCTAATCCCTTAATCAACACATTATTTTATTTAGTTTAACTAACTAAATATCCTAAATAATGTTACCAAAAATCTAGGGTGTTACACTTCGAGAAACTTCAAAATTCTCTTGGGGACATCATTAACATCTATCATTCTGTCTATTTCCTTAAAGGTCAACTTGCAATCATGGATTTTTCAGCTACTCCTCTTGCTCCTGCCTTTGGATCAACTGCCATCACTACTACATCTGCCATCATAAAACTTGTATTCTAGTCTCCAGTTCTACAACTAGGGCCGGTCTAAGCTTCGGACCTGAGAAGATCGATACACCCAAGGATGAGACTCTGGTCAATCTTAATATTGCAACTGAGGATTACAATGATGATCTTACCGTTACCCAAGTCATTGACAAGGAACCTTCAATGGCTAATAAAAAGACCTTTGATATCAACAAGTGGAAATGGTGAAAGAAGAGCTTGGGCTAAAATCTACTGCCCTGCTGATTCCTCTTATAAAGTTTGTGCTACCTTCAGTCATACTACCAATGCTTCCCAAACACTCTCGTAAACCCATGCCCAATCTAAGGATCCCTTGAACTGGAAAACTGAGAAAGAGAAATCCCACTTGGACAAAAGAAACCTGAAAAGGAAGAAAGAGAAGAAGCGATGCATGAAGCGTCGACCAAAGGAGAGAAACGGGCTAGGACTAAGTGATCAATCTAGATCACTTTTTGAATACAAGCTCCTTCCGTCTTTTTTTGATTGTTTTGGCTTTATGATGTACATAGCGTGTCATTATGTGGGAGAGGCCCTTCTGCAAACCTTGTACACATAGATAATGAAATACAAGATTGATTTCTGTTCAACCTTTGCCTTGTTTACATTTTTGCATCTTTTATTTATCTTACTTATACTCTTGCCTGCATATATAACGTATGAAGCTTTGCAATGTAGTCACGTATATATCATACCTTTCTATGTCTGTAATCTATTAATGCCATTATTTACTATAACTTTGTACATTTAAATAAATTTCTTCAATTTCTCAGTATGTTCTGCTACTCAGTTTTGTTTACTAGTGGCCAAACATTTTTTGTTCAACTCAAATAATACTTGGACAACTCCATATATTTTCAGCTATACATATTTCGTTTGGACATAAAAGAATTCAAATCTACAAAAGATTAAGTTATGCATCAACTTCCGTCTCTTGGAATCGGTGTTTTGATTGCCTATCTATAAGCACTCAACCTTGACCTCATGTATCTTCGAGCATTGGTCGAGGAATAGATATGTAAGGGCGAAACATTCGGTTGACCCCAATAAAATTATACTCTAAACTCGATCACGGATCAAAGGAGGTCATCGGTAAATACTCATGTACCTAGACATTCAGTTTTTCAAAATATAGAATGTCTGATTACGCCATTGATCATGCACCACAAAGTGAGACTTTAAGAATATGTTTCCATTGATTCAAAAAGCAAAATTATTCTATGAACAAAAGAATGGTAAGCATTGCCTTTTTACACTAAATCTTGACAAATAGAATGTTTTATTTGCAAAAAAAATGAAAAATCAAGTGAAATAGCACCATAAGTGTTCATTATTCCATGCGTCTGAAATTAGGATCCCATCTACTATTATTAACTTGAAAATTTCATATTCAAGTTTTAGTGCAATCACATAGGGACCTTACAAACTAGAAAAAAGTGCCCCAGTAGTGGGAAAGGCCCATATCAAAATAAGGTCTATCTTAAAGTATGGTTTCTATCGTTGGCATAGGGTTACTTTGCAACTCTTATCTGGTGATCAGTTACCCTCAAATTAATCTCTTCCTGCTTCTCTTTGACCAAGTCGAGGGACTCAATCATCCTCATTCAACTTGGGATCAATGTGTAATCTTCTATGAGAAGGGACTTTAGATATGATTGGTATCATGGAATTAGTTCCGTAGGCCAAAGCAATTTGTGAAATGTTGTCTTGGACTTGTGGGTTTCTAATAAGCCTATAATGCTAATGGAAGCTCATAAACCTAGTTTCCCTTGGATGTTTTCAATCTCTTCTTGATGATGGTTTTGACGATCATGTTCATAGCCTCCACTTGACCATTTGCTTGTCAGTATGCTACACTATGAAGCTCTTCCCAATTCAGTATTGACTGCACAATTTTTTGAACTCAACACTCATGAATTGAGTTCCATTGTTAGTGATTATCTTCTATGGAACTCCACTATAGTGTTCATAACTTTCGTCAAAGTGATCATTGTATGCAGTTTAATTTTAGCCTAGTTTGTGAAGTAATCCACGACAACTATTTCATATTTTACTCTATTTTTCGATATTGATAGTACATCAACGATATCTATTCTCCATAACAAAAATGGCCAAAGGCTAAAAATTTGTGTAAGCTCAATGATAGGGCTCTTGGTATCTTTGCGAACTTCTTACACTTGTCACATCTTTTAGTGCAATTAACTACATCCCGCTTGACTGTTGCTTAGAAGCGTCCTTAGCGAAGAACATTCTTTGCTAATGTCTATCTTTCTATGTGATGGCCATAACTTCCTTCATATGCATCTATAAGGATCTTTCTCGGTTCATCTTTGGTGGCACAACTTAAAACGGTTGTTGATAATCTTCTCATATATAACACTACTCCTTGCATAATGAACCGAGGTACTTCTGTGTAGGAATTTTCGTTCTTTCATTCGAAAGAGTCCCTTTTAGAATATATTCCTTGTTAAGAGCCATCCATGATTTCTTTGCTTTCTCGACCTCCAAGAACTAATCAACATCCATTTCGTCAATGCTTAAAGCCATTAGACTGTCTACTAGCACAATTCCAAAAGCTACGCATCCTCAAAACATGCCAATTTAAGGAATGAATTTGCATCCATTTCTCTTCAACAAGGATGTACATTATCTTGTAGCGGTTGATACCTCCCGGTAACTCCACGACCTTCGTCAGGTAAGAGGCAACTTTTCTCTCTTTGCCTGGAATTCTTTCTTCACCTGAGAGACTACCTAATGAGAGTCGATGGATATATGTAATGTCTTGACTCCTAGTTCATTTGCTGCCTTGAGTTCTGCAATCAAGGCTATGTATTCAGCTTTATTATTCATCATCAAGAACTCTGGCTTTAAGACGTAACATATGCTCTATCCTTTTGAGGTCACGAGAAATACACTTACACCGGAATCATGCTTATTGGAGGCCCTGTCTATGTACAACTTCCATAGAGAAAGTTGGATACATTCTTCATCCACATCATCATCCCAGACAGCGACTTCAGCAATGACATCCGCCAATGCCTCTCCTCGAATCACCATCCTAGGATGATTAGATATATTGTACTAGCTCGATATTCCACTTTATCAATCTTATCAAAGTCTCTGCGTGACATAACACTTGACTTAATGATTGATCAGTTAACATGTTTATCGGATGAGCCTTGATGTACAGCTTCAACTTCTTCACAGTAGTCAACAAACAGTATGCTAGTTTCTTTAGCTCCGGACAATTAATTTTTTCTCTAATAAACTGTTGACCGATATAGCACATTGGCTTTAGGATTTTTCCCTCCTCATGTACTAAGGCTGTACTTAATGTATAAGCAGACATTTCTAAGTAAATAAACAAATCTTCCCCTTCAAAAAGCTTTGACAACATTAATGGCCTATCTATATGATCTAAGAAATTTTAAAAAGCATCCCGACATTTTTTCGTCTAAAGAAACCATCCTTTCTCCTTCTTTACATCAAAGAACGGTAAGCATTTGTCTATCACTTTCAAAATGAATCTACACGATGCAATGAACTTCACATTCAAGCTCAGCATCTTTCTCCTCAACTTTATGGTAGTAACCACTCTTAATGCTTTAATTTGCTCCAGTATCCTCTTTTAATGCTTTAATATGCTTCGGTTTAGCTTCAATGCCCCTTGAATTTAAAATGAAATCCAAAAAATTCTTAGTGCAACTTCAAAAGAACACTTCAACGGATTGAGCTTCATTCCATATTTCTGAAGTACATCGAACATTTTTGAGAGGCTGTGCATGTGATTCATCGATCATTGTGACTTCACCCGCATATTATCCATATACACCTCTATTGGTCATCCGATCTGATCTTTAAACGATTTTTCACCAAGAACTAGTAAGTAGATCTAACATTCTTTAAATTAACTGGCATGACTTGGTAACAATACAGCTCCAAATCTATGACGAAACTTGTATGATCTTGTTTTAGGGTGTGTATTTCTACCTAATTGTAGTCAGAGTATGTATCCATAAAGGATAGCATTTCATGTCCAACAGTTCCATCTACAAGTTGGTCAATCCTTAGAAAGGGGAAATAATCCTTTGGGTATGTTTTATTCAAATCAAAATAGCCAATGCATGTTCGCCACTTCCAATTTCCTCTTTTGACCAACATAGGATTTGAACATCTACTCTAGGTATAGTGCATCACGGGTGAAGTCGTTTGCCTTCAGCTTATCTACTTCTTCTTTAAGCATAGCGAATCACTATGGTTCCATATCACGCCTCTTTGCTTCATAGGAGAGTGTCTTGGATCCAATTTCAATGCATGGCATGCTACCTTCGGTGGAATTCCATACGTATCAGAATGTTCAAAGTAAACACATCCATGTTCCCTCCGAGAAACCCTATCAACTCCTTTCTCATTTTCAGGCTAAGTGGGGACCCAATAACCTTTGTCGGATCGTCATCATCAATTAGAATGTTGGTCGTCTGCTCTGTTGAGGCCATCATTGCTTCCTCTGAATCTTTTCATAGGTTTATAGGCTTATGAAATTTACCATTGGACTTGTGCCATGGCTTGGATGGTAGCTGCTATGCTTTCAAAGATTTGATGTAGAGAAGCACCTCCGCTTCCTCCGCCTTCTCTCACCACTTTGCCTCTCTGAGTGTTGCAACATATCATTCTCGACCAGTGTCCTGGTCACCTTGTATTGCTCCAACTCGGTTCTCGATGAGTTACTTCATTAAGAGATACTACAGCGTAAGCGTAATTCAAAAACAAGCGAGGGTAGTTGGCCTTGAAAATTATTATAGGCAGAAAATCAATCTACCACAACAAACATTTGCAATCGCACTACCTTGCGATCTCTCTCTCCCAACTAGACTGGCGGTTTAACGCACTCAACGGGCACCTTTTATTTTCTAGTATATCCTTGAAAACTTGTTTTACAAGGCTTCGGATCTTTCTCACTTATGCCAATCCAATCAAAGGTCTTCTTAAGTGAGATATTAACCGTGCTTCCACAGCCAATAAGGACTCAATGCATTATTCGCCCAATCACGACTGTAGCCACCATCGAATTAAGTGTCGGTGCCTCGACTATACTTGCATCTTTATTTCAAACCCAATATCATCATCTAACAATTTTTGTTGCTTTTCTAAAGCACCCTCTATGACTTAACACACATCGAGTTATGTGCCTCAAGGGACTGCAATAACATTCCGGCACATTCCAGTTCTTTTCGCCAGGATGCAGACCTCCTCAAATGGTATATATCATAATTCATCCAGTCGATTGCCTTGATCTCTTTCCATTGGATCCACCTTGATTTCCTTGGGTATATTACCCTTGGGTTTGATTGTTACTTTTCTCACTAGCCTACGAGATCGTCACATTGTACTGCAATTTTATTTTTTGAATCAAATCTTCAGTAACAACTCCCAAGTGCCCAAATTGGTTTGTATTATGCCCTCAGATCTCATGGATGAAATAATATTTCCTTGAATGTCTTTCTTTTTCTTCAGTAGTCACCTTCACAGGTAGCGTCTTATAACACCTTGCACCTTGCATAGCAAGGTGTATGTCCTAAACTATATCGGTCAGTGGAGTATAATCTTTATGTCTGGTGTACCTCTTAAGCTTCTTGGTGTCCTACTTCTTACCACTAGTTCCTTTGTTCTTTCTCTCATAGATATAGTAATTCCCAACATTTACCGTAACATTTCCATCACTTTCACAAATCCGTTTGACAAGAACGTGGCTCTATATCACATTGCTCAGTTCCTTTTGACCATCAACATCTAATCTAGTAGAAAAATCTGCCTCTTCTAAGTAAAAAAGTTGAAAAGTTTATTGAGACTCTTCCATAGTAGATTATTTCTTTCTTTTGAGCCATTTACCAGAAATCTATCCTCAGATAAACCCAATTTACTAGTGCTATCAATACAATCTCCACTTTGGGGTTTCTTATCTTCATGATTGCAGCATTAAATCTCTTCAAAATGTTCTTTTGGAATCTCCCTTGAACTCTAATGCGCATTAGATAATTACATAATGTCTTTCAATCACACAGTGTGGACCTGGAACTACTCCATAAATTTCTTAGCAAGTCGATCAAACAATGATATAGACCTCGATGAGAGCCAAATGAAACACATCGTTGCTACCTCATCCAAGAATATATCGAAGTACCTAATCCGACAACATCTGTTGCACAAGCATTGTCAATATGCCATCCGTACTTCAATAGATGATGCCTTGGATCAATTGTTCCATTGTAGGCTGACATAATCAGCATCATGAAATTCATTAGATAGTTCGCTCGAAGATGTTTTGGATGAATAGCGTTCGACTCATTGATGAACCTCACTCCTCATCTCATATATGCTGGCTCACACTTAATAATCTCTTAAACATATTAATGATATACTCCACATTGCCTTAGATGGCTTAATGGAGATCGTCATGAAAAATCTCCCAATTTTCAATTTCCAAGCATTCTTAGTTAGCTGCATGGCACATAGGTTCCCTTTTCTCTATAGAACCATTCGTCCCGACCCTTTTGTCGATGTCTTATTGGACTATGTTCCCCCTAACTGGTTACGCAGTGTTTGTCTGAACACGACCTATCTAAACACCATTAGTTCGAGTACCTGCGACGAACCAAAATTTTAAACATTTGAAATTAAAATATTTAATTGATTTTAATTATTGGAAGTTGTTTTTAAACATAAATTTCAATTTTAACTATAAATTTGACAATTTAGCTATTGAATTTAATTTATTGAGATTGGGTAAAAAATTTGAATCGTCAATTATAAGTTGATTAAAAATATTTCAAAGGCTTAGAAAATTTATATCGACAATAATGAAGATAATAAAAGCTTCAGAATTGAATTTGAAGTTGTTTTGTTCAGTTTTGAATTTATATCGTTTAAATCGATATTTAAAAATAGCCTTTAGAGCCACATGCTAGGATTTCGATGAAACCAGTTCTATTGGATCCGTAATATTATATTATTATCGTATTTCAATTTTTGTAGTGTTTGGAGTGATCGTTTAGCTGTATGGTGAGTAAACGCGCTAAAAATTATATCGAAATTTAAATTTACAACTGGGTTCAAAAAGCTATCTTCCCATACGATCAAATTTGGACCCAAAACTTTTTCCATTGCGTTCGGAATGGGCGTATAACATTATAAACACCTGGCGGCACGCCTCGATTGGAGATCAAAATTTTGAGTTGCGTTTATCGAAGTGATTTGAATTTGAATTCAAATTAGAATATGTATAAATTCACATATAGGGAGCAAATGGACACGTTGGGTAAAATTCAAGGCACGTGTCTATTCTTTTCCGTCAAAATGAAACACGCGTCATTTATAAGAATTTTGAACATCTCGTTCAAATAAAAATTGAGCCTGTTAAAAAAATTATATACGAACGAAAACAAAAAAAATAATGGCCGTAAATTATCTGTAAATTCAAATCGCAATCAAAGGAAGACGTATCTTCGTTACCCTTCTTCTTTTCTCGCATTCAAATCATGGCCGAGCAATAAATAAAAAAAGGGAGAAACCCAAATCGAATCATTCCCAAATCATAATATTTTCACGTTCATTCGAAATTAATAAAGAGGGGGGTGGTCGCGAATTAGATGGCACGTCGATTTGGGGTTCGTAGTTGGGTTTCTCAGCGATTTCGGTTGGGTCGCTGCGTGGGCTTCGATCGACTCGCGATTGAAGCAGGGGGTGGCACTCGAGTGCGAAGCTCTGGGTTGTGGTCTGGCCTTCGACTCATGTCGCGGCGTCGCACGGGAGGAAGTTCGATTTCGTGGTGACTGGGATGTCAGTAAGCGAAGATTTAGGGTCGAAGGATTAGGTGCGGCAGCGTGCGTTGTCGAGGGCGGCAACCAATTGGAGGCGCGATTGAAAACAGTCGAGGTCAGGCATCGCAGCATGTTCGAACGGCATTCACGGTGGTTATTGTCTTCGATTTGAGTGAGGCCGAAGTGGATTTTTATTTTGGGGCCGAGCTGTGTTCGATAAGGCAGCGAGGTAAAATTTTCGATTTGCATTCGTTCGTTTTAAAAAAAATTAACATGCATATATATATATATATATTAAAGAGAAAAGAAAAATATCCTAGTAAAGTATATAAGCATATCTTTCAACTTATATACTGTAAACAGAAGATGGAAAATAACAAAATATTTTATTTAAAGGAAAATGTGTTTTAAAAAAACAATAAAAATAAATTTTTGGTGTAAATCCAAAGTATTATCTAAAATAAATAACTAGTGATTAATTGTTTAACTAATTCAAAATACTAATCAACTGTACAAAATTGTTTATACAAGTCTAGAACTGTGAAGAAAACAATCTGGAGTGGAAATATATTGCATGCATTGGCAAAGGTGAGAACTTCTCACTCAATTTGATACTTGATTTAATTTAAATAGTTTATTTGAATTTTTGGATGTTGCTTAGATGATGGTTGTTATTTGTTGGATTGAAATAGACCCTGTGCGCCGCATAATAGCGGATGATATTGTATTTAATCCCATATTCCGTGATACTCCACCTCGAAGCGGAATTGGTATTATATATGTATTTGGAGTTGTTGATTTCCCGCATTATATAGCGGATGAGATCCTATGCGTCGCATAATAGTGGATGATATTTTATAAATCCCATATACCATGATATTCCACCACGAAGTGGAATGGGTATTTAATTGTTGTGCTAACATTTGTGGATGCAGAGAAACTGGTTGGAGGGAACCATCTGGATTTCTCAAATATTTGAATTTGTTTCAATGTTGTGTGTGATTATTTATAATCTGTGTATGATTATATTTGTGATTGAAATTGTTGAAGGCTATGATTTAGCCGAATATATTTTTGGTATCGTAGGATACCAGAAATATGAAATTGAATTTTTGGAATTTAAAGTAGAAGCTTTAAGCAAATTCATTTAAAGAATTGGGTGAATTTAAAAGAGGAAATTTAAATAGATAAAGTTTTATTTTTGAAAACTTATTGAATAAATTCCAAAATATGGAAAAAGATTTTAATAAATGGGTTTTGAATAATATTGTTTAACAGTTGATGAATTTGTTTAAAATTCGGATTTTTAAATGAATTGGAAGAGATAAAGAAATTTATTTTAAAAGAAATTTATTTTAAAAGGAAATAAATTGGGAAATCCATTTGGAAATTGATTTTGGTGATTGAAAATAAACCTTTGGGAAATCCATTTGGAAACAGATTTGGGTGTTTGAAACAAATTTGGGAAATCAATATAGAATTTGATTAGGTGTTTTGAAAATGAATTTGGGAAATCGTTTGAAATTGATTTGGTGTTTGAAAATAAATTTGGAAATCAATTGAAATTTGATTTGGTGTTGAAAGTGAATATTTAAAAATCGATTTGAAGATCGTATATCAATGGATATTTGGAAATGTAAATTCACAATGGGAATTTAAAATGGAAAGGGAAATTTGTTTTAAAAATAAATATTGGTTTATTTTTAAAGTATGGAAAGGAATTTACAGATTTGAAATGTAAATTGAAATAAATCGAGAAGGGTTTATTAATTGGTTTAAATGGACTATTTTGAAATGAAAGTGTATTTTCCCTGGAAAGCCGAGTATATTTTCAAAGTAGCTTTTAAAGAATAAATTAAAAGTTCTAAAGTTGGTTTTAAAAGAATATTTTGGAGAAATTGTTTTCTTAAGTTATTTTGAAAATCTTTAGAGTAAATATTTATTTAGTAAATTATAGAAGTGATTATTTAAAGATTTAACTGATAATTGTTTTAGAAAATGGTTATTCAAATATTTATACTCTATCTACTAATTTTATTTTAAAAATTAGTTTGGACTTAAAGTTTATATGTAATATTAGTATAATGTTTTTGTAACTAATATTTTGAGTAAAGTGTTTAAAATAGTTTTTATTTTAAATATTTCCAAATATATACTTGGATAAGTGATTTAAAGTAAAAGTATTCGGACTTGGCAGATTCTCAATGGAAATAAATGAATTTGGAATTTTATTCCATGAGTGAAAAGTGATTTGAAATTTGTTTTCAAATGGTTGAAGTGTGAAAATATATCTTGCAAAGTTATTTTGAAAACAAATACTTGGGGAAAATTATTTGAAATCTAGTAATTGTTGTGAATGTTGATTGATAGTTAAATAACCGACTATCAATATTGGCCTTTAAATGGCATTTGAATTTCGATGCAACCGGGGGTTGGATTCCAAACGGATATTCGAAAATCATGTCGAACCTTTATGATTATGATGGATCTTTTGTTTAAAAGATCAAAGTGAAAATTGTTGTGATTTGTTTGAAATCTGAATGTAACACTTATTTTTAAAATAAGCGCTCGTTATTGGAATTAGCCGAGAGAGGACTTTGTGTCATAAAACCCATTTCGAATAATGATACGACGAAATGGGATTGCATTTGAAGATGGTGTTGAAGACCGGGTATTTTTGAAAGGGAAAGGATTGTCTGTCGAATGTCTCTACACCGAGTTGCTCCGGTATAGAGATTTTACCACCCTTTGTGACGGGGATTCCAGACGTGATTAGTGAATATCCGGATTTGCAAGGGCTTATTTTGAAGTGCCTTCAGTTCCGTTCGTTCCCAAAGCGGACTTATATGGATGTGTGTCTGACGTTACACTTTGAGATGTAAAGCTGGTTTCTATCAAATACGTTTCTGTTGGTGGTGGAGAATTTATTCTCTTAGCTTAACACCCTTCTCTGAGACGTACGAGCTCAGAGGTTATGTAATTGATGGTTACTAGTGATACATTCCCAATTTGGTAATGTGGCATACGAAGTGCTGCTGATCATTTGTTGATCGAAGCATGGCTTTAGTGAAAAACGTAGCTTTGTGGACGAGACTTCGTTGAGCCTCACAACCCGGAAATGGTCGAAACAGGAATGTTGCGGCAAGGTTTTAGGGGTCGCGCCCCTAGGGTATGTACATTTTCATGCTGGATAAGAGGTGATATCATGGTACAGAGCCTAGATATTTTGCCTCTATTTACGCTGCAAATTTATTATACTTTGTGGTTGTTGCTTTGTGGTTGAGGATCCTCAGATAAAGGTCGCTAACGAGCGGGGATGGCATACTTGTGTGTTCGTTACCTATATTATAGCTTGGTTAAAGCGTGAGGTAACGTCGGCCTTGTTAGCAGAGATCCGATTAGGTTCTCGAGGGCATCCTTCCAGAGGCATACCCATTTCGGTAAGGAAGTTCCTTAGCCTGACCATTTGTTGGAAATCCAAAGAAACAATACGTGCCCTATACGGTTTTTAGTTGTATAAACTGCCATTGAATGTGGCGGCAACCTGCTATTGAACATGGTAGTTATAGTAGGCATACGACGAAATGTGGTATACTGGCTAAGATTAATATTTTACTTTCGAAATGTTTTCTGCACTATGCACTAATAATAATATCAAATGATTTTCTCATATCAAGCATTTTTGACTGTCATAAGGAGAAATCTCCTCCAAGTGTGCGTTTGCATTGTGTGTGTGGCGGGAGGCCTTATGGAAGTTTCATTTTCCAAAAGCATAGCGGATTTCTTTTTATTTTATTTGTGAAAATAACTGTTTTTAAGATCTTACACCAGTCCCATGACTAACCTGGAGTTTATTGTTCCCTTTCTAAACTTTGGGTGCCCACAATTTTCCACACGGGCAGCCTAGAGTCAGGTTATCAGATATTCTGGAGCGAAGTCATAAAAGAGATGCTGTGGAAATCTGGAGTTGATGCTGGATGGCGAGACGTATCATCTATACTATGTATTATCCGTTGCGTTTGGGTTTGTGCAAAGTCTGTTCCTTGTAGTCAGGTTATAATGACTTTGAGTGTGGTATTGTGTATCGTTGTAAACTCTGATGATGTATGTAAAACTGATATAGTGATTTTGTTTTTAAAGATATTCATTTGTCTATTATATTTGTTCCACTGTGAATGTGAGATTCTGTTATTGTTTTCTTTCTTCTTTTATCTTCTTCTTCTTAAACCCTAACGGTTCGGTTTTCCGGCATTCAATTGTGCGGCATTTGATACAGTGGACGTATTGATGTCGACTTTCGAAAGTCGAAAAATTGGGTCGTTACAATGTGGTATCAGAGCATTTGGTTAAGCGACAACCTTGGCTCTGTTGGGTGTTACTCATTAGAGATAGAGTCGGTAGTACTCTAAAATGAGTCTGAGTGTAATAGTAGATATGAGCGCGTATTTGTTAGTGAATATAAAATTGTTTTGTATTGTGTTGACTTATCGGTTGATTGTTTATAGATTCTGGTCGGTGCAGTTTGGCCAACTGTATCGATAGGGGTTTCTAAACTCTTAAACAAGATAAATTGACATGATATTGTTTTAAAATTAGGGTAAATGAAATAATTTTACCCAATTATTTTCGTATATGAAGGAAATAATTTCCCGTAAATTATTATGGTAGTATATGGTTGCTTGTTTGTTAGGAAGTGATAATATTGAAGTATTTTCATTATTGTTGAATAAGAAATTGAAACGATAACAAACAGCTAAGAAATAAATTTATACACAAATGGAATTTATAAATATAAATTGTAAATGTGATTTATAATTTGAAGTAAAATTCCAGAGGAATATTTGGAAATGTTTTTGAAAAGATTTGAAATTTGGGAAATTTGGAAAAGTTTAAATTCCCTTGAGTTTGAAAATTGTTTTCAAAGGTTTGGAAAGATAATGGTGAAATCAATTGGGAAATAATTTTTGAATTAATTTGAAATTTGTTGGAGTTTGGAATTTAAAATATTTGGAAAATATTTTAGAGGGATAAAAGCTCTAAACTCTTTTCGGTCGCTGGAAAATAACTTCTGTGATGACTGCAGCATCATCGATGTTCGTTTTCGAGTTTCCAGAAAAGGAATTGCTGCCAAATTGTTTTAAAAGGAAGTTGTTTGGAAAACTGGTTTGGGTTGATTTACAAAAAAAATGATTTTGAGATATTGGAAAGACTCTGGAATCTGATAAAAATAATTACGGAATAAAATTTTGTAAGGTGGAAAATAAAGTTGTAATTGAATAAATAAATTTACAATTGCATTTGAATGAAACCAAAACTGAATGTTGAAATTCATTTCGAATTTCTAAGTAAATAGAACTGAAATTGCAATTGAATTTGATTTGTGATAAACAAAGCGAAGCATTGAAATGAAATTAGTAAGTGAAACTAATTGAAGAAATGACAAATTAATATGGTTTGAAATGAATTGAATTCAATATATATAAATGAAAGATCAATTAAATTCATATGGAATTTGACATCCAGTTTAAATATAAGTGGTTATAAACCAAAACGGTGAATTGAAAATAAATTTTTGGGAATGAGAAAAAACTAAAACGGGAATTGAAAACTAAATATCGAAAACCAATTTGAATTGTGTGAGATAAAATGAAGTTGTAAAATTAGTTCAAAGTGAACTAAAGGTAATAAAGGTGGAAATAAAGAAATGGTTTGAGATAAAATGAATTGGAATTTGTAATGAATTAGTAAATAAAACTAATTTAAAATAGTGATATGAATCGGTTGTGAATGAAAGATAGTTGATATAAATTCAATATTCAGAAGGTAAATTGGATCCAAATAGAATTGAAAGTGTAAATTGAATTCAAATGAAATTGAAAATGTAAGATTGAATGAAAATGGATATATAACTTCAACAGTGAAGTAATAAATGGTATAAGAAGTAATTATTCAAACTTTTGTAATGAAATGTGCAAAATGATATTTGAATGTTATAATTGGATATTATAGCTAGTAGAATATACAGGTGTGTTACAGGAAAAAGATAATTTGGGATTTGATTTTGAAGATAATTTAACTGCTCGACAAAAAGGTATGTAATTGAATTTCAGTATGGAATTTGATGATTTTCTTGTCCAGCCGCTTGGCCTTTTGTTTTCTTTTGAAATCTGGTGGCCCTTTATGGCATTTTGTAGTCGTACCAAGCTAGCCGCGCAAAGGAAACGCTAGCGAAATTTTTTGAAAATTTAGGAGTTGGAAAAATTTTGAGAAAATTTTCAAAGTTTGAAATTTGAATTTGAATTGTTAAGGAAACAATATTGGTAGGAAGTTATGGAAAATTTTGGAAAGTTAGTTGAAGTAATAATGAATCTTTAATAAAAGTATTTGTTTTGACAAGTGGTTAAAACTATTTGGTTTGGGAAAATAATAAATGGGTCAAGGATCATTCTTCTTAACTTGTAATTTCGGGACAAAATTCATTTAAGGGGGGAAGTCAGTGATGTCCCAAAATTTTCAACATTTGAAATTAAAATATTTAATTGATTTTAATTATTGGAAGTTGTTTTTAAACTTGAATTTAAATTTTAACTATAAATTTGGCAATTTAGTTATTGAATTTAATTTATTGAGATTGGATAAAAAAATTGAATCTTCAATTATAAGCTGATTAAAAATATTTAAAAGGCTTAGAAAATTTATATTGATAATACTGAAGATAATAAAAGCTTCAGAATTGAATTTGAAACTGTTTTGTTCAATTTTGAATTTATATCGTTTAAATCGATATTTAAAAATAGCCTTCCGAGCCACATGCTCGGATTTCGACGAAACCAGTTCCATTGGATCCATAATATTGTATTATTAGCAGATTTCAATTTTTGTAGTGTTTGGAGTGATCATTTAGCTGTATGGTGAGCAAACGCGCTAAAAATTATATCAAAATTTATATTTATAACCGGGTTCGAAAAGCTATCTTCACCTTACGATCAAATTTGGACCCGAAACCTTTTCCATTGCGTTCGGAATGGGCGTATAACATTATAAACGCCAGGCGGCACGCATCGATTGGAGGTCGAAAGTTTGAGTTGCGTTTATCGAAGCGATTTGAATTTGAATTCAAACTAGAATATGTATATATTCACGTATAGGGAGCAAATGGACACGCTGAGTAAAATTCAAAGCACGTTTCTATTCTTTTCTGTCAAAATGAAACACGCGTCCTTTATAAAAATTTTGAACATCTCGTTCAAATAAAAATTGGGTCTTTTAAAAAAAATTAGATACGAACGAAAACAAAAAAAATAATGGCCGCAAATTATCTGTAAATTCAAATCGCAGTCAAACGAAGACTATTATCGTTACCCTTCTTCTTTTCTCGCATTGAAATCATGGCCGAGCAATAAATAAAAAAAGGGAGAAACCCAAATCGAATCATTCCCAAATCATTATATTTTCGCATTCATTCGAAATTGATAAATAGGGGGGTGGTCGCAAATTAGATGGCACGACGATTTGGGGTTCGCAGTTGGGTTTCTCGGCAATTTCGATTGGGTCACAGCGTGGGCTTTGAAGCAATGGAAGGGGAGGCTCGCGATCGACTCGCGATTGAAGCATAGGGGTGGCACTCGGTTGCGAAGCTCCGGGTTGTGGTCTGGTCGTCGACTCATGTTGCAGCGTCGCACGGGAGGGAGCTCGATTTCATGGCGACTGGGATGTCAATAAGCGAAGATTTAGGGTCGAAGGAGTAGGTGCGGCGGCGTGCGTTATTGAGGGTGGCAACCAAGTGGATGCACGATCAAAAACTGTCGAGGTCGGGCGTCGTAGGCGTGTTCGAGCGTCACGGTGGTTATTGTCTTCGATTTGAGTGAGGTCGGGGTGGATTTTTATTTTAGGGCCGAGCTGTGTTCGATAAGGCAGCAAGGTAAAATTTTCTATTTGCATTTGTTCAATTTAATTTTTTTTAACATGCATATATATATACATTTATTTTTTACAAAGAAAAGAAAATTATTCCAGTAAAGTATATAAGCATATCTTTCAATTTATATACTGTAAATAGAAGAAGGAAAATAACAAAATATTTTATTTAAAGGAAACTGTGTTTTTAAAAAAAAAATTGGTGTAAATCCAATTTATTATCTAAAATAAATAACTAGTGATAAATTGTTTGACTAATCAAAATATTAATCAACTGTATAAAATTATTTATACAAGGTCTAGAACTGTGAAGGAAACAATCTGGAGTGGAAATGTATTGCATGCATGGGCAAAGGTGAGAACTTCTCACTCAGTTGGATACTTGATTTAATTTAAATAGTTTATTTAAATTTTTGGATGTTGCTTGGATGATGGTTGTTATTTGTTCGATTGAAATAGACCCTATGCACCGCATAATAACGGATGATATTATATTTAATCCCATATACCGTGATATTCCACCTCAAAGTGGAATTGGTATTATATATGTATTTGGAGTTGTTGATTTCCCGCATTATATAGCGGATGATATTTTATAAATCCCATATATCGTGATATTCCACCTCGAAGTGGAATGGGTATTTAATTATTGTGCTAACATCTGTGGATGCAGGGAAATAGGTTGGAGGGATCCAATTGGATTCCTCAAATATTTGAATTTGTTTCAATGTTGTGTGTGATTATTTATAATCTGTGTATGATTATATTTGTGATTGAAATTGTTGAAGGCTATGATTTAGCCGAATATATTTTTGGTATCGTAGGATACCAGAAATATGAAATTGAATTTTTGGAATTTAAAGTAGAAGCTTTAAGCAAATTCATTTAAAGAATTGGGTGAATTTAAAAGAAGAAATTTAAATAGATTATGTTTTATTTTTGAAAACTTATTGAATAAATACCAAAATATGGGAAAAGATTTTAATAAATGGGTTTTGAATAATATTGTTTAACAGTTGAAGAATTTGTTTAAAATTTGGATTTTTAAATGAATTGGAAGAGATAAAGAAATTTATTTTAAAAGAAATTTATTTTTAAAGGAAATAAATTTGGAAATCCATTTGGAAATTGATTTTGGGGATTAAAAATAAACCTTTAGGAAATCCATTTGGAAATTGATTTGGTGTTTGAAACAAATTTAGGAAATCAATATGAAATTTGATTTGGCGTTTTGAAAATGAATTTGGGAAACCGATTTGAAATTGATTTGGTGTCTGAAAATAAATTTGGAAATCAACTGAAATTTGATTTGGTGTTGAAAGTGAATATTTGAAAATCGATTTGAATATTATATATCAATGGATATTTGGAAATGTAAATTCACAATGGGAATTTAAAAAGGAAAGGGAAATTTGTTTTAAAAATAAATATTGGTTTATTTTTAAAGTGTGGAAAGGAATTTACAGATTTGAAATGTAAATTGAAATAAATCGAGAAGGGTTTATTAATTGGTTTAAATGGACCATTTTGAAATGAAAGTGTATTTTCCCTGGAAGGCCGAATATATTTTTAAAGTAGCTTTTAAAGTATAAATTAAAAGTTCTAAAGTTGGTTTTAAAAGAATATTTTGGAGAAATTATTTTCTTAAGTTATTTTGAAAATCTTTAGAGTAAAGATTTATTTAGTAAATTATAGAAGTGATTATTTAAAGATTTAATTGATAATTGTTTTAGAAAATGGTTATTTAAATATTTATACTCTATCTACTAATTTTATTTTTAAAATTAGTTTGGACTTATAGTTTATATGTAATATTAGTATAATGCTTTTATAACTAATATTTTAAGTAAAGTGTTTAAAATAGTATTTATTTTAAATATTTCTAAATATATATTTGGATAAGTGATTTAAATTAATTTTAGAAGTATTCGGACTTGGTAGATTTTCAGTGGAAATAAATGATTTCGGGACTTTTATTCCGCGTGTGAAAAGTGATTTGAAATTTTTTTCAAATGTTTGAAGTGTGAAAATATATCTTGCAAAGATATTTTGAAAATAAATAACTGGGGGAAAATTATTTGAAATCTAGTAATTGTTGTGAATGTTGATTGATAGTAAAATAACCGACTATCAATATTGGCCTTTAAATGGCATTTGAATTTCGATGCGATCGGGGGTCGGATTCCAAATGTATATTCGAAAACCACATCGAACTTTGTGATTGTGATGGATCTTTTTTTTAAAAGATCAAAGTGAAAATTGTTGTGATTTATTTGAAATCTGAACGTAACACTTATTTTTAAAATAAGTGCTCGTTATTCGGATTAGCCGGGAGAGGACTTTATGTCATAAAACCCATTCCGAATAATGATACGATGAAATGGGATTGCATTTGAAGATGGTGTTGAAGACCGGGTATTTTCGAAAGCGAAAGGATTACCTGTCGAATGTCTCTGCACTGAGTTGCTCCGGTTAGAGATTTTATCACCCTTTGTTACGGGGATTTCAGACGTGATTAGTGAATATCCGGATTTGCAAGGGCTTCTTTTGAAGTGCTTTCAGTTCCGCTCGATCCCGGAACGGACTTGTATGGATGTATGTCTGACGTTACACCTTGAGATGTAAAGCTGGTTTCTATCAAATACAATTTTGTTGGTGGTGGAGAATTTATTCTCTTAGCTTAACACCCTTCTCTAAGACGTACGAGCTCAGAGATGTAGTTAATGGTTACTAGTTATACTTTCCCAATTTGGTAATGCGGTATACGAAGTGCTGCTGATCATTTATTGATCGAAGCATGACTTTTGTGAAAAGCGTAGCTTTGTGGACGAGACTTCGTCGAGCCTCACAACCCGGAAATGGTCGAAACAGGAATGTTGCGGCAAGGTTTTGGGGATCGCGCCCCTAGGGTATGTCCATTTTCCTTCTGGATAAGAGGTGATATCATGGTATGGAGTCCAGATATTTTACCTATGTTGATGCTATAAATTTATTATACTTTGTGGTTGTTGCTTTATGGTTGAGGATCCTCGGATAAAGGTCGGCAACGACCGGGGATGGCATACTTGTGCGTTAGTTACCTATGTTATGGCTTGGTTAAAGCATGAGGTAACGTCGGCCTTATTAGCAGAGATCCGGTTAGGTTCTCGGGGGCGTCCTTCCAGAGGTGTACCCATTTCGGTAAGGAAGTTTCTTAGCCTGACCATTTGTTGGAAATCCAAAGAAATAATACATGCCTTGTACGGTTTTTAGTTGTATAACCTGCCATGGAATGTGGCGGTAACCTGCTATTGAACATGGTAGTTATAGTAGGCATACGACGAAATGTGGTATGCTGGCTAAGATTAATATTATACTTTCGAAATGTTTTCTGCACTATGCACTAATAATAATATCAAATGGTTTTCGCGTATCAAGCATTTTTGACTGTCAAAAGGAGAAATCTCCTCCAAGTGTGCGTTTGCAATGTGTGTGTGACGGGAGGCCTTATGGAAGTTTCATTTTCCAAAAGCATAGCGAATTTTTTTTTATTTTCTTTTGAAAATACCTGTTTTTAAGATCTCAAACCAGTCCCATGACTGACCTGGAGTTTATTGTTCCCTTTCTAAACTCTGGGTGCCCACAATTTTCCACACGGGCAGCCTAGAGCAGTTATTCTGGAGCGAAGTCAGGAAAGATATGCTGTGGAAATATGGAGTTGAAGCTGGATGGCAAGGCATATCATCTATAGTGTGTATTATCCGTTGCGTTTGGGTTGGTGCAAAGTCAGTTCCATGTAGTCAGGTTATAATGACTTTTAGTGTGGTATTATGTGTCGTTATAAACTCTGATAATGTATGTAATACTGATATAGTGCTTTTGTTTTTGAAGATATTCATTTCTATTATATATTTTTCCGTTGCGAATGTGAGATTCTGTTATTGTTTTCTGTTCTTCTTCTTTCTTCTTCTTCTTAAACCCTAACGGATTGGTTTTCCAGCATTCGATTGTGCGGCATTTGATAGATGTATTGATGTCGACTTTCAAAAGTCGAAAAATTGGGTCGTTACAGTACCAGTAGTTTTCCCTTCATCGATGTCATTATCCTACAAATCTTCTCCACTATTAGAACAATGCTTGGCATCGGTAACGACATGATTTGTCCTCTTGATACTGACATGTTTTGATGTTGTCTAATTTGCTCCATCTTTCACAGCTCTCTTTTGTGCTGCCCAAGCCTCACTCTGCATCAATTGCTTACAATCTCCTCTGTTCCATTATGTTAAAGACATTCTTTCTTTGTTGGAACAAGAAGATGGTGATTCCCTTCTACATTGCCTTTACGATTCAATCCTTTATCGAGGATACACCAATGTCACCAACCGCTCCTGCATACTCAGCAGATCCATCTAAGACCTTTTCTATTCTAGATCTTTGCATTAATATCAAGCATCAACTTTTCCATTTCAATTCTTGTTATAACTTCAGTTGGTTGAGATACCCTCCCGTTTTCGTGTCCAGGGCAAACTCTCTTGATTTAACCAGGCTACAAGATCGACTAATTGATTTATGGGCTATAATCACACAGAGTTGATTTACAGGCTACAATCACACCTTTTCCAATATCACTTTGATAGATAGAGAGACTCAATGCACTTCTTTGATTACAAATGATCCTATAATTCTGAAGGATACTGAGATCTTTGAGGGAGAGTGGCAAAGAATCAAACTAGAGATGATCAAGTTTGATTCACATAGGATTTCAGCAGAGTTTTGTTAAAATATAAGAGAATATTTGAATGGAGAAGAGAGAGTGAAGAAATAAAGAAAAACTAACTTAATTTTTTTTGAAAACAACTAGTATTTATAGAAGAACTACAGTTATATCCATTCGTTAAATGTTATGACGAATGGACACTTCATTTGAAAATTTGAAATTTGAATTTCTACGGCTACTATGTCGACATGGGGGGATTGGGTATGTCGACATGCCCAAGATAATTTTGAAAATTGATTTTTTTAAAAGAGATTTTGTTTCTAAAATTTGTCAAAACAATCTCTAAAGGTTATAAACATTTTGAATATAGTTTAAACTTATAAAAGAGATTAAATAGTAATCTTAAAAAGCATATAATCTATAATATAAAAGTAACATTAAAAACTAAGTATAGAATATATTTTTGAGATTTAAAAGTTATAACATTAAAACCATGAGATATTTTAAAAAAAAGAGATGATTTTGAAATTAAAATATAAAAGATAATAAAAATAGTTTAAGGCGAAATATTTAAACTGAGAGAGATGACTGTAAAAAAAATTGGAAAAATATTTAAAATAAATCATTATGAAAATTTCGTGTATTCCATTCCACTAAAGGAAGTCGTGGGTTCCATCCCACTAAAGAAGTCATTGGTTCCATCCCACTATTAAAGTGAGAAGGTAGATTCCATTTCACAATTAAAATCCGAATAAAGATTTTAGTGATATTTTGAAGTTTTAACATAAATATAGACATTGCTACTTATCTTGATATCTTGAACTCTTCAACTCTTAAAATCTTAAATTCTTGATACTCATGAGTCTTCAGGCTTGATTTCTTCAATCTTGAGTTCTTCAGTCTTGAATCTCCATACTATATAGTCTTTATTCTTCAGTACCAGCATATATATATATATATATATATATATATATATATATATATATATATATATATATATATCCCGCATATACATATATATCTAGACAAGAATGTTCGTATTTATATTTTATAACAAGTCTTAAGGTTGTTGTCATCGAAACCATCATCTCAGGGACTAACAATCTCCCCCTTTTGACGATGACAACATTTGTTTATAAAATCTACTCCACAAAACTCCGATTCTACTCTAACTCCCCCCTACTCCAACAAATCCCCCTTAAACTACTAACTCCCTATTAATCTAAACCTATCTAACCTATTTTATAATTCTCCCCCTTTGTCATCAAAAAAAACTAATAATCCCTATGCTAATATCATATTAAAACACTTTGTACAAACTCCCCATAACTAAAATACTTTATTAACTAAAAACATAATTATAACTCCCTCTACATAAACTAAATTTGTAATATATTAAGCTAGAACCAATATAAAATGTAGTACGATGTGCAGTATATAATGTATGCCATATGTAATGCAGCATGAAATGATATGCAGAATGAAATGCAACACGTAATGCAAAATGATCATGATATAATTTTGCAATGTAATATGTGATGCAATATGCAATGCAATGTGATATGAAATGCAATATGAAATGGAATGCATAATGATATGTAATATTAAATAATATGATAACAAAGAAAAAAAATGCAAAATTTATGATAATGATATATATTACGGTAAGAGATATTTAGAGTATATGATATACATGAGTGATAAGTAATATATAATAGACAAGCACATATATACATAGGTGTGTGTGTGTACATATATATATATATATATATATATATATATATATATATATATATATATATCAAAATCATTTATTACAAATCATTTTAACCAAAAAAAGGTTATACACATCAATTCCTAGACTTAGGTTAAGGAGACTAACAAATGAAAAAGGCGGTGAAGATGATAGTTAAACGTAATAAATGATAATAAAACTATAACGTATTCATGAAAAGTAGTCATCAAAACCAATACTAACATTTTATCAAACTGCCATGAAATATGAATAAAAAGCTATGTACATAATTTTAAAATATTATATACAAAATATTTAAGGCATTTATTATAAAGAGATATTATTAAAGAAAGTTCATTTATCGATCCAAATTGTGATATATAAATCAGTCACGTAGTATAAATCAAATTACAAATTTAAACTAAAAAACCAAAGCATACTTATTTACTAATCAAAAATATAAATAATATTTATGAAGTCAAAATATGAAATTAAAATAAGTACTAAATTTTAAATAACATTTATGAAATATAATAATATAAACTATGTAACTATAATTTTTAAACTCAAAAACCCAATTATTTTTGTAAAATAAACTTTAAAATTATATTTTCATATGTTTTAAACTATATAATTAAGACATAAAAATCATTTATCAAACCAAAATATTAAGTTAAATATACATGTTTTATGTAACGCCCGCGGATTTTCGATCTCCGAAGATTCGACATCGACACTCACTTTATCGACTGCCGAGGAATCGAAGGCCGGAAATACGGAATGTTATGGGTTTTTAAAAAGAAAAGAAAAGAAAGAAGAGAGAAAAAGAAGAAAGAAAAAGAAAATTAGAGGGAAAAGAAGATAGATAATTTTTTAGAAAACAGAGAATTAGAAAAACAGAAGATAGAAGAATTTTTAAAAATAGAACGGACAGAAAGGAAACAACAGAACAACAACAGAATCTCACAATTCGCAGCGGAACAACATATAATAATAAATGAATAATCTTTAAACAAAGAACTATATCAGTTATTACATTACATCACATTTCATTACATCATATCATCAGAGTGTACAACAACATACAACAACAAACAGTGCAGCGGAAAAAGAAATACTATATAAACTAGTAATACGCCATGCCATCCAGCTTGCCTCCAGCAACTCCAGAATATCCTGATAACCTAACTCTTAACTGCCCGTGTGGAAAATTTGTGGGCACCCAGAGTTTAGGAAGGAAAACAATAAACTCCGAGTCAGTCATGTGACTGGTGTGAGAACTCAAAACAGTTTATTTATCTTTAAAAATCAAAATAGAGGAATATTTTTAAATCAATTCGCAATGCTTTTAAAAATGAGACTACCATAAGGCCTCCCGCACACACACACAATGCAAACGCAGAATCGGAGGAGATTTCTCCTTATGATAGTCAAAGATGCTTGATACGCATTTAAAAGAATATTTGATATTATTATTAGTGCATAGTGTAGGAAAAAAATTCATTTCGAAAGTAGAATATAAATCTTAGCCAACATACGACCATTATCGTATGCCTACTATAGCTACTATCCAAACAGTGGTGACCACCATAAGTGAATAGCGGGTTCTACAACTAATACCGTACAAGTTTCGTATTGGGAATTGGATTTCCAACAAATGGTCAGGCTAAGGAACTTCCTACTGCCACATGGGATCGCCTCTGGCTGGACGTCCCGAGAACTTAACCAGCTCTCTGCCAACACAAGGCCGGGTTACCTTTATCACTAGGTAACTACTACACGAATATGGCATCCCCCGGTCCCATCGGACCTTTAACCGAGCGCTCGTCACCAACAACACCACACAGAAATAGATATAGTGTATCAACATGAGTAAGTATCTGGGCTCCATACCATGATACCACCCTTTCCAGAAGGAAATGCACATACCCTAAAGGGAGCTACCCCTCATAACCTTGCCGCATCTTTCCTGTTTTGACCATTACCGGGATGTGAGGCTCGATGAATTCACGTCCACAAAAACATACTTTATACAAAAGCCATGCTTTGGGTCAACAAATGATCAACACAATGATCACTAAGATAGACGATCAAATAAATGATCCTATCACAAATAATCAACACAATGATCATTTCAGCATCACTCAGCATGTCACATTACCAAAATGGGATATATCGCTGATAACTTCAACTATATAACCTTTGAGCTCGTACGTCTCAAAGAAGGGTGTTAAGCAAAGAATAAATTCTCCGCCACCAACAGAAATATATTTGAAAGAAATCGGCTTTATATCTCAAATTGTAATGTCAGGCATACAATCCATACAAGTCTGTTCCGGGCTCGAACAAAACCGAAGGCACTTCTTACGAAGCCCTTGCAATACGGGTATTTACAATCCCGATCGAATTTCCCATCACTTAGGAGATCTCAATACCAGGAGCTACCCAGTGCAGAGACAATCGATAGGTCATCCTATCGCTTTCACAAATACTCGGTCTTCAACACCGATCTTCAAATGCAATTCATAACGACGTATCACATATTCGGAATGGGTTATACGACCCCATGGTCCTTTCCCGGTTAACCCGAATAGCGAGCGCTTATTCAAAAATAAGTGTGCATTCAAATTCAAACAATCATATCAAATACCCAATCAAAGGGAAATATTGATAGTCGGCTATTGAACTATCAATTGATATGCATACATCACCAGATTCCAAATAATTTTCCAAATTATTCACATTCCAAAATATCTTTACAAGATATATAATTCCAACACTTCAAAAATAAATCAATATCTATTTTTAACCAATTTCACTTTTCACATATAAATTCTATAATGAATTTATATTTCCAAAATATCTATGCATATATGATTTCAATAATTCATTTTCAATTTATCTTCAAAAAGATAAATTCTAAATATTCACTTCACATTGGAAAACATTTCCATACTTATTTATTCATAAGTAATTCACAAATCTTTTTTTATTTCCAACCTTGGAAAATATTCAATATACTTAAATCAAATTAAGTATATAATTCATTCTTTAAGAAAATCATTCTCTTAAACATATTTATTTGGGCCAAAACGAATGTTACGTAAAACATCGTTACGACAACCCAAAATCGCTAGTATAGGGATTCGAAATTAAAATAGATATATATACATCCCAATACTATTACAAAACATTTTCTTTCGGAAATCATTTACTATAACAACAGTGTTATAGTCCACCATTTCCTTTTATTTCTCGAAAACGTCTATTTCAACAATAAATGTTGAAATCTATGGTTTCGAATCTCAACACCTTTAAAACATCGTTAGATCGTTTTAATTCTGTTTAAAATATCACATTCTAAAACATTTTCTTTAACATGTTATTCACTATTCAAAAACGTGAATATACTATGTTCACAAATTCCATTATTTCTATTCACTTTAACTTAAAGGATTATTCACTGTCTAAAACGTGAATATAACTCCATTTATAAGTTATAACAATTAACTTATCAAAATAAGTCGTTTGCGGATTTATAAAACAATGTTTATAAATTCCATTTCTATTTATTTATAAAAACTTCTTTTTTTATAAATTCCTTTATTAACCTATTCCCGTTTATAACTCAATTATAAACTAAACGTTCATATTATAAGTTAATTACTTATAAAACGATTATTTCACAAAATCGTTCCTTAGAATTTCATAATTATAAATCTTATAACTTATAAGATTCATTTATTTATCCAAAACTATTATTTTAACAACATAATAAATTTTATAAACCTACTGCTTATAAAATTCCATTTATGACTTCACCGTATAAAATTCTATAAATTTCATTCTATTTATGAAATTCATTCACAATTTATTCTTACACTTATAAAAGCTCGTTTTATAATTCCTACGTTCTAATTTATGAATTATCAATTTATAAATCTTTAATATAAATCAATTTATATTTTTCTTTTAAAACGTCTTTAAATTACTTTATAATTTCATCATTTCGATTTATAAAATAATCAAATTTTATAAATCCTATATTTAAACTTTTATCATATATTTAAAAATCCAATCTAAATTATTTTATAAAATCATTAGTTCATATTTCTCAAAAATCGACTTTTAATCGTATTTCTAAAAATCAGCTTTTTAACTATATTTCACAAAAACCATAATTTTTATAACTTTAAAAATTATAACATTTATTTATTTATAATGGATCAATTCCAAAAATATAGTATATTCTCAAAATCACTTTTAAAATCATTTTAAAATCCCAAAATCTGGGTCCAATGATGCTACACATCAAATAGTCAATCACGACAACAACGATATCATATATCGATATGATAATCAATCAAATATCAAAATATCTGAAATTAAATAAATACTGTTGAGGAATCCAGTTGGATCCCTCCAACCTGTTTCCTGCATCCAAAAACATTAGCACAATACCAATTTCGCTCCAGTACGAAATTATCGCGGTATATGTTCTTATTAAATATTATCCGCTTAATAACGGCGTAATAGGGTCTCATCCGCTAAACAAAAAATGCGGGAAATCAACAACTGCAATATATACATATGCCAATATATATATATTGATATTATATATAATACCAATTTCACTGTTTATGAAATATTCGCGGTATATGTTTATAATAAATAACATCCGCTTACTAACGGCGCATAATGTCTATTTTAACAATCAATAATTTACAGTCATCATTCATACATGCATTCAAATATTTTAAATCTAACTATTTAAAATAAAATCGAAATCTATTCGATTGAGTGAGAAATTTCACCTTGGTTTTAAATTCCGTTTTAGCTTTTATTTCGAATAAAATTAAACGCGCGTTTAATTTTACCCGAAATTCTCACTAACTCCAAACGACTCCAAACCAACTCCATCGCGTAGTGCTCGTCCATACGATTCCAACGCAACTGAGTTTGCATTTTTTCGACCTCGTATGAAAAAGATATGAATTTATGAAGTTTACACGATTTTTAACTATATAATTTACAACTTTTTTTATAAAATTTTAAACCCTAACTCACTCCAGCCCTTAGATCCTTCCCCAGTGCATCATAGCCGCACGAGATGTTCTTCCCCAACATCACGTTCACGTCTCCAGGTTGCCAAATTGAGGCCGAACCCACCTATGCCCAATTAGGGTTTAATAATACTCCTCCTATACTCGACTATACCTCATCACACCACCGCCATGTCGAAGAGCACGACCCCCTCCATACTCGGCCCAAACTGCAGCAAGCTCGGCCCCACCTAGATGCTCGCGCACGCAAGAGGAACGGCCTCCTTTGAACCCAATTTGCCGCCAATCCGCTTCGAGTTAAACGATCATAACCGTTGGATTCCGAGATCTCAGAGTGCTCTACGATTTCTTAGTTTAGAGTTTGTGATAAAAGTGAATGGATTAGGAGATTTGGAGGGATGAATTTGATGAACTGCTGGCCGTTCAGGGGAGGGGGTGGCGGCTGCAAATATTGGCTAGGGTTTTTCTTTTTTTTTTAGATTTAAGGTGATATTTATAGGAAAAGCAAGCGTAAACACTATTCATCCCGGGAATTCCGAACTCCGATTTAGACGCCGTAACCAGCGTACCTAGGGTTTATCCCGCGTTCCGGACACAATGGAACAGGTTTCGGAAGCTAATTCGGAAGTATGTGCGAGTTATGGCTGAAAACGTTCAATTTAAATTAAACCGATTTAAACCGATTTCTAGGCGTTTTAATTTGTACCGGACAAACGGTAAATCCAAACGACTTGAAATTTGAAACCTTACAATAATATCACATTACGGATCCGATGAAACTGGTTTCGTCGAAATCCGAGACTTTTTGAAAAATGGCTATTTTGACTCGCCAAATTTAAATTATAAATAATTAGATGCGTTTCGAGCTGCCACGAACAAACGATAGCTCCGATTGACACGAAATTTGAAATCCGGTAATAACTAACTATTACGGATCCAATGAAACTGGTTTCGTTCAATTCTGAGACTGTCCAAAAATTGGCTATTTTACAGTCGATTATTAAATATTAAAATATTCAATTTTCACAAATTAACTTCTAATTCGATTTTAAAAGTTCTAAAATATCATTCTAACTTCAACATGATAAAATAAAATTTTACAAATTATTTTCTATCATATTTAACTCAATTTTCAATTATTTTCATAATTTAACGTATTAAATTATCGATTTAATTATCCAATTAAATCCAAAAATTCAAATAAAAATTTATTTGACTTATAAATTCACTTATAAATATTTAAAATAAATTAAATATTCAAATTTTAATTTATAAAAATTCTGGGTCGTTACAATCTTTCCCCCTTAAAAGAATTTCGTCCTCGAAATTACTAGTAAGAAAGGTTACAAAATCTATTAACTTTCCAAAATTCATAATTAAACTTCTTACAATAACTTTACTAAGTTTTCAAATCATACTTAGTTATCTTTTTCAAAAACAACTATATCATTTAACTTTCAATTTCAAAATCAAAGTTAAAGTTTTCAAAATTTTCCCATTTTCTTAAATTTTTTCTAACGCCTTAAATTTTCGGAAAAATTCGCCATAGTCTCCTTTGCGCGGCTCGATCCGAAAAAAAAATGACAGTATATATATCACAAATATACATCTCATCAAGTAATGAGGCATCCCGAAGGGAAAAAAAGGTGTAAAAGTGCGATATTTAATCCGAGATATGTACCTTATACTTTATTAGCAAGCATATACGGCTAATATAGCGCTAAAGCAAACTCCAAATGCGAAGCAAACGCGATCCGCACCTACTAAACACTCAACAAACAACATGAGAACATGCACATATGCAAATAGTATCAATATACAACATATAGCAACATAATAACTATATATGTCAACATAGCAGATGCAACTAAACAACAAATGCAATATATATTTAACCATCAACCAACTACATCCATAACCAATCAATATTCATTCATATTTTCATTAATATTAAATGAAATGGTTTTCACTCTAAATCATATTTGATTTATTAACATTGGATTTACTAACATTCATTCTCAATTCAATTAGTTTACATTTACTAATTAAATCCAATTCACTTTCAATTCTATTCAAATTTATTTACTTCTAATTTGAATTCAATTACATAGCTTTCAATTTCATTAATACTTAATGAATTTTATACAATCAACTAACAATCATATAACAACCAATGTTTATTAATTTCAACCAAATTCCTTTGCTTTAAATTGATTTTCATTCAATTTTGTTCAACTTCTAATAACATTAGATTTAATGAATTATCACTTTCATTCATTATTTCATATCAACTTTATTTACATTCAATTGATTTACATTCAAGCCATTCTTTTCAATTCAATTTCTAAAATTGAATTTCATTCACATTACTTAAGTTCATATTTATTTAATTCACTTGATTATTTACAACTCATATTCATAAATATATTCATATAATTTCACTTTTTATATATATAAGTTTATTCACAATTGTAAATTACTTTAATTATAATTCAATTCTTATAATTCTATTGCTTATACAATTATTCTTTCATTTAGATTATTCAAACAACTTAACAATCACTTATATACACTAATAATTTTGAAAAATTATTTCTTTATATATAAAATATAATCAAGGTAAAATTATTCCATTTACCCAAATTTTAAATCAATATTGTGTCGAATTGTTCTATTCAAGTGTTTAGAAACCCCTTCGGCATAGTCTTGCGGACCACGCTGACGAAAGTTCATATGCCACTTAATAAACCAATCATCACAATATAAAACAATTTTATATTCACTAACAAATACGCTCTCATAGCTATTATTACACTCAAACTCATTCTAGAGTACTGCTGACTCTATCTCTAATGAATTAATACCCAACAGAACCATGGTTGTCGCTTAACCATCAGAGCTCTGATACCAAATGTAACGCCCGCGGATTTTCGATCTCCGAAGATTCGACATCGACACTCACTTTATCGACTGCCGAGGAATCGAAGGCCGGAAATACGGAATGTTATGGGTTTTTAAAAAGAAAAGAAAAGAAAGAAGAGAGAAAAAGAAGAAAGAAAAAGAAAATTAGAGGGAAAAGAAGATAGATAATTTTTTAGAAAACAGAGAATTAGAAAAACAGAAGATAGAAGAATTTTTAAAAATAGAACGGACAGAAAGGAAACAACAGAACAACAACAGAATCTCACAATTCGCAGCGGAACAACATATAATAATAAATGAATAATCTTTAAACAAAGAACTATATCAGTTATTACATTACATCACATTTCATTACATCATATCATCAGAGTGTACAACAACATACAACAACAAACAGTGCAGCGGAAAAAGAAATACTATATAAACTAGTAATACGCCATGCCATCCAGCTTGCCTCCAGCAACTCCAGAATATCCAGAATATCCTGATAACCTAACTCTTAACTGCCCGTGTGGAAAATTTGTGGGCACCCAGAGTTTAGGAAGGAAAACAATAAACTCCGAGTCAGTCATGTGACTGGTGTGAGAACTCAAAACAGTTTATTTATCTTTAAAAATCAAAATAGAGGAATATTTTTAAATCAATTCGCAATGCTTTTAAAAATGAGACTACCATAAGGCCTCCCGCACACACACACAATGCAAACGCAGAATCGGAGGAGATTTCTCCTTATGATAGTCAAAGATGCTTGATACGCATTTAAAAGAATATTTGATATTATTATTAGTGCATAGTGTAGGAAAAAAATTCATTTCGAAAGTAGAATATAAATCTTAGCCAACATACGACCATTATCGTATGCCTACTATAGCTACTATCCAAACAGTGGTGACCACCATAAGTGAATAGCAGGTTCTACAACTAATACCGTACAAGTTTCGTATTGGGAATTGGATTTCCAACAAATGGTCAGGCTAAGGAACTTCCTACTGCCACATGGGATCGCCTCTGGCTGGACGTCCCGAGAACTTAACCAGCTCTCTGCCAACACAAGGCCGGGTTACCTTTATCACTAGGTAACTACTACACGAATATGGCATCCCCCGGTCCCATCGGACCTTTAACCGAGCGCTCGTCACCAACAACACCACACAGAAATAGATATAGTGTATCAACATGAGTAAGTATCTGGGCTCCATACCATGATACCACCCTTTCCAGAAGGAAATGCACATACCCTAAAGGGAGCTACCCCTCATAACCTTGCCGCATCTTTCCTGTTTTGACCATTACCGGGATGTGAGGCTCGATGAATTCACGTCCACAAAAACATACTTTATACAAAAGCCATGCTTTGGGTCAACAAATGATCAACACAATGATCACTAAGATAGACGATCAAATAAATGATCCTATCACAAATAATCAACACAATGATCATTTCAGCATCACTCAGCATGTCACATTACCAAAATGGGATATATCGCTGATAACTTCAACTATATAACCTTTGAGCTCGTACGTCTCAAAGAAGGGTGTTAAGCAAAGAATAAATTTTCCGCCACCAACAGAAATATATTTGAAAGAAATCGGCTTTATATCTCAAATTGTAATGTCAGGCATACAATCCATACAAGTCTGTTCCGGGCTCGAACAAAACCGAAGGCACTTCTTACGAAGCCCTTGCAATACGGGTATTTACAATCCCGATCGAATTTCCCATCACTTAGGAGATCTCAATACCAGGAGCTACCCAGTGCAGAGACAATCGATAGGTCATCCTATCGCTTTCACAAATACTCGGTCTTCAACACCGATCTTCAAATGCAATTCATAACGACGTATCACATATTCGGAATGGGTTATACGACCCCATGGTCCTTTCCCGGTTAACCCGAATAGCGAGCGCTTATTCAAAAATAAGTGTGCATTCAAATTCAAACAATCATATCAAATACCCAATCAAAGGGAAATATTGATAGTCGGCTATTGAACTATCAATTGATATGCATACATCACCAGATTCCAAATAATTTTCCAAATTATTCACATTCCAAAATATCTTTACAAGATATATAATTCCAACACTTCAAAAATAAATCAATATCTATTTTTAACCAATTTCACTTTTCACATATAAATTCTATAATGAATTTATATTTCCAAAATATCTATGCATATATGATTTCAATAATTCATTTTCAATTTATCTTCAAAAAGATAAATTCTAAATATTCACTTCACATTGGAAAACATTTCCATACTTATTTATTCATAAGTAATTCACAAATCTTTTTTTATTTTCAACCTTGGAAAATATTCAATATACTTAAATCAAATTAAGTATATAATTCATTCTTTAAGAAAATCATTCTCTTAAACATATTTATTTGGGCCAAAACGAATGTTACGTAAAACATCGTTACGACAACCCAAAATCGCTAGTATAGGGATTCGAAATTAAAATAGATATATATACATCCCAATACTATTACAAAACATTTTCTTTCGGAAATCATTTACTATAACAACAGTGTTATAGTCCACCATTTCCTTTTATTTCTCGAAAACGTCTATTTCAACAATAAATGTTGAAATCTATGGTTTCGAATCTCAACACCTTTAAAACATCGTTAGATCGTTTTAATTCTGTTTAAAATATCACATTCTAAAACATTTTCTTTAACTTGTTATTCACTATTCAAAAACGTGAATATACTATGTTCACAAATTCCATTATTTCTATTCACTTTAACTTAAAGGATTATTCACTGTCTAAAACGTGAATATAACTCCATTTATAAGTTATAACAATTAACTTATCAAAATAAGTCGTTTGCGGATTTATAAAACAACGTTTATAAATTCCATTTCTATTTATTTATAAAAACTTCTTTTTTTATAAATTCCTTTATTAACCTATTCCCGTTTATAACTCAATTATAAACTAAACGTTCATATTATAAGTTAATTACTTATAAAACGATTATTTCACAAAATCGTTCCTTAGAATTTCATAATTATAAATCTTATAACTTATAAGATTCATTTATTTATCCAAAACTATTATTTTAACAACATAATAAATTTTATAAACCTACTGCTTATAAAATTCCATTTATGACTTCACCGTATAAAATTCTATAAATTTCATTCTATTTATGAAATTCATTCACAATTTATTCTTACACTTATAAAAGCTCGTTTTATAATTCCTACGTTCTAATTTATGAATTATCAATTTATAAATCTTTAATATAAATCAATTTATATTTTTCTTTTAAAACGTCTTTAAATTACTTTATAATTTCATCATTTCGATTTATAAAATAATCAAATTTTATAAATCCTATATTTAAACTTTTATCATATATTTAAAAATCCAATCTAAATTATTTTATAAAATCATTAGTTCATATTTCTCAAAAATCGACTTTTAATCGTATTTCTAAAAATCAGCTTTTTAACTATATTTCACAAAAACCATAATTTTTATAACTTTAAAAATTATAACGTTTATTTATTTATAATGGATCAATTCCAAAAATATAGTATATTCTCAAAATCACTTTTAAAATCATTTTAAAATCCCAAAATCTGGGTCCAATGATGCTACACATCAAATAGTCAATCACGACAACAACGATATCATATATCGATATGATAATCAATCAAATATCAAAATATCTGAAATTAAATAAATACTGTTGAGGAATCCAGTTGGATCCCTCCAACCTGTTTCCTGCATCCAAAAACATTAGCACAATACCAATTTCGCTCCAGTACGAAATTATCGCGGTATATGTTCTTATTAAATATTATCCGCTTAATAACGGCGTAATAGGGTCTCATCCGCTAAACAAAAAATGCGGGAAATCAACAACTGCAATATATACATATGCCAATATATATATATTGATATTATATATAATACCAATTTCACTGTTTATGAAATATTCGCGGTATATGTTTATAATAAATAACATCCGCTTACTAACGGCGCATAATGTCTATTTTAACAATCAATAATTTACAGTCATCATTCATACATGCATTCAAATATTTTAAATCTAACTATTTAAAATAAAATCGAAATCTATTCGATTGAGTGAGAAATTCTCACCTTGGTTTTAAATTCCGTTTTAGCTTTTATTTCGAATAAAATTAAACGCGCGTTTAATTTTACCCGAAATTCTCACTAACTCCAAACGACTCCAAACCAACTCCATCGCGTAGTGCTCGTCCATACGATTCCAACGCAACTGAGTTTGCATTTTTTCGACCTCGTATGAAAAAGATATGAATTTATGAAGTTTACACGATTTTTAACTATATAATTTACAACTTTTTTTATAAAATTTTAAACCCTAACTCACTCCAGCCCTTAGATCCTTCCCCAGTGCATCATAGCCGCACGAGATATTCTTCCCCAACATCACGTTCACGTCTCCAGGTTGCCAAATTGAGGCCGAACCCACCTATGCCCAATTAGGGTTTAATAATACTCCTCCTATACTCGACTATACCTCATCACACCACCGCCATGTCGAAGAGCACGACCCCCTCCATACTCGGCCCAAACTGCAGCAAGCTCGGCCCCACCTAGATGCTCGCGCACGCAAGAGGAACGGCCTCCTTTGAACCCAATTTGCCGCCAATCCGCTTCGAGTTAAACGATCATAACCGTTGGATTCCGAGATCTCAGAGTGCTCTACGATTTCTTAGTTTAGAGTTTGTGATAAAAGTGAATGGATTAGGAGATTTGGAGGGATGAATTTGATGAACTGCTGGCCGTTCAGGGGAGGGGGTGGCGGCTGCAAATATTGGCTAGGGTTTTTCTTTTTTTTTTAGATTTAAGGTGATATTTATAGGAAAAGCAAGCGTAAACACTATTCATCCCGGGAATTCCGAACTCCGATTTAGACGCCGTAACCAGCGTACCTAGGGTTTATCCCGCGTTCCGGACACAATGGAACAGGTTTCGGAAGCTAATTCGGAAGTATGTGCGAGTTATGGCTGAAAACGTTCAATTTAAATTAAACCGATTTAAACCGATTTCTAGGCGTTTTAATTTGTACCGGACAAACGGTAAATCCAAACGACTTGAAATTTGAAACCTTACAATAATATCACATTACGGATCCGATGAAACTGGTTTCGTCGAAATCCGAGACTTTTTGAAAAATGGCTATTTTGACTCGCCAAATTTAAATTATAAATAATTAGATGCGTTTCGAGCTGCCACGAACAAACGATAGCTCCGATTGACACGAAATTTGAAATCCGGTAATAACTAACTATTACGGATCCAATGAAACTGGTTTCGTTCAATTCTGAGACTGTCCAAAAATTGGCTATTTTACAGTCGATTATTAAATATTAAAATATTCAATTTTCACAAATTAACTTCTAATTCGATTTTAAAAGTTCTAAAATATCATTCTAACTTCAACATGATAAAATAAAATTTTACAAATTATTTTCTATCATATTTAACTCAATTTTCAATTATTTTCATAATTTAACGTATTAAATTATCGATTTAATTATCCAATTAAATCCAAAAATTCAAATAAAAATTTATTTGACTTATAAATTCACTTATAAATATTTAAAATAAATTAAATATTCAAATTTTAATTTATAAAAATTCTGGGTCGTTACATTTTATAAACTGAATCAAAATATAAAATCAAAATCATATTAAATTATAAACAATATTTATGATAATAACACTTAAAATCTCTTTTATAAAATTATATATGAAAGATGTATAAGTTAAACTATGTTTAAACTATGTACGAAGGATAGATTTATATTTTAAAAATATCAAATGTTTGGATTTTAGAAAAGAAATATTTAAGTTCTATTAACATATTTATGTAGGATATATTAACAAAAATACTATATATAATTATATAGATTTACATATACTTTCAATATATATATTTATATATATATTTATAGAATTTTTGAAATAAGATACAAGTAAATAAAGAGACAAAGTTAAGTTAATAAATAGAGTTTGAACTAACATTTTTCGATTGAGAAGATGTTCTTTTAGTTTTTGAAATCCAAGCAAAGAGTAGTAAAATTTAAATTTTGAATTTGAAAAGATTTTCAACAAAATTTAGACTGGTATAACGATATATATACTATGGTATGTCGACATATGTAACAAAAAAAATCAAAATTAATACTTAAGAAATAAATTTCTACACCTATATATTTATATGCATTCAATATCATTATATATATATAAATATATATATTTTATTCCTAAATGCAATAATAAAGGTGAGATAAAATTTTAAAAGTAAAAGATACCACTTTTTACAATCCTCCATTTTTCTAACTCGGTTGTTCTACCATTGTAGTGAACCACATGTTGACATCTTTGAAATTTGTTAATGACATCTGCTCTATTGAGACGGCCCCAATTTTTTAATCAACGTAGTATATCCATTTGCTGGATTTGAAGGTCGTATGAGAAAGACACTGATGATTTAGTAGATTGACTAACTTGGTGCCAAAATATTTGAATTTGAAATTTGAATAAACAGACACTTCACCCGCTTCTGATCACTTATAAATAGGTCCACTACTCACCATCTTCACTAAAATGTATGTTCTCACTAAAATGTATGGTCTTCTTTTTCCTTTATTCTATTCATCGTCAAACTTTTAGAAGGCATATCTCCTTCGTTTCTTAACAGAATTGGATGAAACCAGCGGAAAATCGAAGAGAAAGGCAAAGGCTATGATTTAGTATAAGTTTGGTAGTGAATTTGTAAGATATTTCCATGCATTAGGCTGAACAGTAAGAGGAAATGCTGGAAATCCCATGCATAATTTTTAGTTTTTGATGACCAACTTTAAAATATCATATCTCACTCAATTTTATCGAAATTGGATGAACCATGTATCAAAACAACCGTGAGAAAGAGAACTACGATTTGGAAATGGAGTGAGACAAAAATACTTAGATACATGGAAGTAACTTGAAGAGAACCATCGACGGTTTGGTTTCCTTCTCTTTGTTCATCAAAACTTCATTTGATCATAAATTGGTCATTTCTTGACAGATTTGCATGAAATCTGTGGCATTATGAAGGAAATGAAGAGAAGTACAATATCATATTAGATGGGTGATGGGAATCAAAGAATTTTTTATTTTGGTACCTGCATCAATGTCGATTGTCAAACACATATCCATTTGGATTGTCTTTGAAGATAACCGATCCACCATCCTTATAAACACTATCCTTTAACGCTTCTGGACTTTCAATCATGTTCCTTGTGAATCCATTATCCTAAATCCATTGATCCTTCTTGATTATTGAATGGACATCTGGTGTTCTTTCACCAACAGTCATTAGACACAACATTTCCATACAAAACAATATACCTTTTAAAAGTATCAAGTGACTTTTCAAAATAACTAACATATAGTCTAACAGAATCTAACATGCTACTTTTACAAATTAGTTTTTACTTATTTATTTAAAATATTAAAAACACATACTATAAAAATTAGCCACTAAAACTTTTCAAAAATCAGATTATGAAAACTATACTCTAATACCAAATGTAGGAAATATGGATCACGGATCTTAAGGCTATATTAACACTGGAGAAGGGGATAGTGTTTAATGGATTATATGAATCTTTTTGGATTTTACCACAATTATACTTAAAATGATGCAATTCACAGAAACAAACATAGAACCAAAACACAGATGCAAATAATAATAAAAGCAGTAAAGAAAAGAACTCATGAAATTTTATACTGGTTTGGAGTTACCCTACAACCAGTCCCACACAATTTCTTGTGTAGATTTCTTTTCAAATATAATGTTGATATTACAACCTTGATTCAATGCTTCGAGATACACCCCCTGTCTTCGAGTCCAGGATAAACTCTCTTGAGTTAACCAGGCTATAAGATCACCTAATTGATTTGCAGGCTACAATCACACCTAACTGATTTACAAGCTACCATCACATCTTTTCCAATATCACTTTGATTGATAGAGAGACTCGATACACTTCTTTGATTACAGATGATCCTATAACTCTGAATAGCACTGAGATCTTTGAGAGAGAGTGGCAGAGAATCATACTAGAGATGATCAAGTTTGGTTTACTGAAGATTTTGGTAGAGTTTTGTTAAAAAATAAGAGAATATTTGAGTGGAGAAGAAGGAGTGAAGAAATGAAGAAAAACTATCCTAAAATTCGTAGAAAACACCTTGTATTTATACAAAAAAATAGTCATGTCCATTCGTGAAAGGTTATGACGAATAGACACTTCATTTGAAAATATGAAAATTTAATTTCTATGGCTACCACGTCGACATAGGGAATGGGGTATGTCGACATGCCCTATTTAATTTTGAAAATTGATTTTTGTTTCTAAAAGAGGTTTTCTTTCTAAAAGTTGTCAAAACAAATTTTGAAGTTTATAAACCATTTTGAATATAGTTTAAACTTATAAAAGAGATTTAAAAGTAATCTTAAGAAAATATAATCTATAATATAAAAATAAAATTAAAAACTAAGCATAGAATATATTTTTTAGATTTAAAGGCTATAATATTCAAACCAGGAAATAGTTTAAAAACAAGAGATGATTTTGAAATCAAAATATAAAAGATAATGTAAATATTTTAAGATTAAAATATTTAAAATAAGAGAGGTGACTTTAAAACGATTTTGAAAAATATTTGAAATAACTCAACTTGAAAATTTCATGGATTCCATTCCACTAGAGTAGGTCATGGGTTCCATCCCACTATTAAAGCAAGAAGGTGGATTTCATTCCACAGTTAAAATCATAATAAAAAATTTAGTGCTATTACGAAGTTTTAACATAAATCTAGACATTATTACTTATCTTTATATCTTGAACTCTTGAACTCTTGAAATTTTACACTCTTGATACTCATGAGTCTTCAGTCTTGATTTCTTCAATCTTAAATTTTTCAGTCTTGAATCTCTATACTGTACAGTCTTCTTTCTCCAGTACCTACATATATATCATGCATATACGTATATATCTAGACAGGAATATTAGTATTTATATTCTATAACAAGTCCTAAGGTTGTTTTCATGAAAACCATCATCTTAGGAACTAACACTAACTTCATGTGGTCTAAGCTGTCAAGAAGCGTAGACACTCACTTTACCCCTCTACATCAGTAAGCTTCTAATCGTGTTCGAGGTGCATCTGTATATTATATCAAATCCTGATACCATTTTGGAACAACTAATACATGCACATTGGTCAACAAATGTTATAAATCAAGGTATGTTTTCTCACATTTATCGAATTAAAAAACTTTATGTCCTTTCCGGTTAGTTCAGTCAGGGGTGCTGCTATCCGTGTGAAATCCTTGATGAATCTTCGGTAATAGTCAGCCATTCCAAGAAAACTCTTTATCTCGGCCACTGTCTCGAGTCTCTTCCAACTATTTACCAACTCAATCTTTGTTGGATCCATGGCAAACCCTTTCTCCAAAACTACACGACCAAGAAAATTCACCTCTCTTTTCTAGAAATGACACTTTGAAAACTTAGTTTTTAGTTAATGCTTCCTAAACATCTCGAGCACCATTCTAAGATGGATCTTTTCTCTTTTATCCATAGAATATATCAGAATGTCATCAATAAATACCAACAAGAGCCTACCCAAGTGCTCTTGGGAAATCTAATTCGTCAAATTCGCAATGGAAGCCGGTGCATTAGTTAATCTGAGTGGCATCACTAACAAATTATATGTGTTAGTCCTTGAGAGTATGGTTTTGATGACAAAAACTTATAATAGAATATAAAATATAAATATTAACAAGTATAAGTTTAGATATATATGTATACGTAGGATTTAACCATGCAGGTACCAAGAATGAAGACAGTACAGTATAGAGATTCAAGATATCAAGGTTGAAGACTCATGGGTAACAAGAATATCAAGATTATCAAGAGTTCAAGATTTCAAGTAATTTACTTTTTAATTAGGAATTTTGTTAAAACTCCTAGAAAAGCACCGGCATCTTAAAATCCAATTTATTCGTGGAATGGAATCCATTTCGAGCCTGTTAAAGGGATAGAACCCTAAGTAGGATGGAACCTACAAAAAATCTAGTGGAATATTATTTTGTATCCACTAAATTTTTATTCAAAATGATTTTTCAAAATTATATCTTGTTTTCAAAATGATTTCAAAACCTTCCTTTTAAAAGAATCAAAAACATCTATCCTGATTATAAATACTTTTAGCCTTAAAATAATCTTTAATTTCAAAAGCCAAAATTATCCTTGATTTTAAACAATCTTTTAAATATAATTTATTTAACTTTTAAATATTTATACTTAGATTTAAATATAAAATTATAGTAAAATTCTATATATATTATTCTCTATATTTACTTATGTATTTTAATTATATTCAAGTATATTTATAAAGTTTAAAATAGTTTTAATATAAGATAAAGGTTATTTTCAAAGAAAATTAAAGCACCAAAAATCCCTCTGGGATGTCGACATGTTCAAGTACCCTGTAACAACCCCCAATTTCGAGCCATTCAAATCGACAATAATCCACACATGTCAGACTTGAATGATGCGAAATAACAGATTGTAAATAAATTTGGAGCAAATAAAATCAGATATACAGAATCATAGACACAGAACAAACAGAATAACTCGCAGCGGAATATAAAAATACATAGTAGTTCATGAAGCTACTACAACAGAGTCTCAAACCAAATACATAATACAGTCTGAAAACAACATAATAGAAATCCCAAATACATAGAAGTTCACTAATACATGAGATACTATAATAGCTGAAACAGAAGTAGATAAATATGTAGATAAGCAGAAACTCCAGCAAAGACCAGCTCCAGAAAGAGAATCCAAAGCTGTGAATACTCAGGCTGACCCGAGCGTAAAGCAAAACACAAAACACTCGAGTCGGGACAATATATACTTATATAATGTAAACCAACTTAAGTGAACTGTAATAAAGATACAAGTAACTTAAAGGATGCCTTGGACCGCCCATCCTCTAAGGATCCATCAAACTATTTACTATATAGTAATATTTCGCTATTATAATAATGTCTACAGTAAAATAAACATACTTTTAAATAGCGTTCCAGGCTACCCATATCACCCTTCACACATAATAGTCCCAGTAGTCCATCCAATATCATGCCATCTCCACTCCGGGTGACTGTCAGAGGATACCACACGGGCTACGGGAGAAAAACAAACTCGTAGTAAAGGCTCGGTAGGGTAGGTGACACGGCACACAAGGCAATGCCAGGGTAGATATACCAATTACGCACACGGGCTGGTGGCAACGCAGCAGCCACATACGCCCACCCTGAACAACACTCCAATATCAAGGGGTGCACCCAATCGATCACAACAGTAGTAGAATGGTATCGAAGTAGTGTGTTCAGCCAGAGGTGCTACCTCCTTTGGCCCGAGATCGCTCATGTTTTAGCCACCTTAAGCTAACTTACGGGAGTTAGGTCCACGTAAAGTACCTTAGGAACGTCATCTCCATCCTATTTCATTCTGGAATCTCCACCGCGTACACAGCTGTTAAAGTGGTTTTCGGTATCGACAGAGAGTATGCCCATATCCGATCCCGGTCTCTTTAACAACCCATCGTTATTATAACCCATAGTTATCATTAAAAAATGGTATTTATTTCTCAAAATCCAATATCATTTCAAATCCATTTCAAAATATCAAACTTATCATCAAATCCATTTCAAAATATCAAACTTATCATTCATTTGAAAAACATATTCATTTTATTCAATTTAAAAATACCATTTGAATTCACATTTCAAAATAGTTCAATTCCAAACAAATTACTTCATTTAAATCATAAAAATATGAAGTTATTTCATTTAATAATAAAATTATTAAATTTCCAAAATTTCAACTTTCAAAGTTCATCCTTTCACTTAATTTTATCAAAACAGTGAAAATTCAACTTTCGCAGCATTTGGAAAATGCTATAGAAAGTTATATTCAAAACAGTTCAATTTAATAAAAGACAGCGTTTAAAAAAAATGCTGTAATAGAGTTTCATTAGTTTCAAAGAAAACTTAGTTTAATCCAACAATTATAGGATAAAAATAAAATAGAATGCTATAATAGTCTTTAATTCAATTTAGCTATTCAGTTCACTTATCAACTACAGCATTTACAAATGTTGTATTATCATTTATATTAGATATAATAGCATTTCAAAAATGTAGTTAATTAACTTCGAAATTTCAATATAATTTCACAACAATTATATTTTCTATCAATCACTTTTAACTTGTAAAATCACATATATATATTTTTACTTTTATAACCATCATTTAATTTTCTTTAATTTCATGATTTCATAAACTAAATTTCCATTTAAAAATTCATTTTTAACACTAATTCACTTATTAAACTGCAATGTTCAATTTTAAATTCATTACATTAAATTTCAACCCAACACTTAAGTTCAAATTCTCAAATATAATTTAGTGTTATTTTTATTTACTTAACTAAAAATTCACTTTTAAGTCAATTCCATAAATTTCCAATTTTAGTTATATTTCAAAATTTCAGCTTATATATTTATTCATTTCACATTTCAACTTTATTAAAAATCATTAATATGATATAAAATCACTTTAAATTCATTTAAATTCAAATTATCATAAATTTATCATGATTTCATATTCAATTTAATTTCCAATTATAATTAAATCAAATTTTCCAAAATAACTGACATTCAAAATTTCTAACTTTTTCATTAATTTATTTCACTAATAATTACTCTGAAAATCAATAATATTTTACAAAAATCATTTTTAATTAGATTTAAATCAAAATATTTTAATATTTACATTTCTAAAATAATTTTAAAATTTTTAGAAAACATACACTGGCTACGGGTTTGTATATAATTTTCTACACTAGGAAAAGTGATACGGGTAATATATCATTTCAACCCGTAATTTACAAAGAAAATCCGGGTTTTGTCATTTCAAACCCACAGTCCCAAGTAAATGAAATAAATTGAAAATCATTCAGGCCTATCATTTCAGCCCATAACGATTTTACCTTATTCTAAAGTCCGTTCGGGTATGTATCATTTCAACCCATAGTGATTCTAATCTAAAGGGAACTTGTAGTGTGATGAACCGATAAAAATAATAGAATAGCATAATATAACAGTAACAAATGTTATAACAGGTGTTTAAGCATGGGTTAACATCATAAAGTCATAATATAGCAGATATAACATGATAATGCATTTTACAGATTCACAAGGGGTCAATTCACTAGTTATATATGTATATATTGTCTGGTGAGAATAACTCACTGGTTTGAGCTGATGACCCACGACGAATTGCACAAACGGGATCTACACAAGCACAAAAGCATGATATAGATTCGAATGAAGGATCCAAATATCAAATTCCTTGGATACAAATCAAACAAAAACAATATAACATCGATAAGTTTCAAACCAACGACTATCAAAACTGCACTAGAATAAACTACACAGAATCAAATAGAAATGCTTGCACTTGCTTTTAACCTTTACTAGGCTCAGCCATAAGGGAAAATACATGACAATGGAAAGTGTTTAGGTTTGGTTTGGGTTAGTATGGGTTCGGCCTACATGTTGGAATAATGGTGTAAAGGTGGGTGAAGGCAAGAACACAAAAGCATGCATATACATGGGTTTTAGGCCATGAATTGGGCTCGGCCAAGGCCCTAGGTGCCACGGACAGAGGTGTGGGGTCCACTGTGATGGTGTGGCCGAGGGTGCTGGAGGTGCTGGAGGTGGTGGTGGTGATGTAGGGGGAGGCTAAAGGGGTGGTAAGGTGGTGGATGTGAGGTAGTGCTCGGCTAGGCTAGTATTGGGGTGGTTTTGAAAAGTTTGTGGATATGCATCACCAGGGGGGTCACGGCTTGGGTGGCTGGTGAGGAGGAGGTGGTGGTGGTGTGCCATCAGGTGGTGGAGGCGGCTAGGCAGCAAGGTAGCATGGCCGAACCTAAATGGAAGAGCAAGTGCAAACAAAAATCAAAAGGAATAAGCAATATAAGTGAAAAAAAGAGATAAAAGAAGATAAAAAGTTTACCAACTTCTCAAGCATGTGATGGCCGAAATTTTTTTCTCGGGAAGGAGGAAAATAAGATACGTGAAATGAAAATGAAATGATTGGCTGAAATGTGGGGAGTTATGCCAAAAGAAATGAAGAGTTGTGAGGAAAATGAAGAGGTGGAATTCAAAAAAACAAAAGGCAATTCAAAAGTCAAAAACTCTTCATATATCCTTATTTTATTTATATATCTTTATATTTCTAGAAATAATAATAATCCCAGATAAGATTTCGAAAATTTATCAAAATATAAAAATTTATATAAAAATTTATCAATTATATAAAGTTAAACTAAGGATAAAAGCTAAAAATAGTGTACTAGACCAGAAAATTTGAAATTAAATAGAATAAATTTTAGAAAAATTACATGGGCTTGGAAAAATAATTATAACAAAGATAATAACATAAAAATAAAAATTCATTCACAAAATAAATAAATAAAATTTAATTAAATATAATTTATATGAAGAAAATAGCAGAAAATTAGAAAACAGCCTTTAAAAATAGGAAATAAATACAGTAAATTTTGGAAAATTTCTATTATCATTTTAAAAATATTTATAGATGAAATTTCACAGATAAAACAAATTTAAAATAATTTTGAAATGAAATAAAGTCAAATTCAAATTTATAGTCAAAATCTAGGGTTGTTACACTCTCCCCACTCAAATCTTTTCATCCTCGAAAAGAACGGAAAGGAAAATAAAGAGAAACAATATAGAAAAGCAAAATAGTACCTGAAACAAATAATTCCGGATTTGAAGCACGAATGCTCTCCTCCGTCTCCCAGGTACAATCTCGATCATCAATACTCCACTGTACTTTGACCAGATTCACAGATTTCCTTCTGAGCTTCTTCATATCTCTACCAACTATACGAAGCGGCTTCCTCTCAATAGTCTGGTTAGGCTTAATATCCAAACTATCAAGAGCAGAAGGCTGGACAATAAGAGATGGATCATGAAGATGATGGCGAAGATGCGAGACATGGAATACATCATGCACTCCAGAAAACTTCTCGGGCAAATCCAGACGATAAGACAAAGAACCAACTCTTTCCACAATGTGGAAAGGACCAATGAACCTAGGAGAAAGCTTCCCTCTACGACCAAAGCGAATGACATTCCTCAAGGGAGAAACCTTAAGGAACACCTGATCACCAACAACAAATTCCAAATTCCGCCTATGCCTATCGGCATACTTCTTCTGTCTATCCTGAGCGGCTCTCAACCTCTTCTTAATCTCCTCAATTTTCTTAGAAGCTTCCAAAATCACTTCAGGACCAAGAACCAAACGATTACCGGATTCAATCCAGCAAGATGGAGATCTACAAGGTCGTCCGTATAAAGTAGCAAATGGAGACATTTTGAGGCTGGCCTGAATGCAAAGATGTTATGAGATAGATAAAAAGATCAAGAATAGACTGAAAACAGAAGATAAGATTGTACCCGATAGCTATTATTGTAGGTAAATTCGGCAAGATGGAGATAATCTTTCCAAGATCCTCCATAATTAAGCACACAAGCACGAAGAAAATCCTCGAGAATCTGATTTACTATTTCTGTTTGACCGTCGGTCTGAGGATGGTAAGCAGTGCTCAGATTCAAACGAGTACCCAAAGATTCTTGAAAAGCCTTCCATAACTGACTAGTAAAAATAGGGTCACGATCACAAACAGTACTGAGAGGAACACCATGGAGACGAACGATCTCTCTCATGTAAATCTCATATAAACTAGAAGCAAAATGAGTAGACTTGACCGGAATAAAATGAGCGGACTTGGTCAGTCTATCAACAATAACCCAGATACTCTCTTTTCCCTTCCGAGTCCTCGGTAAACCGTCGATGAAATCCATGGAAACCTATTCCCACTTATAATTCGGAATCTCAAGGGGCTGCCACAAACCAGGGGTCTTCTGGTGATCGGCTTTGACTTGCTGACAAGTCGCACACCGACTAACAAAGATAGAAATATCCTCTTCATCCCCTTCCACCAATAAAGCCTCTTCATATCCTAATACATCTTCGACACACCAGGATGAATAGAAAATCTGGATCGATGATTCTCCTGAAGCAACTCCTGCCTCAAACTATCAACCTTCGGAACACAAATCCTGCCATTAATCCTCAAAATCCCTTTATCATCAATCTGAGCTCCACTACTACTACCACCAACTCTGCTACGAACACTCTCCTTCATCAATCTAAGCATCTCATCCTCATCCTGCTTAGCCATAATCCGATCCAGAAGAGGAGAAGAAGAAACAACAAGCTGACACAACAAAGCCTTCTTCCGACTCAGAGCATCGGCCACAACATTAGCTTTACCGGGAGTATAGTTAATGTCGAGGTCGTAAGAAGCCAGAAACTCAAGCCAATGAACTTGTCTCTGATTCAGATCCTTCTGGGAGAAGATATATCTCAGAGACTGATGATCTGTGAAAAGCTCAAACTTGGTTCCAAGGAGATGATGCCTCCAAAGTTTCAAAGTAAAGACAACAGCAAGTAACTCTAAATCATGAGCAGCATAATTTGCTTCGTGGGGTTTCAACTGACGGCTGGCATAGGCAATAACCCTACCATTCTGCATGAGAACAGCACCCAAACCCTCACGACTAGCATCAGTATAAACTGTAAATCCCTCACTTCCATTTGGAATAGTAAGAACTGGTACGGAAGTTAGCTTGCTCTTTAACTCACTGAATGCAGCCTTACACTGATCACTCCAGACAAATCTGGCATTCTTCCGAGTCAAAGCTGTGAGAGGTGCAGCAATTCGAGCAAAATTCTCAATGAATCTCCGGTAGTAACCGGCAAGGCCCAGAAAACTACGAATATCAGATGGAGTCTTTGGAGTTTCCCAATCCTAGAACAGAATCGAGAGAAAATAAGGACAACAGGAAAAATAGTATTGTTAAAAATGATAGAGAAAGAGAAGAAAGAAAGACTTACATTGATCGCAGCAATCTTAACTGGATCAACAGAAACTCCATTACTAGAAACAATATGTTCGAGATAACGGATTTCATCCTTCCAGAAATGGCATTTAGAAAATTTACCCTTTAACTGATGATTTCTGAGAGTCTCAAGAACATATTTCAGATGCGTCTTATGCTCATCCTTCGTCTTAGAGAAGACAAGGATATCATCAACAAATACTAGCACAAATTTATTAAGCATATCACGAAAAACACGATTCATCAAATCAACAAAGAAAGCAGGAGCATTAGTCAAACTAAAAGGCATGACTAACCATTCATAAATCCCATTCTCAGTGCGAAAAGCAGTCTTGGGAATGCTATCCTCAACAACCCTGAGCTGATGAAAACCTGTGGCAAGATCAAGCTAAGAGAAAATAGTGGCACCATAAAGCTGATCAAAAATATCATTGATACGAGGCATAGGATATCTGTTTTTCATAGTGAGCTTGTTCAGCTCCCTATAATCAACACACATCCGAAGAGAATCGTCAGATTTGGTGACAAAAACCACCGCAGCTCCCCATTCAGAAAAACTAGGCCTAATCAGACCTTTGGAAGATAAGTCTTCAATTTTCTTTCCCATCTCAACCTTCTCGCGGGGTGCCATTCTTCTAGGAGGAAGAACAATAGGTCGAGCACCAGGAATAAGATCAATCCGAAAATCGATTTCCCGCTTAGGAGGTAAAGAAGTGACTTCACCAAATACATTGGGATATAGTCTAACCACAGGAGTAGAATCAAGATCACTGGGCGAAGAATCCAAAGAATAAATAAAGTTGCCAGCAAAATCCTGAGGCATGCGGCACTGAATAATCAAGGCATTCCCATTATCATCAAAGAGACGAACAGACCGGGCTTTACAAAAGATATGAGCATCATGATTCACTAACCAATCCTGACCAAGCAATAAATCAAAAGCATCGAAGCCCATAATATAAAAATCACCACTAAATCGATGATCAGAATGGAGAAGTTTCACTTCTCGACAAATCCGATTAAGGTTGGCAGGACCCCAATAGGATTTGAAACACATAATGGAACAGAAGTATACTCAGGAGAAAGGAGATGCTCAAACTTATCACACAAATCAACAGAAATAAAACTGTGTGAAGTACCAGTATTAAACAACACACGAACAGGATGATGAAATAAAGTAAATGAACCCTGGAGTGTACCTTGGTCATCACTAGGAGCAGGAGCAGGTGGAGGAACTGGAGACGAGGCAGAAGTGACAGCAAATATACTAGAAGGAGTACCCCTCTGCTGGGTAGGGCAGTCCTTCTTAAAATGACTGGGCTGGAGACAGATATGGCAGAGATCACGTCTAGCCAACTGAGAGGGTGGAGAAACAGCAGCACCGGATAATGTGGGACGGCTATTGACATAGTGCCCTCTCTGATCACACCTAAAGAAAGTGATGGAGGAGAGATCAACCGGTTGCCTCTGAGCAGGAGCAGATGATGAAGATCCCAAACCAGGACGCTTCTGCCAATTCTTCTTCTACTGTTGGAAGTTTGGCTTACGCTTCTTGGAAACTGCAGAGGAAGACCGAGCACCAGAAATAGCAGGACCTTTGGATGTGGGATTCTCATAGCGAATAGCCATATCCATGAGCTGGGTGAAAGAACCATGAACATGAGAAATGAGGCGACTATAATACTCTGGACGAGCACCAGCAATAAATTTCTCATTCTTCTTAAGAGGAGTATCAATAAGGCTAGGACCGAATTTGGAAAGTTCATTGAACTTCGTCTCATACTCAGCAAAAGACATGGTACCCTGCTTCAAATCCATAAACTCACGATAAAGCTGAGATTTTCCGGCTTCTGGCATCCATTTTGCCACAAAAGCCTCCCTGGAAAAGAGATACAGAAAATAGGCATAAGATAGATTCAAAGAAAGGAAAAAAAATAGGAACAAAATTAAGATAACACAAAGGATACCTAAACTGCTCCCAAGTGAGATCAGCCTCGACGGTGTTGGCCGTAACGGACTCCCACCAATCTGAAGCAGAATCATGCAACTGCCAAGCTGCTAGATGACGCTGCTGGGCATCAGTAATATCAAGACCAGTAAATATCCTCTCAAGACTCCGCAACCACTGCTGAGCCTCAATGATAGTCTCTGAACCGGTGAATGGGGTTCCACCTAGTTGAGAGAATTCCTTACGAAGAACAGTGAACCTGACTGGAGCAACAGGTTGAAGAGCTGGGGCAATGCCACAACCCCTAACTCTAGCATTTCCTCGATTCATCCTGAAAAATATCAAGAATGAATTTAGGACAAGAATAAAGACAAGCCAAAGATAAATTTAGATAAGACAAGATAATACGCTTGGATGAATATCTTAAAGAAAGAAAAATCCTAACAAGGTAGATACGAAAGAAAGGAAGTTAGAAAACCTTTAAAATCCTTAAAAAGCAAGAAAATTTTATATATCAAAATAATCTTTGAAAATCCTTTGAAAACATTTTGAAAAAAAATCATTTTATACTTTGAAAATACGTCTTTCACAAAGATATGATTCTGAGAGTGATTTCACTCATTCTAGGGTAGCAATACCCTATATCTAATGAGTTTTTGCTCCGCAGAGGCAATGGTTTGCCAAAAACCAAAGCTCTGATACCAACTTGTAACAACCCCCAATTTCGAGCCATTCAAATCGACAATAATCCACACATGTCAGACTTGAATGATGCGAAATAACAGATTATAAATAAATTTGGAGCAAATAAAATCAGATATACAGAATCATAGACACAGAACAAACAGAATAACTCGCAGCGGAATAAAAATACATAGTAGTTCATGAAGCTACTACAACAGAGTCTTAAACCAAATACACAATACAGTCTTAAAACAACATAATAGAAATCCCAAATACATAGAAGTTCACTAATACAAGAGATACTAGAACAGCTGAAACAGAAGTAGATAAATATGTAGATAAGCAGAAATTCCAGCAAAGACCAGCTTCAGAAAGAGAATCCAAAGCTGTGAATACTCAGGCTGACCCGAGCGTAAAGCAAAACACAAAACACTCAAGTCAGGACAATATATACTTATATAATGTAAACCAACTCAAGTGAACTGTAACAAAGATACAAGTAACTTAAAGGATGCCTGGGACCGCCCATCCTCTAAGGATCCGTCAAACTATTTACTATATAGTATTATTTCGCAATTATAATAATGTCTACAGTAAAATAAACATACTTTTAAATAGCATTCTGGGCTACCCATATCACCCTTCACACATAATAGTCCCAGTGGTCCATCCAATATCATGCCATCTCCACTCTGGGTGACTGTCAGAGGATACCACACGGGCTACGGAAGAAAAACAAACTCGTAGTAAAGGCTCGATATGGTAGGTGACACGACACACAAGGCAATGCCATGGTAAATATACCAATTACGCACACGGGCTGGTGGTAACGCAGCAGCCACATACGCCCACCCTGAACAACACTCCAATATCAAGGGGTGCACCCAATCGATCACAACAGTAATAGAATGGTATCGAAGTAGTGTGTTCAGCCAGAAGTGCTATCTCCTTTGGCCTGAGATCGCTCCTGTTTTAGCCACCTTAAGCTAACTTACGGGAGTTAGGTCCAAGTAAAGTACCGTAGGAACGTCGCCGCCATCCTACTTCATTCTGGAATCTCCACCGCATACACAGTTATTAAAGTGGTTTACGGTATCGACAGAGAGTATGCCTATATCCGATCACGGTCTCTTTAACAACCTAACGTTATTATAACCCATAGTTATAATTTAAAATGGTATTTATTTCTCAAAATCCAATATCATTTCAAATGCATTTAAAAATATCAAACTTATCATCAAATCCATTTCAAAATATCAAACTTATCATTCATTTGAAAAACATATTCATTTTATTCAATTTAAAAATACCATTTAAATTCACATTTCAAAATAGTTCAATTCCGAACAAATTACTTCATTTAAATCATAAAAATATGAAGTTATTTCATTTAATAATTAAATTATTAAATTTCCAAAATTTTCAACTTTCAAAGTTCATCCTTTCACTTAATTTTATCAAAACAGTGAAAATTCAACTTTCGCAGCATTTGGAAAATGCTATAGAAAGTTATATTCAAAACAGTTCAATTTAACAAAAAACAGCGTTTAAAAAAATGTTGTAATAGAGTTTCATTAGTTTCAAAGAAAACTTAGTTTAATCCAACAATTATAGCATAAAAATAAAATAGAATGCTATAATAGCCTTTAATTCAATTTAGCTATTTAGTTCACTTATCAACTACAGCATTTACAAATGTTGTATTATCATTTATATTAGATATAATAGCATTTCAAAAATGTAGTTAATTAACTTCAAAATTTCAATATAATTTCACAATAATTATATTTTCTATAAATCACTTTTAACTTGTAAAATCACATTTTTTTACTTTTATAACCATCATTTAATTTTCTTTAATTTCATGATTTCATAAAGTAAATTTCCATTTAAAAATTCATTTTTAACACTAATTCACTTATTAAACTGCAATGTTCAATTTTAAATTCATTACATTAAATTTCAACCCAACGCTTAATTTCAAATTCTCAAATATAACTTAGTGTTATTTTTATTTACTTAACTAAAAATTCACTTTTAAGTCAATTCCATAAATTTCCAATTTTAGTTATATTTCAAAATTTCAGCTTAAATATTTATTCATTTCACATTTCAACTTTATTAAAAATCATTAATATGATATAAAATCACTTTAAATTCATTTAAATTCAAATTATCATAAATTTATCATGATTTCATATTCAATTTAATTTCCAATTATAATTAAATCAAATTTTCCAAAATAACCGACATTCAAAATTTTCTAACTTTTTCATTAATTTATTTCACTTATAATTACTCTGAAAATCAATAATATTTTACAAAAATCATTTTTAATTAGATTTAAATCAAAATATTTTAATATTTACATTTCTAAAATAATTTTAAAATTTTTAGAAAACATACACTGACTACGGGTTTGTATATAATTTTCTACACTAGGAAAAGTGATACGGGTAATATATCATTTCAACCCGTAATTTACAAAGAAAATCCGGGTTTTGTCATTTCAAACCCACAGTCCCAATTAAATGAAATAAATTGGAAATCATTCAGGCCTACCATTTCAGCCCATAACGATTTTTCCTTATTCTAAAGTCCGTTCGGGTATGTATCATTTCAACCCATAGTGATTCTAATCTAAAGGGAACTTGCAGTGTGATGAACTGATAAAAATAACAGAATAGAATAATATAACAGTAACAAATGTTATAACAGGTGTTTAAGCATGGGTGAACATCATAAAATCATAATATAGCAGATATAACATGATTATGCATTTTAGAGATTCACAAGGGGTCAATTCACTAGTTATATATGTATATATTGTCTGGTGAGAATAACTCACTGGTTTGAGCTGATGACCCACGACGAATTGCACAAACGGGATCTACACAAGCACAAAAGAACGATATAGATTCGAATGGAGGAGCCAAATGTCAAATTCCTTAGATAAAAATCAAACAAAAACAATATAACATCGATAAGTTTCAAACCAACGACTATCAAAACTGCACTAGAATAAACTTCACAGAATCAAATAGAAATGCTTGCACTTGCTTTTAACCTTTACTAGGCTCAGCCATAAGGGAAAATACGTGACAATAGCAAGTTTTTGGGTCTAGTTTGGGTGAGTATGGGTTCGGCCTACATGTTGGAATGATGGTGTAAATGTGGGTGAAGGCAAGAACAAAAAAGAATGCATATACATGGGTTTTAGGCCATGAATTGGGCTCGGCCAAGGCCCTAGGTGCCATGGCCAGAGGTGTGGGGTCCACTGTGATGGTGTCGCCGAGGGTGCTGGAGGTGCTGGAGGTGGTGGTGGTGATGTAGGGGGCGGCTAAAGGGGTGGTGAGGTGGTGGATGTGAGGTAGTGCTCGGCTAGGCTAGTATCGGGGTGGTTTTGAAAAGTTTGTGCATATGCATTACCAAGGGGGGTCACGGCTTGGGTGGCTGGTAAGGAGGAGGTGGTGGTGGTGTGCCATCAGGTGGTGGAGGCGGCTAGCGGCAAGGTAGCATGGCCGAACCTAAATGGAAGAGCAAGTGCAAACAAAAATCAAAAGGACTACGCAATATAAGTGAAAAAAAGAGATAAAAGAAGATAAAAATTTTACCAACTTCTCAAGCATGTGATGGCCGAAATTTTTTTCTCAGGAAGGAGAAAAAGAAGATACGTGAAATGAAAATGAAATGATCGGCTGAAGTGTGGGGAGTTATGCCAAAAGAAATGAAGAGTTGTGAGGAAAATGGAGAGGTGGAATTCGAAAAGGCAAAAGGCAATTCAAAAGTCAAAAACTCTTCACATATCCTTATTTTATTTATATAACTTTATATTTCTGGAAATAATAATAATCCCAGATAATATTTCGAAAATTTATCAGAATATAAAAATTTATATAAAAATTTATCAATTATATAAAGTTAAATTAAGGAAAATAGCTAAAAATAGTGAACTAGACCAGAAAATTTGAAATTAAATAGAATAAATTTTAGAAAAATTATATGGGCTTGGAAAAATAATTATAAAAAAGATAATAACATAAAAATAAAAATTCATTCATAAAATAAATAACTAAAATTTAATTAAATATAATTTATATGAAGAAAATAGCAGAAAATTAGAAAATAGCCTTTAAAAATAGGAAATAAATACAGTAAATTTTGGAAAAATTCTATTATCATTTTAAAAATATTTAGAGATGAAATTTCACAAATAAAACAAATTTAAAATAATTTTGAAATGAAATAAAGTCAAATTCAAATTTATAGTCAAAATCTAGGGTTGTTACATACCCCATGTCGACATGGTGTTAGTTGGTTTCAAAATTCAAATTTCAAAAGAAGTGTCTATACGCCATAACTCTTCACGAATGGACATGGATGTTGTTCTTCTATAAGTAGGGGTTAGTTCAACGAATTTTTATTCAGTTTTTCTGCTTTTTCGCTCCACTTCTTCTTCAATATTTCTATATACATTTTCTTACCATTACTCTATCGAAATCAACATTGAATCTAACTAGATTATCACTGGTTTAATTCTCTATCACTATCTCAACAAGATCCTCAGCGCTATTCAGAGTTATAGGCTTTTTGTAATCAACTTAGCGAGAAAAGGTGTGATTGTGGCCTTGGAAATCAATCAAGCGAGATAAGGTGTGATTGTAGCCTTGGGAAATCAATTGGGTGAACTTGTTGCCCGGGAAATCAAGTATCTCGACCCAGAGGATTGCGATTCTGGAGGGTGTACCCCGTTGCCTTGAAATCGAGGGTGTAATTGTACAATTGCTTTTGAAGGGAAATCCGTACTTGTGTGCGGGTTTGGATGTAGGGTAACTCCGAACAGTATAAAATCCGATGTGTTCTTTCCGTTACTGCTTTTACTTTATTTCTGCATCTATGTTTGTTTCTGTGATCATATTTGTGTCTGAATATTGCATACATTTGTGTTCAAATTTACAAAAACTCAGAAAGATTTAATAATTCTCTAAAACACTATTCACTCCCCCTCTAGTGTTTATCCTAGCCTTAAGATCATTAATCCGCATTTCTCACATTTGGTATCAGAGCAAGGTTTTCAAAGTTTCATAATCTGATTTTTGAAAAAGTTTTCAAAATGGCTACCAACACTGGTATTGTTACTAACACTAGTATTCCTGTCACTAGTTCATTTGTAGAAGGTCAGTTTACTATCAGACCACCACTTTTTAATGGCAGTAACTACGCATGTTGGGCATGTAGGATGAAAATATATTTACAATTTATAGGATTAGACACTTGGAATATCACACAAACTGAATATTCTGAACCCACAACTCATTTTGCACAGTGGACAACTGAGCAAAAGATTGTTGCACAAAATAATTTGAAAGCAATGAATATTCTGTTTTGTTCACTAGATAGAAATGAATTTAATAGAGTGTCAGTTTGTAAGTCTGCGTATGAAATTTGGAAAACTTTGCAAGTAACTCACGAAGGAACAAGCAAAGTTAAACAGACCAAAATTTCCATGCTCACAAATCAGTTTCAATTATTCAAAATGAATCCGAATGAGTCTATTTCAGATATGTATAGTAGATTTCAGGATATTGTATATTCTTTAATATCCTTGGGAAAGGAATTTTTTGAAGAAGATCAAGTCAGAAAAATTTTAAATTCTCTTACTCCCAAATGGGATCAAAATACACTTGCGATCGAAGAGGCAAATGACATTCGTACCTTAAAGTAGAAGAATTAATTGGAAATCTAATGTCATTTGAAGTCCAAATGATCGGGAGAAGAGAAAGCAAAGCATCTGAAAAGAAATCAATGGCATTCAGTGCATTGACTGATGGATCAGACTCAAACAGTGATAATGATGAAGAGATAGCCTTTATGACCAGAAATTTTAGGAAATTTCTAAAATACAGAAAGATGAATAATCTCAAGAGAAACAACTATAAGAACTCTGGAAATCAGAATGTAATGCCAAATAATGTCAAATGTTTCAACTGTGATGAACCAGACCATATCAAAAGAGACTGTCCTTATCTAGATAAGCAAAATCCTCCTATGAACAATGATCCAGCAAAGAAACGGAAGCGTGCATTTACTGCTATTCTAGATGACTCAGACTCGTCCTCAAGTGATAATGATCAGAAGACAGATAATTCAAACTTGTGTTTCACGGCAGTTCACGACTTTGACGAATTCAGAGAAATGGACTCATAAAAAGGTACACACTTACAATATAATTGGTTGAAATTGCATGTTTAGAATTAGATTCTTGATTGCTTGATTGATTGAATTTGAATTAGTGTGTTATTTGAATTTTAAATTTTTACTATTATTTTATTATTTTTATTATTATTCGTTATTATTTTCATAGTATAGTAATATATTGAAAATACTATAATTCTAATAATATCCCAGATATATATACATTAAATATAATAAGTATATATATTAGAGTACTTAGGAAAAATAAATCATAGAAATTCATAGGCGCATGTTGACATGGTCCCTACCATGATGTCGACATGGGTACCAGAATTTTAAATTTAAAATTTGAATTCATATGGTTGAATTTCCCTCCATCTTTTCACTTCATTCAATTCTCTGAAAATGCATCTTTTGACCAGAGAACATGTCCTTTGAGAATCTATTTATTCACTATCCTTTATCATATCTTTTCACTCTCATTTTCAAATACAAACTCTCTCCTCAAAACTTCAAGCTCTCTACTCTCTACTTTAATGGCTTTTTCAAGCAACCCCTCCACCATGAGAATTTCTAGAAAGATAAAAGAGCAACTCTTTAATGATCCGAAGGCAATAAAAGCATACATCAATTATGCTAATTATGCCAAAGTCCATCCCGGAAAGTTTGCTATCTTCCAAGATTTTTCTTCTTATGAAATTGATTCCCTTTTTGCAAACAATCAAATTCCAAGTCTTGTTGATGCTTCTCAAAATGATTTTGTTTGCTATCCAAATCTTGTCAAAATTCTCTATGCTAATTTAAACCGTGGATTTTATAGTGGAAAGGAGGATGAAATTTGGAGTAGTGTCAAAGGCACTAGAATTGTTTTGAATTGTGATCATTTTGGTACCATTCTCAATTGCAAGAATATGGGAATGGATCTTTCTAGTTTTAAAATCGATGAAAATGATCATGAGACATTTCATCGCATTTTAGAAGGAAATGATGATTTTGAATTTGAAAATCGAAATTTTCGACCAAAAGCAAGAATTGTCTATCTTCTTTTGCAACATACTTTGACCCCAAGATCGAGGAATTTTACAATCCTACTTCAAATGTTTACAAAGCACTTTTTGCTATTTTTGGAAATTATGACATTAATTGGGCGTAAGTTATTTTGGATGGACTTCGTCCTAAAAATCTTGAAATGGGTGAGAACACTTTGTATCATGGAATTTATCTCACTCGGATTTTTAACTATTTTAGAGTGGATTTCAAAGGCAAAGAATTTGTTTCTAGAAAAGTTTTCAATCATTCTAACATTCCGCTTATGAAAATTCCATTTGTTTTTCAACCTTATGAGACTCTTGCCGAAAAGGAAGAGCGCGCTTGGCTCATGAGGAAATAGAAGAAGAGGAAGTGGAAGAAGAAGAAGGGGTTGAAATGGAAATTAAAGAAGAAGAAGAAGAAGGCGAAACCTCTTTGGAAATCATCGACTATCCTCTTAATCCATCCAACAAAACCCTTCTCAAAAACCAAAAGACGATTTTTGAGAATTAACGGATTCTTAAACGATCCGTTAGTAAGAAGTTAGACAAAATTTCAACCAAGATGAACAAGTTCATTTCCAAAGTCAGTAAGAAACTTGGACTTTCTTCATCTCATCATCCTCTAATTAGTTCTACTTTTTCGTATCTTATTGTATTTGTTTTAGTTTATTTTGATTTGAATGTTCGTGTAGTTCTTTATGATTAATCGTTATATCGTCTTAGTATGAAATGAAATGGAACTTCTTTTCTGTTATCTAGCCTATCTTATCTTCAGAATAAATGTTAGTATATTATATAAATATATATATATATATACACACATAATTATTCACAAAATTAAAATAAATCATCAAATTTCACTACACCATGTCGACATACCCCCTATGACCATGTCGACATGTACTGGTCAGAAATGACAATTCATTTTGAATTTGAAATTTGAATAACTACCATATGCCTATTCATTTCAAATGAATTTCTACACCTATAAATACCTATTTCTTTCAGAATTCATCACTGAATATTATTTCTTATCTTCTCTATCTCTCATTCTTCTCACAATTTAAAATATGGCTAATCCAATTCATAACTTATCTGAGAATCTTGAAGAAACTCTTAATTCATTCAAGAATATTCTCTTGTTCATTCTTCATAACCAGCGACACTTAGAATTGAGTCAAATGCAGATGATCAAGGAGCAAGAAAGGCATTTCGATGCGATACGATGGATGATTTCCTCTCTGCACAAGGATGATAATGAAGCACATCCTCCTGTCTCTCTCACCAATGACAATGAAAATTGGGATGCCATTAAAGCAGACCCTATCTTTGGAGAAGAAAGATGGGTGGAAGTTCCTCGTAACGTTTGATTTTATTTGGTTGCTTCGTTTGAATTGTTTGCTTTGATTGATTTGATTTCATTTTCTTTGACTTGGTTTGATATTGATTGATATTTAGTGTGGATTGATGTTCGTTGTACAAAACATGTATAATTTTACATTGATATGCATATAATCTTTGATTCATTATCGTGTCTATCAATATAATTATCTCTTAATTCTATATTCCATTGTATATTAATGAAGGTATTTTAGTCCAAGAATGAGGGGAAGTTATATAGTTTAGAGATGGTTTTTTTGTTGATGACAAAGGGGGAGAAGTATAAAATAGAATAGTTAGGCATAGATTAAGGGAGAGTTATTAGGATAGAAGTAATATTTTATAAAAGAAGGTTGTCATCATCAAAAGGGGGGAGATTGTTAGTCGTTGAGATGATGGTTTTGATGACAACAACCTTAGAATGGATTATAAAATATAAATACTAACAAGTATAAGTTTATATATATATATATATGTATATGCAGGATTTAACCATGCAGGTACCAAGAATGAAGACTGTACAGTATAGAGATTCAAAATATCAAGATTGAATACTCATGAGTAACAAGAATATCAAGATTATCAAGAGTTCAATATTTCAAGTAATTTACTTTTTAACTAGGAATTTTGTTGAAACTCCTAGAAAAGCACTGGCATCTTAAAATCCAATTTATTCGTGGAATGGAATCCACTTCGAGCCTGTTAAAGGGATGGAACCCTAAGTAGGATGGAACCTACAAAAAAAATCTAGTGGAACATTGTTTTGTATCCTCTAACTTTTTATTCAAAATGATTTTTCAAAATTATATCTTGTTTTCAAAATGATTTCTAAACCTTCCTTTTAAAAGAGTCAAAAACATCTATCCCGATTTTAAATACTTTTGGCCTCAAAATAATCTTTAATTTCAAAGTCAAATTTATCCTTGATTTTAAACTATCTTTTAAATATAATATATTTAACTTTTAAATATGTATACTTAGATTTAAATATAAAATTGTAGTAAAATTCTATATATATTATATTTACTTATGTATTTTAATTATAGTCAAGTATATTTATAAAGTTTAAAAAAGTTTTAATATAAGATAAAGGTTATTTTCAAAGAAAATCAAAATACTAAAAATCCCTTTGGGAGGTCGACATGCTCAAGTACCCCATGTCGACATGGTGTCAGTTGGTTTCAAATTTCAAAAGAAGTGTCTATTCGCCATAATTCTTCACGAATGGACATGGTTGTTGTTCTTCTATAAATAGGGTTAGTTTCAACGAATTTTTATTCAGTTTTTCTGGTTTTTCACTCGTCTTCTACTTCCACATTTCTATATGCATATTCTTACCATTACTCTGTCGAAATCAACATTGAATCGAACTAGATTATCTCTGGTTTGATTCTCTATCACTATCTCAACAAGATCCTCAGTACTATTTAGAGTTATAGGATTTTTGTAATCAACTTAGCGAGGAAAGGTGTGATGAAATCAATCAAGCGAGATAAGGTGTGATTGTAGCCTTAGGAAATCAATTGGCTGAATTTGTTGCCCCGGAAATCAAGCATCTCTGCCTAGAGGATTATGATTCTGGAGGGTGTACCTCGTTGCCTTGAAATCAATGGTGTAATTGTACAATTGCTTTTGAAAGGAAATCCGTACTTGTGTGTGGGACTGGATGTACGGCAACTCCGAACCACTATAAAATCCTGTTGTTCTTTCCTTTACTGCTTTTACTTTACTTCTGCATCTGTGTTTGTTTCTGTGATCATATTTGTGTTTGAATCTTGCATACATTTGTGTTTAAATTAACAAAAAATCAAAAAGATTTAATAATTCTCTGAAACACTATTCACCCCCTCCCCCCTCTAGTGTTTATCCTAGCCTTAAGATCCTTAATCCGCATTTCTCACAATATGGACCATATCTCATTCAAAACGCCGTTAAAGGAATATTGTCCTCTGATACTCTCAATTAATGGCATCCTATTGCCAAATCCAATTAGGAAAATATTTTGGTTCAACTCAACTGATCAAATAAATCATTAATTCTTGGCAAGTGATATATATTCTTTATCGTCTTCCCATTCAACCTACAATAGTCAATACATAATCTCGATGACCCATCCAATTTTTTTATAAATGCCGTAGTCGTTGCCCAAGGCAAACTGGTTGGTATAATAAAACTCTTTCCTTTTAAGTCCACTAGTTACACCTTTAACTCCTTCATATCGGTACGTGTCATCCGACTAGGTGGTCTACTTACAGGTTCTGCTCCAAGTATAAGATCTATTTGAAACGCAATAGTTGTTTCGGTGGTAGTCCTATAACCGGCTCCAAAACATCTGCAATTTCCCTTGCAACCAAAACCCGATCCACTTCGTGTTCTCCTTTCATTGCTCCCAGTAAAGAAAAGAATCCAAACTCGAGTTATGTATTGAGTATATAATTTAGTCGCTACTATCAGGGTGTCTAACTGATATTTTTAATATCACGATAAAATACCCTAGCGTCATATTTGCTCAACCAATCCATACCCAAAGTAATCCCAAAAGTCGCAAGATCAAACACAAACAAACTACAGGCAAAAGTATATCCTAGCAACTCAAATTCTTAATAATCACATTGCATCCTAAGATTTGCATAGCCTCCTTTTATATTGGCTATCCTTAAGGAAGAAAAAAGGTATGATGGTTCTAAGCATAACTTATCTATCAAACACCGAGATATAAATGAATGTGATGCATTGGTATCAAATAGTACCCTAACTGGTATGCTATGAATCAAATGAATCCCTTCCATCAAAGTCTTTCCCTTCTCAACTGTTGTTAGCCGTAATGTAGATGGCTCCAAAGCAAACACCTTTCCTTTACTAACCTTGGCCTCTCTTGGACATTTGTTCTCATAACGCCCCACTTAGCATAGTTAAAGCACTTCACATTCTGCTTGCACACAACCATTTTGCCATTACCCGATCAACACCCATTTGCATAGTGCTCCTTCTTGTCACACTTATAACAAACGATATCTGCCTTCATTTTCTTAGCATCTCCATCCTTTTGAGATCCATTCCCCTTAAAGAACTTCCTCCTTTTATTATGAAAACTCTAGGTTCCAACCGGCTTCTCTTTTCCGCAAGTAGAAAGCATTTCCTCGTCCCTGATAGCCATCTCCACCACTGCATGCAATGGATCCCTGAGATGTGGCAAAATTTCCCTAGTAATCTCCAACCTCAACCTTTTCTAGTTCCTCTTGGTAACAGGGCCAACAGTGGCATATCTTTACCTGGATAGCTCATCAAAATTAGCAGAGTACTCCAACGCTGACATTTCCCCTTTCTCTTATTCTATGAACTTCCTGAGCAAGGCTGACTAGGCTGCTTTAGTTAAAACCCTTTTGTCGAATCTTCTTTTAAATTTTTCCCAAGTCAATTCCTTCTCTTGTACCCCTATGGTCACCTCATTCCACCAGAAAAAAGAAGCTCTTTGCAACTGTCTTGAAGCCAATCTTCTTTTCTGCTCATCATTCAGACCCAAATCAACAAAAATCCTCTCACAATGTAATAGTAAGTTCTCCACTTCAATTGCATCCTCAGTCTCCAGACAAGGGTTTCCACCAACACTGGTGTAATCTCGATTCAGCATAGCATAGTTATTTCCAACTGGTGCTACAAGATTGACTCATTCCGCATTAGCAGCATTTTCTCCAGCTACTCATACTGCTACTCTTGTTTACATCAGATTGACGAAGAACCGATACATAGCCCCATATCTACTGGGGAGTCACAACACCTATATTGGCATTTGCATTTTGCTTAGCATATTCCTATCGACCCTGGTTCCTCCTAGTGTTGGGCAAAACATTTCCATTAGTTATGGTGCTTCCATCACCTAAATTCGCTCTTTCGTTTTCTACTTCTGTATCATTCTTTCTCTTAAGTCTACTTACGAACCTTAGTAAGATATAGAAGAATGGTCTAAGAGAGAGGGGAGAATAATACTTATATATAGAAAATACCAGCACGTTTAGCATTAGCCCAAGCCCCAATCTTATTTTCTAATTCACTAGGATTATGTTTTCAAAAATATTTTTAGTCTTTTAAGTTTTACATAAACACATGCTCAAATACCAAATTGTTACATCCCCTCATTCTAACGTCGTAAACTAATCTCTATGGATGCTGCAATCACCCATAGTTATTAATTCCCCATAAAAAGTGCAGCTATACTAATTATATCAATAACCAGAAGCACATGAATGTGAAAAAATTTCAAATACAATTCAGAAATAAATTTTATATTCCATTTCAACTTATGATTTCATATTTGTTACATAGTCTCATTTGAAAACCTACACTTAGAGAAATTATAATTATTACGAAATACTCCAAGAGCGACATATGAATATTTCCTTATGGTTGATCATAGTCTAATATTTGGCAATTATATAACTTGCCATTACATCAATACATACAAAACCAAACAACATAACGGATTAGATAAGGTACTACTAAATAGCTAAATTGCCTCCTCCATATCATTGAAAGCTTATTCGTCTAACTGGAAACATGAAAACCCTTACTCCCGACCTACTCAAATGAGTACCCAAGAGATTAAGGTGAAAAATAAAAACTGTAGGTCAGACAATAGTCTGTGTGAATAATAATCTATCATCTCAAACCAAATAGATATCTAGTGATACCACGCCGCTGAGAAGGATGGGTTTGCCCCCTCACTAGTAACATAACTAAAATATTTCAACCACATACCATGCTCCTACATCTATAGTGATTATAACATAATAATATACTGATATGCAAACATGCAATATACACTGGATTACCCATCCCAAGCTATTAGGCTACCCATCTAAATTTTTATTGACTATATGTCTTATACTTATGTGGACTACCCATCTCATATATATTAATCCATTGGATTACCAATCCCCTACCATTTTGACTTCCCATCACCCACGGTTTCATTATCAAAGTTATGTGGACTATCCATCTCACATGTAATTGTTACTTGAATTAACCATCCCTTACCATATGTACTACTGATCAAACATGGTTTAGCTATTTAAATTATGTGGAATATCCATGCACATAGTGCATTCATTTAAAGTGATATGGACTACCCATCACACATCCTATAATTTTCCTAGCATAAATTTGAACCCTCATTAACCTTGTAGAGACTAGTCATCTCCGGCACGATATGGACTATCCATCTCACATCTTATAATTTTCCTAGGATAACTATGAACTCATCATTCAATAATTTAATTCATGTTACCTATATGTTTAACCTATGTCTATTGGTGGCCCCAATTAGGTTATCTTCCCTTAAAGTTTTACATCTCGAAGTATACTTGTATTCCCAAATGATCTATGTTGAATTTATTAAAAAATATACGTTGGTATTCCCAAGGTTTAAAGTCAAAATCATAAAACATATGTCTCGCTACCATTAAACATTTTAATATTGATCAATGCTGATGGCAATAATAATGTCGACAAAGAGGCTTAAGGCTCTCTGTTTTTAATAAGATAACATACAATACACATGGAACTAAGACATTGTCGACCTCTATTCAAGGTCAAAGACAAAACTTAGACCTTTTAAATATAAAAATTTCATGTCAAAAATGATGTTTTTGACTTACATGTCCTATAAGTTACCTACCTATTTAAAATAAACTTTATTTAACCCAAGAAGGTCACAAGGCCTAACCAGCCTTAATCGGCGCCATTGAAGAAACGCGGCATTGATGCTATGCGACGTCGGTTGCCAAACTAATATAATTTATAATCTTGCCGACTTTGATGAATAGTGGAAAGAACACCAGCAGCGTCATTATAAAACCTTTTACTTAGCATACTTTTGCTACTATGCCACTAATTTTATAAAATTGAAGTCAAACAAGCAAGGTCACCGCCTTATTATAGTTTTTATCGAAAATGGTCGACATAATGGGATGCAGAGTTTTATAAAACTGTGTTGATAGCACATGTGGCACTGAAAGGTGGCAAAGAGATGCAATAATGATATGCGACATTATGACAAGCAATGTCATTAAAGCTTTGCGACACTATTGGTATGCGGCATTGTTGCCGCATGCATGGCCCAATGCATCACATACTTATAATACTAAGTATCCCATGCATCGTTCCATGTCATTGTCGCACTTCATTATCAATGCCAAACTTCATGGGGTCTCCGCACATCAGTGGCACACAGCAAATTATATAAAAATTGTATTATTACTACTGAAGGCAATTAATGTTCACCAAATTCATTCTCTTATTCAATTTCTGTAGGGTATCAAAATACTTAACAAAAAAATTCTTGAAAACATCCGCACACAAGTTTAAAGTTCCAAAGTCATTTGTCAACCCAATTGCTTAATGACCTTTGTTAATTATCGACTTAAGCCCTTCTCTAGCAAAATAAAATCCATAATAACTCAAAAGAATTTGGGAAAAACCCTAAAATCTTAGAAATTCAGAAGTATCATTTTCTTTACCATATAAAATTTTTGATGCCAGAAACCATATTTAATTATTTTAAATAATTAAAACCCCAAATAACTCTATTTTCTTCTTAGGAAATTAATAAAAAAAATTAATACAACTTGGAAAATTATGAAACTAAAACCCATCTCTAAAATAATGTTTTACATCACATATCCAAAAATCAAATCAGTTGGAGATTAGAAACTTGGGTTTTACCCTTATAACCAACTTAAATAATTCCATAAATCATTATTCTATACAAACAATTATTATACAACCATATCTTCGTAAAACAAACAATAAAATCATACATAATCGAATATAAACACAAGCAAAAGAGATGGTTCATGTATTATTCACCTTAGATTTAATGTTGGAGTTGATATTTTATAATGCTTTAGTTTTCCCTAAGTTCCTTCTCTTTGAATCCCCTTGATTTCATGCTTCCTGGCTTGATTAATGGCCAGCCTTAGTTTATTTTTTTGATTGTTTTAATGTTATGAAAAATAAGAATGAGTATGAGGGGAGAGGATCTAAGGTGTAAAAGATGGATCTGCCTATTTTTCTCCTCTTATATATTCACTTATATGTCAAGCTTTTAAAACAATCGCATTACTTAAATCATTAAGGCACGACCTTTGTTAATAAACAATTCTCACTCTCCTTAACTATTTTTATCATTCTATTTAATCTATCTAATTAAATATCATGAATAATATTAAACTAAAATTAAAGGTGTTACACTACAATTCCAAAATAGTTATAAAAACCTCAAATACTTTTGTATTTTCTATAACTAGCTAACACATCACTTTGTTATGAAAACAAGTGTCATTATAATACATTTATCTTATAATGAATATTTATAACATTGATAATAGATAAAACAACATCTCCTTTTAGTCAATACTGAAAATATTTATTACTTTATAAATAATACTTGATACACACACACACACACACACACACACACACACACACACACATATATATATATATATGAATATAATTTAATATAATCTTTCATAACTTGATGCGACCAATAATAAGTATCATATGGTATGCTCTTTCTATTTCTTACATTACAATAATAGCGTATGAAATACTAAGCTCCATTAAATCACCTATTATGTGTAATTCGTTTCATCTTCTGTAATTAGTTTACAGTTGAGAGTTTCAGATCAAATATCTTAAACTCAAAAAATAACTGTTACCTTAAACCATTTTATATATGAAGATAAATTTGGAATATAAATCACATTTCTCATTCCATACTAAGTATCTACTATTATTTGTACAATTCTCGTTTTTGATGTCTATTCATGAATGAGAGGTGAACATTCACTCTATATATCCCAACTATGTACATCTACTCTCTGAAATTCGCTTTCCTTTCGAAATAGTCAAACAGTTCAAAGGAAATCCTTATTACGAAACTTCCTCAAACTCTTTATGAAAATGCATTTGGTCATCCTTATTATTTAAGGATATTAACCAAATTGCCTTTACATAAATTTTTCAAACCGACATCTAAGCATCGAATTCCTAGATATATATATCGACCAGCCCTTTGTAGCACCCTGAATCAATGTCGAATGATAATGCCCGACTCTTGAATACTACAAAAGACAGTTTTTTGGGGTAAAAATTTATACTAAGACGCATAGCACGGAACATCAATACAATCTCATAACACGAAGGTAACATATAATATTACTATATATACATGAGTAGATTAGGATAAACAATATACTAAGGATGGCACTAGTGAAAGCAATTAATAGATAAATATCAATCCAGAAAGTCGAAAAACATTAATTTCATTCATATGGAGTGCTAAATATAATATCTATTATTACAATTCTCATATACAAAATAGCCTATTTGGTATATTCTATGTGACCAACTAGTTTACATATCAAATATAACGATTTCGCACCATAAGAGTGCTCCAAATATCCTGTAACATGGGTCAGATATAAAGCCTGGTGTGAGGGGACATGCTTACAGGACAGCTGGAGCGTTATACAGGAGTAAAGATGATATATTAGATACGTATACTTATTGGTGATATAGTACATAACAGACAATCTATTTTGTATATGAGACTCATGATATCAGATATATATTCAGAACTCTCTATGAATGAAGTTAATGCATTTAGACTTTCAGTATTGATATTTATTTATCAATTGTTTTTGCTAGTGCAATCCCTTGTATATCATTTTTTCTATTCTGTTTATGTATATTCAATGTATTATATGTCATCTTCCTATTGTGAGATTGTATATATGTGCTTTGATATGGTTTTTTTCTAATATTTACCCAAACGGACTAGCTTTTGTGGTATTTAGTAGTCAGATATTATCATTCGATGTTGATTTAGGGTACTACAAATGGTGGGTCATCTAGTTCATCTTGTTGCTTTCGGTCTTATGCTACATTTAATAGAACAAGTGCTTATTATAGTCAATTATATTAAATACATGATCTAGAATTACGATTTACATGATCATTTCAGATGAACTAATTTCATCGAGCTTCGTACATTAGGAATCACAATTATTCACCATATAACATTTACATTTGATCGAATATTGATCAAATATCTATATTCTTGTCTTTCTTAGAGATCCAAACGACAATACACCGTCTCGAAAAAATAAACATTTAAGCTACCGTGACATGAATATTTTAGCTGTTGTATAATTTTGCTCTTGAATGGGTCTTGAAGTGACTACATGCCAAAAGATCTATTAATAAGTATGTTTTGTATATTTTAACCGATAAACATTTTATTAATTATATTTGTTGCACAAATTTATCATTGTAGGTTATTTTAACTTTATATGGTATATAGTCTTATAATGTTAGAAATGTTCAATGCTTTCATTTCATTTTTCTAATTAGCCCCTACTAGATTTTTATATTTCTCAAAACTCTAAGAGAAATATAGTGATATTTTAATTTCTCCAGTGAGTGCTAGGACTTGCTTGCTTTGGGATTCTGGCCATAAGTATGTACAATAAATTATAGGCCTGCAAGCGATAAATAACTCTTAATCGGCTATATCATATACAACATATGATCATGGTCTTTGCCCTAATCTTGACCTCAACTTTGAGTTTTCTTAAAAAATGGTGATAGATTATTCATTCTTACCTACCATCGATGGCCTTAGCATAATGCATGTACCATTAGTTTGCTCAACAAATGAAATCATGTATCTTACCTTGTTTTGTCAATATATTAATAGTACTACACATAACATTCCTAACTAGAGTTTGCATAACAACTAAAGAATATTTTGAGTATTATATTAATATATAAATGGTAGGTGACAACTTACATATTAAGGATCCATAATCCTAAATACATATACATCGAGTGATATCAATCTAAGAAATAATGCATTTATTATGAATACTCTCGTAATTTAAGCATCGACACATATGAAATCACATACTTTATGTATGTGATTATTCCAAAAATATGTTTTAGTTTTATTTTAATTCCACTTACACTATTTTATACATATATAATAATTATAAAAGTTTAATTTGTTTATAATTGTTGTAATTTAATTAACTTATATAATGTTTATATGTATCTTATTAATTAAATCATAGTGATTAATTTAATTCTTATTAGTTGAATAAAATTAATTAATTTTTATTTAATTAATTAAATAATAATTAATTAACTAATTTATATAAAAAAAATTCAAATTTTATATTATTCTTCTTGAACTACTAAAGTTAATTAATTAACTATAACATTTATAGTTTGTTTATATATACCAATCAATATATGTGTACATTTTAATTAATTTATTTAATAAATTCATTTATTTAATTAAATATTTAATTAATTTGAATATTTAATATAATTCAACTTAAAGAAATTTAAGATAAACATAAAACTATAATAATTATAGTTTCATAGGTGTACCAATATATATAGGTTTATATAATTTACATTTAATTAATTATCTAATTTAACTAATCAAATTAATTGAATTCATATATTAAAATTTTGAAATTTATTATTTTACTTTTAAAATATTTTTGGAAAAATTATATATTTATAACCATTATAAAATTTCATTTTATATTTTCAAATTTAACTTTAAAATTTAAACTTTGTTTTCTAAAATTTTAAATCTTAGTTTAAAAATTAGCACAAGTCCCAAATAACTCTGGGCCTTATGTCTTGGCAACCATTTGGGCTTACTCCACCCATTAGGCAAGCTATAGCTAAGAGGGAAGAATACTTGATTATTCAACCTCAAGCCAAGACAATACTTTTCTACACACCTGTTGGATAAGTATGTTTAATAAGTTGACCCCAAATGTTGACCAAATAGACCGCATAGACAATTTGAGCTCTAATACCATCGTTGGAATCAGGTCAGTCCATGGTAGGTGAAATGTGTAGATTTATATTATTTTTTTCCTTATTTGGATCTTGGTGGGCCTATGAATGCTATGGGTTAAGTTAGATCCAGCTTAAATAATTTAAACAAAATCTCGTTCTAGTTAATTTTTTGATTTAATTAATTAATGATTTAATTAAAGTTGTTGTGTAATATTTAAGAGTAGACCATAAAATACTCATATGTGTACAATGGTACGTACACATAATAATGTACATTGTCATTGTATACATATATAGATGATGGAATTTCTATCTACGACGTATTCATTTTGCATACATTCATTAATTGTCTCAAAATATTATAAAAATATAAATGTTTCTATATATATATGCATATATTTTTTAAAATTTATTTATACGTTAAATAAATTAATTAAAAAAAATTAATTAAGTTTTGGCCAGGTCAATAAATTTTAAATTCAAATTTAATATCTGAAATATCCGATTTTCACTTGGAAAAATAATTTAAAATTCAAATGTCGTTCTATAAAAATCATTTAAAATATTTATTAATAATTAAAATAAATATATAAATATAAAAATAAAATTTTATCACTATCAAATAAAAATAATTTTTTGAATACACAAATTATTTGAAATACATAAAATATTCCAAGTATGAAATTTTCAATAAAATTAAATATTAAAATATTTTACACAGTTTAATTTCTTTTTGGCCGTAACTTTATATATTGATAAAAAACATGAAGTATTTACCAGTTCAATAAATTAAATATTTGCATGCACAAACGCACCCATATATATATACATATATATATATATATATATATATATATATGTATATGCTAATATAATTTTTTTAGATATTATATATATATATATATTACGAAATTTTTCTAAAATCAAAACATATATTTTTATGTACGAATTTTATAAATTTTTTTGAATATATTATATTTGTATATAGAATTATAATAGTAAGTAACATATATTAAATTATTAAAAGAATCATTTTTAAAATTAATATAAATAAGTGTCAAGGTTAAATAGGAAATGTTATTATTTTTATTTTTATTTTTAATGTTTAACAAGAAGTTAATTAATATAATTATTACGCATGCAAATCATTATATGATCTATATATTACATAACGAATATGATATAAAAAATAAAATAGATTTAATACCTTAGGGATGTGGCCTTTGAACACATGTTGATTGATGGTATCTTCTAGATTTACCTTGAATCGATCATCGAATGCTGCAGTGGTCTGGCATACCACTAGATCTATTGTATTTGATGTGATCCAAGCTTTAGAAATTTTCAACAAAAGGGGAGTTGATGATGCTCACGGTTAAGTGGTAGCAAGCGTTCAGGAGAAAAAAACGAAGAGATAACTTGATGTAAATATAGGAGGAGGAGGAGACGATTTATCTTCCTTTTACGTTTTCCTCTCTGAACAATTCTTAGATCCAAATCCATAATTCAAATCAAAAAATTTCCCCTCTCCTTAGTTATGATCAACCATACCAAGGGCTATATAAGCCAATAAAAGCACCAAACTGGTATACTAATTAATATCATTTTGATTATATGTGAATGCATATCGATATGGTATATTTCTCCTCCTTTTATTTAATTTAATCAATTTATAATAACTTATAAATTAATTAAATCATGTGGTATTTCAAAGAATTCACTAATATGTTTGTACCACTTGTGGGTGTAAATCCAGTCAATGATAAATATTGAACTATTCGATTATTAACATTCGTTCGTCATCCTAGTTAGTGTAATGATAGTTTGGCAAAAATATATCAGTTATATTTACATTAATTCTCTTTGTCAATACTATATTACCTCAAGATTTATGGAATTCAATTTTTGTCAAAATTCTAATATCAATATCATCCACATTCAACTTGGTCAATCAATAAACAAAGTTTTTGGTTCAATAATTACATTTACTATTAACCTAGTACTCAAGCCATAGATTTGACCTTGAGTTAGCTATAATTAACCATTACACTAATCTCGTACAACCGAGGAGAGAATTCTTCACTGAATAGTGTTTCATATCTAATGGTTAACCTTAGATCTAACTACAGCCACTCGATAAACGTCATGCCATGATATAACTATAATCAAAGTGGAGTATCTATACTGAAGTTTAATAATATTGTTCTTAAGTTGAGAGAACCGTGTAATATTTGTCACTTCAAGATTTCTTGTTTAACCTTGTTGTTATTAACCAATTGAAAACTCTCAAGTGGGTCATTTATAGTTATCCAATAACTATTAGTATCTAACCCTTGGTGCCCATAAAAACCATGAGTAATACATTCCTCAATATTTGTAGAGCGTTGCATACTCCAGTCTTAACAGATGTATAGATGCCTTTTCTCAAATGTCTTGACCTTGAATATTTAAAATAATATGTAATTTTATATTTTGATAATTTCTCATGATTACTAATTATTATCACATAACATATCATTTAAGGATTTTCTATCCGTTATTCTTAAATTAATTATTTAATTAATGTATCAAAATATAATAAGTATACAATGAAAAATAAACACCTTTTATTTTGAATGAGATTTTAGTACAGAGTTAATAATTTATAATAAATTACAGAATTCCTTCTAGAACATATGCCTAACTCTCTCGGCTCAATGGTCATCATGTCGTGATTTAACTATAATTAAAGTGGACTATTCATAATGAGGTTCAACGGTACTATCAAGTATCGTCAATCCAAGATTTCCTATTTGACCTAGTTGTTATTAACCAAAAAAACTCTCCAGCGAGTCATTTCATAGTTATCGAATAATTATTAGTACGTAACATCTTGATATCCCCAACAGTCGTTAGTAATACATTGTCCAACATTTGAAAAGTATTACGTAGTCTGGTTCTAATAGATGTATCAATAACCGTTCTCAAAATATACTAACTAAGAATGTTTAAAATAATATGTTATTTTATATTATGCTAAATTTCTCGTAATCACAATTTCTGGTAATTATTATCATGTAAAATATCATTTAAGGATTTTCTATTTCAATATACTTTAAATTTATTATATCATAATATATTAATATAAGTATATAATAGAAATTAAAACCTTTGTTGCGAACAAAATTGGTTATATATATACATATAGCAAATAACATAATTTCCTCTAGGGCATACCCTAACTCTCTCATTATGGAATTGTTACCTAAAGAGCTAATCGAGCTTCTACCCAAAGTACTATTGAGCTTATACCTAAAGTGCTATCGAATTTGTGACGACCCGGAATTTTCGAGCATTTAAAAGTGGAATATTTAATTGATTTTAAATATTCAAGATAATGGTTTCAACTTGAATTATGAATATCACAATTCATTTGATAATTAAATTATTGAATTAAATAAGTGAAAGTGGGTAAATTATTGAATCTAGAATTTTAAGCCTGTTAAAAATAATTTGAAGGCTTGTAAAATTTATATTGATAGTACTGAAGATAATAGAAGTGTTAAAATTGAATTTGGAAGTACTTTGTTCAGTTTTGAAATTCTATCGTTTAAATTGAATTTAAAAATAGCCCTCCGAGGCACAGTCTCGGAATTCAACGAAACTAGTTCCATTGGATCCGTAATATTGAATTATTATCGGATTTCAATTTTTGCAGTGTGTGGGTTTACCGTTCGATCGTACAATCCGTAAATGCATAGAAGAATTAATTAACTTTAATTTTCTTAGTCAATACTTTTCTTGGAAGCTTCACTCTTTTAGCTTCTTACGCAAGCTCATTTCCCCTTAAATAATTCGCTGAAGCCTTCCCCTTGAATCATATACTCAGTAAAACGAAGAAAAAAATTAAAATTTAATTAAAAATGGTAGCCGAGAAAATCTGTTGATAGCACGCGCGTCTCCCTCCTCCTATAATTCTTTTCCCCAAATCATTCGATTGCTATTAAAAAAAAAATTCGCGAAAACAAAAGGGGGGAACTCGTGCTCGGCGGCAGGCCGATGGGATCTTCAGGCAAGCAACTCGTGTTTAGGGTTCGCGAGGTACTTGAAGTTTAATTTGGGAATCATCGAACTCGATCGGAATTAGGGCTTGAGGGGATAGGACATCGCGCTCTCGTGCGAATGGCGAATGGAAGTCGCGAGTTCATCGTTAAGTGATCGTGAGTGCAGGCAGGCGGCATGGAGTTGGTGGCCAAAGGCAAAGGGCTCGTGATAGTGGGGTTAGGCGTCTTCGTCAAGGACGATGAATTTTCGTTCGATTTGGGATCGCGAGTTTCAGGAGATGGTTGAAGGAGCTGTGAGTTCTTCGGCGAGCACGTGTGGCAGAGGGAACTGCGAAGTGGGTTGGCAGGGGTTGCTGTTGTTCGAGCGACCTGTAGGTTTGGGCAAGAGGTATAACTGTTTATTATAATTTAATTCAAACGAATGTTCATATATATAAATTAGGAAATGTCAACTATGTTAGTTTATAAGTTTTACACATACTGTATTGTACAATAACCAGAGTGTTTATTTGTACTGACTGGAGATATAAGGTTTAACAGGAATTTTAAAACATTTTGATTTAAATAATTATATTAAACGTTGGACCTTTGGAATTTATAGGTTATTTTATAAATGTATACGAATAAGAGTTTAATTTTACATTTAAATATATACATATAAAATAATTGTGTGTTAATTTAATATATATCGGTTTGAAGAAATTTTCACTTATTTAGAATTTAATATATATATATATGTAAGGTTTTGGAAAGAGAAAAAGAAGAATAAATTATATACATGAGAGTTTTGGATATAAAAATAAAAATTTATAGGTATTAATGTGCTTAAATAAATTATTTAAATAGTTCCTAGAAATACTTTATTAGAGGAAATTAGAATTTGTTGGTTAAAACCAAATTGTTAATTTAAAATGTAATTATTAAATGGTAATTGATTGTTTGGTTAGTTCGAATATTAATAAGAATCATCTAATATTTATACAAGGTCTTAAATTGTGAAGAAATCAAGCCGAGATGGATTGGATTGCAAATTTAAATGCAAAGGTGAGTTAATCTCACTCAGTTAAAATTTAACTTTAAATGATTAACTTTAAATCATTGCTTGAAATGGTTGAATTGATTTATGTGCTGTAGTGTGGTATATATATTTGAAATTGGCATTTGATATTGTGTTAACATCTGTGGATGCAGGGAGAACAGGTTGGAGGGATCCAACTGGACCCCTCAACTTTATTTAATTATTTAATATTCTCTGTTCTGACTATTTGATATCCTGTAATGGATTATGTGGGAATATTGAATGCTATGGCTTGATTGTTTTAGATCGGGCAAATATTAATTACTAAATATATAATTTGAGTTGGGAAATGAGAATAAAGGAGTGGAAGCATAAGTAAAATAATTATAGCAAAGTTGAATAAATTTATGAAATGAATTGGAAAAGGAAATAAAGTGACTTTAAAATTCTAATAAATACGTCTTGTGTATGGGAAGGAAATTTAAACAAACAGAGAGCTCATGGAACTAAATTTTAATGTTATTGTTTAAAAGAACAAACATTTATTTTAAATTGAGGATTGGAATTATTTAAGAAGAATAAAGAAGAAATTGGGAATAACCTGAAATTTGTACATTTCAGATAAAGGATTTAAAATCAAACTGAAAATAATAATAAGTCCATAATTAATGAATTTTGAAATGAACTAATAAGTAAAGAAATTTATTTCAAATGGAATAAATTGGGAATCGATATGGAAATCGATTTAAGTGCTTGAGATTGGAAATTCTCCCTGAATAACCAAGTACGTTTTTTTAAAGTAAATTTTTAAATATAAATTAAATGCTTTAAAGCTTTTTTTTTAGGAAGCAAGTTTTGTACAATTTATTATTTCTAATATTTAATTTCTAAAGCAAGTATTTCCTTGTAATATATTATAGTAAATAATTATTTTAAGAGTGGCTTAGTAGTTTGTTTAAGATTGAAAATTTAGTTATATTTTATAAAATAACCTTATTTTCAAATACTTATATAGTACATATTTTTAACAAATTATTGAAATAGTTTAACTTAAATGTTTTAAAGGTATATTTTAAAAGTAAAGTGTTTTAAATTATTTTAAAAATCTAGTTTGTGCTTGGTAATTTCAGAGGAGATAGAAAATATTTGGGAAAGTTGATTCTGAAAAGAAAGATGGTTTTGAAAACTGTTTTCAAAGGGTTGGACATAGCAATATATCTTGTGAAGATATTTTTGGAGATTAATAAATAATTTGGAAATTATTTATTGGTTGATGGTTGTTTGTGAATATTAATTGATAGTTAAATAACCGACTATCAATATTGGACAAATGCGTTGATCGTTTCGAAGAGACCGGGATCGAGATTAATTTCTCGAAAACCACTTCGATCCGGTTTGTACGTTTCGTGAAAACGATTTTGGATTCGAAGATGAGCAGTGAAGTGCAAGGGCTAGTCGCTACTAATCCTGAGGATATTTCCAAAATGGATGTAGTAGGAATAGTGCCTTCGGTTCCGTTCGAACCCGGGACGGACTTGTATGGACGAATGCTTGCGAAACATCGTCAGATGGACGATGGGCATTCTAAGTAAATACGTTCTAAAGGTAACGCTTAGCCTCAAGCCTCATCAAATGGGAATGACTGAAAATCAGGGGATATGCAGCAAGGTTAGGTGGGTCATGCCCAAGCAGGACAAGATAATTCCCCTGTCTAGATGTCCCTTATTTATTTCGGCTTAGTGGGTGGTTGGTCGCGCCAACCACGGGGTTTATCTTGTTCGGGACTGTTCAGTAAGGAATGGTTCCGGCATTGTGTTGCAGGGGATGAAGGGAGTAGTCCTCGGTACGGTGATCTAGGCCCCGTACTGTGACAGGTGGTACCCCAGTGCCTAGTCATTGTTGGAAATCCATTCTCCCTACGAGCCTTGTACGAGTTTTGTTTGTATTACCCACTTCGGTGGCTAGTAGCTGGAATTTAATCATGTAACAATTTCGGCTATTTTATAAGTATTTGTATATAGACCCTATTATAATATCAGAGGATTTCTATAAAAATTGTTTTAGCTATCGTAAGGTAAAAACCCGACATGTTTATTTGTGGCGTGGTCTTACGAGATGCTTTTATTTTCAAAGAATTTTTGAAACTTTAATAATCAATTGAGTGTGATTTTCTCACGCTGGTATTCCAGACTGACTCGGGTATTATTTAACTGTAATGCTCGGGTCAGACCGAGTATTATAGGATACAGGATATGATGCTGTGGAACTCAGGAGACGAGCTGGATGACGATTACGTATTCTCGTACTTATATATATTTATATTTCCGCTGTGTTTGAGTTGTTGTGTACCTTGAGTTGTTGTGTATCCATTGTATGTTATTGATGTGAGCTGTGACTGATGTACTCCGATGATGTAATATATGTAAACTGATATATTTGATTTTGAGTAAAGATTATTTATTATCTATTATATTTTATTCCGCTGCGATGGTTAGATTCTGATGTTGATTTTGTTTTCTCTTCTTCTACCTCTTCTTCTTAAACCCAAATGGTTCGTATTTCTGTACAACTTGAGTTGTTTGTTGTAGAATAGTGTTGACTCAAGAGGTACGGATTTGCGGGCTGTTACAGTTGGTATCAGAGCTTAGGTTGGTGATAACCTTGGCTCTGGTGGGAATTACTCATAAATTAGAGTCCGTAGTACTCTATAATGAGTTTGAGCGTATAAATAGATATGAGCGCGTATTTGTTAGTGAATATAAAATGGTTTTATATTGTGTTGATTGGTTTATGGAGTGGTATATGAACCTTCATCGGCACAGCCTCGAAAACTGTATCGAAGGGGTTTCTAAACACTTAAATAGAACAATCGACACGGTATTGTTTTAAATATGGGTAAATGAAATAATTTTACCCAAAAATATATTTTTGGATATAAAGAAAGTTTTTGGTAAATAATATAGCTATTATATGGTTGCTTGGATGTTAGAAATGATAATATTAAAATATTATCATTGTTAAGTGAAAATTTAACTAGAAATTGTGAATATAATCAAAGATTGAGAAGATAAATCCAATTATGAAATGAAATTTATAAATATGAATTATAAATGTAATTTATGAATTGAAATACAATCAAATAGAAATTTGTATAAGCATAAATTATACAAATGAATCATAGTTAAAATGTATTTAAGCAGGATTTGGAAATTCAAAATTTCAGAGATTTTGGGAATGTTATCGAAGTGTTTTGAAGATAAATGATAACATTATTAGTTTGGAAGTATTTCTGGATGGAAATTTATTTTAAATAGGTTTTGAAAGTGATATAGCATTGAATTCACTTCAGTCACTGGAAAATAACTTCGATGATGACTGCAGCATCATCGATGTTCATTTTCGAGTTTCTAAGTGATGAATTGCTACCAAATTGATTTATTCAGAAAAGTTAGTTGGTTTTGGAATTTTCAAAGGGAATTTGTTGTGGGTAAAACCAGGATTGGTGTAACTTTTGAGAAATGTGATTTGTGACGTTGGAGATTTCAAAATGATTTGAAACCAAAGCCGGGAGTTTAAAAATCCGGATAAGATAAGTTGTCAGCTTATAAATTGCGATGATTTTAAATCAGGAATGGAATATAAACTTTGAAGGTTGGAATTTAAATTTAAAGATAAAAATTAAAAATGAAAATTTACTTGGAATTGGAAATAAAAATTTGATTGGATTGAAATTCATTGAATAGGCTGGAAATAATATTCAGTTGTATTCGAATTAAGTTAAAATCAAATTGAGTCAAGTAAATTCTGAGTTTAAAGTAAAATTGAATTGAAATTGATTCTTAATTGGATAAGAAATAAATTGGATAAGAATTTAATTGAAATAAATAAACCAGAATAATTTATAAAAGAATTAAAATGCATGAATAAAATATATGCTTGGGTTATAAATAAGCATAAGGCTTGAGTTAAAAAAAAAAAAAAAAAAGAATAATATATTCAAGCCTATGAGGAATGGAATGGTGTAAATAATAAGTTGCGACTTATAAAATTGAAAATGGAATACAAATCTAAATAAATATTTAGATGAATAGGGAAATGAGAGGAAAATCCAAACTTGAATTGTAAAATATATTGAACTAAGGAAAATAAATAAAAGTGATATTTGGAATGAAAAAAAAAAATTCAAGTGTTGGATTATAAATAATGGGAGAACTAATTAGATAATAAATTAGTTAATAAAATTGAATTGTGAGTTAATAAATTGGATGGTAAATTAAAAGTGGATAATAGAATCAGAACTTGAGTTATTAATTAAAAATTAGACTTGAAGTGTTAACAAAGTAAATATAATTTGAGATGTATAAAATAAAAATGTAAATGGATTAAAATAGTAATGGTTTGAATATGCAAATGAAATCCAATAAGTGGAAATAAATTGGATATGGCCTTGGAATTAATTGAGTTAAGTTGAGTATAAAAGAGAACTTTGTTTGCAAAATGAGAATGAGCTTAAGTATAAAATTTGAATAAATTGAAGGAAATTGACTTAAGCTAAATAAATGCAGGAGAGTTGAATTGAATTCAACTTAAACAAAGTTTAATAATATTGGATTGGTTTTAATCAAGTGAAAATAAATTTTTAACCGAAATAAAAATTCGGTGAGTTATAAATAATGTCAATGGAATGAAGTTCTAGAATAAATGATTGTAAACCATTTACATTATTAAGGAATTGAAATAATTTGAGACAATAAGGAAATAGAATGTTTCGAGTTTATTTGAAATGGTTCAAGTAAATGTGGATAAACAGATTATATTGAATGAATAAATGATGGAATAAATAAGTATCAAATGAAATATAGTTTAAATAAGTTGAGAAATGGTTATTGAATAAAATAGTCCGAATTGTTTTCGAGCTAAATAAAATAGATTGGAATAAACAAATATGGAATGAAATGTAAATAAATGCTTGTGAATGAATTAAAATAAAAGAGTAATTAAATTGGTAATGAAGACGGACCTAAGATGTTAATAGTTTTGTATGAACTAGTTTGGTTAATAAATGAAATACAAGTGGATGTATTCAAATCCGAAATGGAAGCGAGGATAATTGGATTGTGAATAAATTTGGAAATAGAGTGAAATCAATTTGAATTGGTTATAAAACATAAATGCTTATTTATTCACCTAAATCTCGTCAAATTGCATGAAATAAATTGTTGTTTGTTGTAAATGGGGTAATTAAATATTCTATGAGTGAGAGTAGTAAAATAAATTGATTTTGAAAGCAATTGGATTAAATATGAGTTCAGTTGCTTAAAAATGAATAAAAGTAAGCAATTGAATTCTAAACCATTCAAATTGATGGAATTGTATACGAATGAATTGAAAACCATTCGAATTAAATGAAAATGGTTATAAATTAATTGAAACAGTTAGATTAGCATGAAAATTGTATAAGTTGCTTTCAGAAAAATGTTTAGTGTGAATTTATTTTAGAATTCATATGTTTTAACTATTGTAAGTAAGTGAAATGTGTTAAACTCCTTTTATTTGGCACTTACAAGTTTAAACTGAGTAAGTACAGGTACCTGGAAGCCGTGAGGCTGGATTTGGTAGTGCTACTTGCTAAAAATAATAAGCTGCTTGCTTAAAATGCTAAATAAGGTACGCCTACGCAATAATAAATAGGAAATATGAACTGTTTTTGGTTTTTCCGACCGTGTGGGTCGATGTATATATATTTATCTCTTTTGTCAAATTGCAAAAGCTCCTCCGTACAAAGGGGACTCTGTCAAAAATTTTCAGAAATTTTGGGAGTTAGAAAATTTTTGAAAATTTTGGAAAAATTTTGTAACGACAAAACTATTTAGAATGGGAAACTAAAACAAGTTAGTAAATGAAACTAATTAAAGTAATGACTTAAATTAGGAATAAATGAAGGATAAAAATTAAAAATTCAAAGTTGAAAATAAATGGAATGCATATGTAATGTGGAAATCGGTTTGAATAGAAGTAAGTATAAACTAAAAGAGGTAAAGAGAAATAAAGATAAGAAACATATAAAATTTTTATATTAATTTAAGAAGGGAATGGTGAATTCTTAATTGGAAATTGATGCTACAAATGTACCCTAAGATGATATTAGAATGAATAGATATTGGCGTTTTGTGAGAAAATCGATAAAATGTTTTGGATATTGTGATTGGATATTAGTGCTAAGCGGGATATGCAGGTATGATAAAAGGGGAAAAGGAAATTGGATTTGATTTCAAGAGATAAATTTGAATTGCCCGACAAAAGGTATGTATTTAAATTTGGCATGAAAATTGATTGGGATTTGGATTTGGATTGAGCCACTTGGCTTTTTGTTTTCTTTTTGGATTTGGGAGGCCGTAGAGCCCTTTTGTAGTTGTACCGAGCTAGCCGCGCAAAGGAGACGCTGGCGAAATTTTTCGGGAATTTTGGGAGTTAGAAAAATTTTGAGAAAATTTTGATAATTCAAGATGTGGTTTTAAATTGAAACCTGAATGGTTGGGCAAATAGGATTGTTTACAATCTACGGAAAGGTTTGAAAAGTTAATAAGAATAATAATGGGCTTTTGTAAAAAAGATAATTGGTAAGGATGTTGAATTGTTTGGTTTTGAGGAAAAGTAAACGGGTATTGGATCATTCTTCATAACTAGTAATTTCGGGGACGAAATTCTTTTAAGGGGGAAGGAATGTGACGACCCGGAATTTTCGAGCATTTAAAAGTGGAATATTTAATTGATTTTAAATATTCAAGATAATGGTTTCAACTTGAATTACGGATATCACAATTCATTTGATAATTAAATTATTGAATTAAATAAGTGAAAGTGGGTAAATTATTGAATCTAGAATTTTAAGCCTGTTAAAAATAATTTGAAGGCTTGTAAAATTTATATTGATAGTACTGAAGATAATAGAAGTGTTAAAATTGAATTTGGAAGTACTTTGTTCAGTTTTGAAATTCTATCGTTTAAATTGAATTTAAAAATAGCCCTCCGAGGCACAGTCTCGGAATTCAACGAAACTAGTTCCATTGGATCCGTAATATTGAATTATTATCGGATTTCAATTTTCACGGTGTGTGGGTTTACCGTTCGATCGTACAATCCGTAAATGCATAGAAGAATTAATTAACTTTAATTTTCTTAGTCAATACTTTTCTTGGAAGCTTCACTCTTTTAGCTTCTTACGCAAGCTCATTTCCCCTTAAATAATTCGCTGAAGCCTTCCCCTTGAATCATATACTCAGTAAAACGAAGAAAAAAATTAAAATTTAATTAAAAATGGTAGCCGAGAAAATCTGTTGATAGCACGCGCGTCTCCCTCCTCCTATAATTCTTTTCCCCAAATCATTCGATTGCTATTAAAAAAAAATTCGCGAAAACAAAAGGGGGGAACTCGTGCTCGGCGGCAGGCCGATGGGATCTTCAGGCAAGCAACTCGTGTTTAGGGTTCGCGAGGTACTTGAAGTTTAATTTGGGAATCATCGAACTCGATCGGAATTAGGGCTTGAGGGGATAGGACATCGCGCTCTCGTGCGAATGGCGAATGGAAGTCGCGAGTTCATCGTTAAGTGATCGTGAGTGCAGGCAGGCGGCATGGAGTTGGTGGCCAAAGGCAAAGGGCTCGCGATAGTGGGGTTAGGCGTCTTCGTCAAGGACGATGAATTTTCGTTCGATTTGGGATCGCGAGTTTCAGGAGATGGTTGAAGGAGCTGTGAGTTCGGCGGCGAGCACGTGTGGCAGAGGGAACTGCGAAGTGGGTTGGCAGGGGTTGCTGTTGTTCGAGCGACCTGTAGGTTTGGGCAAGAGGTATAACTGTTTATTTTAATTTAATTCAAACGAATATTCATATATATAAATTAGGAAATGTCAACTATGTTAGTTTATAAGTTTTACACATACTGTATTGTACAATAACCAGAGTGTTTATTTGTACTGACTGGAGATATAAGGTTTAACAGGAATTTTAAAACATTTTGATTTAAATAATTATATTAAACGTTGGACCTTTGGAATTTATAGGTTATTTTATAAATGTATACGAATAAGAGTTTAATTTTACATTTAAATATATACATATAAAATAATTGTGTGTTAATTTAATATATATCGGTTTGAAGAAATTTTCACTTATTTAGAATTTAATATATATATATGTAAGGTTTTGGAAAGAGAAAAAGAAGAATAAATTATATACATGAGAGTTTTGGATATAAAAATAAAAATTTATAGGTATTAATGTGCTTAAATAAATTATTTAAATAGTTCCTAGAAATACTTTATTAGAGGAAATTAGAATTTGTTGGTTAAAACCAAATTGTTAATTTAAAATGTAATTATTAAATGGTAATTGATTGTTTGGTTAGTTCGAATATTAATAAGAATCATCTAATATTTATACAAGGTCTTAAATTGTGAAGAAATCAAGCCGAGATGGATTGGATTGCAAATTTAAATGCAAAGGTGAGTTAATCTCACTCAGTTAAAATTTAACTTTAAATGATTAACTTTAAATCATTGCTTGAAATGGTTGAATTGATTTATGTGCTGTAGTGTGGTATATATATTTGGAATTGGCATTTGATATTGTGTTAACATCTGTGGATGCAGGGAGAACAGGTTGGAGGGATCCAACTGGACCCCTCAACTTTATTTAATTATTTAATATTCTCTGTTCTGACTATTTGATATCCTGTAATGGATTATGTGGGAATATTGAATGCTATGGCTTGATTGTTTTAGATCGGGCAAATATTAATTACTAAATATATAATTTGAGTTGGGAAATGAGAATAAAGGAGTGGAAGCATAAGTAAAATAATTATAGCAAAGTTGAATAAATTTATGAAATGAATTGGAAAAGGAAATAAAGTGACTTTAAAATTCTAATAAATACGTCTTGTGTATGGGAAGGAAATTTAAACAAACAGAGAGCTCATGGAACTAAATTTTAATGTTATTGTTTAAAAGAACAAACATTTATTTTAAATTGAGGATTGGAATTATTTAAGAAGAATAAAGAAGAAATTGGGAATAACCTGAAATTTGTACATTTCAGATAAAGGATTTAAAATCAAACTGAAAATAATAATAAGTCCATAATTAATGAATTTTGAAATGAACTAATAAGTAAAGAAATTTATTTCAAATGGAATAAATTGGGAATCGATATGGAAATCGATTTAAGTGCTTGAGATTGGAAATTCTCCCTGAATAACCAAGTACGTTTTTTTAAAGTAAATTTTTAAATATAAATTAAATGCTTTAAAGCTTTTTTTTTAGGAAGCAAGTTTTGTACAATTTATTATTTCTAATATTTAGTTTCTAAAGCAAGTATTTCCTTGTAATATATTATAGTAAATAATTATTTTAAGAGTGGCTTAGTAGTTTGTTTAAGATTGAAAATTTAGTTATATTTTATAAAATAACCTTATTTTCAAATACTTATATAGTACATATTTTTAACAAATTATTGAAATAGTTTAACTTAAATGTTTTAAAGGTATATTTTAAAAGTAAAGTGTTTTAAATTATTTTAAAAATCTAGTTTGTGCTTGGTAATTTCAGAGGAGATAGAAAATATTTGGGAAAGTTGATTCTGAAAAGAAAGATGGTTTTGAAAACTATTTTCAAAGGGTTGGACATAGCAATATATCTTGTGAAGATATTTTTGGAGATTAATAAATAATTTGGAAATTATTTATTGGTTGATGGTTGTTTGTGAATATTAATTGATAGTTAAATAACCGACTATCAATATTGGACAAATGCGTTGATCGTTTCGAAGAGACCGGGATCGAGATTAATTTCTCGAAAACCACTTCGATCCGGTTTGTACGTTTCGTGAAAACGATTTTGGATTCGAAGATGAGCAGTGAAGTGCAAGGGCTAGTCGCTACTAATCCTGAGGATATTTCCAAAATGGATGTAGTAGGAATAGTGCCTTCGGTTCCGTTCGAACCCGGGACGGACTTGTATGGACGAATGCTTGCGAAACATCGTCAGATGGACGATGGGCATTCTAAGTAAATACGTTCTAAAGGTAACGCTTAGCCTCAAGCCTCATCAAATGGGAATGACTGAAAATCAGGGGATATGCAGCAAGGTTAGGTGGGTCATGCCCAAGCAGGACAAGGTAATTCCCCTGTCTAGATGTCCCTTATTTATTTCGGCTTAGTGGGTGGTTGGTCGCGCCAACCACGGGGTTTATCTTGTTCGGGACTGTTCAGTAAGGAATGGTTCCGGCCTTGTGTTGCAGGGGATGAAGGGAGTAGTCCTCGGTACGGTGATCTAGGCCCCGTACTGTGACAGGTGGTACCCCAGTGCCTAGTCATTGTTGGAAATCCATTCTCCCTACGAGCCTTGTACGAGTTTTGTTTGTATTACCCACTTTGGTGGCTAGTAGCTGGAATTTAATCATGTAACAATTTCGGCTATTTTATAAGTATTTGTATATAGACCCTATTATAATATCAGAGGATTTCTATAAAAATTGTTTTAGCTATCGTAAGGTAAAAACCCGACATGTTTATTTGTGGCATGGTCTTACGAGATGCTTTTATTTTCAAAGAATTTTTGAAACTTTAATAATCAATTGAGTGTGATTTTCTCACGCTAGTATTCCAGACTGACTCGGGTATTATTTAACTGTAATGCTCGGGTCAGACCGAGTATTATAGGATACAGGATATGATGCTGTGGAACTCAGGAGACGAGCTGGATGACGATTACGTATTCTCGTACTTATATATATTTATATTTCCGCTGTGTTTGAGTTGTTGTGTACCTTGAGTTGTTGTGTATCCATTGTATGTTATTGATGTGAGTTGTGACTGATGTACTCCGATGATGTAATATATGTAAACTGATATATTTGATTTTGAGTAAAGATTATTTATTATCTATTATATTTTATTCCGCTGCGATGGTTAGATTCTGATGTTGATTTTGTTTTCTCTTCTTCTACCTCTTCTTCTTAAACCCAAATGGTTCATATTTCTGTACAACTTGAGTTGTTTGTTGTAGAATAGTGTTGACTCAAGGGGTACGGATTTGCGGGCTGTTACAGAATTTGTACCAGAAGTGCTATCAAATTTGCTGAAATATGTAAAATTTATCCATGTATCGGTCCCCCATTGGGCTATTTATGTCATATCAGCACAAAAATAAGAAGAGTGGAAGTAACTTGTATCAATAGCACCACATGTCTCACTGACAATATGCCAAATCATCAGTCGTCTAAAGGTTCTTAGTCCCCCAAAGTTGCCACTCATCACGTGCTAAGAATCCAATGATGTAATTTTTCTATAATAAGCATGCACCCTCACATAAGATGAGGGTAGTTTTCTGAATTCTCTTCTTCCTAATTTTTTATTATTTGTAAAATCTTGATTTTGTAATTCCGTAGATGCCCAAATAAAACTCTTAACAGTTGTGACAAAGGATTTCTAAATTTTATATTTGCATACTTGTTCTTGAGGATCTCCTCCTGTATAAGTTTCATCTAGTGTCTATCCTAGGATTTGAAAGTTAAATCAAATTTTACACCTAACACGTGTTATCTGTTAGTAACATCTGTTAACTTTTTTTTAATAAGAGCAACGTTATTAAAAAGCAATTTTACCTTTTCTTTTTGATATGTATCTACATGTAGGAATGAAGAAAGGATGGGTTTTCATAACACACCGAGGGTTTTTCATAACACACCCGAGACCTGCCTCGTAGAGCCAGTATGGATTTGAATTTTTACCCCAATCCGATGTTGAAATATTAAACTTGATTTGTTAATTTCTAGAAGTTTCTTATTATTAAAGTTTCTAGAATCTTTTTGTATTTGATAGAATTTGGTGAGAGCTCTAGAATTTTATATTAGTTGCTAGACATAAGAATTATATAATAGTTATGTTTCTAGAGTTGCCTAAAGAGTCATTTCTAGAGTTGTCAAATGAGTCATGTTTCTAGAGTATTCTATATCTAGAACCACTACACCAAAACAGGCAAATTCTAACATTTATAAGTGTTACAAATAATTTCAGTAACACTTTTTAAGTGTTACTAATGGACTGTGAGGAATGGAGTGGCCAAATTTGTAACACTTATAAGTGTTACAAACATACGTATTACTAACACTTATAAGTGTTGGTACCTAAATATACGGTAACGCTTATAAGTGTTGGTAACGAAATATAGAGTAACACTTATAAGTGTTGATACCTAAATATACGGTAACACTTATAAGTGTTGGTAACGAAATATAGAGTAACACTTATAAGTGTTGATACCTAAATATACGGTAACACTTATAAGTGTTGGTAACGAAATATACGGTAACACTTATAAGTATTGGTAACGAAATATACGGTAACGCTTATAAGTGTTGGTACAGAAATATACGATAACGCTTGTAAGTGTTGAAAAATGATTATTTAGTAACACATATATATATACACCAAAACTTAAACGCAAGGTTTAAATATAAACACTCTGCAAATAATGGTTTTCATATCACAAATAATTTATCATACATATTCAATGCAAAGTTTAAACGCTCTGCAAATGTAGTATAATATACCATAAACAATTGTTTACATATCTAAAATACCATAATGTCATATATTCAGATATTATTACAACATAAGCTTCAAATTTTTTTTTCAAAATACACTTAAAGTTTAACTTACGGTTAACCTAACCATTCCTGATCATCCACTCTAAACTCTAATGGTTTTGAATATTCTTCAACGTCCAATACAACAATCCAAAGCGTCCTTCTTCAAGTTCCTGCATTTAATATAAACACTCGATAAAAACGTATACCTTCAAAAGCAAAAGGTTAAAGACTGAATTACAACTTAGGTTCTAATTTTTTTTGTATTTATGAATTCGCAAACTTAGTATGCAAAATACATGTTAATCAAACTCAATTTGCATTTGCGAATTGAGTTTGCAAACACAATTTGCATCGATTTTGCTACATGCTCAGTTTGTGTGTTCATTTTGCACGCTTGGTTTGTGTGCTCAGTTTTGCAAACTAAGTTTGCATGCTTAGATTTGCAAATTGGTTGCATGCTTGGTTTGCAAACTCTGTTGCATGCTGGCAGCTTCAATCGTTAAAAATAAACATGACGGTAAAGATTTGCTAACGTGGAGTGTGTTGTAATACTAGTATATCAAGATCAAAGATGATATCTCTTGCAAAGTTGATAGTAGTGATGATTCAAAAACCTTCAATAGATTATAAGAAATTATGTAGAGTGATTAGTGTTTGGAAACTTGGGTCCTGATTTTATATAAATTATCGTTCAAAATATGTAAAGTTGATAGTCGTGTTCACGCTAAACATGTTGCAACAACTGAGCATTGTGTCCAATTGCAAATGCAACTAGGCTAATGAATAATTCCACTAGTGCATATTACTAGAATACATGATGACTATTATATAGTTCGCATCGCATCAAGACAATAGATTTATATTCAATACCTGAACAATTCATCTCACATAAATTTTCCTTCCTTCACTTACTCAAAAGGTTCCAGTAGCAAATTAATAGATCGACTCTAGAAAAGAAAAAACTTAAAATCATTAGTGGACCTCAAAACAATCAACTTGACCAAAAATGTGAGAAAAAAATTATAGTTCAAATATTCTTGCAACCTGAAACAACATCATCCATCGGCCTGATCACTTGCAACAACATCCCGAAACGTACATCATTTCATCCCAAAATGGTCACTTGCAAAATCCCACTGCTTCCTACCACAACAATCCACAACCCCCTTCATTTCTACCCCCTCTGCACACTTCTTCCCTCTGCAAATACCCCATGTTTCTACTCCTCACCATCAAACTGTTGCTTAACAACCATCCTCCTCATACCATCAACCTCCACCTCAATTCAACTTGCCATACATTACTGTCACTAATAAGCTTCTACCCCCTGACCACAACATTCAATCTGCCTAGCCAAATACACGGTCCACTACCTTCCAACTACATACAAAACTACACCATTTACAGCATTCTTCCCTTTCCCTGATAACATTACAAACATCACTTGCCAACACCTTCTACAAGCATCACCTTCCATCACTGCCTAATATAACAACAAACAACACAACAACCCCACCCCCCTCCACTGCTCGTATTTCAACACCGACATCCCTGCTTCTATCTGTCATTCAAACCACTCATAACACAGTGCCACTCATACAACATTTCTACAATTTATATCACCCAATAACATAGTGCCATACATTCCTCCTTACACAGTGCCATGCATTCCATCCAACTACATTCACCAAACTAACACCCATCATCACCTATACCGCTATCACACTGCAATAGTGCATTGCCATCCACCACGTCATCACCCATACCCCTACAACTGCTGCTACTGCTCCATTAACCCCTGCTACATACATACCATATAACTGACTTCACAGTTACACCACTGCCAGAACTTCACACCAACTACCACATACTTCTTACCTCTACACTTCATATATCCCCGACTTCTACACACCCCTATTCAAAACTATCACCAACCCCCTTCATCTTCTCAGATAAACTGCCTTCAACATACACTGCCGTGCCACCCTTGACCAGCAACTCCACACTTTCCTCCCACTTCACCATTTCCTTGCAAACTTCAGACCGCTTTCTTGAAGCACACTGCTCCATCACAGCAACTTCCCACCTGCAACTTCACCTTTGTCTTAGCTCGTTCATCCCCCATCTGCTGTCAGTTCATTTCCCAACTCCACCACTCATCTCCATCTCACAACATCAAAGCAAACTGCTATATACATCACTGCCATACTTACATATAATCACCGCCTATCTCTGACTATCTCACAACTTGCCTATCTCTGTAATCAACTGCAAATTTGTTATCAACATCAAAACTGCATAGAAAAAGTATCATCAGCACCGCATATCAAAGTATCACCACTGTGCAGCCACAATCTATACCCAACATAACACCACCATCACTGGACACGACTGCTGTGACAATAGCTCAACCAAACAAACTTAATACCAACATCAGTCATCTCCTCCAAATCATCCACCAATACAAAACCTCGCTGACTACTCTAATACACTCACCACACAACTCATCCAACCACACAACTCTGCCTGCTCAACTTGTATGCTGCCTCAAAAATACATTTCATCATCTCACTGCTAAACTAAGAATAATGTTTAGTATTAAGTAATTTTTTCACCAAGAATAATATCTTAGTTGCACTAAGCTAGTACCACGTAAATAAATAATGCCACATCATGCAAATCACTTATATTTGGATGCTCATGTGAATTTTTTTATCTAAATCTATTCAATAATGGTGTATATCCTAGTTTATTTAAATTTAGATCATACTACAATTACAGATATGCTACAGAACTGGTACTAATTTAGATTATAGCCAACAGGTGAAAACAATATAAATTAAAGGACCATTATATCGGTATATCAGCCTCCCATACTTATCTGATTCAAATTCAAGGTGTCAAAAGTATTGGTATTCACGGTTCATATGCAACGTATCCTCAATATTTACAGAAAACTTTAGGATCATTTGGTATTTCTTGCTATGTACTTGACTTCATCATATATCTTTTGTAGCTAAATTGCAAATGAGGTTCCTAAGTTATGTGCAACCTCCTCATGAAACAAAATTTCATAACCTTATATGCGACTAACACTACACATCATGATTATTCTATCGAAAGTGAGAGTTGGCTGAAAGTAGTACATTGATTATCTTAATTAATGATTCAACATGATGTTGCTAAATGATGAATTACCCAATTTCAAGATATCTGCACTAATAATAAAAAAAAATCTCCCGCATATAACTATACAAAGTAGCATTAAAACCCATTCTTTCATTAAAGTAGAGTTAATTCCAAGACCGATGCACAATGTTGCATTGTAGTAACCAGGGTAATGAAAAAGGAGAAAGTTCTTGGTATACAAAAAAGATTTTTAAAAAACTGCTGTTATGATGCACTTGAGTAAAAATTGAATATAATTGTCATGGTGTGACAAAGGAGTGATATTAATGGTCTACCGAAAAATGAAAAAAATCTAGCATCCTTATCAACATATATAAAATAATTGATTTTGTTTTCCTTATTCAAGCATCATCGCTGCGGTCAATAAGCAATCAATCAGATATTCAATGGGATATTGGTATGGACATTCATTCATTCATTTTGTTAAACAATGAAGTGGTGGGAATATAAGAAAATAAATGATGTCGAATTTATGTTCTTCCAAGACAATTATAAATCAAATCATGCAAAATTATATACCAGAGGTACTAATTCGAAGGAGAGAAAGAACATATGCAATATTTATAGAAATTGAAATAACCCAAATATTGAGAACAACTTAAACCCAAATGTTGAAGCTGGCCATTTGGTAATAACCACTCATGCTAGTTTCCTTTTTATTTATTGTACTTCCAAGAAAGCCCATAAATCTGTTATTTACACCAATTGATACTATCGACACCTTATTTTATGGTACACAGGAAAAATATACACTAAGCAGTAGGCTTAACAGCATAGTAAGAAGCTAAACTAATTTGTTCCCAGCGGATCCTGACTAGTAGACTCAAATATTTTTGATGTCCTTTGAAATGCCATTTCAAAGTAAAGCTAGCTTCAACAGTGGCTCATTCTACACACTTGCACAGTGGAGAACATCATGCTCACCGTTGATTAGAATGAGAATTATCCACTTTTCTTTGGGAAAACCGAAGAAATAATTGTTTTTATTTTCCATCTAGACCACTACTTAACTCTAATATCTGAAATGAAATTCTCCTAAATTCCATATTTTCAAATTCCATTTGTCAATAACTCTCATGCATTTTAGTTTTCATTTGGTCGACGCAGATTTTTCATCACTAGTTTTGTTCTCAACCTTACAATTTCTGGCATCGATGGTATCGAATCCAATTCAGCTTCACAGTTTCAGCAACAACCACATTTTCTAAAAACATGCGGCAACATGAACCTAGACCTAGGTAGCACGATCTACTTGTTGGGACGTGCATATAGCAAGAACACATTTGAATGTTGATTTTAGCTAGTACATGATCCCTCAAATAGACTAGCTAAATTTAACTATCATATGATTAAAAACAGTTAAATACTACAGTGAGAAGAATAAAAGGAAAAAAACAAACCAATCAAACAATTAAAAAACATGTAACAACAAATAGTTTAATCCTGAAGAGTGTTAGATAAAAATCATATAGTTTTTAATGATATTCTCGAAGGACTCAAACTGTTACCAACTATCAGAATATAAATGAGTGCTAGTTCAATGGATTGAGTTTAAGTAAATTACTGCACAGTTCAAATTGGTGATAAAATAATTGAAAACTTCAAATTACTAAACTGTTCAAGGTGAGAATAAGCTGAATTAAAACATTCACTTTCCATCTTGAATAAAGAAAACATTAAGGAAAAGAACTGAGAACGGATAGAGCATATCAGAATGTGGTAAAAATACGTAATGATAGAATTTTATATCATTAAGACAACACAAATCAATTATCTAACAATGAGTATGGTTTAACTATATACGTTTCAATGTTTTTCTACCTTGATCAGCTCCGCTACTTGTAGAAATATGTGTATGATATAGGAGTGTGATCAGACTAAAATTTGGAGCCAGATATAGTTTGTTTTGGCGAGAAATAAAGTTTGTTAGTTCTTCTTTTGTCTTTTTCTGGATTTTCAAAGTTTGTTTTTCTTTTATTAAAAATAGGAATTCTGTTAAGAGTGTGGTGTGAGAGCTAGCTTGTTGGCCAAGCAAAGCTTATTATAAAAGCAATGAAGTTGTAATATTCCAGGGACATAAAAAAATGAATAAAAACTTCCTCCACTTTCTATTTTTCCTGCTCTAACGTCTCTGCTTCTCTTCCATCATCTTTTGTTTCCTTCTTAATTCATATTTTGCACCATTTTACAGTATTATTTGAATTCAATTCATATCAGTGTACTCCCACTTTCAATGATATCGAGCGAATTCGATCTATCACCAGTGACCTCACTTCCTAATATTTTTCATCCTTTAAGTACTTTTAGATTTCTAAGCAAATGGAAAACATAGGTAAATGCAGACGATATGGTTGCATAAATATTATTTCTTCTATGCATCTAATTAAACGGTTAACGTACAAAGTGGTTACACGGACAAAAACATAATGATGAACAAATTGCAAAATTTGATTTTGAGTAACAAATTTTATATGTAGAAGCATCCACTGACATCTAATATTAGGGCACTAAAAAACAAAATTATTGGATTTTTAATAGTAGCGACTAACTACTATTATAGAGAACGAAAGTCATACACATCTAACAAACAGTTTACCTAAAAATTGAACAACATAAAGCAATTCAGGTGAATCTTGAAGTTCTCATTCCTATGTTCATAGTTTATTTCCATATGCTTATGTTATCAACATGTTTGAAATATTTTTTTGGTTTTGTGAGCTTGTTGAAAATAGGAGAGGAAAATGTTTTCTTTTATGTGCAGGTCAAGTCAATTATATGAGTGTGAAAAGCTTGTTATGAAATTTGAAGGTAAAGGTATGTAATGCAACAATAAGGTTTTAAAACTGTAGATCAACAATATATATTAATATAATGAATCTTAAGATCAAATGAGAAGTAAGTATTTACCCAATATCTAATATGATGATTGGTACACAAATCCTGAAGCCTGCATCAATGTGATAAAAACTTAATAGGTTAGTGAAATCAAGCCAAGCTATTTGCGATCCAATAAAAGGGAAAAAAAATAAGGAACGAAATTTCCATATAGAAGGGTTAGGTGGAACGTTTTTTGGTACTTTCAAGGTAAATCTGATAACTTAAGAAGCCAAAAGTTATTTAATGTGAAATGTTTAAGATTAACACATATACCAAGTATTATCTTGTTAAGTAACTTAAAGACAAGAACTGAAGTACTCAACAAATAGCTATTGTGATTTCAAAAAAAATCAAGTTAGGTGATTAGCAAACCTTCATCGCTAAATTTACATTGGTCAGGTTGGCACAAAATTAAATAAGTTTGTATCAAATTTTGCTGATAAACTATATATTGTTAAATTCACTTTTGTTATTTTCTTTTGTTTACTCACTGTAATGTTAAAGACCTGGAAGAAAAACTCAGAATATGTTTCAATTTTACTTATAATCTTAAATAAGTTATTCACTGCTAATCATAACCTACTATTCTTCGGTCTATCATTAAAAAGACATGCATCATTAAAACAATTTAACCCAAAATGGGATCTGACTTTGATGGCAAAAACATATCATAACATTATCCATTTAAAGCATCTTGAAATCTATCATTTTTGTAGTTAATGATGTGCCTAAATTTAACGATTTTCCAAGTACATATTTTGATGGTATACCCCCTATATATATTTTACAACATCTATTTACTAAATAGCAAGCAGTTGCCATAGTTGTGAAAACGTATTCAGAAGGAAAATATCCTTAAATTTAAAAGTAGGATAGTAAACATCAATATTACACAAATGATATTCTGGTTTAGAACAAGAATAGATACTTCAAAGAACAGCAAGATAATTCAAAATCAAAATCTAACCTAAATCGATGTACCTGGAGATGACGCGCGGGATGGAATGAGAAATCGATAGTAGGATGTAGAGATGAAGCGGTTGGGAAATCGTTAGTAGAATGGGAAATCGCTACCTGGAGAAGAAATGGAGGAAGCGCGAAACGCGGGAACCCTAATTAAATTAAAACATAGGCGGCCGATATTGGAGATGGAAGGGAAAGCATTAGAAAGATAGTACGTATACAAGATTACACAAGGGTCCAATCTTTAGTGAGTTATTTACAAATTTACCAACTGTTCTAACACTTTTTTGTGTTGTAAATTATAACTGATGTGTTGGAAAGTTTATAAAAAAAACATTATTTTTATTTCCCAACACTTTTTTAGGTACTCTGACACTTTTTTATTGTCAATAGGCTGTAACGTTTATAAGTGTTGGAAATTAACAAATGGAAAATGTTGCAAAATCACTATTTTGGTGTAGTGAATGTTCTATTGAGTCATATAAATAGAGGAGCCCTCCACTCATTTTGTATCAATCAAGCAAGAAATAAATCATCAATAAAGAAAAGTTTTCCACAATAAAATAAAATAAAATAAAAAAATCCACTTTCTTATATTCTCTCTCTCTTTCTCCAAAAATATTCAACAAAGTGGTATCGGAGCGAGGATTTTAAAAAAGATAGAGATGGTGAATAATGGCATTCCCCTACAAGTTTCAATGCTCACCAAGAACAATTATGATAATTGAAGTTTAAGGATGATAGCTCTCCTTGGAGCACACGACGTGTGCGAGATAGTTGAAAATGCCTGTACTAAACATGAGAATGAACATGGTTTATCTCAAATTCAAAGAGATGGTTTGGAAAATCAAGGACAAGGGACAAGTAGGCTCTTTGTCTAATTTATCAAGCATGGATGATGATACCTTTGAAAAAATTTCTGGATCAAAGTCAGCCGAAAAAAGCATGGGAGAAGCTTCGAACGTCTTACAAGTGAGTTGATCAAGTCAAAAAGGTACATCTTCAAACTTTAAGAGGAGAGTTTGAAACTTTGCATATGAAAGAAGGTGAACTTGTTTCTGATTACTTCTCAAGAGTTCTGGTGGTTACTAATAATCTTAAAAGAAATGGTGAGAAGTTAGATGATGTAAGAATTATAGAGAAGATTCTTAGATTATTAGATCCAAAGTTCGAACATATTATCGCCATCGTTGAAGAAACAAAAAACTTGAAGACCATGTTAATAGAGGATTTTATAGGCTCATTGCAATCTTATGAAGAAAAGAAAAGGAAGAAGAAAGAGACTGTGGAGCAAGTCCTTAAGACACGGATTGATTTAAAAAAGGAAGAAAGTAATTGAAACCAACAAAGATGGAGTGGTGACCAAGAAAGAGGAAGAGGTCATGCATATCGACATGGACGAGGTTGGGGGCCAAACTATGAAAACAACAACAGCAACAACAATAAAAGAGGAGAAAGCTCAACAAGAGGTCGTGTGAGAGGAAATTCAAGGTATGACAAGTCACGTGTTAAATGCTACAATTGTGAGAAATTTGGACATTATGCTTCTGAATGTAGAGCTTCAAAGCATAATAAATTTGAAGAGAAGGCCAATTACGTTGAAGAAAAAAGCCAAGAGGATGGTACATTATTACTGGCTTACAAAGAAAATGAAAAAAAAGAGAAAAACCAATGGTACCTAGATAGTGGTGCAAGCAACCACATGTATGGAAGAAAAAATATGTTTGTAGAGCTTGATGAATCAGTGAAGGGCATTGTGGCATCTGAAGATGAATCAAAGATAGTAGTGAAAGGTAAAGAAAAGTTTCTTATCCGATTGAAGAATGGAGAACACCAATTCATTTCCAATGTTTACTATGTCCCAAACATGAAGTGCAACATTTTGAGCTTAGGACAACTCATAGAGAAAGGTTATGATATTCGATTAAAAGATAATAATCTTTCTAGAAGAGATGGTGCAAATAACTTCATTGCAAAGGTACCAATGTCAAGAAATAGAATGTTTATGCTCAACATTCAAAGTGATGTCGCACAATGTCTTAAGGTGTGCTATAAAGATACTGCTTGGCTTTGGCATCTTTGTTTTGGACATCTTAACTTCGGAGGACTAGAGTTGTTATCCAAGAAGGAAATGGTAAGAGGATTACCATGTATAAGCCATCCAAATCAAGTGTGCGAAGGATGTTTACTTGGAAAGAAATTTAAAATGGGCTTTCTAAAAGAGTCATACTCAAGTGTTAAAAGACCGTTGGAATTCATACATACGAATGTATGTGGTCTGATCAAGCTAAGTTCACTTGGTAAGAGTAACTATTTTCTTTTTTTCATCGATGATTTTTGAAGAAAAACATGAGTGTATTTTTTAAAAGAGAAATCAGAGGTTTTTGAGAACTTCAAGAAATTCACGACCCATGTTGAGAAGGAAAATGGTCTTATGATTAAAGCCATGAGATCTGACCGTGGAGGAGAGTTCACATCAAAAGAATTTTAAAAGTATTGTGAAAATAATGGAATTAGACGACAGTTGACAGTGCCTAAATCCCCCTAGCAAAATGGAGTAGCAGAAGGGAAGAATAGTGCAATTCTTGAAATGGCAAAGAGCATGCTTAAAAGTAAGAGATCGCCAAAGGAATTTTAGATGGAAGCTGTGGCATGTGCGGTTTATCTATCAAACCGATCATCAACAAGGAGTGTATAGGGAAAGATACCACAAGAAGCATGTAGTGGAAGGAAGCCGGGTATTTTCCATCTAAGAGTCTTCGGAAGCATAGCTTATGTACATGTCTCAGACGAGAAGCGAAGCAAATTGGATGACGAAAGTGAGGAATATATTTTCATCGGTTATGACACCAACTCTAAAGGATATAAGCTCTACAATCCTGATACGAGGAAGATAATAATTAGTCGAGATGTTGTGTTTGATGAAGAAGGAGAATGGGATTGGAGATCACATAATGAAAATTACAACTTCTTTCCATACTTTAAAGAAGATGAAATACCATAACCAAGAATCGAGCAATTAAGGAAGGAGCCTACTTCCCCACTAGTTTCTCCTACCACAAGTTGTCAAGAAGATGAGAGCTCAAGTGAAAGGGCTCCAAGCTTTAAAAGCCTTCAAGAAATTTATGAGGTAACAGAAAATCAAGACAATCTTACTCTCTTTTGTCTATTGGCGGATTGTGAGCCTATAAACTTCTAAGAAGCTTTGCAAAACAAGAATTGAAAAAATGCTATGGACGAAGAAATTAAGGCCATCATGAAGAATGACACATGGGAGTTAGCTTCACTTCCAAAAGGACACAAGGCGATTGGTGTGAAGTGGGTATATAAAGCAAAGAAAAATTCCAAAGGAGAAGTTAAAAGATACAAAGCAAGATTGGTGGAAAAAGGCTATAGTCAAAGAGCCGGCATTGACTATGATGAGGTATTCGCTCCAATCGCTCGACTAAAAACTGTTAGACTAATAATCTCTTTAGCAGCTCAAAATAGTTGGAAGGTACATCAAATGGATGTGAAATCTGCTTTCTTAAATGGAGTTCTTGAAGAAGTTTATATTGAGCAACCACAAGGCTATGAAGTCAAAGGAGAAGAGGACAAAGTTTTAAAGCTAAAGAAGGCACTTTATGGGTTGAAACAAGCTCCAAGAGCTTGGAATGCTCGAATTGATAAATACATCCAAGAGAGAAACTTCATCAAATGTCCATATGAGCATGCACTCTATATTAAAATCCATGATGGTGATAATTGATTATATGCTTGTATGTAGATGACTTGATCTTCACAGGTAGCAATCCAAGCATGTTTCAAGAGTATAAGAAAGAGACAACGAAAGAGTTTGAGATGACTGATACTTGGCTCATGTCTTATTACCTCGGCATTGAAGTAAAACAAGAAGATAAAGGCATTCTAATCACTCAAGAAGGCTATGCTAAGGAAGTATTGAGGAAGTTCAAGATGGATGACTCTAATCCAGTTTGCACACCAATGGAATGTGGAACCAGGTTGTCAAGGTATGAGGAAGGAGAAAAAACGGACTCAACACTCTACAAAAGCTTGGTTGGAAGCTTGCAATATTTAACGTGTATAAGACATGACATTCTATATACTTAGGAACTGTGAGTCGATACATGGAGAACCCAACAATAACTCATTTGAAGGCAGCAAAGAGGATTCTTCGCTATGTTAAAGGCACAACAAACTTTGGATTGTACTACTCTATTTCTGATAATTACGAACTTGTTGGATATAGTGATAGTGATTGGAGTGAAGATATGGATGACCGAAAAAGCACAAGTGGCTTCGTGTTTTACATGGGAGATACAGCCTTCACATGGATGTCGAAAAAACAGTCGATTGTCACTCTTTCCACATGCGAAGCCGAGTATGTATCTGATACTTCATGTGTTTGCCATGCAATTGGTTGCGAAATCTACTAAAGGAGTTGAAATTGCCATAAGAGAAGCTGACCAAGATTTTCGTGGACAACAAATCAGCAATTGCTTTGGCTAAGAATCCAGTTCTTCATGATCGAAGTAAGCATATTGATACACGCTACCACTATATTAGAGAGTGTGTCTCCAAAAAGGATGTGCAATTAGAATACGAGAAGACACATGATCAAGTAGCTGATATCTTCACCAAGCCTCTCAAGCATGAAGATTTTGTCCGGTTGAGAAATCTGCTTGTAGTCACAAATCAAGTTTAAAAGGGGTTTTGAAATATTAAACTTGATTTGTTAATTTCTAGAAGTTTATTATTATTAAAGTTTCTAGAGTATTCTTGTATTTGATAGAATTTGGTGAGAGCTCTATACTTTTATATTAGTTGCTAGAAATAAGAATTATATAATAGTTATGTTTCTAAAGTTGTCAAAAAAGTCATTTCTAGAGTTGTCAAATAAGTCATGTTTCTACAGTATTCTATATTTAGAATGTTCTATTGAGTCATATAAATAGAGGAGTTTTTCCCTCATTTTGTATCAATCAAGCAAGAAATAAATCATCAATAAAGAAAAGTTTCCCACAATAAAATAAAATAACTCATCTTTTTTATATTCTCTCCCTCTTTCTCCAAAAGTATTCAACATCCAGGACCTGTGCAGGTCAAGGTAAGATCCAACCCGTCTCAAGATTTGGTGCAATTTGCATTATTCTCTTCAAAATTATCTTCAAAATGGCATATACTTGTATTTTTGTGTAAGAAATTTAAATGGTTAGTAATAAGTTATATATGAATAGCAATGAGTATACGATGACAAGGAAAAATATCAAATATTAAGGTAGTGTTTTGTTTGAAATTGAATTTGATGTATTGCGTTTTCAGAATAAATCAATAAGTTTTTAGTGAAAAATGAACATGACAATGGACTTATTACTGCACTGCATGGTACTTAACGCTGTTATATATATTACGTTAATTATATTACAATGCAGTGTGCAAAGTGATAATAAACACAGACCTAACTTTACGTATCAGATATATTCTACAATATATATAAGGTCATAAATTTTGAACACATTTGAAGGTGCTGAAAGATTAATCATTTGCTTTCTTCTTCCCTCTCTCATTTATTTTCAAATAAATATATCCATCTCCCACCCTCTTGGTGTTAATCTATTTCTGGAAATGGGTTCTTGCATTTCAAAATCAGATGATAAGAGAAATCAGGCCAGTTCAAGTTCAGGTATTACTGATAAAAATTGTCAAAGATTTTCCAAGTTTGTGCTTGTTTACTATTTGTTAATGTCTAAAAGATCTTTATTTTGGTCTTTATTCCCTTTTTTTGTACCGTTAAAGAAACCCATCTGTATTTAAGTTCTTGAAATATATTTTATGATGTCAACATAAATTATGATCTTGGTGACACTTGACATAAATGTCAGTTTCCCATATTTTTGTTATGGTATTCTTCAAGAAATCCCTAACTTTATTTTATCCTACATGAGAACATTTTCCTGGATAGTATAAAGTTAGTTGAAACATAAAAAAAAATTCCATTATGAGTGTTGTTAACGAAGAAGTCCAGTACGAACTATTCTGCAACCATTCTATATATGCATTGATTTCAGACTGATAGATTAAGCTATGAATATTACCTCTTTTTAGTGATTTTCACTGCATTTACATATGTTACATCTGTCAATTGTAGTGGTAAACCTTATACTCATAGAGAGAGAAAACATATTTCCTGGGTTTTATGTGGACAATATTGTTTCAAGGTGATTTTTTATTTAAACATATATAGAAACCTTTGCGCTTTTAAAAGAGTAAACATATTTCTTGGTTTCTTATGTAGACAACATCATTTCAATGTGTTATATTTTCTTCTTCTTTTCTCAGGAAAAAAAAAACTTTCCATGCATTACCCTCTTTTTTTTTCTTGATTAATAGGAACAGCTGATATGAAGTATTTGAACTTTGCAAGGCCATTCTGATCGAAATGCTCATTTATGGAGTGTATATAATTTATATACTTAAATTACGTCCTTTATGTGGCGTGTTAGTAACAATTTGAAGTCAAATGCTCACCTCACTTCTTTTCTGTGATTAAACAAATTCCTTTACTTATGTTTGGACTCAGTAGAAAGTGGTCCATGAAAAATTTTCATTGCTAACTTTTGTTTGGATTGAACAGCCACTGGTTCTGGGATATTTTGCGTACATGAATTGGCTGCCTCCTGCAATAATTACAGTGATCGTTATTTATTGGGAAGTGGTCGGTTTGGTCCAGTTTATAAAGGAATCTTAAAGCCCACTGGTCAGGTATATTTAAAGCCATGTATTGTGTCATGGAAGATTGAAGTTTATTTGTGTTAATTATCAACATATTATACATGTAATAAAACATCTTTCGAACTATTTCTTCTGTTAATAGCTTGTGGCTATAAAGAAGCTTCTTTATATTGCTGATGGCCGTCACAGTTTACAAGCATTTCTTGCTGAAGCAAGGATGTTAGTCGAGCTTCATCATCCTAACCTTGTTAGTACTATTGGATATTGTGGCAATGTTGTAGAAAGACTTTTAGTATTAGAGTACATGCCTCTTGGATCTCTGGATGACCATCTCTTCAGTAAGTACCACATTTGTATTTGTGGATATGCATGCAAATTTCTGATGATTATGATATGACTGATGACCTGACTTTAACACATTACAATATAACCTGCTTCATAATATCATGTAACATAAGTAACATGACATGATTAATAGAATCTCATGGTGGGAGTAGTCTATATAAAGTCCCCTGCATACAATTTCATCTCAGTCCATTTCGATTTGAAATTCATGAAGTTGTTCCATCATTAGTTGTGTGTGAGTACGAAAAACAGTGAGTGAAAATCAACAGATGAAGAAGGTGGTATCTTAACTTGCATATAACTTCCATATGGAGCATACTCTCTAATGAATCTACATATATGACAACATGCTGTTCGATTTTCATAGGACATAATTCAGAAATGCAACCTCTAGATTGGAACACTCGGATGGGAATAGCTTTGTGTGTTGCCCATGGATTGGAGTATTTGCATTGTAAGCGGGGTGCACCACTTATTTATAGAGATTTGAAGTGCTCTAACATACTACTTGGTGAAGGGTACCATGCAAAATTATCGGTTTTTGCATTGGCTGAAGAAGGACCAGTTGACACTGAACCTGTTGGTAGAATAACTGTAGTGGGATCTAGTGGATATGTTGCTCCTGAATATGCTAGAACGCGAACATTGAATGTTAAATTTGATATATATGGTTTTGGAGCAGTGCTTTTTGAAATTATTACTGGAAGGAGATTTAGTGAATTTGTCAAGGGAGAAGACAAAGATTTAACTGCTTCGGTATGTGCTTACTTATTATGCTTCTCTCTAAGTGTTAAAAATAAAGGTTGCACATAGAACTTTTGCTTCATTCATAGGTCTGAATGTAAATATGTAATGCATATGATACTAGCCAGAGTTCGATGCTGGTTAACTGTTTGCCTATTGGTGTGAGAATCACAAGAATTTAAAACCTTTATATTTTGATCAGTTTGCAAAACCATAGGAAGACCAAACGTATTTGAATGCTGCTCATAATAAGTTCTAATCAAAGATAGCTTAGGTTGCGATTATCCCAAGAATTTTCTATGATGGAGTGGCTACCATACCAGTTCCAAAATTCATGGTGAAGTTTTGTGATTTCAATTTGTTGTATTACCAGAATTTAAACAAGGACCATATCTGACTTTAGGTCAGTAGCCATATTTGAATGTTTTTCGACCTATAAATGCTCAAAGTCAATTCTGACATTGGAAATCAATGATATCAACTCTATATAGGAAATCCACCTATAAAAGGAAACTAAATTTGATTTCAACCGCATTTCTCCAAACATGATTCAATTATCAGATTTTAGTATGAAACTCAAGTTAAGTTGCAGTTAGGAAAAATAAATCATCAAATTCATTCTGAAACACTAAATATCGGAATACTTAATTTGAATTTTCAATTTGAATTTCATTTCTTTCAAAACAATATAAATATAAAAGAAGGTTTGTCTTCTTTCTTCACTCTCCTATTTTTTTAGATTTTTGTTTTGTTTTGTTTTTAATACAATTTTAGGTTTTTTGTTTTTGTTTCTTTGTTTTTTTTTTTGCAGTTTTGAGTAGAGAAGCTCAAATATCAAATTCGTTCTCAAAAATAGTAACTATTTCAACGTATGGAGAAACCTATTCTTTACATTTATTACATACTTGGAAGTCTCTTATCAAATAGAGCAAAACTTCTAGCATAGAAGCATGCATACAGCTAAAACATGAATCCTTCGAAATTTTGAACATACAGTTCATGATTTTAATCTAGTTTCAATTCGAAATTTGAATTTTATGATCTACGATTAGTTTCATGTTTTGAAAACATTGAAGGAAAATCGCATTCCAAATTTTAAACAATAGAAAACTACAAGCTGTATGCACATAATCTATGCTACTCCAATCATAACCATGCGTTTTTACTGTGCTTTGCACCTAGACATGTTCTTGTCTTATACTTGTATATCTTCAGAAACATAATTATATATTTACTTATTTAGACATACATTCTTTGTAACATTAATTTTATATTGCAGGTACTGCTGAATATGGCAGATCCTTTGCTTGAAGGCAACTTCCCAAGAAATGAATATTCTAAAGCTGCAGCTATAACAGAAAAGTGTTTGCAGGCAGATCCTGATACAAGGCCTGTAATAGGTGAAATTGTTCATGAACTTAGTAACCTCTCAGAAGCATCAATATGTAATATAATGTAAATGGCAATAAAATTTAGAATTTGTTGCTTCAGATTTGACAGGCTTTTTATGTATAAAAAAACGGATAAGAAGCATAGTAAAAAAAAATTGAAGCATAGTTTAGTGGAGATGCCATTGATTGATTATGTTTCTTTTCTTTGTTAAATTAGTGGATTACTCCCTAGTTAAGTGGTGTTTATATATACAGATAAGAAGCTGTTTTCTTTTTACATATTTTGTTTAAATAGAAAATAAATGCTGACAGCTTATTGTGTCAAAATGAAGGTTTGAAATTTCGGTTTTCTATTCCATTCCGGTCATTTGAAAATTTTATAATTTCGGTTTCGTTTCAGAAATTCCAGAGATTTTGTTGTAATTCCGGTTCCGGATTTCATTACTTTTGGATATACTCATAAACATGCATTCCTTTTATTCCTAAACAAAATAGTTTCTACTAAAATTCAGCCTCCCTAAAGCTGGGTAAGCATGGAATATTTTCATTAACAGGATACAGTATTTTATTTAGTCCATAAATGTACAATTTAGCCTACAGATAAACCAAAAAGAAACATTCATTTTCAAAACAGAAGGCCCAAAAAGAAATGATCCAACATCAACATAGCCTACGTATTAAATATCAACTGCCCTGATCATTTTCATTCTACAACCTCCTCCTTCAAATTGACCCCTAACAATTTCATCAATAAAAAACGAGAATAAGCTCGGCTCCGTTTGTAGATCTAGTGGTTTCTGCCTGCTTAACAAAAAAAATTCCTCTAAACATGCTTGCTAAAATGTTCCAATTTGAAGCCCTAAAAACTTTTTAGTTTCTCTTGCTTGTTTGAATCTGGTACTTCCTTCCACATTTTTTGCATCCAAGTGTATTTTTATGTAAGAGGTGGGTTGATCAGCACTTTTGTTCATGATCTCAGGTTGCATTTCTTTATGGGATGATGAATGGTTTTGGCAAAGAAGGTGAAGTTAGAATGGTTCTTGTGTTTGCAGGAAACTGAAGTGTTGGAGTTTATTAACAAAAGAATGAAGTTATGTGATGTTTTTATGAGAAAGTGGAAGAACTGACACCAGACATGCACACTGATACTAGAAAATGTGCACAATTTTCTTGTACACAGAAAAAAATGGAGATTTGAATGTGAATTGTATTACAGATGAGGTATTGATTCAAGAAATGAAAATTTGGATTTGTACTCGTACAGATATATTAATCCGAATCAAGAATTTGTGATTGAATTTGCAGAAACTTCACTAATATAAGGTAAAGAAATATGATACTTAACAGTTTGCAAACACCCAGTTCAAATGAAAGAAAAAGGCCTATGAAAATAACATTAATATCAAGAAGTGCATCAGCTACTCAATATAACAAGAAAATGATGAATTGAATTGGAACAAAGATTGCAAACTTTGAATTGTCAATACAGTGAAGATTATAAGCAGCTGAAATATGTCAAGATAAGCAGCTGACAAATATATGAGAAAAAAAAAGACATTGACAGTAACTGAAACAAGAAATTGAAGAACAAAAAAATTAAGGCGGCAGATTCAGGGACAAGAGTTATATCACAGATGAATTATCAAGAACAGATAATAGCACTGTTATGAACAAAATATAAGTGAACTAAAGTGATAAGTATATGACATAAATTTTTACTCAACAAGGCCTTACAAATCAAGAATTGAGCAATAGGAATGCACAAATGAATTAGCAGGAACAAATATCAATCAGCTGACAATAAAATCACAATGAACATAAAGTGCAATTTTTTTTCAGAAATTTTCTTCACACCCTTTTAGCCATCAACACAACACTATATATATACATCACAGGGCATTATCACAAACAATTTGCACACACAACCCATTCAAGCCCAAATACCGTAGATGGCCCAGTACAACATATATCAAACATATACAAGAACTTGGATTTACAAAACACTGGTACTGTACCAAATACAACTTCTCACAACCCAAACTCCAGACGTATCCGTTGTGCATGTGCACACATGCACAGACTGATACGCTCCTTTATTTCAGTGCTCTGGCTTCAACCTCAACTGTATTCCCCTTTGACACCTTACAGGCAAACCCCAGTGGCTTCTTTGATGAAACTGTGATCAACATTGGCAGATCCGACATTACTTCCCCCATTTTATCACTTTCCCGAGGCAACTAACAGTCTTTCTTCTCCAAAATCATGGCTATCATCCCCTTGCTATTACATCTCCCCTCCACTTCAAGAAGGGATCTTGTCCCAAGGTCCAAGGTAGGAAATTTCTTTATCATCGGCCAATAATCTTCGCAAGTAGCTTCCTCTATAGGTTTCTCCTTCCACTTAATCTAAATATAAACTACAGCTTCATTATTTCTAGGTATCATTCTCCTATCAAGAATGCATTCAGGTTGTTCTACTATTTCCTCCACAAACTAGGGACGTCATCTTGCACAATAATAGAGCTTCCAACCTTCTTCAATTGAGACACATGAAAAACAAGATGTATTTTTGCAGTGGGTGGTAACTGATGCTTATATGCTACTTTCCCTATTTTTTCAATTATTTCATAAGGCCCGTAATATTTGGATGATAGCTTATAGGTCCTCTGGTTTCTTGTTGTTAGTTGTTTATAGGGTTGGAGTTTAAGGAATATCCAATCCCCTATCTCAAACTTCCTCTCCGACCTTCTCAGATCCGCATATTTTTTCATTCTTTCACGTGCTAGTCTCAGACTATCCTTCATATATTCTAACATGATATCTCTAGTAAACAACATCTCCTCTACTTGCTCTACTTTGGCTGTGTGCTAGACATAGGATATGAGAGTGGGTGGTTCAATACCATATACAGCTTTAAAAGGGATTGTGTTAGTAGAAACCTTCCATATTGTGTTATACCAATACTCCGCTAAGATTGTCCACTTACTCCATTCATGAGGCTTATGACAGATGAAGCATCTCAAATATCCTTCCAATACTTTATTTATTACTTCTGACTGTCCATCACTTTGAGAATGGTTGGCAGCGCTCAACTTTAAACTGCTACCTTGCCATTTGAAAAAGCTCTTGCTAAAATTTGCTTGTGAATATAGGATCTCTGTCACTGACTATGGTTTTGGGTAGGCCATGTAATTCAAACACACTATTAAAAAAACAGTTGCAACATCCTTGGAGGTATAGGGGTGGCTGAGGGGGGAAAAGTTGGCATATTTGCTTAACTGATCTACAACAACAAATATAATTGTGTATTCATCACTTTTTGGCAAGCCAGTGATAAAATCCATAGCTATGTTAGCCCATATCACTTCAGGAATAGGTAAAAGCTGTAGTAACCCAGGCAATAAAACATTTTCTCCCTTATTTCTTTAACACTGATCACACTCTTTCACAAAAGCTTCCACGTCTTTCTCATTTTTTTTACAGTAAAATACTTGTTTTAATATTTTTAGTGTAGGCTTGATTCCAGCATATGCCCTCCCAGAGGTGTTGAATGATGCTCCTGTATTAATGAATGTAGCAGGATTTTGAGGTGATGATCAACTAAATTTTTTTCCTTTGTAAAAAATTAACCCATCCACTACTTTATACTTGCCACTGCTGAGCTCATTATTCTGAACTTTATTGATATGCTTCTGATACCAAACAGTTGAATGTAATGCATGTTTAAGCTCCTGCAACCATGGAGTTTGTACCACTGATATAGCTTGTATTTCTGCTTCTTCCCAAACATCTGCTTCCTTTATTGATAATGCATATGCAATTATGTTCTCCTTTCCAGATTTGTATTCCACTTTATAGTCAAAGCCGTGTAATTTAATCAGCCATTTATGTTGCAGCCCTGTGTGTAATTTTTGTGGATAATAAAAACTTCAAACTTTGGTGATCAGTTTTAATAATAAACTGCCTCCCCATAACATTTTTTTGTAGCTAAACTAATGGCTAACAATTCTTTTTCGTATGTAGATAGTAATTGGTTCTTCCCATGTAGTGCTTTGCTCATGTATGCTATAGGCTTATTATTCTGAAGTAGTACTGCTCCCACACTATGGCCACTGTTATCACACTCGAGAGTGAAGGGTTGATTAAAATCAAGGATAAATAATATAAGGGGATTGGTTAGACAGTGCTTCAATTTCTCAAAAGCCTCTCTGGATTGTTCAGAACATTTGAAGGCATTCTTCTTTAACATATCTGCAAGTGGTTTAGCAATTTTCCCATGGTCTCGTATAAAATTCCTGTAGTAGCCAGTTAAACCCAGAAATCCTCTTAATGATTTTAAGTTTTTGGGCAGTGACCATTCCATTACAGCTTGCACCTTGCTTGGATCAACAGCAAGTCCATGGTAAGAAATAATGTGGCCTAAATATTCTAGTGTTTGTTTAGCAAAACTACACTTTGACAATTTTCACCAACATATTTTGTTGCAAAGTGTGGAAAGTAATTCTAAGATGATGGAGATGTTCCTTCCAGTTCTTGCTGTATACTAAAATGTCATCAAAAAAACACTAAAACAAATCTCCTCAAAAATATGGTTTAAAGACATGATTCATCAAAGACTGAAAGGTGGATGGAGCATTCACAAGCCCAAAAGGCATTACAAGAAATTCATAATATCCCTTATGTGTCCTGAAAGCTGTCTTATGCACATCCGCCTCACACATACGAACTTGATGGTACCTTGATCTCAGATCCAACTTTGAAAAATACATAGCCCCTTATAATTCATCAAATAGGTCATCTATCAGAGGTATATGGAATTTATCCCTAATAGTGCAGGCATTCAAGTTCCTATAATCAACACACAATCTCCACAAATCATCTTTTTTTCTAACCATGACAATAGGAGAGGGCTACTGCTGTGTCTAATCACTCCAGCTGCCAACAACTCATTTGTAATTTTTTCCAACACATTTTTTATATAGTATGAATGTCTATAGGGTTTAAGGCATATGGGATTAGTATTAGGGAGGAGTGGAATTTTGTGATCATGCTCTCTTTTTGGTAGTAGGAAGGGGTAATTTGAAGTGATTTCAGGATATTGGCCGAGGAGTTCTTGGATGGTAGAGGGAAGTGGCGAGGTATGTTCTTCTTTCGTATTAATCTGGAAGCATAATAACATAATCAATTGACCATGTGTAGTTTCTTTGTCTATAAATTTTTTACCTACAATCTTCATTTCTTCTTGACTAAGGCCTTGCCAAATATAGTATTTGTTATTGTATCGAAATTTAACTTGTAACTGCTCCAAATTTAGAGTCACATCACCCAAACTTTTCATCCACTGAGCTCCCAATACAACTTGTCAACTTTGCAGAGGCAGTAACAGAAGATCAACAAACATTTTGTACCCCTGACACTAGAGTGTCACATTCTTACATATACCTGAACCAGTTAGTTTCTCACCATTAGCTACAGTGACTTCATAAACTTTAGATTCATCTATAGTCAATTTTAATCTTTTGGCAAGCTACTCATTGATAAAACTCTGCGTCGATCCAGAATCTATGAGAACTTGCACTGGCTTCCTGTTAATGATCCCCTTCACTTTAATGATAGACAAGGCAAAAATGCCACATATAGCTTGCAAAGTAATATACAGTGCCTCTTCTGCTGCTACTTCCCTATCAGATCCATTTGCAGCATCATTAGAACTGTCTCCTATTTCTTCCTGTTCTTTCAGTGTCATTAGTCCTTCTAATACATAAACGTGTGGATTCTTACATTTATGATCCTTAGACCATTTTCCTTGCACCCACAACACAAATTTTGTCTTCTTATTTCCACAATCTGACTAGAAGTCAACCCTCTACTTCTTTCTATACTTTCAACAGTGGTATTGCATCCATCTCGAGAAACTACATTAAGGTGGGAAGGTACTGGGTCCTTGACATAGGTTGGGGTAATGTGGGTGGAGGTAGCTTTAGGGATAAGGGTAATGGAATGGCTAGTATTAGGGGGTTTATGGATTTTTCTTATCTGAATATATTTACTTTCAAACATTTTGGCTAATGCTACTGCTTCTTTAAAATCAACTGGCCTTGAAGTCATCCCATCATATATGATCTCCTCTTTTAACCTCCCAATGAATCTATCGAGCAAGAATTTAGGGGGTGAGGTTTCTACAACCGCTAATAATTGCTCAAATCGACTGAGATAAGCTCTAACAGCTGTGTGTTGCTTGAGTTGGGATAATGTTTCATATGGCCTTTCCATTTCCTCAGGGTTGAACCACACCAGAATTTCCTCTTTAAACACTGGCCATGATTCATGATTAAAAACAGTATTTATGTACCAATGATACCACTACAATGTTTCCTTTTTAAGATAGAAGGAACGAATCTCTACCCAATATTACTCCTCTGCTTGCTGAAATCTAAAAAATTGCTCTACCTAGCTCAACCAGTCAGCCACATCCTCATCACCAGAAAAACTGGGGAAGTCTAATTTATAAGTTGACAAGGGATTAGGGTATTGCACATTAGGATAATTGGGATTGGGGTTGTGATGATTTTGATATGAGTTTCTTGTTGCAAGAGGTTCTAGGTGTTAAATTTTGGTGATACAAAATCACAAAAAAAGGAAAGAAATATGCAAAAGAAAGAAATAGAAGATTTTGTTTCCCCTAATTAATAGACATATTGAGCATGTTTATTTCTTTCTCTAATTAGCTAATCAAATTATTTTTTGCCATCTAATGTTAACTTGGGCATTAAGTAATTGATTATATAAATAGAGACTAGAAGAGAGGGTAAACATATGGTGGAAAATCTATTTGTTAATTCCTTGTTCTCCATCTTTATTCTTCTTCTCCAACAATTTTAGCCATATAGATATTTGCTTCCTTTCTCAATTTGATTATTGGTTCAATGGTATTTTGTTTATTTTAGCTTTGTTCTATTAATTGTAAACAAAAATTTTGGTGAATCAATAAAGTGGGTGGTTGGGTGGAATATCTTGTCTTATTGCTTTTAATTTCAATTTCGTCTTATTTTTAATCCAAGTTATCTCTTTGTGATTTGGGTGACAAAGATCCGTTGATATAAGCTTCCGCAAAGCGCTGCCATTTTTTCACAACAGATTGGTATCAGAGCCAGGTTATCGCAAAGCTTAGAGTAATTTTGGATTGAAAAATTATTGATGTCGGATATGATTTCGTTTTCGAAGATGGCTATTTTGGATGGAAAAAATTGGGGTATTTGGAAGCCTAAGATGGAGGATGTTCTGTACCTCAATGATCTTCACGATCCGATTGATGGAGATGGAAAGAAGCCCTCTAATGTAGATGAGGGAAAATGGAAGAAGATGGATAAAAAGGCGATTGCTTTGATTCGCCAATATCTTGATGATTCAGTTTTCCATCATGTGGCTAGTTGTGAATCCGCAAAGGCTTTGTGGGATAAGTTGGTATCTTTATACGAGTCAAAGAGTGCTACTAGTAAGGCTTTTCTGGTTCGAAAGTTGGTACAACTGAGATTAGATGAAGAGAAGTCTGTTGCAGAGCATTTGAATGAATTTCAGGATGTAATAAATCAATTGGCAAATATGAAGGTCAATTTTGATGATGAGTTACAGGCTCTTTTATTGATGAGTTCGCTTTCAGAAAGTTGGGCAACTTTGGTTGTTTCATTGAGTAATTCCAATGCTAATGGAACTATCTCTTTGGAAACTGTTCGAAGCAGTCTTTTGAATGAGGAGCTTAGAAGAAAAGGGTCAGGTATGAAATCAATTCAAAGTGAGGCTATGGTGGCAAGGGACTCGAAGAAAGATAAAATTTGGAAGAAGAAAGATGCTAATGGTAAAGGTGTTATCACTTGTCATTATTGTAATAAGAAAGGTCACATACGCAGCAAGTGTTATGCTTATAAAAGAGATCAGAAAAAGGCTGCGCACGGTGATGCTAGTAGTGATGCACATGCAGGTTTTGCTGAAGGTACCGATAGTGATGCTTCTTATGATGTCCTCTTTAGTGAAAATAAGCCTTGGAAGATGGATTCGGGAGCCAGTTTTCACATTTGTAGAGATGTGAATTGTTTTTCTTCTTATAAGAAGATTGTCGACATGATTAGGACAGCCAATGGAGAAGAGCTACCGATTTATGGTATTGGATCTATCCGGTTTCGTATGCATGATGGTGTGGTTAGTGAAGTCTCTGGAGTCAGACATGTACCCACTTGTTCGCATAATCTTATTTCTCTCGGTCAGTTGGATCGCCGTGGTTGCACTTATGAGACTCAAGGTGGAGTTTTGAGAGTGAAGAAAGGTGGTCGTGTAAGGATGAGAGGAGTATTGGAAAAAGGAAACCTTTATAGCTTGGTTGGTTCTGTAGTAGACTATGGAAAGCGAGTGACGGTTGAAGAACCTAGTCCACAACAAGGTGGAGAGGTTAATGTGGTCACTGCTTATGATTCTAGCATTGAGGATCATATTTTAGGCACGGGTCTTCATGTTGATGATGCTCGGGGGATCGATAGTGATCAGGTAATGAGCTCAGATCGAGTGATAGACGGGTGTCGAGTTGCAAAATCCACAAAGAAAAGACCGAGATCTTTGTGGTATTACAAACATTTTTGAGACCAGATTTGTGTGGTGCACCTCATGTGGGAGATGCATCATTTGCAGTCGGTGGTAGAAGTTTGTAATTTGGTATGAATGAGATATATGGAGTTGTGATGGATCTAGATATGGCATGTTTGATATGTCGGAGATATGTGATTTTGCATCAAGGTGGAGTGTTAAATTTTGGTGATACAAAATCACAAAAAGAGGGAAAGAAATATGCAAAAGAAAGAAATAGAAGATTTTGTTTCCCCTAATTAATAGGCATATTGAGCATGTTTATTTCTTTCTCTAATTAGCTAATCAAATTATTTTTTGCCATCTAATGTTAACTTGGGCATTAAGTAATTGATTATATAAATAGAGACTAGAAGAGAGGGTAAACATATGGTGGAAAATCTATTTGCTAATTCCTTGTTCTCCATCTTTATTCTTCTTCTCCAACAATTTTATCCATATAGATATTTGCTCCCTTTCTCAATTTGATTATTGGTTCAATGGTATTTTGTTTATTTTAGCTTTGTTCTATTAATTGTAAACAAAAAATTTGGTGAATCAATAAAGTGGGTGGTTGGGTGGAATATCTTGTCTTATTGCTTTTAATTTCAATTCCGTCTTATTTTTAATCCAAGTTATCTCTTTGTGATTTGGGTGACAAAGATCCGTTGATATAAGCTTCCGCAAAGCGCTGCCATTTTTTCACAACACTGGGTTCATTGGATATGGAGTTTTTCGAGGCTGTGGTTGCGGGTTTCTTGAACTGGTGGTTGCCATAGAAGGTGAATTTTCCAAGGTTTGAACTTCCGGCCGGTGCACTGGAATTCCGTCCCGGATCCGGTGCTGACCGGGCCGGAATTCGAGGAAATTTCCATTCCGGAATTTTCTCTAAATAATCATTGTAAAACCGAAAAAATGAAAAGTCCATGGTAATTACCTTCAATTTTCATTGTTATGCTCCTTGATTAATAAAATCTATTTCATATTCTTAGTGATTTTTAGTGTGGATAAGATTTTGAGGGTTATTTAAAGTGAGAGGGGGAAGGAGCAAGGACGATAGAATTCTTTGGAAGTTGGATCTGGTTATTTTGAGTTGAGAAAAAGAAAGTGAAATGTTATAAACTAGAAGACGAGTGTTGGACTTATGAAGTATGGCTAGTACACTACAGCTACAGGTTACAGACTTTGTACTTTAAAAAGTGAGAGCATGTGCTCAGCAAATCATGGTCCAAAGGAAGTGAATAATGAGATATTTATTAAAACTATAAAATATGATTAATGCAAATTGTATCAATATCTTGGTTACAAGTGAATATTTTAAAACATTTATATTGAAAAAAATCTGCAATTAATAAACCGGAATTTAAACGGAATTTTCGAAATTTCCGAAACGGAACCGAAATATTGAAAGTTACAGATGACCGAAACGGAACCGGTAAGCGGAATTTCAAACCTTGGAATTTTCAAGGTTTTGAACTGGTACAGGAAATTGTAGCATTGGTGGTGGGGCTGTGGGGGGAGCTGGTGGTGGGGATTTTGATTTATACTTCATTTTTTGTATATCATTTGCAAGTGAATAAGGACATTGTGAAACCCATTGAATCTGGTGGCGATATCATGGGTGGTCTGCTCCAATTTTCGATTATTATGCTCCAACTAAGTTAAAGAATTGGTAATATGTTCATTAAATTCTCCTTGCCGCTGCCATAGTAATTCTTGATCAAGAACTGGTGGGTTCGAATAGGAATTATTTCTGCGAAGGTGTGGATTGATTTGGGGGTCTGTTTCCTCCCCGTAGAATCGCTCTGATACCAAATTGGAAGAGGTGGGTTGATCAGCACTTTTATTCATGATCTTAGGTTGCATTTCTTGATGGGATGATGAATGGTTTTGGCAAACAATATGAAGTTAGAATGGTTCTTGTGTTTGCAGGAAACTAAAATGTTGGAGTTTATTGACAAAAGAATGAAGCAATGTGATGTTTTTATAAGAAAGAGGAAGAACCGACACCAGACATGCACACTGATACTAGAAAATGTGCACAATTTTCATGTACATAGTAAAAAATGGAGATTTGAATGCGAATTGTATTACAGATGAGGTATTGATTCAAGAAATGAAAATTTGGATTTGTACTTGTACAGAGAAAATAAACAATGTATTAATCCGAATCAAGAATTTGTGATTGAATTTGCAGAAACTGCACTAATATAAGGTAAAGAAATATGATAATTAACAATGTGCAAACACCCAATTCAAATGAAAGAAAAAGGCCTATGCAAATAACACTAATATCAAGAAGTGTATCAGCTACTCAATATAACAAGAAATTGATGAATTGAATTAGAACAGAGAGATTGTAAACTTTGAATTGTCAATACAGTGAAGATTATAAGCACCTGAAATATTTCAACATAAGAAACTAACAAATGTATGAGAACAAAAATGATATTGGCAGTAACTGAAATAAGAAATTAAAGAACAAAACAATTAAGGCGATAGATTCAGGAACAAGAGTTATATTACAAATGAATTATCAAGAACAGATAATAGCACAGTTATGAAAAAAATGTAAGTGAACTAAAGTGATTAGTATATAACAGAAATTTTTGTTCAACAAGGCCTTACAAATCAAGAATTGAGCAATAGTATATGCGCAAAGGAATTAGCATGAAGAATAGTGAATATAACAAACATCAATCAGCCGACAATAGAATCACAATGAACAGAAAGTGCAATTTTATTTCCGAATTTTTCTTCACGCCCTTTTAGCCGTCAATACAACACTAGATATATACATAACAGGCATTAGCACAAACAGTTTGCATACACAACGCATTCAAGCCCAAATACCACAGATGGCCCAGTACAACACATATCAAACATATACAAGAACTCAGATTTACAAAACACCGATACTGTACCAAATACAACTCCTCACAATCCAAACTCCAAACATATCAGTTGTGCATGTGCACACATGCACAGACTGATACGCTCCTTTATTTCTAGGGGTGGGCGCGGGTCGGTTTGGTGCGGTTTGAAGTCCAAACCTCTTCCAAACCGCATCAAACGGTTAATCAAAAATACAAACCATTATACCAATCATTTAAACGATTCGGTTTCGGTCCGGTTTGAATGTATTACGGTTCAGTTTCGGTCTGATCCGGTTTGAACCCATATTAAACATGAAATAAAAGAACTACTTCCATCAACAAAATTTACAAAAGCAACCATATGAAACTTTTACATTTAAAGGTTAAAACACACAATGTTATACTGAAATGAAAGATTAGTTCTTAATTGTATGAATATCTCAATTTGACATTCACCTACAAGTGAGATTTTTTTTGGTAGATTAAACAAATATCAACATTAATCGATGCATAATCATTCAGGAAAATAACTAGAATAAGATTATAATTAGCGTTTATTCAAAAAAAAATGAGATGAAAAACATTATATTAAACTATAACTTCTTTCTTTATGTCAGTAATTATTATTAATATAACAACATACGCTAAAAATAGAATGTATATCGTTAGATTTTAAAATAAGATAGGAGTTGCTTATACTTTTATCATAAGATTACTAATATAAATTTTTGGTTCGGTCCGGTTTAATATGGTAGGTTCAATCGTCCAAACCGCAACCGAACCGTATCGATGCGGGTCGGTTCGGTTTGGGGTATCATCTTTGGTCAGAAGATTCGATGCGGGTTTCCGCACCGCTTTTGCGGTCTGTTGCGGGCGGTTTTTGTATGGCGGTGCGGTTTATGTCCACCCCTATTTATTTCACTGCTCTGGCTTTAACTTCAACTGTATTCACCTCTAACACCTTACTGGCAAAACCCATTGGCTTCTCTAGTGAAACAATGATCAACGTTGGCAGACCTGACATATCTTCCCCATTTATCACTTTCCCAAGGCAACTGACAGTATTTCTTCTCCAAAATCATGGCTTTCATCCACTTGCTGTTACATTTTACTTCTTGTTACACATTGAAAACATTTTTTCAGTTGTACAAATTGGAATGGGTCTTGGAGCGAATTCTGGTCCGGTCACCTTCAGAACCGGAATGGAATGGTTGGAATTCTGGTGTATCGACCGGAATCTCAAACCATGGTCAAAATTTAATCCAAACTCTTTTCCACAAAGAAAGATCTAATTCAATATTACAATTAAAATGTCATTTTATCGTTTGTATGTACTCGTTAATTTTTGGTGCGTCATTTTTAGCAAACGCACCAAAAATTAAACACAACATCATCTTTTAATCATTTCTATGTATCTAAGATCTAAAAATTGGTTCTTTTGAATTTTATTCCTATCTCCTTTTTTTGCTAGTGTAAATTTATACCAAAAGACGTAAAATTTGATAGGTACTAGATGTTTTTTTTTTTGCTTATTTATGAAAAATTCAAAATCATTTTAAAATGTTTAACATGTTCAAAATACAAGCCAATTAGAAGCATCTAAAATGTGTAATTAAAACAATCGATTTGAAATGCATTTTTAAAGATATTAAAGGTCTTTAAAATGATTCAAAGTTTAGGATATATGTTCTTGCTAATTAATACAATGTATCTAGGCTTTTATTTTTCCACCAACGGGCAGATAGAATGGGAAGTAACAAGGGGGTATATAATTCCCATTTTAACATGCAAGTACGAAGAGATGAAAAGGAAGTTTGCTTCTTGGTAACTTCAAGTATGGGCGATGCCGTAGTGTTTTAAAGACCCAACCCAAACTCGGTTCGACCATAGTTAACTTTGAACTTAAAAAGTGTAACAACCCGATATTTTCAACCGTTCGCATCCGCACATGTCGGACTTGAATTGCTCAAAATACCGCATTGTAAATAAAATTTGGCAAATCTCAGAATATACAGTAAATAAAAAATCACAGAACACAGACACAGAGTAAGAAATGCAGCGGAAGTAAAGAGATAGCAGTTCATGAAGCTACTATGTAAATATATCAGAGTTAAATAAAATACAACATACTAAATAAAGTACAGCAGAACTCTTAAGATGATAACCAAGTACAAGCTGAATAGAACAACAGAACTGGAATAGATAAAACTAGATAAGCAGATAATCTCCAGCGATTCCAATCTCCAGAAAGTGGAATCCAAATCTGTGAATAACTCAGGCTGACCCGAGCGTAAATAAAAATACAAACACTCGAGTCAGGACAATATATACTTATATAATGTAAACCAACTCAAATGAACTGTAATAAGGTACAAGTAACTTAAAGGATGCCTGAGACCGCCCATCCTTTAAGGATCCGTTAAACTATTTACTATGTAGTAATATTTCGCTATTATAATAATGTCTACAGTAAAATAAACTTACTTTTAAATAGCGTTCCAGGCTACCCATATCACCCTTCACACATAATAGTCCCAGTAGTCCATCCAATATCATGCCATCTCCACTCCGGGTGACTGTCAGAGGATACCACACGGGCTACGGGAGAAAAACAAACTCGTAGTAAAGGCTCGGTATGGTAGGTGACACGGCACACAAGGCAATGTCAGGGTAGATATACCAATTACGCACACGGACTGGTGGTAACGCAGCAGCCACATACGCCCACCTCGGAACACACTCCCATATCAAAATCGGAGGATGGCCATCTAATCAATCACCAGTAAGAGTATAGTATCGAAGGAATGTGTCCGATAGGAGGAATGACCTCACTTGGCCCGAGATCGCTCTTGTTTTAGCCACCTTATGCCAACTCACGGGAGTTGGGTCCACGTAATATACCTCAAGAACGTCGCCACCATCCTACTTCATTCTGGAATCTCCACCGCGTACACGGTTGTCAAAGTGGTTTTCGATATCGACAGAGAGTATGCCAGATATCCGATCCCGGTCTCTTTGCCAACCAATCGTTATTATAACCCGTAGTTATAACTTTTAAAATAATGTTTATACTTCAAAATAGGATATCATTTCAAATCCAAATATTTATCAAAATAATGATTAAATTAATACCAAACCATTTTAAAACATCATATCTTTCCAGAAATTCTTGTCAAATCATTTTAATATATTAAAATATCATATCTTTTCAAAACCACATTTCAAATCATTTTAATATATCAAAATATCATATCATTTCAAAACCACATTTCAAATCATTTTAATATATCAAAATATCATATCATTTCAAAACCTCATTTCAATCATTTTAATATATCAAAAATATCATATCCATTTCAAGTCATTTCAATCATTTTAATATATCAAAAATATCATATCCATTTCAAGTCATTTCAATCATTTTAATAAACCAAAATATCATATCTATTTCAAGTCATTTCAATCATTTTAATAAACCAAAATATCATATCTTTTCAAAACCACATTCATTTCAAATCATTATTCATTTTATTCAATTTAAAATACCATTTCAATTTACATTTCCAAACAGTTTATATTTCAAAAATCATTTTAAATCATTAAAATGAAGTTATTATATTTAATAATTAAATTATTAAATTTCCAAAAATTTCAACTTCCAAAGTTCATTTATTCACTTAAGTTTATCAAAACAGTGAAAATTCACTTTTCGCAGCATTTAGAAAACGCTACGGAAAGTTACATTCAAAACAGTTCAATTTAACAAAAGGCAGCATTTTTAAAAATGTTGTAATAGGATTTACTTAATATTTCAAATAAACTTAGTTAAATTCAACAATTATAGCACTTAAAAAGATTGCTATAATAGCCTTTAATTCAATTTAGCTTTTTAGTTCATTATCATCAACTACATCATTTACAAATGCTGTAATATCATTTAAATTGCAATTTATAGCTTTTCAAAATGCAGTTAATTAAATTCAAATATTCAATATAATTTCACAACCAATTATATTTTTATTTAAAATATTTTTAACTTATAAAATCATACATTTTCACATTTATAAACAACATTTAATTTTCCTTAAGTTCATGATTTTATAAAGTTAAATTTACATTAAAAAATCAAGATTTAATAATAATTCACTTATTAAATTTCAACATTCAAATTTAAATTCATTAAATTAAATTTCAACTTTACACTTAAGTTTAAATTTCAAAATATAACTTAATTTCAATTTTATTCACTTAACTTAAAATTCACCTTTAAGCCAAATTCACAAATTCCCATTTGGTTATATTTCAAAATTTCAACTTAAATAATCATCCCTTTCATTTTTTTAACTTTACTCAAAAATCATTAATATATTATAAAATCATTTTAAATTCATTTTAAATTCAAATTATCATAAATTTATCATAATTTCATATTTAATTTAATTTCCAATTATAATTAAATCAAAATTTCTGAAATAACTTACATTTAAATTTTCTAACTTTTCCATAATTTATTTAACCTATAAATTTCCAAAAAATCAATAATACTTTACAAAAATCATTTTTAATTATGTTTTAAATTAAAATATTATAATATTTACATTTCAAACATATTTTTTAAATTTTAGAAAAATATATTTTAACTACGGGTCTGTATATAATTTTCTAGCCTAGGTAAAGTGATACGGGTAATGTATCATTTCAACCCGTAATTTACAAAGAAAATCCGGGTTTTATCATTTCAAACCCGTAGTCCCAAGTAAATGAAATAAAATGAAAATCGCTCAGGCCTATCATTTCAGCCCATAACGATTTTCCCCTATTCTAAAGTCCGTTCGGGTATGTATCATTTCAACCCATAGTGATTCTGATCTAAAGGGAACTTGCAGTGTGATAAACTGATAAAAATAACAGAACAACATAATATAACAGTAACAGATGTTATAATAGGTGTTTAAGCATGGGTGAACATCATATAATCATAATATAGCATATGTACCATGATAATGCATTTTACAGATTCAAAAGGGGTCAATTTACTAGTTATATATGTACATATTGTCTGGTGAGGATAACTCACTTGTTTGAGCTGGAGACACAACAACGAATGCACGAATGAGATCCCAACAAGAACGATAACACGACACAAAGATGAGTGGGAGAGCCAAAGTATCAATTCCCTTAGATACATTCAACAAAACAAGTATAACAACACATAAGTTTCAACACAAAATACCATTAAACAAAGCTAGAAAGGGATGCATAAACAAAGCCAAAGTGTTTGCACTTGCTTCCTACCATCTATGCTTCAACTATGGATCAGGTTTGCACGGCCAAAGAATGTATTTGGATCAGGTCATGGATTGGAATGGGTCGGCCTAGCCTAGAGAAAGTGGTGCAACATTTGGTGATGCAAAATCTAACATTAGAAGGCAATAGCAAGGATTCTATGCAACTACAAGGCTCGGCCAAGGCCAAGGAGGGCATGGACACTTTAGGTATGGTCAGTTGAGGGTGTGTAGAGGTGTGTTAGGTCGAGATCAGGTCAGTGGTGATGGTGGTTGGTCGGTCTAGGTGGCGGCTAAAGGGAGATGAAGGTGTTAGATGCAAACTAGGCTAGGCTTGAATGCTAGGTGATGTATTTGTGCATTTTGGTGGTGAGGCTTGCCTTGGGGTTGCTCGGCCTGATGGGGTGGTGGACTGGAGGGGGTGATGATCAGAGAATGAGGTGGTGGAGGTCGGCTAAGGGTTGGAGTTGGTGCATCCTGTCAAATCAAGTGAGAACAAATGCAAACAATCAATAGAAATCAATAGAAAAACAAGAGAAAGGAAGAAGTTTCTACCCAATCTTTTTGATCAACTATGGCCTCACCTTTTTTTATGTGAGAAATATTTTTGAGTTCACGTGAAAAAGAATGAGGGAGGCAGCTGAAATGAGAAGGAATTGTACGGCCAAAGAAGAAAAAAATAAAGATGTAGGTTAAGAAATGAAAAGGCAGAAAATTAAAAGACTTAGGAATGTAAAGGGTTTCAGAAACCTTTCATATTTCTTTATTTAATTTTTTTATAACTTTATATTTCTGGTAATAATACTAATACCAGATAAAATTTCGAAATTTATCAAAATGTAATAATTTATATAAACATTTATCAATAATATAAAGTTAAATTAAGAAAATAGCTAAAAATAGTAAACTAGTTTGGAAAATTTGAAATTTAATAGAATAAATTTTATAAAATTCATATGAGCTTGTAATATATTTTTAAACATAAATAATAACATAAAATGAAAATATATTCACAAAATAAATATTTAAAAATTAATTTACATATAATTTTTTTATGAAGAAAATAGCAGAAAATAGGAAAACAGCCTTCAAAAATAGGAAATCATCATAGTAAATTTTAGAAAAATTCTATTATTATTTTTAAAATATTTAGAGATGAAAATATACATAAATTAACATATTTACACATATTAAAATAAAATATAAGAAAGAAATTATGATTTATAAAATTTAAAATAGGCAAAATTGCACAAAAAACCAATTATACTAAAAATTGAAATGTTCATAACTTTAACAATTTAACTCCGTTTCCAACGAAACGAAAAGTGGTATTCATGTTATTAAATCTATGTTTATAATAAAAGATAAAATTTAAGATTTAAAATAATTTAAATTTGAAGTTTAAAAGTCAAAGTTTGAACAGTTTGACCAGAAATTCACTTTACAGTAAAATATTCAAATTATACTAGTTTGAACTATAAATCACTTAATAATCAACATTTATATTTAAAAATGAAATGTTTGAAATAAAATTAATTTAAAAATAAAAGAAAGTCCAATTTAAATAATATACAAAAATCTAGGGTTGTTACACTCTCCCCCGCTCAAAACTTTTCGTCCCCGAAAAGGAATGAGGTACGGGAAAGCACAGAATTAGATAGAGTGAAATAAGATTAAGGTAAGATGACAAGGAGATTTAAATTACACCTGATAACTATTGTTATAGGTATGTTTCACAAGGTGGAGATGATCTTCCCCAGATTCTCCAAATAAGGAACACAAGCACGAAAAGATCCTCTAAAATCTGATTAACTCTTTCCGCTTGACCGATGGTCTGTGGATGAAAAGCAGTGCTCAGATTTAAAATGAGTACCAAAGATTATTAAAGATTATAGAAAGATTTATAAACAGAAAGATTATAGATAGATGCCTATAACAGTCTATAACAAGATGAGGAAAATAAGGACAACTAAAGACAATTTGAAAACAAAATAAGATGATAAGTTTGAAAAACAAAATAAGATAATAGGTTTGGAATTTCCATGGTTTCAACTTAAGTTGATAATTAAATTTTTTTTTTAAATTTTTTTTTTATACAAGTTACATAAATCTTAACTATTTCTAATTTCATTATCTTATCATCCAATTCTCTTAAACTAACAATTTTCAAAAATCATGGATTTGAAAAATCATCATTTATTATATTCAAAAATGTACTTAATGAATTTAATTCTTCTTTATTCCTAAATAAAAATTAAATTTATTCCTCTCAATATGTTTTATCACCTATGTTAAGATACTTACATTTATTATAACTGTTTTAATTTATTTTTGATTCCTTTAACATCATTTATATTGTAAATTATACAATTAACCCCTTTTTCTATATTTACCTCTGTCAATCTTTTATAACTAAAATTTAAGTGTATAAAATTTATTATAATCACTCAAATTTTATTTATAAAGCTTTTTATATTGTATATTATCCAATTACATTGTTAACTTTTGAAATTAAGGCAAGTTAAATTTGAATGCAATTGTATTATACAAATAAAACTTTCTAATTTCCTCATCTCAAGTTTTAATCATCTATCTAAAATTTTGATTTTCTTTTTATAATTGAAATTATTCTTTAAGGTAAATTTAAGAATAAAATTTTTGACTCCCTTCAAACCATTTAGAGATAAATAAATATATGTACATAATATGTCAAATCAATTTAAATCATATATCTATATATATATATATATATATATATATATATATATATTATAAATCAAATCATATCTTATAAATTCAAATCAATTAAATTCTCAAAGCAACACTGCAGCAAGACTATAGAACGGTCTCTTCACTTCGAAACTCGAAAATGAAAGTCGATGATGCCGCGGTTATCACCGAAGTTAATTTCCAACGACAAAGAGAAGAGCCCTAATTTCTTTAAACTTTAAAATTCTTTGGAAACAAATTTCTTATTCGAAAATACTTTAAATGATATATCCTTTTAAAACTTGAAAACACAAGGTTTGAAACCATCGGAAATTAAATTCTCAAATTCTTGATTTAAATTCATTTCAGTTCCCAAATCAATTTATAAACAACTATTTATAAATTCATTTATAGAACTATAAATGATAAATCAAGTATTATCATTTCAAATGATTAGTTTAAATCAATTTATTAGGTTCCATAAATTTACTTATATCCAAATTTATTTCACAAAATTTATTTCATTACTAAATTTTAAAAACATATTGTGTCAGTTTGCTCTGTTCAAGTGTTTTGAAAATCTTATCGATAGCGTTGATCAAACGAATCGATTAAAAACCCAAATCAACATCAACAACTCAAACAACACAGTATATAAAACATTTTAAATATTAGTTTACAAATACACTTCAAGAATAATTTGAAGATAAGTTGGAAATAAAGATGAGATGATTAAATAACAGAATAGGGAGATGGATGAGTTTATATAAATCGCGGGCAACCTTAACCGGGTCAACCGTGACTTAAAGAATAAGATCGATGTGGATTTCTTGGGTAAATCGACATTCGATCTCAAGATGTAGAGTTCGAAATTATAAGAGATCCTAGCATCTGAACCGAGGATATAGAATCTCTGGTGAATCGATGTTGTTGTAAAGGGGTTTTCCCCTTTTACAAATAAATTTGAGGTTGGCGAGACCGCCGACTCATTATGAAGATCTTTTGAAGTGGAGTTATGGGATACTCCAGAAACAAAAGAAGATAAATAGTGAGGGACATGAATGGATTTTGGAACCACGGGGAATGTTCCAAAATTCAAAGGAATCGAGTCAAAAAGGAAGAGGTTTAAACTCGAATGAAAGTGATTTTGTAAATACATTTACCCTATATACTGAGTTTTGCCTAGAGCTATCAAAGCTCTGATACCAACTGTAACAACCCGATATTTTCAACCGTTCGCATCCGCACATGTCGGACTTGAATTGCTCAAAATACCGCATTGTAAATAAAATTTGGCAAATCTAGAATATACAGTAAATAAAAAATCACAGAACACAGAGTAAGAAATGCAGCGGAAGTAAAGTGATAGCAGTTCATGAAGCTACTATGTAAATATATCAGAGTTAAATAAAATACAACAGACTAAATAAAGTACAACAGAACTCTTAAGATGATAACCAAGTACAAGCTGAATAGAGCAACAGAACTGGAATAGATAAAACTAGATAAGCAGATAATCTCCAGCGATTCCAATCTCCAGAAAGTGGAATCCAAATCTGTGAATAACTCAGGCTGACCCGAGCGTAAATAAAAATACAAACACTCGAGTCAGGACAATATATACTTATATAATGTAAACCAACTCAAATGAACTGTAATAAGGTACAAGTAACTTAAAGGATGCCTGAGACCGCCCATCCTTTAAGGATCCGTTAAACTATTTACTATGTAGTAATATTTCGCTATTATAATAATGTCTACAGTAAAATAAACTTATTTTTAAATAGCGTTCCGTGCTACCCATATCACCCTTCACACATAATAGTCCCAGTAGTCCATCCAATATCATGCCATCTCCACTCCGGGTGACTGTCAGAGGATACCAGACGGGATACGGGAGGAAAACAAACTCGTAGTAAAGGCTCGGTATGGTAGGTGACACGGCACACAAGGCAATGCCAGGGTAGATATACCAATTACGCACACGGGTTGGTGGTAACGCAGCAGCCGCATACGCCCACCTTGGAACACACTCCCATATCAAAATCGGAGGATGGCCATCTAATCAATCACCAGTAAGAGTACAGTATCGAAGGAATGTGTCCGATAGGAGGAATGACCTCACTTGGCCCGAGATCGCTCCTGTTTTAGCCACCTTATGCCAACTCACGGGAGTTGGGTCCACGTAATATACCTCAAGAACGTCGCCACCATCCTACTTCATTCTGGAATCTCCACCGCGTACACGGTTGTCAAAGTGATTTTCGGTATCGACAGAGAGTATGCCAGATATCCGATCCCGGTCTCTTTGCCAACCAATCGTTATTATAACCCGTAGTTATAACTTTTAAAATAATGTTTATACTTCAAAATAGGATATCATTTCAAATCCAAATCTTTATCAAAATAATGATTAAATTAATTCCAAACCATTTTAAAACATCATATCTTTCCAAAAATTCTTGTCAAATCATTTTAATATATCAAAATATCATATCTTTTCAAAACCACATTTCAAATCATTTTAATATATCAAAATATCATATCATTTCAAAACCACATTTCAAATCATTTTAATATATCAAAATATCATATCATTTCAAAACCTCATTTCAATCATTTTATTCAAGTCATTTCAATCATTTTAATAAACCAAAATATCATATCTTTTCAAAACCACATTCATTTCAAATCATTATTCATTTTATTCAATTTAAAATACCATTTCAATTTACATTTCCAAACAGTTTATATTTCAAAAATCATTTTAAATCATTAAAATGAAGTTATTATATTTAATAATTAAATTATTAAATTTCCAAAAATTTCAACTTCCAAAGTTCATTTATTCACTTAAGTTTATCAAAACAGTGAAAATTCACTTTTCGCAGCATTTAGAAAACGTTACGGAAAGTTACATTCAAAACAGTTCAATTTAACAAAAGACAGCATTTTTAAAAATGTTGTAATAGGTTTACTTAATATTTCAAATAAACTTAGTTAAATTCAACAATTATAGCACTTAAAAAGATTGCTATAATAGCCTTTAATTCAATTTAGCTTTTTAGTTCATTATCATCAACTACATCATTTACAAATGCTGTAATATCATTTAAATTGCAATTTATAGCATTTCAAAATGCAGTTAATTAACTTCAAATATTCAATATAATTTCACAACCAATTATATTTTTATTTAAAACATTTTTAACTTATAAAATCATACATTTTCACATTTATAAACAACATTTAATTTTCCTTAAGTTCATGATTTTATAAAGTTAAATTTCCATTCAAAAATCAAGATTTAATAATAATTCACTTATTAAATTTCAACATTCAAATTTAAATTCATTAAATTAAATTTCAACTTAACACTTAAGTTTAAATTTCAAAATATAACTTAATTTCAATTTTATTCACTTAACTTAAAATTCACGTTTAAGCCAAATTCACAAATTCCCATTTGGTTATATTTCAAAATTTCAACTTAAATAATCATCCCTTTCATTTTTTTAACTTTACTCAAAAATCATTAATATATTATAAAATCATTTTAAATTCATTTTAAATTCAAATTATCATAAATTTATCATAATTTCATATTTAATTTAATTTCCAATTATAATTAAATCAAAATTTCCGAAATAACTTACATTTAAATTTTCTAACTTTTCCATAATTTATTTAACCTATAAATTTCCAAAAAATCAATAATACTTTACAAAAATCATTTTTAATTATTTTTTAAATCAAAATATTATAATATTTACATTTCAAACATATTTTTTAAATTTTAGAAAAATATATTTTAACTACGGGTCTGTATATAATTTTCTTGCCTAGGTAAAGTGATACGGGTAATGTATCATTTCAACCCGTAATTTACAAAGAAAATCCGGGTTTTATCATTTCAAACCCGCAGTCCCAAGTAAATGAAATAAAATGAAAATCGCTCAGGCCTATCATTTCAGCCCATAACGATTTTCCCCTATTCTAAAGTCCGTTCGGGTATGTATCATTTCAACCCATAGTGATTCTAATCTAAAGGGAACTTGCAGTGTGATAAACTGATAAAAATAACAGAACAACATAATATAACAGTAACAGATGTTATAATAGGTGTTTAAGCATGGGTGAACATCATATAATCATAATATAGCATATGTAACATGATAATGCATTTTACAGATTCAAAAGGGGTCAATTTACTAGTTATATATGTACATATTGTCTGGTGAGGATAACTCACTTGTTTGAGCTGGAGACACAACAACGAATGCACGAATGAGATCCCAACAAGAACGATAACACGACACAAAGATGAGTGGGAGAGCCAAAGTATCAATTCCCTTAGATACATTCAACAAAACAAGTATAACAACACATAAGTTTCAACACAAAATACCATTAAACAAAGCTAGAAATGGATGCATAAACAAAGCCAAAGTGTTTGCACTTGCTTCCTACCATCTATGCTTCAACTATGGATCAGGTTTGCACGGCCAAAGAATGTATTTGGATCAGGTCATGGATTGGAATGGGTCGGCCTAGCCTAGAGAAAGTGGTGCAACATTTGGTGATGCAAAATCTAACATTAGAAGGCAATAGCAAGGATTCTATGCAACTACAAGGCTCGGCCAAGGCCAAGGAGGGCATAGACACTTTAGGTATGGTCAGGTGAGGGTGTGTAGAGGTGTGTTTGGTCGAGATCAGGTCAGTGGTGATGGTGGTTGGTCGGTCTAGGTGGCGGCTAAAGGGAGATGAAGGTGTTAGATGCAAACTAGGCTAGGCTTGAATGCTAGGTGATGTATTTGTGCATTTTGGTGGTGATGCTTGCCTTGGGGATGCTCGGCCTGATGGGGTGGTGGACTGGAGGGGGTGATGATCAGAGAATGAGGTGGTGGAGGTCGGCTAAGGGCTGGAGTTGGTGCATCCTGTCAAATCAAGTGAGAACAAATGCAAACAATCAATAGAAATCAATAGAAAAACAAGAGAAAGGAAGAAGTTTCTACCCAATCTTTTTGATCAACTATGGCCGCACCTTTTTTTGTGTGAGAAATATTTTTGAGTTCACGTGAAAAAGAATGAAGGAGGCAGCTGAAATGAGAAGGAATTGTACGGCCAAAGAAAAAAACAATAAAGATGTAGGTTAAGAAATGAAAAGGCAGAAGATTAAAAGACTTAGGAATGTAAAGGGTTTCAGAAACCTTTCATATTTCTTTATTTAATTTTTTTATAACTTTATATTTCTGGTAATAATACTAATACCAGATAAAATTTCGAAATTTATCAAAATGTAATAATTTATATAAACATTTATCAATAATATAAAGTTAAATTAAGAAAATAGCTAAAAATAGTAAACTAGTCTGGAAAATTTGAAATTTAATAGAATAAATTTTATAAAATTCATATGAGCTTGTAATATATTTTTAAACATAAATAATAACATAAAATAAAAATATATTCACAAAATAAATATTTAAAATTTAATTTACATATAATTTTTTTATGAAGAAAATAGCAGAAAATAGGAAAACAGCCTTCAAAAATAGGAAATCATCATAGTAAATTTTAGAAAAATTCTATTATTATTTTTAAAATATTTAGAGATGAAAATATACATAAATTAACATATTTACACATATTAAAATAAAATATAAGAAAGAAATTATGATTTATAAAATTTAAAATAGGCAAAATTGCACAAAAAACCAATTATACTAAAAATTGAAATGTTCATAACTTTCACAATTTAACTCCGTTTCCAACGAAACGAAAAGTAGTATTCATGTTATTAAATCTATGTTCATAATAAAAGATAAAATTTAAGATTTAAAATAATTTAAATTTGAATTTTAAAAGTCAAAGTTTGAACAGTTTGACCAGAAATTCACTTTACAGTAAAATATTCAAATTATACTAGTTTGAACTATAAATCACTTAATAATCAACATTTATATTTAAAAATGAAATGTTTGAAATAAAATTAATTTAAAAATAAAAGAAAGTCCAATTTAAATAATATACAAAAATCTAGGGTTGTTACAAAAAGCTATGGCTCTGAAAATAAAATAATCCGTGCATGAACCCGCGGTTTAATCTCATAACCCTAAAAAAAACTTCTACACCAACCTCTTTTAACCCCACGATTCTTTAAATTTGGGGAAAATTATTGTATTCATTTTTTACATAATTAATTTAACAAATAATTTCGTAACCTTAGCCACATAATTATAGGGTTACCTTATCAATTTTGGATAACATAACACATTATTAGTGTACATTTTATGAATTACTGTAACGACCCGTAAATTTTGATAAATAAATTGGTTAGTTTAATTTAGTTTTTGAAATTAAATTTAGGAAGAAAGAAAGAAAAAAAGAAAAAAAAATGTGAATTAGTTAATGAATTGATAATATTAATTAGTAAATTGAATTAAATCAATGTTATGTAGTAATTGAATTATTTGTTTGGGAATGAAAACTTATAAAGGCAAGCATTTAATTATCCAATACAATAATTTATTTATTAAAAGTAACTGCATGTAAATTTAGGCAATAAGTTAGTCAAAGCTGAATTTGTATAAGTTGAATGAAATGGGTTAACGTAAATGTTATATTAGGCTATAAATCATATGGAAGAAAACGAGCGTAGAATTTGAATTAATTTATGAAATAAAATAAATTGAATATAACATAAACTTAAGTGTAAATTTTAAGGGTATGATAACAAGTATTATAAATTACCTAATTAAGTGGTCAATGAATTTATTTAGAAATAAAGTTCATTTAAATGTTAAGTAATTATAATGTTGATATTGATAATAAACGTTACTTTAATGATTATTAATATAGTAACGGAAGTGTGAATATAAATTAATAGAAGCGTAAATTTATTTTAAGAAGTAATTGGTGGATTGGGAAATAAGTTCAAATTATGTTAATTGGAAAAATTAATACGTAAAGTATGTAAAGTAATTAATAGAATGTAAATTTAATTTTGTAAATTTAATAGAATGTAAAGTATTTAAAAACCTTAATTAATGTGTTCAAATTGATAGAAGTACACGTTTAAAAATGTATTATTCATTCAAATTAAAATGTAAATAGGCATATATTAATGTAATGAAATAAAATTAGCGTTGGATATGGAATTATAAATCTGGTTTGATAAGTAACAAACTTATAAATGCAATTAATATAGGAGGCTTGTTTATGTAAGGTGTTAAATAAACTTGGTAATAAATTGTAATTAATCTAAATTTAACGTTTTGTTAATATAAATGAAAGTAATAATCGAAAATAATGTTAATTTTGTTTATAATATGACTATTGGTTAATGTAAAGATTTTAAATCAAGATTTGGTAATTTAATTTAATAGAAATTTTAGAAATTAAATTGATAATTTATGTATTGGAATGGAATTGAGGAACTGAAATCGATAAGTTAATCAAAATTTAAATTGACTTTTAAATTGTTTAAAATATTGTAATTGATGGAGAAATATAAAAGTGGTAAAATTGGTCAATTTTAGAATTTAAATTAAAAAATTGGATTTTATTAATTAATTATTAATTTATTTAATTAATAGAAAAATAGCTATTTTGACCACTGACTTGGATTTCATCGAAACCGGTTTCATCGGATCCGTAACGGTGAATTATTATAGGACTTCAAGTTTCGTAGCGATCGTACTTGTCGTTTGATCGTACGGACTCGAAACGCCTTGAAATATATGCAATTGAAATCAATTTGAAAAATATTGTTTTTAGCATAACTTCTTCATTCGACGCAATTTGAACCCGAAACCTTTTCCATCGCGTTTAAAATATTTTAAAACATCTATTTTGATATATGGGTTGACCCAATTTCGTTCCGGACTCGAAACGGGCTTTTTGGGCCACTTTGGCGTTAGCGCGTATATCTGTTTATCCATCTATTCTATTTTCAATTCTACCTATAAATATGCTTCTATAAACCCTAGCCTCCCTAATTCTCATTTGGTTGTACGTACATCTTAACTCTCTCCTCCTCAATGGCAGACAAACAAACTCTAGATTCAATTGCAAATCAAATCCAAAGCATAAATTTCAAATTCCTCAGAATAATCTGGAAAAAATATATGTTGAAGCTCTCAACTAACGTAATTCACTGATGGTATTCGTTTTTCGATTCAGTTTGTCGTTTGACCGGTAAAAATCGAAGAAGTATCGGTCGTCCATCACGTGTCGGTGAAAGTTTACGGATCAACGGACCCTTTCTAGGTTTTGGAGAGGAAGCCGAGGGGATCGCATCTAGGTGATTGGTTTGTCGATTCAACGGTTAGATCGTCGTCAATCGTGGTTTAGGGTTAAAAAAATTAGTGGCGGCCGGTGGCAGTTCTGGCGATCGCCCCTATGATAGGTCGAAGGTATGGTGGAGGGCGTCGTCGTGGAAGTGGTCGGCGTTCGTGCGTGGTAGGTGACGCGAGATATTCGCGGTCAAAGGATGGGTCAATGGCAAAGTTTTGGGTTCGGTGGTTCTGTATCGCGTGCTACCTGGAGAGGGAAAATGCCGCACGCTTCTGATGACGTGGCTAAGTGTATTATGTTCTTTTTGATTTTTTCTTATTTCAATTCGCGTTAATCATCATAACTTTTGCATACGATATCTGTTTTATGTGCGGTTTCTTTTGTTAGGATCGTATTGAAATTTTGGACTTGATGACACTGGTTTGGACGAATTCTAAGACGGTCAAATTTTTGGGTTTAAATTGGAGTTAAATTCAATTTAAATTCAAAAGGTGAGTGTTTTAACCCACTCACAATTTCTAAGATTTCTTATGTTTGTTAAATTGATTTATGATGTGTTTAAAAATTTATTTATAGCTGTTGGGCATATATTTCATCATTATCTCAGTTAAATTGAATTCATTTAATTTACTTGTTATTTAATTCATTTTTGCATACAAACTGACAGTTAAATTGCTAGTTAAATTTATTATTGCATATAAACTGATAGTTAAATTATTAGTTAATTTATTGTACATATAAACTGCTAGTTAAATTATCAGTTAATTTATTTTGCACAATAAACTGCCAGTAAATGCATGTTATTTATTACCTGTTATATATTGATGTATTGTTTGAATTTGATGTTGATTTTGATAAATGGTTGATGGATGATATTGGATGAATGGATGTTGTATTGTATACTGTTATAAAATGCAAGTTATTATGCATTTTCATCTCATTCGGGACTGCGGTTTGAAATGATATACAACCACATTTTTATTTTTAAATTGCGGATTGAAACGATAAATATCCGTATCACTTGACCATAGTATAGAAAATTTTATACAGACACCGTGGTATATATATATAATAATTATTTTTGAAATAATTTTTCTATGGTTTTGAAAAGGAATATACGGGTTATATAAATATTGATTTTGATGTTATATAAACGTCAAATTTATAATTTGGCTATATATATAAATATGCTTTGAAATATAAATAAGCCCAATTTTAAAGTTGATTATTTATATAATATGGTTAAAATATATTGATTTTGAGATTATATAAATATTACCTTTATATATATAGTTAAATTCATGTCTTTAACTATGTGTGAATTTTGGTGAATAACAAATAGTTTAATAATGGAGTTGATTTTTATTTAAATAAATACGGTTAAGTGACAAAATCATACTTTAATATAAAAGTTATGAAGATTTAAAATAAATTAAAATTTGAAGGAAAATTGGAGATTTATTTGAAATTGAGAGGTGTTTAAGAATTTAACTCCATAAGTTGATGTAAATGTATTAAACTTGGAATTTTAAAAGATTTGATATTTATAACTGGATTTTTCAAGATTGAATTAAATGAATATTTATAGTATGAATAAATTGAAGGAAATATTTAGTTATTGGAAATTTGAGTTTATTTAAATGATTTTGAATTTATTGTGCAAATATTTCAAAACTAAATAATGGGACATTGAAAGTTTGAAATATATGGAAATCTAAATGGTTTATTTGGGAATTCAAATTAATTTGAGAAATTAAAAAGCTAACCTACTTTATAAAGTAATTTATATTTAAACCATTTAAGTATTGAGAGTCTTGTTTCGAAGCTATGGGTTAAAGGTATATATTTTGAAGTACTATGATTTTTGAAAAAGATATATTTGAAATAAAAATGATGTCATATTGATTTGGGTTTTAAAATAAAAATGATATCGTATTTATATGGTTTTGAATGAATATTATATTCTGGTTTTAAAGTATAAATTATTTGGAAATAACCGTGGTGTTATAATAACGTTTGGTTGTTGAAGAGACCTGGATCGGAAGTTGTCATACTATCTGCCAACTTCGAAAACCACTTTAATAACCGTGTACGCGGTGGAGATTCCAGAATGAAGTAGGATGGTGGCGACTTTCCTTTAAGGTAAATACGTAGACCCAACTCCCGTGAGTTGGCATAAGGTGGCTAAAACAGGAGCGATTCTCGGACCAATTGAGGTAGCACCTTTGATCGGACACATCCCTTCGATTTTATACTTTGACTTTTGGATTGATTCGGTGGCCACTTTTGATTTTTCTTTTTGGGGGTGTGGCTCGAGGTGGGCGGTAGCTGCGGCTTCGCGTTACCACCAGCCCGGATGCGTAATTGGTATATCTACCCTGGCATTGCTTAGTTGTGCCATGTCACCTACCATAGCGCGCCTTATACGATTTTGGTTTTGTACCATACCTATGGAGTGCCCTCTGACGACGCCCAGTACGGAGGAGATTACGGTACTGTGTAGACTATGGGAATATATTATGTGTTAAGGTGGAAAATGTAAAGCCTTGACGCTATTCAAAAGTAAGTTTATTTTACAATTAGACACTATTATAACAGCGAAATATACTACATAGTAAATAGTTTAACGGATCCTTAGGATATGTAAATCCCGAGCATCTCTTAAGTTACTGCACTCATATTTATTCCCGTTGATTTAACTTACATAAGATCTTTTAGTTCTGACTCGAGTGTTTTATTTTTCAATTCGCTCGGGTCAGTCCGAGCGTTTCAGGATTTGAAGACTTTATTTCTGGAGGAAGAAGACGAAGATTTCATTATTATTATTATTTTATATTATATGGTTCCACTACACACTGTATTCCGCTGCATTGATATTTATTGGTATGTAAACTCTGATATTTATTATATAAAAAGGAATCAAATGTTTTGTAACAGTTTTATGAACTTTATATTGATTATTATATTTTATCCTTCCATTGTAAGATTCTGTTTTGTTTTTTTTCTCCTCTGTTTTTCTTATTTACCCCATAACAATCCGCCCTTCCGTATGGTTTGAATTGGCAATTGTGTCGATTTAAAGCGTGCGAAAAGGCGGATGTTACATCTGGTATCGGAGCTTTGGTTTAGCGATAAACCTTGGCTTTGTGGGGTCCGACTCTTTGTTAATAGGGTGGTAATACCCTATGATGAGTCGTTGAGTGTATATATATGAAGAGCGTATTTGTTAGTGTATAAAAAGGTTTTAATATTGTGTTAATATGTTCCGTTTTGTATTGCTAAATTCTGGTTGATGCATGGGACGCTATGACATCAGTAGGGATTTCTAAACACTTAATAGGATAGACCGACACAATATTTGTTTTAATATAGGTGAATGAAATAATTTTGCCTATTATATTTTCTATATATAAAGTAAATTTTATAAAGGTTATATTTGGTTGTATTATATTGGTTGTTAGGTAATAAAATTTAAAAATAATAAGTAAAATGAGATAGAAAATAAAATCAATGAATTTGGAAATTTTGGAACTTAAGTCCGGAATTTTGAAAATTGCTTTCAAAGGATTTTGAAATATAATAATATTATTTAGAAGTATTTTCTGATATAAATATTTCAATATAATTTGAAAGAAATGTTTTAAAAAGAAATTTGGAAAAGAAATAGGTTCTGTACTCCCCTCTCTGTCGCTGGAAAATAATTTCGGTGATGAGTGCATGCATCATCGACATTCATTTTCGAGTTTCGAAGTGGGAAGGCCACTGTAGTAGTTTTATTGCAGTTTTATTTTGAAAAAAAATAGGAATTTTATTTTTTTTAAATATAATTGGATATATAAAGTGGAAGTATATACATTTATCTGTTATTTTAAATGATTTTGAATAAAACCCGGTATTTAATTCTTAAGTTTCTAATAATTAATAGTTTCAATTACTGCAGTGAATTGAAACGTAGGTAATTAATAAATTGAAACCTATAAAGGAAATAAGAGATTTAATGCTAGGTTATAAATGGTATTAAATGAAATCTGAAATTGTAACCTATAAAATAAAGTATATAATTATTGAACATTAAATTAATTGTAACGACGCGGATTTTGCCCGCTCTAAAATCGACATCCATACTTCATATCGTATTCGAATGCCATAGATTCGACCGTTCAAATCTGATTCGCCGGAGCTTATAACAATCATTAAGTAAACAACACAGCGGAATAAAAGAATAATACATTGATATACAGCTTTGATACAATATCTGATACAACAGATGATCCAATAGATATCAATATACATCAGAGATATGATACAATAAATAGCAGCGGAAAAGAAAATGATAACATCTAGCAGCAGAACAAATAACTCTAAGATAGTCTTCAAGGAAGAACTCCAGAAACTGCAACTCCATTTCCAAGAACCAATCCAGTAATAGCTCGAACTCCCAATAACGATGCACAAAGATAGGCAAGACTGGTGTGATCCAAAGACTGAACTAACTCCAGATAATCCACTATATCTAACTATCTGTAAAACCCAACTCTAGACTGCTCGTGTAGAAAATAATGAGCACCCAGAGTTTAGGAAAGAAACAATAAACTCCGGATCAGTCGTGGGACTGGTGTGAGCAACAAAAACAGTTTATATTTTAAAACATTCAAAGAAATATTTTAAAGTTAATTCGCAATGCTTTTTGAAATGAGACTACCATAAGACCTCCCGCCACACACACAATGCAAACGCAGACTTGGAGGAGATTTCTTCTTATGTTAGTCAAAGATGCTTGATACGTATTAAAAAGAAACATTTGATATTATTGCTAGTGCATAGTGTAGAAAAAATTCATTTCGAAAGTAGAATATAAATCTTAGCCAGCATAGGTACCATTATATTATGCCTACTATAGCTACCTCCTGAGGAAGCAGGTTCTAGAACTAAAACCGTACAAGATCGTATTGTTTCTTTGGATTTCCAACAAATGGTCAGGCCAAGGAACTTCCCATTGCCACATGAGAATGCCTCTGGAAGGACATTCCCGAGAACCAAACCGGAACTCTGCCAACACAAGGCCGGGTTACCCCTAACTGGGTAACTACTGACACGAGCACGCCATTCCCCGATCGTAAACGACCTTTCTCACGGGATCCCGATAACCAACAACCACAAAGTAATAAATTCGCAGTAACCACATAGGTTAAATATCTGGGCTTCATACCATGATACCACCTCTATCCAAAAGGAAATGCACATACCCTAAAGGGAGCTACCCCTCATAACCTTGCCGCATCTTTCCTGTTTTGACCATTTCCGGGGTGTGAGGCTCGACGAAGTCTCGTCCACAAAAACACGCTTTATACAAAAGCCATGCTTTGGGTCAACAAATGATCATAGAAATGATCACCAGGATAGACGATCAAACAAATGATCCTATCACAAATGATCAACACAATGATCATTTCACAGCAACACTTAGCATGTCACATTACCAAATTGGGAATATATAGCTGATAACTTCAACTACATAACCTCTGAGCTCGTACGTCTCAGAGAAGGGTGTTAAGCTAAGAGAATAAATTCTCCGCCACCAACAGAAATGTATTTGAAAGAAATCTGCTTTATATCTCAAATTGTAATGTCAGACATACAATCCATACAAGTCTGTTCTGGGTTCGAACAGAACCGAAGGCACTTACAAATAAGTCCTTGCAATCCGGATATCCACAATCCTGATCGGATTCACCATCACATATGGAGGACTCTATACCGGAGCAACTCGGTGCAGAGTAAATCGACAGGTCATCCTATCGCTCTCGCAAATACCCGGTCTTCAACACCGGTCTTCAAATGCTATCCATAACGTCGAATCACATATTCGGAATGGGTTATACGACATAAAGGTCCTTTCCCGGTTAAACCGAATAGTGAGCACGATATTTCAAAAAAAAATGGATAATGGGATTTCAATTAAGTCACAACTTAATAATTCAAAACTTTCTTTCAAATGGTTTAATCCAACTACCATTTCAATCTTTAAACAAAAAGATTCATTTTCACAACCTTTAACGGTTCAAACAACTTTCACATTTTAATCTTTTAAACAAAAGATTCATTCACAGATTTTCCAAATCAATTTTCATTTCAATTTGATTAACTCGTTAAATCTTTAAATCAAAGATTTAACTTATAGCTTTCAAAACAATTTCATTTCGAATGGTTTAAATAAATCATCATTTAAAATCTGTTAAAAATAAACAGATTCAATTTATAGCTTTCAAGACAATTTTGTTCATAACTTGGAAAAACTATTTTTCAATTCAATCCTGAAATTCCTTTAACTTAAACTAGAATTTCATTTCTAATATGAAAGCTTTTATCATTTGAAAACAAACAGTTTCATTTCAGAAAATCTGATTCATCCATACGAGTTGAAATCCTTGGGTAAAATTCAAATTCCAAAATTTTACTTTTAAAATGGTTTAAATTCATATAAACATGTTTATAATATCTTTAACCATAATTTCCAATCATTGAATTCAATTCCAAATATCGAATTCAAATTTAAATTGAATTATTTAAATTTCAAAACTTAATCAAGTAAATTAAAATAAATTTTAACTTGAAATTTCATTTCAAAAGCTTTTCACATTTATTCCGATTCCATTTCCGAAACATTTGAATTCAAATATTCAACTTTAAAAATCATTTTTAAATCTGTGACTTAATCGATTTCCTCGTGAAATCCATATTTGTGTGTGTATGGTGTAGTCCAGGGGTTATACACAGTAGTGCACATCATTCAATCATGACAGATCAAATACAACAATATATCTGATAAGCGATATAAATTATAACGCTTATCTTCATTCACAGATCACAGATAATATATAGATGCAAATAAATATACACAGCTCAAAACAAAGCATCACATATCAGATAGGACAATCAATTCAAGGCATTTCATACAATATAATCATTCATAAGTAAGGTCAAGCATTCAATAATCATTTATAAACAGGATTGTTTAATCCTAATTAATTCAATTTATCTCCAATTAAATTAATTACTTGTGAATTTATTATCCAATTCTGATTTATTAATTCCAAATCATTTGATATAAATTAATTTATCAGACACTTTGATTTATTAAATTATTCTTAATTTATCACATTAATTAAATCAACTCTTAAACCAATTTCCTAATTAATTAACTCTAATTAATTAGTTAAAGAAATTTAACCTTTAATTACTTACCATAAAGTAATTATACTTACACCATTTATAATTGATTATCTAAACTAATCAATCCACTTTATTATTAAAATTAATCGCCTTAATTAATACTTAATAATCCTTAGTTAATTATCTTATTAACTAATAATATTTCTTAATTACTTTCTTAAGAAATTATCTTAGATAAATTCATTATTAATCATTTCTAACTAAAATTTAATCTAATTATTTATTTATAAATTAAATGAATCATTCTTTAATTACTTATTAATTAAATCATTTTATTACCTTAATTATCCCTTAATTAGTTAACTATTATTTATTATATAACTTTAAGAAATTAAATTAAATTAACCTTTAAACCAATTTCATAATTCATTAACCTTACTAAATCAAAATATCCAACATTAATTTCAATAAGTAATTAATCCTTAAAATCATTTCTTAATCACTTTCATTTATTAATTAACCTTTAGTGAATAAATTCTTCTCAAATTAATTACTTTAATTAGTGATTTGAACCTTTAATTACTTATTAAATTACAAGTCATTAATTAATTTAAATGATTAAATTATCCATTTTAAATTCACATGTTAAAGTAATATTTGGTTATGAAAGAATTTTAAAACAATTTAAAATCAAATCCCTTTTTAAATTTAACATTTTTAGAGATTTACTTTAAAATCTTAACTTATGTAAACATTTAAAGTTATAAAACTATTTAATTTCAAAATCTGGAATTTGTAAAACAGGATAACAGGTTTCCTGTAAAACCTGTAACCAAACCATCAACCCGAAGCAACACTCTTCTGCTTCGAGTTCTACCCCTCAAAATCTCGAGTAAAGCCTCGAGTCAACACACGCGAGTTCACCCTGCTTCTTTCCCACTTCCCAAAATTTCCAGACTTCAAAACAAATGCACGGTGCACGTGCACGTCGCCTCTGGCGATCTTCCGACCCCGTCACATTGTCGAACACGTCGACAATCCTCCCCAGATCCAACTCCAACCATCAAATCCACACCACCACCTTGAGATCGAAATTCGAATAAAAATTTGAAACTTGGAAAACTCAAAAGCACCCCACCTTGAAACCTGTCAACGCCACGTTCATGATTCTCCGACCATCTGAGTGCCTCCGCCTTCGGCCCTATATTCGTCTTCCTCTCCTCTACCATTTCCCAAACCCTCACCACACTCGGTCGCCTGTCGACGATGGACGAAGCAAAATTCTAAGCTTCAACGCAAATTAGGTTTAAAAACTCAAATCACCTCACCGCAGTTGCCACGGCGATCGTTCAGCACTTCCACCATTTTTCCCATACTTACTGATACCACCTCCACCTTCGCCCAAAATCTTGACCACCAAGGACCTCGTGATCATCAGATATTTCCCAAAATTCCATTCCCAGTAAATTCCCAAATCCTCATTCATATCAATACTAAAATTTGAGATTTGTGGTTTAAAAATCCTAACTTTTGAAGGTGATTCAAGATATAGAATTGAATTAACAGTTTGTTACATTCGAATTTTTAACATAAATCTAAGTTTTGCTCTGTAGAACCAAATTCACAGTTGTAATATTTAACTAACATGCTTAATACAAATTTTAGATTATGATTTAATTTTTAAACCAACTTATTTTGTTTTTAAACTGCACACCTATAAATGTTTGAAATGAAGGTGTTTTTAAATTTTTGATTTACCATCAACTCTGTAATTAAACAAAGAGAAGAACAGTAAATAAAATTTTCAACAAACAATTCATCTATATATACAGAAACATACATATAAACGAAACTCACTTATTTCAGATTTAAACCATAAAATCCAGATTCATATACTTAGGTTTTAAATGATGTTACTCACCTTAGTTTCTAGAGAAACAGAAGAACAGAGTTTGCAAATGTTGAATAGGTTTGAAAAAAATGCAAGCTTCCATTTTTATTTTCCAGTTTGAAAACTTGAACACTTGCTTGAGATGCTCCTATGCAAACTGATCTAGGCTTTGTTTTTCAAGTTGCATTTTAATCTCCAGGTTGAAGATGATTTCTTCTTTTTCTCTGTTCCAAGTTAAAAGTTTTATCTTTTTTTTTTTTTATACTCACGAACTGATGATGATAGGCTTCCGAATTATAATGAAAGGGCAGAGATATATGGCAAAGAGTTGCAGACAGGTTGATAATATTTTATACAAGACAGTGATAATATTTTTCTTCCTTTTGTACAAAGCAGGCAGAGATCTCTTTGGGTATGGAGGCTGATGATTTCAGTCATGGGCTAGAGATATAACATTATGTACTTGTTTGCTTTTACTTTATGTTTATATACTCAAACATATACTTGCTGTCCTTTGCTTCAGTACTTGAAGATATAGGCTGCTTATTTTTTTTATTTGCTTTTGCTTTGTTATATTGACTTGTTTCATATTTTACATTGTATCTAGTTACTTTATACTTCATGCTTATATTAACACTTGGGTTACTTATTATTTTCTTGCTTGCCTATTGTATATGTGTTTCTCATTTTGTTTACAGCAAGTCAATTTGCTTTGTACTTAGTTTTGTAGATATTTGTTTTGTTTACACTATACACATTTGAATGTAGTTTGTTTCTTGTCTTATGACTTTTTATATAAATAAATTTCCATTTTAATATGTCGTTTTAAATTTAGTTGTGTGTTTACTCTATATTTTAGTTAATGTGTTGTTTTGAATTTTAACCATACGTATTTATTTTAATATGTTTACTTTATTTTGTTGACTTTATAGTTTATAGTTTATCTCACATATATTTTATTTCTTTTGTGTTTCTATTGTTAGTTTAAATATTTATCATAAATTTTATTTTAAAAATTATTGTTTTACATTTCTCTATGTCCACATATATTTTATATAACTCAAATTATCATCATTTATAAATTTTTAAATCAATTTATTTATTAATTTCTATACTTGTGTCTAAAGTATATTATTTATTTTTCAAAATCATTTATTTAAGAATTTATTTAAAATCCAATATATACACATATATTCTCATATATACAAATTTTCAAATCCATATGACTTTACATATTTTCTATTTGAATCGGGGAAACTCGCTTCCATTTATAATTAATTTTATAAATTTTTATTCAAAATTTCATTTAATTATCAATTTAAATTAAATTAAAATTTAGGGTCGTTACATTAATTAAAAGAAATGGGATAAACTTGTGTGATTTTCAATTACATCCTTAAAAAGCATATATATAACTTACCAAATTTTAAAAGTTGAAATGTTTAATAAGAAATTGTAAGGGAAATTGTACAAGTAAAAGTATGTAATGAAATGTTCAATAAATTTCTTTTATTTATAAGAATTGATGTTACAAAGTTATAAACTTAAGTTATTATTGAAATGCTACTAGTTTGATAGAAATGTAAGTATTATAAAGAGATGATAATAAACTTAAGTAAGTGTTGAAGTTATTTATAATAAAAATAAATGGAAAGATGAATACTGTAAATAAATGAATTTAAGCAGTGAATAAATGAATGTGATATAATAAAAGGAAAATTTACATGGTATGAATAAATGAGAATAAATAAAATTAAAATTTTGTAAGAAATGAATGTAAATTAAAGGATAAATCATTGTACAAATGAAACAGAAATCAAACAATAATAGTATGAAATGAAATTGACAAGAATAAACTTAGTTTATTGATTGGATTTGTTGTTTATTTGGTTTATGGTTGTTGGGTAAGGATACTTTAAAATTGTTTGGATGAATGAATAATTTATTTAGTTTCACCTGAGACTGTTGAGTGAAGGGTACGCTTAGTAGTTTATTTTTCATTCCGTACAATTTAAAGTTTTGAACTCGAACAACTATTTGTTTTGTTTGATATGAATGAATGATTGATTTGTATTGATTCCATGTGATGGTTATATATTTTGTTGCAAGTGATTGATGGTTGAATTGATTTGGTTGTTGGTGGTTGAGACCACTTTAAAGATTTCATTTTATATAATTATTAACTCTTTTGCATTATATAAGTGAAATACAGGTTATGGAAGCAATCGCTACTGCTTTTGGTTTCATAATTTAAGCGTTATTGCCCGACAAATAGGTACGTTTTCGGATTACGGTTTATAGCGTTATTATATTATTATTTTCCCGTGTTGGGATATATTATTTTGAAAAATATATGTTGTATATTGTTATTTTTGATATTATATTTTCTCCCGAGCCTCTCCGTACAAAGGAGACTCTGCCGAAATTTTCCGTAAATTTTGAACTTAGAAAATTTTTGAAAATGTTTTCCAAACTTTAATAATTTGAGTATAAAAGGTTTAATAGTTACAAATTTGTATATTTTATTTTAAGTAGTTAATTTTGTAAATTTAGTTGTTTATAAAGTTAATATTTTGAATAAGATATGTTGATTTCTTAATCCTTCTTTTGCCTTCTTTTCCTTTTCGGGGACGAAAAGTTTTGAGTGGGGGAGAGTGTAACGACCCGTAAATTTTGATAAATAAATTGGTTAGGTTAATTTAATTTTTGAAATTAAATTTAGGAAGAATGAAAGAAAAAAAGAAAATAAATGTGAATTAATTTAGTGAATTGATAATATTAATTAGTAAATTGAATTAAATCAATGTCATGTAGTAATTGAATTATTGTTTGGAAATGAAAACTTATAAAGGTAAGCATTTAATTATCCAATGCAATAATTTATTTATTAAAAGTAACTCATGTAAATTTAGGCAATAAGTTTGTCAAAGCTGAATTTGTATAAGTTGAATGAAATGAGTTAATGTAAATGTTATATTAGGCTATAAATCAAATGGAAGAAAACGAGCGTAGAATTTGAATTAATTTATGAAATAAAATAAATTGAATATAACATAAACGTAAGTGTAAATTTTAAGGGTATGATAACAAGTATTATAAATTACCTAATTAAGTGGTCAATGAATTTATTGGAAATAAAGTTCATTTAAATGTTAAGTAATTATAATGTTGATATTAATAATAAACGTTACTTTAATGATTATTAATATAGTAACGGAAGTGTGAATATAAATTAATAGAAGCGTAAATTTATTTTAAGAAGTAATTGGTGGATTGGGAAATAAGTTCAAATTATGTTAATTGGGAATTAATACGTAAAGTATGTAAAGTAAATAATAGAATGTAAATTAATGTTGTAAATTTAATAGAATGTAAAGTATTTAAAAACCTTAATTAATGTGTTCAAATTGATAGAAGTACACATTTAAAAATATATTATTCATTCAAATTAAAATGTAAATAGGCATATATTAATGTAATGAAATAAAATTAGCGTTGGATATGGAATTATAAATCTGGTTTGATAAGTAACAAACTTATAAATGCAATTAATATAGGAGGCTTGTTTATGTAAGGTGTTAAATAAACTTTGGTAATACATTGTAATTAATCTAAATTTAACGTTTTGTTAATATAAATGAAAGTAATAATCGAAAATAATGTTAATTTTGTTTATAATATGACTATTGGTTAATGTAAAGATTTTAAATCAAGATTTGGTAATTTAACTTAATAGAAATTTTGGAAATTAAATTGATAATTTATGTATTGGAATGGAATTGAGGAACTGAAATCGATAAGTTAATCAAAATTTAAATTGACTTTTAAATTGTTTAAAATATTGTAATTGATGGAGAAATATAAAAGTGGTAAAATTGGTCAATTTTAGAATTTAAATCAAAAAATTGGATTTTATTAATTAATTATTAATTTATTTAATTAATAGAAAAATAGCTATTTTGGCCACTGACTTGGATTTCGACGAAACCAGTTTCATCGGATCCGTAACGGTGAATTATTATAGGACTTCAAGTTTCATAGCGATCGGACTTGTTGTTTGATCGTACGGACTCGAAACGCCTTGAAATATATGCAATTGAAATCAATTGAAATCAATTTGGAAAATATTGTTTTTAGCATAACTTCTTCATTCGACGCAATTTGAACCCAAAATATTTTCCATCGCGTTTAAAATATTTTAAAACATTTATTTTGATATATGGGTTGACCCAATTTCGTTCCGGAGTCGAAACGGGCTTTTTGGACCACTTTGGCGTTATCGCGTATATCTGTTTATCCATCTATTCTATTTTCAATTCTGCCTATAAATATGCTGCTATAAACTCTATCCTCCCTAATTCATATTTGGATGTACGTACATCTCAACTCTCTCCTCCTCAATGGCAGACAAACAAACTCTAGATCCAGATCCAATTGCAAATCAAATCCAAAGCATAAATTTCAAAGTCCTCAGAAAAATCTAGAAAAAAAATATGTCGATGCTTTCGGCTAGCTTAATTCACTGATGGTGTTCGTTTTTCGATTCAGTTTTTCGTTTGACCGGTTAAAATCGAAGAAGTCTCGGTCGTCCATCATGCGTCGGTGAAAGTTTACGGATCGACAAACCCTTTTTGGGTTTTGGAGAGGAAGCCGAGTGGATCGCATGTAGCTGATTGGTTTGTCGATTCAACAGTTAGATTGTCGTCAATCGCGGTTTAAGGTTAAAAAAATTGGTGGCGGCCGGTGGCAGTTCTGGCGATCGCGCCTATGATAGGTCGAAGGTATGGTGGAGGGTGTAGTCGTGGAAGTGGTCGGCATTCGTGCGGTGGTAAGGGACGCGAGATATTCGCGGTCAAAGGATGGGGCAACGGTAAAGTTTTGGGTTCGGTGGTTCTGTATCGCGTGCTACCTGGAGATGGAAAATGCCGCACGCTTCTGATGACGTGGCTAAGTGTATTATGTTCTTTTTGAATTTTTTTTAATTTCAATTCGCGTTAATCGTCATAACTTTTGCATACGATATCCGTTTTACGTGCGGTTTCTTTTGTCAGGATCGTATTGAGATTCCAGACTTGAAGACTCTAGTTTGGACAAATTCTGAGATGGTCAAATTTTTGGGTTTAAATTGGAGTTAAATTCAATTTAAATTCAAAAGGTGAGTGTTTTAACCCACTCACAACTTCTAAGATTTCTTATGTTTGTTAAATTAATTTATGATGTGTTTAAAAATTTATTTATAGCTGTTGGGAATATATTTCATCATTGTCTCAGTTAAATTGAATTCATTTAATTTACTTGTTATTTAATTCATTTTTGCATATAAACTGACAGTTAAATTGCTCGTTAAATTTATTGTTGCATATAAACTGATAGTTAAATTATAAGTTAATTTATTGTGCATATAAACTGCCAGTTAAATTATCAGTTAATTTATTTTGTATAATAAACTGCCAGTAAATGCCTGTTATTTATTACCTGTTATATATTGATGTATTGTTTGAATTTGATGATGATTTTGATAAATGGTTGATGGATGATATTGGATGAAAGGATGTTGTATTGTATATTGTTATAAACTGCAAGTCATTATGCATTTTCATCTCATCGAGATTGCGGTTTGAAATGATATACAACCACATTTTTATTTTTAAATTGCGGATTGAAACGATAAATATCCGTATCACTTGACCATAGGATAGAAAATTTTATACAGGCACCGCGGTATATATATATATATATATATAATTATTTTTTATATAATTTTTCTATGGTTTTAAAAAGGAATATACGGGTTATATAAATACTGATTTTGATGTTATATAAACGTCAAATTTATAATTTGATTCTGGCTATATATACGAATATGCTTTGAAATATAAATAATCCTAATTTTAAAGTTGATTATTTATATAATATGGTTTAATGAATATTGATTTTGAGATTATATAAATATTACCTTTATATATATAGTTATATTCATGTCTTTAACTATGTATGAACTTTGGTGAATAACAAATAGTTTAATAATGGAGTTGATCATTATTTAAATAAATACGGTTAAGTGATAAAATCATACTTTAATATAAAAGTTACGAAGATTTAAAATAAATTAAGATTTGAAGGAAAATTAGAGATTTATTTGAAATTGAGAGGTATTTAAGAATTTAACTCCATAAGTTGATGTAAATGTATTAAACTTGGAATTTTAAAAGATATGAAATTTATTACTGGATTTTCCAAGATTGAATTAAATGAATATTTCTAGTATAAATAAATTGAAGGAAATATTTAGTTATTGGAAATTTGAGTTTATTTAAATGATTTTGAATTTATTGTGCAAATATTTCAAAAATAAATAATAGGATATTGAAAGTTTGAAATATATAGAAATCTAAATGGTTTATTTGGGAATTCAAATTGATTTGAGATATTAAAAAGCTAACCTACTTTATAAAGTAATTTATATTTAAACCATTTAAGCATTGAAAATCTTGTTTCGAAGCTATGGGTTAAAGGTATATATTTTGATGTGCTATGATTTTTGAAAAAGATATATTTGAAATAAAAATGATGTCATATTGATTTGGGTTTTAAAATAAAAATGAAATCGTATTTATATGGTTTTGAATGAATATTATATTCTGGTTTTAAAGTATAAATTATTTGAAAATAACCGCGGTGTTATAATAACGTTTGGTTGTTGATGAGACCGCGATCGGAAGTTGTCATACACTCTGCCAACTTCGAAAACCACTTTAATAACCGTGTACGCGGTGGAGATTCCAGAATGAAGTAGGATGGTGGCGGCATTTTCTTTAAGGTAAATACGTGGACCCAACTCGCATGAGTTGGCATAAGGTGGCTAAAACAGGAGCGATTCTCGGGCCAATTGAGGTAGCACCTTTGATCGGACACATCCCTTCGATTTTATACTTTGACTTTTGGATTGATTCGGTGGCCACTTTTGATTTTTCTTTTTGGGGTGTGGCTCGAGGTGGGCGGTATCCGCAGCTACGCGTTACCACCAGCCCGGATGCGTAATTGGTATATCTACCCTGGCATTGCCTAATTGTGCCGTGTCACCTACCCTAGCATGCCTTATACGATTTTGGTTTTGTACCATACCTATGGAGTGCCCTCTGATGACGCCCAGTACGGGGGAGATTACGGTACTATATAGACTATGGAAATATATTATGTGTTAAGGTGGAAAATGTAAAGCCTTAACGCTATTTAAAAGTAAGTTTGTTTTACAATTAGACACTATTATAATAGCGAAATATACTATATAGTAAATAGTTTAACGGATCCTTAGGAGATGTAAATCCCGAGCATCTCTTAAGTTACTGCACTCATATTTATTCTTGTTGATTTAACTTACATAGAACTTTTAGTTCTGACTCGAGTGTTTTGTTTTTCAATCCACTCGGGTCAGTCTGAGCGTTTCAGGATTTGAAGACTTTATTTCTGGAGGAAAAAGACAAAGATTTCATTATTATTATTATTATTATATATTATATGGTTCCACTACACACTTTATTCCGCTGCACCAATATTTATTGGTATGTGAACTCTGATATTTATTGTATAAAAAGGAATCAAATGTTTTGTAATAGTTTTATGAACTGTATATTGATTATTATATTTTATCCTTCCGTTGTAAGATTCTATTTTGTTTTTTTTTCTCCTCTGTTTTTCTTATTTACCCCATAACAATCCGCCCTTCCGTATGGTTTGAATTGGCATGTGTATCGATTTAAAGCGTGCGAAAAGGCGGATGTTACAATTACCGTCGAACTGAACCTTTTTCATCTTAAAAAAAGAAGATTTTTACAATTTTACGCTAAAAAAGTATTATAGAATTATTTCAATTGTTATCTTTTATGAAATGTTTAAAAATAATTATTTTTAGTTTTAATATATTAATTATAATTGAATAAATTTTAACATTAATTGAAATAGTTTACATTTAAATCAATAAAATAAAAGTTAACAATCAATGTGATTCTCACGGTCTGACCTATAGAACCATTAGAACTTTTTATCATACACTAACAAAGTTTGAATTACGGTTCGGTCTTCAAACTTGAACGATATGCTGGTGTAACATTGTGAAGACTGCTACACTCAAGCGCCAGTTTACTTGGAAGCAATTCAGATGAAGATTTGATGAAAAATTCATATTGGTAGCTCAGAAGTCAGTGTTATTTAGAAATTTTATGGACCTAGAAGCGGTCATTGTTTTTAGAGTAAATGGATGAATTCAACATGTTATTGAAGTACAGTCTATCCTTTATTGACGGTCCATTAAAGAAAAAATGAGATATTTGTTTCAAGCTTGGATGGGCATCTCACGGAAAGGAAAGTAGGTCATATTGATGAATCCTTCAACTGCGGATAGAAAGAAGCAGTTTCAAGAAAAGGTAGTCAGAAAGAGGGCAAAAGGGAGCATACTTCCTTCAACCGTGGAGAGAAAGAACATCTTAGTAAAGGTTGCCAAAACAAAAGGAAGGGAAGCTTCAAATAAAACAAATCTGGGCACATCAAGAAGGACTATCGCAAGCCATTGAAGAACAAGAAGATTGTGTCTGTTTATGCTTTAATGCTATTCCAACTTCGTCGAGTGTTCCATTGGCGAAGGAGAAAGGAAAAGGCATTACTATTCGGAGCATGTTTTGATACAACTATTTGTGTTTCATTTGACGTCGATGATCACATTCTTTTATATCTAGTAATCTAATAAATAGATTAGGGTTAAGACTTGATTTAGTAGACAGATGCTGGTGGTAACTAATAGAGTTAGTGGTATGCCCTAGTGACAATTGTGTAATTTGTTACATATATCTAACTCTGTGACCAAGCTTGTTCATAAAAAGGGTATTTTATTTCCATTATATACTCGTTATACAGTAATATAATCGATTAACTAATTAATCTAAAGTATACAAATAAGAAAATCCTTAATGAAATGTTATGTGATTGTAGTTGCAAATAGTTGTAATCATGAATAATTAGTCAAAATATAACATAACATTTTATTTTAAATACTCATAGTCAAGATATTTCGAGAAAGGATATCGATACATCCATTGTGGCCAGAATACGTAACACTCTTCAAATGCTGGACGGTGTATTACTCATGACTGCTGGGAGACAATGAGTTACATAGTAATTGTTATTGGATGACTATGAAATAAATCACTTGAGAGTTTACCGTTGGTTAGTGATAGCTAATAACTAAGGTCAAATAGGAAAGTGACGGTATTACAAAATTCTCTCAACTCGAGAATATTGAACTTTGATGTGAATACTCGACTTTGATTATAGTTAAATCATGGCATGACGTCTATCGAACAACTTTAGTTTGGTCTGAGTAGAGGAGTTGGAAGTGAAACATTATTTCATAAAAAACTCATCTTCTTAATTATATAAGGTTAATATCACGGTCAACTATAGTCAACTCAAAGTCAAAGTTTCAGACCGAAGTAGTACGGTTAATAATAAATGTTAGCATTGAACCTAGGACTTTATTTATGGACTAATCAAGTTGAATGTATTTAATTTTGGTATTTTAACCAAAACCAAATTGCATAAGTCCTAAAGTAATATAGTATTGATGAAAAGAACTAGTGCAAATGAATAGTTACTAAGAAGGACCTTTTAAAACAATGAAATTGGTTTTTTACTAAAAAAGATATATAAACATAATTCGGTCAAACTTCACATCCCTGGTAAAGGTAAAGTGTGAATATTGATGTCTAAATTATTTAGTATTAATCGCTGACTGAATTTGCACCTACAAGTCGCACAATCACATTGATATTATATATTAATTGATTGTCTCAATATATTATTTAATATGTATGTATGTGTATTTAGAATTTTATTTTATATTAAACAAACATATTTTTTTAATATCTAAATATATTTTTACTAAGGCAGTAAGACTTAAAGTCAATTTTAGTACTAGAATTTGAAGTCAATTTTAATATCTAAAATATCAACTGTTGAATTAGTACAACAATTCGATTTTAAATATAGATCTACAAAATATAAAATAAAGTATCCTTTAATCATTATATATATGTACATACGTACACAAATTATAAAATTAGTTTGCTGCTGAAATAATTTTTTAGTTCATAAATATTTTAAAAAAATACATAACAAAAAAAAGTATTTGTTTATCACAATAAAATAAATATTAAAAATATACATCATGTATCTGATTATTTTCAACCATAATTTTTTTAAATCCGAAATAATTCTATAAAATATAAATTTAAATATTCATATTGGAATTAATATAAACATTACTTTAAATTAAAACGTTAAACATTAAATATATATATTGATGCCATGCCAAAATATATATATTGATAAATATGTACGACAATAATAAAATTATTATTTCTCAATCCAAACCTATATTATACATAATTAATTCTAAAAATGATTTAAAATAAATTATTTTTATATAACTGAAATAAAATCGGTAAACAATAATTTTAAATATCTAAAAATGAATTAACATTTGTAAATTAAAAATAAATAATTTGAAACTAAACATGGCTGAATTTAGTATTTTTTAACAACGATGTAAATTAATATAAACAGATCAATGTAAATAGATTATAGATGAAATAAGAGATAACCAATTTATATATGAAATTGTTGTATGTACAATCCACTACAAGATAAATATGTTATAAAAGATAAATAAGATTTTATACTTTAAGGATGCAGCCTTTGAACACACGTTGATGGATGAGATCTCATAGGTTCATCCCGAATCGAACTCCGCACTTTGAAATAATCTAGAGTACCACTGGATCCACTGTATTTGATGTGTTATAACTGTGGAATTTTTTTGACATGGGGGTTGAGGGATGAAGCTCACAGCTAAGGCAAAGGGAAGTAGGAATCAAGACTAAAAGAGTAAGTGGGTAGGCTTGTTTAAATAAAGAAAGGGAAGAAAACAAATTTTCCTCCTTTTACTACTTCTCTATTTACTAGGACTAGATCCATATCTTGAATTTAAATGACCACTCCTCTACGTTTTTCCTAAACCGTCTGTGAAATTGGGTTAAGTAGACAAGCACAAAATCCAACCCATTTAGTAGATAACATCATTTAAATCATATTTAAATGCGTATCGAGATCATATATTGATTAATATATATGTATGTATATATATGTGTGTTTTTGTTGGAACTGGGTCTGTAGTGGAATTAGAGAGTAATTTCAAAAAAAAATCCTTTATTCGATCTTTGTTAGGCCTATAAAATATAAATTCATTTAGATCTTGTTTAAATTCGCTTTTGAATAAAAACTTTATTTTTATTTAATTTGTAAATAAAGTTCTGTTTTGGTGTTATATTTATGAATGAGTGTATCAAATACACCCATGTATGTAGAAGAAATTAATTTAAGAAGAAAACCTTTTGTTTCTTTCTTTAATACCTGTGCAATTAATTAAATGAATAAACATCATTAATTGAAGAGTGAAAAATCTTTCATTTCTCTCTTTCTCGATGTGATTGAACTGATAAGTTGTTAAATTAAAAAAATTAACATTTCAATTAAATTTTTTGTTAGGAATGCATCAACATACATTCAAATTTATGAAAACATAAATGCCTAATTTGAGCATGTGTGCGTACGTGTGTGTATACTTACATATGCATGTTAATGCAAGCATTCATATCAAGAATATAAATGCATAACTATATACATATGTTGGATATACTACAACATGTGTATATAATTAGTGCATATATATTGATAGTACTATATATATATGGTGTAGACATATATATATACACACACACATATGTAATCTTTGTTGCCACTTATATTTTACATTTACATACATATAAAAGTATGAAAATAATTGACATAAAGAGATAATTAATTTAAGAGTAAATGAGAAGAGTGACGATGGAAAAGTAATTTATAATGCAGCTAAGTCTAATCAAATCTAAGTGAAAAGGGTAATAATCAAGTAGTGAAAAATTCCTTGGTTTAATAATAACAATTATTATTAGCTGAAATGCTCTGGGCAGACTTTTGACTTCGAGTTGACTTTAGTTGATAGTGATACTAACCTCATATAACCAAGGAGACAAATATTCTCTTAAATATATTTTAACTTCCAATGCTTCCACTCGACCCAATTATGACCGTCCAATGAAAATCATGCCATGATTTAACCATAATCAAAGCAGAGCTTCCATAGTGAAGGTTAATAGTATTCTCATGTTGAGAGAACTATGTAAATTAGTTACATTGATATATTCTATTTGACCTTAGTTATATTAACTAGTAGAAGACTATCAAGTGAGTCATTCCATAATATCCAGTAACTATTAATACATAACCCTTGGTTCCCCTAAGAGCCATGAGTAATACACTGTCCAAAATTTGGAGATCTTTATGTACTCTAGTCTCAATATATATATATATATATATATATATATATATATCTCCTGTCTGAATACATCTTGACTAGGAATATTCCAAATTGTATGTTTATTTTCAGTATGATAAATTACTCATGGTTATAATACATTGTAACTATAATCACAAAACATACCATTTATGGATTTTTATTAAATATACTTTTGGTCAATTAACTGACATATAACACAGTATATCAAGTATGTAATAGAAAGAAAACACATTCTACTTCTTACAAGTTTGGTTATCGGGTTAATATATGTTACAAATTACATAATTGTCCGTCAAGCATACCCCTAACTGTATCATATATATATATATATATATACTTACATATGTATGTATGTCTGTATCTATGTATATGCATATACATATATATATATATATGTTAATGTGTATATGTACATAAATATTATACATCCACCCAAGTAATGACTAGTGGAACCTAAAAAGTACTAATATCACTTAATACATCAAATATGTAATCAATATTTCATAAATATTAATAAATTTGATCAACTTATAACAATTTATAAATCAGTTAAATCATGTGGTGTTTCAAAAAAATCATCAATAGAGTTGTGTGACTGGTAGATACAAAATAAATTAGCGATTAATATCAAACCATTTGAATATTAATGTTCACTCATCACTTTAGCCAGTGGATTAATAGTTTGATCGAATTTATCTCTTATACATCTTTAATGGTAAATCCAATTTTACAGTTTAATCCATATCATTTAGTAATGACTATTTACACCAATTTTGTTCGTCAATGCTATATTACTTTAGGATTTATGAAATATGATTTTGGTCGAAATTCTATTATCATCCACAATCAACTCAGATAGTCCATAAACAAAGTCCTTAGTTCAATAATAACATTTATTATTAACTGTATTACTTTAGCCAAATATTTTATGACGCCTGTCCCTTAGACCTACTAAAACAAAGAAAAATACTGAAGTATTTTCATCTATGTGAATGGAGAAAAGGACTACAATAGGGGCGATCCAATGTATTATGCTTTTATGCTAATACTGATTTGATATGAAGTGATGGAAAACACAATAGATTTTTTTCAGTGTTGGCACAAAATTATAGCACATGGAATTTAATGTAGTATTAGATCAACATTGAGAAATATGGATATAAGATATATGATCCAAATAGCTGATAACAAAGATATCCATCATAAATGAAATACAACCAGTCTAAGGTACATCAGAGTTACAAATATACATATACATATACATAAGACAACTAATGTCTGCATACAAAAAATATGTATGTTCGTAAATACAGCAAGTACAGATATAAAATAGGCTATTGTCTATCAAAAGAGAGATCCAAGATAACTTCAAAATCAGCATGAATTATCAAAAATTACAATCCCCGGCCTGACCCAGGAATTATACATAAGTATAAATCTGCGTCAAACTAAATGAAAGTAATATGAGAAAATAATAAGCATAAATATACTGCTATTTGACATGCAAATAAGAGAAAAAACAAAAGAGTGGAAACTACCAAGTTCTAATATTTTGAAAGTGTCACAAAATGAAGGACTTTATTAATAGTAATTTATCTCATTAGTTTAACCACTTCTTTAGTAAATGAAATTCCTTAAATTTTAAAAATACGGAAAGTAACCATGAAATAACCAGGATCATAAATTTTATAGTGCTGTGTCGACGATGTCTAGCTTTATCAAAAGTCGTTGCCACGACGTATAATTATCACAACCGAAGTGGATGCCTTCACACGACCATCCGCTGCCCATAAAAATAAGATCTTGCGGTATTGCCATCCGTTATGATGAATGCACGTAAAAATCTATGAAATCTGATACTAAGCTTTTGATATGCATATTACATGGCCTCAAACAATGATAAGAGAAATTATCAGAGGTAGATATAACTATCGTTTGTGTTAATATAATTAACACCGGCCATGGGACTAGTCGTTGACTGTTACGGTAAGGGTTAGTTGTCATGATTTCGATAAATCTATCAGCTAGTGGAATTGATACTAACTCATCATGTTAAAGTTATTCCTTCGTTCCCATATTTTTTTTCCATGATATAATAATATCATAGTTATTTTGATACAAATCAAAATGAAAAGTTCGTTATTGTGTTAAAAATTACTATGGCCCTTAAACATTAAAATTTCAACACAATACATTAGTCAATAAAGTCAACAATAATTTGCAAAGAATTATACTCTTATCTACATTAATTATTTTATCTTAAGATTACATAATTTTGAACAGCTAAAACATCAAATTAAATAAACATTTAGCATCAAATGCATTATTATTAGTTAAGGGAAATTTCTATTTTAAATCTAACATATGATTTAAAATGCAGCAATCAAGTAGGAAAAAAAGAAAGTTCAAGAAAAAAGAATAAAGAAACAAAGATTAGAGCTTTAACTTAGTTCACACTCGTAACCGTGAATGATTCTGTTTTGGGATAGGTTTTCAAAGCAGCTAATTTGAAAATTTGTAAAAGTGTTCAACATAAAGTTTGTCACATATGAAGTCAGTTTTTCGAAACATCAAAAATTATCGAAATAGGACTAAACCTAAAAAAGATATGGTCTATTTACTAATGGTGTTTAGCTTAGGGAATGCAAATTTTAAAGGGATAGAGCTAAGAGTTTGCAATAGATTTTCGATCAACTCTACTCAAAATTTGAAAAAGTTACTGCAGAAAAGTAGTCGCAAACAAAATCAACTTTGTAGAACATAAATATTTTTGAAATACGGCTAGAAATGAATAGGATATGGTCAATTTATTAATGTGTTTAGTTCAAAGAATTTAAATTTCAAAAGGACTGAGCTGAGAGTTTGCAATAGGTTTTCGATTAATCTATTCTCAAAATTTCCAAGTGTTCAATATTTAAGTTGTCTCACATGAAGTCGGCTTTTTGGAACATAAAAAATTGTTGAAATCCGACCAGAAATGAAAACAATATGGTTAAATTATTAATACTTGTATACAAAGATATAGTGATTAAAGTGTATTTGTGACAAAAATTATACTTTTATTCTAGGTTTTCAATTCAGCTTTGCAAACGTCTAGTTTTACTACAAATCTATATTAAATTGAAATATAATCAAATGAAAATAAAAAATATGAGTGGATTTTCTCACCTAAACTTCAAACTAGCTACCCAACACCTCTTCCTAGCTTGCAATCCATAAAAACTTTTCAAAACCAACAAAAAGCCTCTCCTTCAATTTAGGATAGCAAGTGTATACAAGAGAAAGATGAATCATAATCCTGAGTTTAATAGTAAAAGGTAGAGAAAAATGGATAGAAATCATGCCTATTTATCTTGGAATTTTCAGGATCTAATTTGATTTTACATTGACGAATCTAGGGCTGTGTTTGAGTTTGAGAGGAAGAGTTGAGAAGGATGTTGTTTCATGTAATAAAAATGAACGTGATTTTAAGAATGATAAGTGTAGAGTTGAAGTAAAGGATTTGACTTATCATTATTTTTCTAAGTGCTTTGGATAACCCAAAGCCCAATTTGAAAAACAAGTAATACACTTCCTTTTTTAGTCAATGTTTTCCTTCTCCAACCCAACCATAAAAATCATTTCTTTTTTAAAATATTCCGATATCACTTCAAAAATCAAAACAATGAATTTTCCAAGTTTATAAATTTCATAAAAATATTCCAGATCTACTTAAATGATTTATTTCCCATTTAAAACATTTTACTTGATTTTAGAAATTATTTCGCACTTTAAAATCATCAAATTTAATTTAAATTCCAATTTAAAATTACTAAATATTTAATAAATTTGTAAGTTCTTATCTGATCGTTACATTTTAACTTTGAATTGACTACAATTGACCTTGATACTAATCTTATGCACCGAAGAAAACGAATTCTATATTAAATAGTTTTTCACTTCTATTGCTTCAATTCAGATACAACTATCGCCACTCAATGATATGTCATGATTTAACTGTAATCAAAGTGAAGTATGCACATTAAAGTTCAATATATTCTCAAATTGAGAGAACTATATTGTCACTCTATGATTTCCTGTTTAACGTAGTTGTTACTAACTAACTTGAAACTTTCGAGTGAGTCATTTCATCATTATCCAATAACTATCAATAAGTAACCCATTGGCGCCCTTAATGGCTATGAGTAAAGCACAACCCAATATTTGAAAAGCGTTAAGTACCTTGGTCTCAACTAATGTATCGATATCCTTTGTCAGAACATCTTGACGGGATTATTTCAAATAATGTGTTATTCTATATTATGACAATTTTCTCATGATTACTTCTCCCTGTAATTATTATCACATGACGTATTATTTAAGGATTTTTAATTTAGTATGTTTAAATTAATTACTTAATTAACATATCACAATATAACAAGTATATAGTAGAGATCTTGCCTTTAATACAAATAAGATTGGTTATAGAGTTAGAAATATGTAGCAAATTAATAATTTCACCTGGGGTATACCCTTAAGTTTCTCAGCCATGCCATCTTGAGGAAAGCTAAAAGCGTACTGTAATGACCTGATTTTTCGACGCTCGAAATTCGACATCAATACGTCCACATGACAACTCCAAACACTTCGAAATTTGTAATCCAATAATAATTCACTATTACAGATCCAATGGAACTAGTTTCGTTGAATTCCGAGACTGTGCCCCAGAAGGCTATTTTTAAATATTGATTTAAACAATATATTTTCAAATTGAACAAACAGTTTTAAATTCAATTTTTAAAAGTTCTATTATCTTCAGTATTATCAATATAAATTTTGTAACTCTTCAAATTATTTTTAATAGACTCAAAATCTTAGAGTTCATATTTTACCTGATTTCCAATTGTTTAATTCAATAGTTTATTTGTCAACCAAATAGTGATATTTAAAATTCAAGTTAAACCAACCTTCAAATATTTAAATTCAATTAAATATTTCAATTTCAGATATCTCGAAATTTCCAGATCACACGTTCCTTGCCATATATATCTCAATATTGTGCTAAGTCAACAAAATCACAACCATCTAAGATCAATATCGCCATATGTCAGAAATTCATAGGCGTGGTTATTTTATAAATAGGCATGTACCCCCGAACTAAGATGTGGCAAATTCTGAATATCTCTTCTTCCTCATTTTCACTTTTTCTAATCAAGAAACTAATAGTGCTTGATTTGGTACCTTAATTTTCATTTAGGTCAAATTCAAATCCTAAATTTTGACTAAGGACTTGAACATTTTTCTGGTTGCATATTTTCCTATTTGATTATTCGATCATGAGCATACTTGCGAAGTTACGCTTTTGCCCAAGAACCTTTGAACTACTTCGACTTGAATATAATTTATGCCAATTTTTCGGTCTAACGGGTTCGATTAGCCCCTTTACATAGAATTTTTTTTCACATTTAGTGCCTGCTTTTCATCCATTTATTTTCTTGCTTCTTTACTTGCTTCAACATGGCTTCCAGGAATGCCATCTAACATATTGATATTTCTTTGTCTTTAGTTCACCAAATAACCATGACTAAAGTTACCTATGGAACTTTCCGTTAAAATATGCTTTGTGTATACACAATTTACTTTATTCAAGGTTGAGCATTTGGGTTAAGCACCAATCCTACAAAACTATAATGGAGATCTCCTTATAGAGAATTGTACTTTTGGAAAATAATAGTTGTATAGCATCAGAAATCAGTCAAGCAATTTCTTTTCAATCACTATAACTACAACAATCAATCCACTTCATAAAATTAATTTTATGGAAAGTAATTGTTGGATCAAGTGCATTCGCAGCTGGATAAAAGGGAGAATTTTCAAATAAAATAATTCCTTCTATTAACTTGTATATGTCTCATTTTTTGTTTACATGAAGTGTAATGACTGCTCTATACCTTTGATGCTCATATACTCGAATAGTGCACCGCTAGAACATTCGGCTGATTGTCAATGGAAGAAAAGGAGGTAAAGAAGAAAAATAGAAGAGAAAAAAGAGAATGAAAACATCAAACAATCAAAGAAATTGTCGTATATCTCACAGAGCATCCAATAAAATATAATAATCATCACATATATAAAATAGGTGAGACCAATAATAACTTCATGAACCATAAAATCAAAGTGAACAGGCTTGTACGGTTGTACAAAATAGTAATAGGTTTATACGACTGATAAACAAACTCAGTAGATAAATTATCTCTAATAATAGTAAGTCAAGCACTATCAAGATTCCATAGTGTAACATAGCAGAATATGCAATAATAAGCCCAAAATATAAGTATGAGAAAACATAGCTTCGTGCTAGTCCATCTACACATTCCATGTGGTGGTTACACATGCTATCTAATCTACTCATTTAAGAGTATCCAAGGCAATACGATGTAAAACATAAAACCTTAAGTCAGTCAATAATCTGGTGTTAACAACAACAAAAACATCTGAAAGTACTATAAATCAATATAGTGTACGAAATAAAGGGTGTACGAACCATACCAAACCTGTCCCTACAAGCAAAGAGTTAGCACATAAAGTCAATACTGTGCTACTCTACAAATATCCTAAAAGGGTACTCCATACTAAGTACAATGTCGAGGTACCTAGGTATTCCTAACCAAAATATCTTTGTCACGTGACATGCCTAGAGTGACAGACTATATAAAACGTCATGGTAAACATTGCATCCATCAAACAAACCTCATTATCGCTCAGTGAGTTTTGGATATATGATAACTCATATGACCAAACTCTTATCAGCGATTAATGGGAAAATAATAGTTTTCAGTCTTCTTGCTTTAGCCCAAAGCTGACACTACACCAAAATCCATCGGTCCAGGGTATATGGATCTAAATAACTGATCTGAGAAAGCCAAACAAATTACCCAGGAATGCACTCATAATATCCCTTCTTTCAGTACAACATAAAACACTCCAAGTACCAACGATCCCTTAGCATACATCTCCAAGCCCTTTCCTGGCTCCATGTAATGCCCATCATTCTAAATGAACAATTCCTTTGTTTGTTCATAACGATAGAATCAAACACCATTCTATCTCCTCAAGAGACCAATCCCACATTTCTTAATTCCACGATAAAATAAAACACCATTATATCCATGAGTCATCCTTCCTAAAACCCATCATTATGGAAAGTCATTAAGACTCTCATAACCATCGCGCCATCATCATCTGAATATCACACCAATAACCATCGAGTCATTTTCATCAAAGTCGTAAAGACATCACTTCGAAGCATCGTGTCATTGCTTCACCATTGAAATCACTTGCTGTAGATCAATAACACAAGACCCAGAGTTGGCTGCATGAAAAAACCACATCGTGCTCGTCGAAGCCTCTTCACCGTCCATGCCAAAGATTGGCTAAATCGTCCATCATCAATAGTGGTGGGAACTGACCAATCGATGGTGGTCAATACGACCACTTTGGTCGTGTACTTAGCCAAAAAGGACAAGTACAAACTAAATGAAAATTTCCAAGGTCCATCCTGAAGTCCAAATCCCTTCCAAGTTCATCATCTTCCATCTTCAGATCATTCAACAGGCATCCTAGTACTTTTATATAACTCATCTCATCCGTTTCGGTTTCCAATCAATATGCACAAAGCCCCAACTTACAAGATATTCCCTAATGCTGGATCGCCGAAAAATCAGCGGTTTCAACCTAAACAGGTGTACATGCAATCAAAAAAGAAACATACATCTAATATAGCATACACATAATATGTATAATGCGTCTATATCAACCAATGTGGGATTCATATCAAAACTGGCCTAAAACTAGCAATCTCCTAAAATAGCATGTCAAATAAGAAAAATGTGACATTTAATTTAAAACCATTTTAAAATACTTATAATTTCGTTTATAAAAATCAAGTATGTTTTTAGAACTATTAGAATCACATTTAAAGTTAGAAATCATTTCAAAACACTATTTTTATACTATACTAACAATCATAGTATGGTGAAAGATAATATCACTCATCTCAACATAGCAGACCAATCTAATGCTTAGTCGTAGGGCCCTCCATCAAGAGCGTAATGCAAGAAACCGAATCCAAAATGGACCTCGTATCCAAAAGATATGGATTTTATAAGAAATGAGACTATCAATTTATTAATTAATTATAATTAAATCATTAATTAACTCATTAAGCTTATCCCCTTCCCGTATCTTCTTCCTTAAATCTGATATGCACAGAAAACATGCACGAACCCACTCCTCCATCCCTTCTCTCTTCGATTTTTTACTCTATGGTCAACGAATCAATGCACCGTCTTTGCCAAAAAAACTCCAATACACATGTGCCCCGCGATGCAATGCTTGCCTTGAAGCTTGATTGTCCCCTATTATTTTTGATCGGATGGTGTCATGCATGACTTCCTATTGTCACATTCTACAAAGGTGGCTGGAGCTCAAGCGAAAGGTGTGGCAAGGTATTAGATGCCAAGGGAATGGTGACATTTGATTTTTCCTAGTACCTCCTCCCTCGATGCTAAGGCTAACCCTAGGTATGAATTTAAAAATGGAGCTTGACTAATTAGAACCCCACCTTACAAAGCACAAATGGATGCGAAGCTCTTTCCAACACAAGTTTAACGGACCCTACGGTTGCTTCTCTTATCATTTATAGCCTCGAATTTAATTGACGAAGGGTTAAAGGGAGTGGCAGTAATTTACTATTACCTTGACAATGGAATAGAAAAGCAAAAGAGTGGGGTTTGTGTATTTTGATATTTAAATAATATTGTTTGTGCCAAAATTGGTCACAAACACCCAATTGGAGATGAAAGCGCTAATTCACAGTCATAGATCACAAATATGAATATATGAAGAGGTTATAAATAAAAAGAACAGCAAAAATAAAAAGGGAAAGTGGTAAAGATACAAGATTTATAGTGGTTTGAAGTTGTAAATTACATCCACTTTGAAGAGTTTGTTGTTTATTGATGACTCCCAACTGATTTACAATAGTACAACTGATTACACTTGAGTTACAATGGAGTTTTAGCAGAGTAACAGCGTAGAAGAGCCAAAAAGTCCTTTTTCTGCAGGCGTAGGCGTGCTATTAATAGGTGTAGGTATGAAATATCTAGCTTCTAACTTGGAATACTCTTTCTCACTCGTGGGTAGGCTCACCAGATCGATCAACGGTTGTTTAGGATCGATCCCCGATCGATCCCGATGCGATTCGTGTCAACCAAGATTTGGTTCAATGAAGGTGCGATCGATCATGGTGGTTCCCTAGATGGTAAAAAGTTCCTGTGAAAATTTTGTGGCATTTGAACTTATAGATTTTGAGTTATGATTGATCCAAAATTCGATTTGTAGGTTGATTGATGGCTTCCTTCGATCATTACGTATCGATCGACTTCGTATCGATCGATCGCGGATTGATGACATGGAGCGACAATCATGTGTAGATCCATTTTTCATGCTCGTTGACCGCTTCCTTTGGCTTGACCCATTCCTCCTTCGTATCAATCTTGTGTATATCTCTTCATATCGATCCCTATCTCCATCCTTCGTATTGATCGCTGAATGCCAGCTCCTTTCCTTCATATCCATTTCCTACGCTCCTCTTCGTGTCAATGCCTTATGTGTGTCGCTTTGTATCATTACCAAAGTCCTCTCTTTGTATCGATCGTTATCTGTAGGTTTTTGCATCCATGCTTTTTGCATCCCATCTCGACCGCTTCGATCGATCGATCCAAACACAATCGATACGAAAGGCGCCTTCAAACCCATCCAACGCCGCCTTGATCGAAAGTAACCTTATCACTGACACGAAGCACGATGCTCGATGACTCGATGACTCGAAGTAGCCTGTTCTCTAGCCGATGCCAATCCATCCCAACTTTCACCTATTGCCGACCCAAAGCGGGTGCCCCTCTGACTTGAAGTAACTCCTCGAGGACTCGAAGTAAACCCGAAGATGACCTGAAGCAAATCCTGAACGTCCCATTCTTTCCAAAATCTATACTCCAGGTATGTCGCATTGCTTTTCCATCTGTTTATCTGAAATAAGTCCATGACAATCGTGCTTTGATCACTATGTAGTTTATTGAGTTAAACCCACCTGTATGTTGCTTTGCCAAAGGGCGGTTTAACAAATACGTAAATTTTTTGATTTCTTAAATATATTGTCGTACGTTTTTAGATCGCATGATTAAAGGGCATGTCCAATCACAACGAAATTCGTCAGTGTACATCACCTCATTTTTCGATCCCAATGGTATAAATTTCGTTGCTATTTGAGATAATGCAATGAGATGATAGTTTCACATATCTCGAGATCATTTTGGCCGTTAGATCATCCAATCATCAAATATAGTGATATCTATACTCATTTTAATTCGCAGTGACAATCCGGACTCAGCGAAAGTGGTCACGAGTCCTGATTCGACCATATGTGAAAAATCAAATTTTGGGTTTTTTAATTAATTAATGTTTCAGTATTTAAGTTAATTATTTAAATATCATATTGTTAAAAGTATGGGTTGTTACATTTCCCCTCTATAAAAGGGTTTCATTTTGAAATTTCCAAGATAAGGAAAAACTTCTCCTAACCCATAGGCTTCAAAGCCTGTCTTGGTTCAAAAAAAATTGAAAATATCTACTTTGCTCGTCCACGTTCAGAAAAACCCAAAAACAACATAGACAGATATATACATATAAGGCATCTCATATGTGACACATATCATTTTTTAGTACAACTAAGCATGTATATCCAAGTCTACACTACAGATCTCACGTACCTTTTTTATAGCAAAGAGATATTATTTAGATGCGAATAAAAGAAACTAAGCATCCAAATATCCAGCATTTGCTTCTATGTACCTAAATATCTACTCCAGAAAGAGTATTAAACACATTAGCAACATCACCATGTAAATAAGCATACTAAATCACTTATATAGCAATCATCTAAAAAAAAAGGCAATTTCAAACAATAACTATCCCACATGCCTAACAAACATATAAGCATAAAAAATCATATCAAATGCTAACAATCAAACATCAAACAATCAGATATAATATCAAACATCAAAAGTAACATCCATGCCTATCCTAACATGCATGATAATAAACTATCTAGTAGAAGGCATCAAATATGATATCCAATAAGAAATCTGATGAAAAATGAAATCTCACCAAGTGAAGAATTTCAGATAAGCGACTTTCATTCTCTTCTCGGTCTCCTATATGCTATTGCCTTTGCTTTCACTCCATCGAACCTTTACTACTCCACTACTTCCTCCTAATCTGTTTCGTATAAATCCCACGATACGAATAGGCTTATGAGGTCTTGATGTTTCTGGTTTAGTCTAAACATCATCTAATCGATTCGATGCTATATTTCACAATGCCTCTTGTAAATTCTCCCAAACCCCACTAGTGAACAATAGGTTTTAACCACTTACAGTACTCTTCGACGCACCATGGAATTAGACAATCCACCCTACATACAACTTGATCAATTTGCATGCTTTCTATTGGATCTAATGAATATAAATCTAGTACTCTTCATCAGTCTATCGACTTTGATCCAAATTCTATCATATCCTCTATTGGTCCTTGGCAATTCATCGATGAAGCCCATAGATATTTGCTCCCACTACTACTCGAGAACGATAATCTCTCATCGCTACAGAACTAATAGTCTCGGTCGGGTTCATACTGTGTCACTCCACATTCCTCTAACTTAGCCATGATCTCCTTTAGTCTTGCTTCATGCTTCTGAAATACCTATCCTTTAAATAAAAGTAGGCTCGATTGTAAAACTAGTCATCATCTGTGGTCATAGCTCACATCGAGTGCTGAAGTCATAACCAATAATAAGCTCGAGCTATGTCCCCTCTAGGAATGTCTTCCAAATTGGTATGTCTTCCACTTAAGTATCGATGAATACATTTCCTTACCGGGCATATTGGAAATGCCAAAGCCATAGGAGGCTAAGAAATCTGACCATTGCTGCTAGCGAAGGTTGAGATTCTTCCTGGAGAAGAAATCATCAACAATGTGGGAACAATGAACAATCTGAACCTCTGTCCTAGTAGAAGTGCCTCCAAATCCCCAAAGCGGATACAGTTGTTGCTAACTCAAATCATGAGTCGGATACTTTCTCCTATGCAGTTTTTCTTGTTTAGTAACATTAGCGACAACCTTTCCTTTTGGCATTGATATTGTACCTAGTTAAGTACCATAGGCATGTGTGTACTATCGACTCTTTGTTCATGCTTGGAATAAGCAACATAGATGTACTCATCAACCCCTATATCAAAATCACTAACGCATGTTCGCACATCACCTCTCAAATAAAAGTCTGGTTCTCCCTCGTCAAATCAGTTAACGGCACCACCACCTTTTAGAAGTCCTTTGTAATACGTATATAATATCTCATTAATCCAAGAAAAAATTTCATATCCATAGAACTCTTGGGTCTATTCCAATCCTAGACAACTGTAACCATCGTGGGATCTATAGTAGTGTCCAACTCCAAAATCATGTGACCCGAGCATCTCACTTCCCTTCGCTAGAAGTGGTATTTCAAAAATCTCACCATCAATTGGTGTTATCTCAGCACTTTCAATACAATCATTAATTGTGTCTTGTGCTCCTTATTCATCCATGAGTAGATGGAAGTATCATCAATGAGCTCAATCATGGACTTACACAAATGATCCCTTAAAACAGCAAAGCAAACTAACTTATTTGTTAGCCCAAATGACATAAACAACCAATTAGAAATCAAAATAGCATACAAAATGTTGTGATCGACAATCTCTTTAACTATTCTCAGCCGATGAAATATCATCACAAAATCTAATTGAGGGAACACTCTCACATCGTAGAGTTGATTGAACATGCCATCAATAAGCAGAAGTGAATACTTGTTCATCATCTCATTCATCTCATAGTAATCAACATACAATCTCAAAGAGCCATCCACCTTAGTGTTGAACACTACAGGTGCATCCTACTCAAATATGCTCCTAAAAATAAACCCTCGCCTCAATAAGTCATCCACTCGCACCTTTTAATTTCCTCTGCTCTTTTAGCATCATGTGCCTCAAAAACAAAACTACTAGACCAGATTGATAAGAAAATCAATCCCTATATGGTGGTAATCCAGTCACCTAATCGAATGTGTCCATATACACTCTAGCTACAGGCATAAATAATAACTCATTATGTGGGATGTCATGCGAATATAGAAGCTAACAATCATCTCATCACAAAATGGATAGCGAACACTACTTTGCTCTCCTTGCCAGCCCTTTTCATCACTAACAGCCTCTCACAATCCATCATTATTCTTACCCCTTCAGCCACTCCCTTCCTAGACTATAATTAACTCAAAACGGATCAGTAATAAACAAACAAACATACATGAAATGATAAGGCTAAGTCTACACAAATCACGTACAGGCCAACTCGGCCCTTGATAAAGTTCGTCATGATTAAAAGTCGGTGGTCTTAATCCCGATCTATCTACCAAATCACTAGATATGAAGGAATGTAAAATATGGAACACTATAAATGAAAAGAATCCCCTTCTCTTTCATAGATAGAATACTCAACGAAATTGAAATGACATTCAATGCACATGCTTCCATTATCCTCCAATTAACTAGTTTAGGACAGTCTTCTATCTGGGTATGGGCTCTCAAGTTATAAAGCCTTCTCGATTAGCTCCTCAAAGCTCTCATCAATATGATCAATCAATCACTTCACAAGATAATCATTCAACCCATTGAAAAGCTTTCGTTCTTTCTAACAGGGTAATCAATAGAAAATAGACCATAGTTTGATAGCACATCAAGTTCGGCCACATACCCCAACATAGACATATCGCCTTACTTCAAACTAGTTAACTCCTGAATCAGCACCAACTTTTAGAAAGTCAAGATAAATTTTCTTTGAAGTAAATTATGAACTGATCCTAAGTTACTCGATCCTTGGGATTCGAAGCTATAAGGACACTCCACTAGTTCATTTTTCTTCCCTTGAGTTATCTAAAGGTCAACAACTACCCCACGGTATCATCTAACTCCAAGTCATCGAAGATTCCTTTGCAAGTATTTAGAGCACTTGAGCATCAAAACTATTTGGAGCAACTTGGGAATTCCAGATAATGATGTTTGTCACCCCTATAAATATATTCTATCTATCATGGTTAGTGGCAGTTGATTATGCCCACCCCTCTACTCTGAAGATGAAGCCAATAACACCATGTCTCATATGTCGGATCATTCCTAATCTACAACAATGATAATCAATCGCTCATAAAGAAAGCTACATCAATAATGGTTATGTGTAGTACAACTTATATACTATACACTACTATATAGTTTTGAAAACCAAAATATATAACAGATACGCACTCTTTTGTATACATATATACTCTTGATCCAACCTAAGGTGATAATTCTACCCTATCTCTACTGGATCACGGTGTTAACTCAAGTTAATCACATAACGTAAGCTTTGATACCAAATGTAACAGCCGCCATATACCTTTGATGCTTATATAATCGAAAGTGCACTACTGAAGCATTCGGCCGATACAGGACGATTGTAAATGGAAAGAAAAGTGGCAAAGAAGATAAATAGAAGAGGAGAGAAGATAAAGAAAACATCAAATAATCATAGAACCTTTTGTATATCTTACAGCAGTCGAATAAAATATAATAGTCGCCACCGGATATAAAACAGGTGAGATAGTAATAACTACACGAAACACAAAATTAGAGTGCACAAGCTCATATAATTATATCGAACAATAATAGAGTTAATATAACTGAAAAATAAATTCAAATGATAAACTATCTAATAATTGTAAGTCAAACACTATCAAGATTCCACAGTGTCATGCAGCAAGATATGCAATGATAAGCCCAAAATATAAGTATGAGAAAACACACTTCCTGCCAGTCCATCTAAGAATCCATGTATTGCTTATACCTGTTATCTAATTTATTCACTGAAGAGTACCCATGGTAATAAGAAGAAAACCAAAGACCTAGAGTCGAACAATAGTCTGGTGTGAGCGATAAAAAATTTCAAAATATTATAAAAGTCGATATAGTATATGGAAGAGAGTGTATATGAATCATGTCCGGCCTGTTCTTACAACTAAAGAGTTAATGCATAACATCAATAATATGCTACTCTACAAAAATCATGAAGAGCTACTCAATACTAAGAATAATGTTGGGGCTTAGGTACTCATACCTGTAATACCAAGATAACGTGACATACCTAGAGTGCCTGACAACATAAAAAAATCATGGCAAACATGGAATCAATTAAACAAACTTCACTATCACTCAATGTGCTTTAGATATATGATAACTCGTATTACTAAACTTATGTCAGGGATTTATGGAAAAATCTCGATTTCGGTGTACTCTCTTTAGCCGCAAGCTACTATTAGACCCAAATCCATCGATCCAATGTATAGGGATCAAAATAAACAATCCAAGGTAGCCAAACAAAGTAACCATGAATGCACTCACAATAATCCTACTTTGAATATAATAGAAAACACATCGAGTATCAACGATCCCTTAGCACGCATCTCCAAGCACTTTACTGGCTCTATTTAATTTCCAGTATTCATAAGGATCCATTCCCATGTTCTTTCATTCAATGATAGAATCAAACACCATTTTATCCACGAGTCGCCCTTCCTAGAACCACCTCTTGCGGAACATCATTGAAATTCCCATCAACTTCGAGCCATCATTATCGGAACACAACTCCAATCACCATCGAGTCGTTGTCATCAATGTCTTAAAACTATCACGTCGAAACATCATGTCATTGTTTCACCATAAAATTCACTCGTCATAAAGAAATAACATCAAGACCAAATTCGGCCGCATAAACAAACAACCACATCATGCTTCTCAAAGCCTCCTCACATTCTATGCTAAAGACTAGCCAAATTGATCGTCATCGTTAGTGATACGCACCGACTACTCTACGGTGGTCATTGCTGACCACTTTGGTCATGTACTTAACGAAAAATGGATAAGTAAAAACCAAACGAAAATGTTCGACATTCATCTTGAAGTTTGAAGCTCGTTCAAGTCCGTTGTCTTCCATCGTACGATCGATCAGCAGCATCCTAATATTCTTCTATAGCTTATCCTGTTTGTTTGGGTTTTCGATCAATATGCATGAAACCTCAATGCGTGGGATATTCCCTAATGTTGGATCACGAATAAATCAGTGTTTTAGACTAAAACAAGCAAATAAGTATACATGCAACCAACAAGCATACATACATCCAATATAATATACACACAACATGTATAATGCATCTATATCAACTAATGCGATGTTCATGTCAAAAATGGTCTAAAACTAACAATCTCCTAAAATAGCACGTCAAATGAGGAAAATGCGATATCCATTGAAAACCATTTTAAAATAATTTTAATTTCTTTTATAAAAATCTAGTATATGTTTAAATATATTAAAATCACATTTTGAAGTTAAAAGTCATTTCTAAATACCTTTTATACACTATACTAACAATCATAGTATGGTGAGAGACATTGTCACTCACCTCTACAAAAGATGACCAATCTAATGCTAAGTCGCAGGACTCACCATCATGAGTGCAAAGAAAAACCTCATCCAAAACAAACCTCATACGCAAAAGATATGTATTATATAAGAAACAAGATTATCGATTTGTTAGAAAATTATAATTAATTCCATAACTACCTCATTAAGCTATTCCCTTCCCCTTATCTTCTTCCCAAAATATGATATGCATGGCAAACATGAACAAAACCACTCCTCCTTCCCTTCTCTCTTTGATATCTTGCTCCATAATCAACGAACTAATGTACCGCCTTCACTATCAGACTCCGCTACGTGTGAACTTCGCGATATCATCCTCACCATGAACCTCGATCGTCCCTTGCTACTTCCAACGTGATGATGTCTTATATGACTTCCTGTTGTCACATTCTGCTTGAGGTGGCTGAAGCTCGAGCGAATGGTGGGGTAAGGTGAAAATGCTAAGGGAAACACAATGGTGACCTTCAACTTGCCTAATACCTCCTTCCTCAACGATCAAGGCTAATCCTAGCTACAGCTTCAAGAATGGAGCTCAACCAATCACAACTGAACCTTACAAAAACCACATGGATGTGAAACTTTCCCTAATGCGAGTTCAACGGAATAAACTATAGCTTCTCTTGTTGTCTTTATCCTCTAATTTAACTGACGGAAGGGTTAAAAGGATTGGCAGCCTTTTTTTAGTTACCTAGATAATGGAAAAATAAAGTAAATCAGTGAGAGGGTAGTGTATTTTTCATTAATATAATTTATAATTTATTTGATTTCTCAAATAAATCATCATATGTTTTAAGCTCGCATAAACACATGACGCATCCGTCGTACCAAAACTCTTTCGCGTACGTCACCTCATTTTTCTGATCCCATAGCGTAAACTTCATCACTATCCGAGATAGCACTCTAAGATGATAATTTCGCACATTTCAAGATCATTTTGGCCATCGGATCGTCCGATAGAAATATAGCGATATTTATACTCATTTTAAATCGAAATGTTGATTTGGACTCAAGGGAAGTGGCCGCGAGTCCTAATTCGACCACATATGAAAAATTATGTTTTTGGACCTTTGAGTAATTAATGATTCAAAAATTAAATTAATAATTTAAATATCCTATCGTTAAAAATACGGTCTTTACATGAAGAATAACTTATATTAAATCATATTTAGTGATATTAATAAAAGGGTTCATTGTTTTAATTTAATTAATTTTATCGTAAAACTTTATGTGTATATATTAACCATAAAATATGGATAAAAATAAAGAAGGCATGTTAGAAAATTTCTTCTAGAATAAAGAGCAGCAGGTAAACTCACCTTTCGACGGTGTCGAAAGGGTTGTTCAATGTTAGTAAAGAAAGGCACATAAGAACTTCGGAGCAAGGCTTCCGTAAGCATAAAGGAAAGAATTACTGAGACATAGTGAAGCAGCTAGGCACATAATCATCAACCACCTCCGGTTAGAGTAGAAGAATAGCTATGGAACCATTCATCATAAAACAATGACTAGGAAAAAGGAGTTCAAATAAAACCTTTCGAAGTAGTCGAAGGGATGCAGACAACTTTGTGTATCAGTTCTAGACTTTTGAAGGGGACAAAGGATTCCCTCCCTCAACATTCATTGGGTTCTTACCTTTCGAAGAGGATGAAAAAGCCAAAGCAAGTACAAGTAGCTATATAATGACCTTCTCGAGCCCTTTGAACTGGTTGAAACACATACTAAATACCCTTCGATGATTCCGGAAGTTTTATGAAGATGGCAGCATTCGTATGTCAACAATCAAGTGAAGAGAAACCTTCCGACCAGGTCGAAATTTTCATAACAGTCAAGAAAAGAGCCACCTTTGGACGAGGACAAAGGGTTCACAACAATCAAGTGAAAGAGAGACTTTTCCATAAGGTTGAAGGGTACATGATACTATATAGAAGGCAAACTTTTCAATAAATACGAAAGGTTCATAGAGGCATAAAGAGCAGCAGACCCTTCTATGGTGTTTGAAGGCCCATAAAGGCATGCGAAAGGAAAGCCTTTCGATGAAGTCAAAATTTTTAAAACTGCATATTAAAGGTTACCTTTCGACCCATTCAAAAGCATGAAATCGAATGGATGGCTGCTTGCATCTATAAATAATACCCAAGGGATCCAGTTTTGGAGATCTGATTTCTTCCCATTCTGCTCTCATTCTACAACTGTTGCTTCCGCTCACTACTTCGTAACCCTGATTTAGAAATCAAATTGGTGATCGGTTTATTGAATTTTGTATCAAACTTCATCATGAGAAAATAAAGAGGATTATGGCTTGCAATCTACTTTAAATTTAGGGATGATCACGATCCGACGTTAATTCAATTATAACAGTCGATCATATATGATTTATTGCTTATCTTCTTTGTTCATTCCGAGTATATGTCATGGAACCGTAGTTAGGCATTTTTTACGAGTTTTGTTTCCTTATGTCTTAAATTCATGGCTTTAGCCACAAAAAGGGAAATACAACTCGTAACTCGATAGATATATAATATTTTATCCTTAATATGGCTCCACGACATGTTATATCAACTTTTTTTTATCCAAACGTATTTGAATATTGCATTCTTTTCGAAGGTTTTTCATGAGAAGAATATCAACCCAAGAGATCGAAAGAAATAAAGAAATATAAAACAGAGTAAACATCTCCTTTCGACAACGTCAAAAGGCCTCGAGTAGCACCTTCCGACACGATCGAAAGGAGATGAAAGATATTGATGATTGACTGCTCTCGATCTCCAGGGGAAATGAAATTAAATAAAGTGATACGGTTGAAAGCTCTATGAATAGCTTAAAGGGGAACATATAGTTAAATTTTTAGATAGATTCCTAAACCTTCTAACAAGGGCGAAAGGTTTGATAATTTTCTACTATTCCAACCAAGCCGGATGGTTGGAACAGAACCTCAACCCTTCGACATAGTTGATGAGTTAGTTTATTCAGTACACAAGTTCACAGAGGTTGCAATAGCTTATTAAACCTTTCAACATTATAGAAAGGTCTGGCAATTTGTTATTCCTTCTGATCAAGTCAACATAGTCGAATCTTAAAGTTTTTGCCTCAAACCCTTCCGATGTAGTCATTCTATTTGAAATCCTCTCTACCACATGGTTGAGCCACACAAAATAATCTTATACAAAGCATTGGGGATATTAACAAGATTTCTTGTTAACATTGTGCGTGTATATTAGTATACTATATAAATATTGTACATATATTCCCTACAAGGGGAAAGTCGTTTTCCGACGGTAGAAAACCGTCGGCGGCCTTTGGAAGCCATCAGTAGCCGTCAGAAATAGCCGTTGGAAATTAAGGCGTCGGGGAGCAGTGTTTCCGATGGCTTTCGACGAATCTCGTCGTTCGTATTTCCGACGGATTCCGATGGATTCCGACTACTATCAGAAGCTGTTGGAATCTGTTGGAAAAAATGAACCGCAAGCTTTCGAACACCGTCGGAAGCCGTCGGAAATCTAAAACCCGAAAGCCGTCGGAAATTTGTTGGAATTTTTCTGTATTTCTGCCGCAATAGAGCCTTCCATCCAGCTTTCCCATACAAACACAATTCCACCAATACTGCAGAATCAAATATATAATATTCCAACCAAATATCAAAAACCAAACTATACACAAATCACCAAATAAAAAAATACATAAAATTAAGTCAATACACATAATCATCACCCAAACTAATGTACAATACACAATAATATCCACAACACAAAATGTTCTATCGATACATACATCCACAACATCCCCAACATCAATATAATTTCAAGTGTATCATAACATAGTACAAAAACCAACAAGTAACTCTACCATTTACCAAATCGTACAAAACAGGAAAAAAACTTACGGACCAAAATAATCAATCAATCTCCTCCAGAACTTGAGCCAGCAGAGCAAGGGAAGCGACCACCATACTGCTCCATGTACTTGGCGATATGCTGGTCTAGCAGCTGTGTAGTCTATGGCCTACCGACGGTTCTGCTCCTCCAGCTGCGCCACTCTAGCCCGCAAATCTTCGATCTCTGCTAGATCGATCTGAGCTCTAGTCTACATGCGCCGTCTCTGACTGATGGCATGTAATAAATATTTAATTTTTCTGCGTGATCTATGTAAGTGTATGTCCAGGTATGTGAATGATTAGCAGTGTGATAATGTTGATAACATCTTAGTTTATGATGTTTATGTATGTGTATGTGCATGTTGATAACATCTTAGATTGAGGTAACACCAAATAACTATAGTGAAAAGAATGTCGATTTATATTTTGAATTACTATCACTTTGGAACATTTTAGCATAAGTAAAGTAACTATAGGGAAAGATGAGAGCAATAAATTTGAAATTACTCCTTGATTGCCAATAAATTGTATACTTACCGCTTGATTGCCAAATCCGTATCGTCTCCATGCTCCGATGGATCCATAACTGACTCAAAAATTGCATCCTTCCTATCTGTCGTCAGTTGATCTCGACCCGTATCAGCAAGGAGTTTCTGGCGCTGCTCCATAAACTTTTCCTGCATTATTACATTAATATCATCATATGTTATTTCATTATATTTTAACAAGTAGAACAATTACTAATACTGCATAAAATGAAATATTTTTACATGGCTCATGTTGGATTTATCTTCATGCCATGTATACGAAACTGTCCCGTCCAGATTTACATGCTCGACAGCATGCGTACGAGTAAACACGTCCATATAGCCCACGGGGCCATGCACCTCAGCTTCCTGAAATTGATTTTTACATACAATTATTGTACATTCAAAATTATATAGCACAAAATATTAATAATTTGCATTCAGTAAATTTACCAACTTCTGCCGATACTGCTGAAATAACTTCGACCCTCCGCGATGAGTGACGAGATTTTTATTTCCGTTTGCAGAGTTTCTTTCCGACTCTGCCTGTGCATTCAAAAGTTGATACATTATTTATCGGTCATGTGTTTTTTGATATTTACTACTAGTTAAATAATTTTAAAAAATTAGTATACTTGCATTCGCTGTGTCAGTTTCCCAGTATCCCAACCATGCTTGCCATACGCTCTCCTCCATACAACGTGGTTTCTTACTTGATTTCTTGATTTCGGATAACGAGTCCCTATTGTTTTTACGCATCTTCTTCATCCAATATTCTCATGCCAACTGCATATTATCTGTCTGAATGTCGATCTCAGCCTGTGTTTCACGATAAAAAGCAAAAAGAATATTAAACTGTAAATGATAAACAGTAAAATAATGACAAAAATGAATTAAAAATGAAAAACAAAAAAATATACTTACTAGGACATCCTGCCAAATGCACTCTACTATGTGGGGGAGGGATGTTGTCTCACTTCGACCAACAAGCACTCATCCTACTCCGATAAGAAGCTCTAGAAACATCCAACATAACCTTTGAGGGAAGTAGGTTGAACCCTCTGTTTTTAAACATGATACAGTTAAGTACGTATGTATATCAAAAAAATAAGATGCTGAATAAAATTTAGTTCTTACCTCTCTTCTCTAGGTACTAAAGAAACGACAGGACGTTGTGATACTTGCGATGGACCACTACCATCGCCTCCTGAAGATCGGGAAGAGCTCCTACCTCTAAATGACATTACGATAAACCTGTGATATATATACACGCCGTTTCAAAAGAGAATAATAACATGATAATGAAATATATTTCATACGTAAATGAATACATCAATGGTATAAATTGCTAAATTAATGACAAAAATGTAAATAGAAATGGAAGTGTGTTATACCTGATTCATAATGAGTCTTATGTTCCGATGATAAGCAGATTACATTGCATTTTTAATAATAATTGCTAAATAAATGATAAATGGAAATGACATAAAACATGTAAACAATGGTAAACGTACAGATTTGGTTTCATAGTTACATCAATTTCATAATACATTAAGAATTCAACATAGTTACATCAACTGTGAAAAAATCAGATTCAGATTTTTATCAATCATCATTGTCTTCTTATTCAGATTCGGTCTCGTTTTCTATGATATTTTCCTTTGCACCGTCAAAAAATTCTACCAAAACATTTGATTCATCGATCAAAGGACCAAAATTTGCATGATCGTCTGTAATTATTATTTCGTTATTTTCCTCAAGATCTGTCTGATAAGCTTGTTTGTTTGGAATATTCTTCTTATCGAAAGTAAATCTGGCCTTTGTTTTAAAAACTGTAGACCAATCTGTTTTATCTCTTTTTAGAGACGGATAAGGAGCGTAAAACACTTGCAATGCTTATTTGGCTAGTACAAAAGGATCGTACTTGTGATAGTGCGATGTATGCTTTATTTCGATAAGAATATAATCCTTGTGCACACTAATTCCAGAACCTGAAGCATTGCTAAACCGATTGTATCTAAATAGAAACACCTTGCCCGTGGGTCGTGAGAAATATGTCAGTTGCAAAATTTGTGTTAGAACGCCATAAAAATCATTTATGTGATTTTCTGGATCGTCACTACCATTTACAAATACACCAGTATTATTCGTTAATTTTTCTGCACCGTATTCTTTGGTGTTAAATTTATATCTATTGACGAAATATATTGGATATGACTTGACAACTCTTTTTGGTCCCATCGCAAGATGTTTCAACCCTTCGCAACAACACAATTTCTCGGCTCATAAACGTAATTTGAAAACAAACCGAAAAATTCTTTACTGAGATCTCCGTTCGGATATTCATGTTCATAAACATTGTACATATAAACAAATCATTACATTAGGTTATACACGCGCATGCATTATAGAAAAGAATAAAACACAAATTATCATTTCATATTACCTAACAAACGGTGCAACCTCGGCATAATTTAGAAGAATATAAGTGTGTGCTACATGAAGATCTCTATCATCTAACCATATTTCTGCACATTTTCCAGAAGGTCGACCATGTTATCTAAAAATAGATAACATTGCTTGAGAGGACTCTTATTCATCGCCTTCGTCATTATGAGGAACACTTTTGAATGATATATTCACATGGCCACTGAACAGTGAGAGAAAAAGAACGAAGCTTCGTCTTCAATGTAAGATTTACATATCGAACCTTCAACTCGTGCTTTTTGCCTTACATTTTTCTTTAGATGATTTAGATATCTATGAAAAATTAGTTTACATTAACTTCATCTTTCAAATGCAATTAAATTACATGATAACATATTACATACCTCTCAAATAGATACATCCATCCATATTGGGCAGGATCTCGAAGTCGTGCTTCGGATGGGAGATGAACAGGTAAATGTTCCATTACATTAAAAAATCCTGGTGGAAATATTTTCTCTAATTCGCATAGAAATATAGGAATATCTACTTCAAGTTTGTGTAAATGTTGCACTTTTAAAGTAGTCGAACAAAGATCTTTGTAAAACATACTAAGCTTCGTTACTACCTTCCAAACTTTTAACGGCAGTAGTTCTTTCAACATAACGGGTAATAAATTTTTATCATTATGTGACAGTCATGGCTTTTCATTCCGCTCAATCTACCATTTTTAAAGTCAACACATCTACGAAGATTTGATGATATCCCATCAGGAAATCTTAACCCTTCCATCCATTTTTAACACAAATTTAACTTGATTATTATCTAATTTGTAGCATGCTTTGGGTTTTTTACTGTCATTTGGTTTCATATGAAGCTCGGGATATTTGCATAATTCTTCTATATCATTTCTTGATTTTAAATCATCCTTCGTCTTCCCTTTCACATTCAAAATTGTGTTAAAAACATTATCAAGTATATTTTTCTCATTATGCATCACGTTTATATTGTAACATCCCGCCTTTTCGCACAGTTTAAACTGACACACATGACGATTCAAACCATACGGAAGGGCGGATTGTTATGGGGTAAATAAAAAAAACAGAGAAGAAATAAAACAAAACAGAATCTCACAGCGGAAGGATAAAATATAATAATCAAATATACAGTTCATGAAACTGTTTTACAAAATATTTTATTTTACTTGTACAATGAATATCAGAGTTACCCATACCAATACTATCAATGCAGCGGAATTAAATGGTGTAGTGAAATAATATAGTAGATACTAGTAATACAAATCTTTGTCTTCGTCCTCCAGAGCTAAATCCTCAAATCCTGAAACGCTCGGACTGACCCGAGTGAATTGAAAAAGACAAAACACTCGAGTCAGAACCAAAAGATCTTATGTGAGTTAAATTAACAGAAATAAATATGAGTGCAATAACTCAAGAGATGCTCGGGATTTACATCTCCTAAGGATCCGTTAAACTATTTACTATGTAGTATATTGCGCTATTATAATAGTGTCTATTTTTAAAATAAACTTACTTTTAAATAGCGTTAAGGGGTTACCCATATAGCCCTTAACACAAAATATATTCCCATAGTCTATACAGTACCGTAATCTCCCCCGTACTGGGCGTCATCAGAGGGCACTCCATAGGTATGGTACAAAACCAAAATCGTATAAGGCGCGATAGGGTAAGTGACACGGCACAACTAGGCAATGCCAGGGTAGATATACCAATTGCTATCCGGGCTGATGGAAACGCATAGCCGCAGCTACCGCCCACCTCGAACAAACTCCCCCAAAATCAAAGTAAAAGTGGCCACTGAAACAATCCAAAGTCAAAGTATAATATCGAAGAGGACTGTCCGATCAGAGGAATGACCTCATTAGCCCGAGAGTCGCTCCTGTTTTAGCCACCTTATGCCAACTCACGGGAGTTGGGTCCACGTATTTACCTTACAGGAATCGTCGCCACCAACCTACTTCATTCTGGAATCTCCACCGCGTACACGGTTGTTAAAGTGGTTTTCGGAGTTGGCAGAGAGTATGACAACTTCCGATCTCGGTCTCTTCAACAACCAAACGTTATTATAACACCGCGGTCATTTAAAATAATTATACTTTAAAACCAGAACAAAATCCATTTTAAACACATATAAATACGATATCGTTTATATTTTTAAAACCCCAAATCAATACGATATCATTTTATCTCAAATATAAGCCTTTTCCAAAATCATACTGCTTTAAAAATTTATAATATCTGGAAACCGAACATTTGAATTATACTTTCAGACATAATATTTCTGAATTCATACTTTTTAAAAACCATAACTTCTAAAACTTGAATGGTTTGGATATTCAACGGTATATAAAATAAATGGTTTAACTTTAAGGTTACTTTGTAAAGAAATAATTTCCATAGTTTTACAAATATGTTTCTTTATTTAAAGTCTGAACCAAAATTTAAATATCACTTTCAAGTTCCAAACCACTTCAATTTCTATATATATATATATATATATCCATCTGGAGTAATAATATTTCAAACTAAAGTTGGAATTTATTCTTTCAACAAATTAAATGCTCTATTATTTAGTCTGAATATTCACATAAATCCATAAATAAAACTCCAATTTTTTTTTAGCAATTAAATATTTTCTTAAATTTAATTATACTAGAATATTCATTTTAAATTTCTCTTGGAAAAATCTAGTTATAAATATCATATCTTAAAATTTCCAACTTAAACATTTAACATATAATATAAATCATCAAACTCCATTTCCTCAATTTTTTCCATTTTTATTTAAGAGATATATACACAGCTTAAATTCAAAATTTCTAACATCATATGTATATATATATATATATATAGAAGAAAATATCAAAATTAACTTATTATAAACCGTATCATCCAAACCATAGAAATCACTTTAAAATATTTTATATATAGACCACGGTGCCTGTATAAAATTTTCTATCCTATGATCAAGTGATACAGATATTTATCATTTCAATCCGCAATTTAAAAGATGTAAAAGTTTGCGGTTGTATATCATTTCAAACCACAATCCCGAATGAAATGAAAAATACATGATAACTTGCAGTTTAATGATATGAAACAAAACATCCATTCATCCATCATCAATCATCAACCAAATTATCTCAAACATCATCGGTTTAAACAAACGTCAATATATGGCATATACAATATAACAGGAAATAATTGGCACTTATTAATTAACATTTCATATTCAATTAAATTTATAACTGTTTAACTAGCAGTTTATATGCACATAAATAAATTCTAACTGCCAATTTATATGCAATACATAAAAGAAATTAACAGTTAATTTAATAAAATGTGATTTAACAGATATGCTGAATAAAACATGCCAACAGTCATAAATAAATTTCTACTCATATCTAAAATAAATTTAACAAACATAAAAACTTTTAGAAGTTGTGAGTGGATTAAAACACTCACCTTTTGAATTTAAATTCAATTTAAACTCAAAAATCCAGCGGTCTCCAAATCTGTCCAAACCAGCATCATCAGATCCGGAATTTAATTACGATCCTAACAAAAGAAATTTCGCGCGAAACGGGTAACGTATGAAAAAGTTGTTCAATTTTAATGAGTTGAAACAAAAATTAAATAAAACAAAATTAAACAACAACCTAATTAAAGCTTGCCACGTCATAAAGCTTCTTCTCAACTCACGTATGCTCGTCCAGGGAATGAACCCATTTCAACGCACGCCCTCCCCATCTTTGACCGCGATTTGCCGCTGACTCGAGTATCGATTTCGAAAACAGAGACTGCGCGTAGATTCGTATGGATGAAATCTACAACATATATATTTTTTTGGAATTTTTCTGAGATGTTTGAATTTTCATTTGAAATTTGAATAGAAATAGATCTAGGCTTGCATCCATTTGAGGAGGAGAAGGAGTTGAAGAAAAGAACGTACAGACAAATGATAGAAGCTGGAGGCTAGGGTTTTTTTTTTTGATCGTCTACTTATAGATAGATCGCAAAAGAATAGGTGTGCACGAATTTTAACGTGCAAACGGAAGTGGTCCCAAAAGATAAATAATATTAATTACACACGTTACGGATTTAGAAAATAAATAAATTCATTATCATTTACATTTTATTTTAACGTATATACAAATGTAAATCTAGACGTTTCGTTTACGTTTCAAAATATATCCACAATTTTATTAATTTCCAAATTGATCTAAACAAATTTAGATGTAAATTAAAAGCTGATAAGTCTATCCATTGCAGTGTTAATTTCTCCACTTCCTTACATTTAGAAATTATAAATTAAGTTTTCAAAAACCTATTTTTGATTTTCAAACTTTTATATACTCATCTTTTACCAGTAATAAGGATGCATTAACATTTGTTCATGGTTTCACCTTATTATCCTCAAATTCCATTTTAATTTTCAATAATTACAATTGTTGAATGTTGATACTTTAATTAAATTTATACATCTTGCTTTCTATAACCTATATCAACAAATGGTCCAATTATAAATAGAATTAGCATTAACTTCATCTTATAGGATTAACTACTCCAATTACAAAACAAATCTACGCTAACTGCACGATTTAAGCAAATTTTGTAATTGAGTCTACATAAAATGTTATAAATTATAAATTGGAACCTCAATAAATTCGTTTATTGATTTAAAATCTTTCTATTCAGTAAATAGACATTTTATGAGTATAAATAACATTTGAATTATAACACATGTCATTAGTGCATGCTTCATTTCTTATAAACTCCCCTTTATTAACAAGAACACATTAACCAAAACAAAATAATTAATTTAGATTTATTTCAATCGATTACCATTCTTAACTTATCATACTCAAAATGGTTAACCTAAATTATTGTTACCCTTTTACATTCAAATTCACTTACAACCATCATTACAACAATGTTGCCATAGATTTAGATTTAATTAAATAAATTAGATAAATGGGTAAAGTTTTGTAATTATCACTAATGCCAAATATATATGCATTAATTACTACTTATTATCATGAATTCATTTATTAATTTACTAGTTGCCTTTGTCTTCTTATATCCTATTTACTACCAAACTTTCTATTCTTAAATCTATACTCCCATTGATTTATTAAATTTGCACTTATTATGCATACTTTTAGCAACTCATATATACTTTGCATCTATTCCCCAAATTTCACATTCTATTGTTACATAAATTTGCATTGATTACTAATTATTATTACTTTACTGATAAATTAGATATTTGCATTGGTTTTGCTTATGCTAAATTTATTTCCCATAATAAATAAGATTTCAAAACAATCAATAACATTTCCTTAGCCCAAACCCCGTTTACCAATTATTTCCCTTCATGTTGCTATAAATATGTACATTTACACTTTATAGTTATTCTAGTATACCTATTCCAACACTCTTAACCCTTATCTTTACGTTCACCCACTTGTAATATTAGTTATATTTATTACAATTCAATGTTGGCATTTATTACTATTAATTTATACAATGTTTATTGCCCTTATTTCAATTTCTTCCTTTTCAGTTGCTACTCTACTATTCACAGTTTCTTTTGTATACTCCTTTTCTATATAATCCAACATACACAAATTCCAATTAAATCCAATTATTACCTTTAAATAAAACATAACATTCGAATACCTCTTATTAAATTGGAATGTTTCATTTAAGTTTATAATTGATCCACTTGTATTAACATAAATTTTTATTTTCAAATTTATTCCCATTTACGGTTAATCAATGTTATTTTACATTAACCAATTTTAATATTCACCTTTAATTTCACATCTTCAAAGTATATCTAGGAAAAATCTTTCCACCACTTAATTTACTGAATCTTACGCAGTCTTACTATAAATAGGTTTTAAATTACCATTACTGTACATTCAATTACTATCCAAAGTATTTATTCATAAATCAATTCGATATATACGTTTGTTTCCTTCTATTTGATTTATACCTAGTATATATTTCCTAAATCCTGTTTCATTACCTTCATTAAATGGTTATCGCATTGAGATCAAATTTATTAGCTTATATCGCATTATTACCATTAATTAAAATTGGCTTACAATTTTTTTTTTTTATTCAACACTCTAAATAAATAACATATTATTCTATAATTACTCTTGTTTTCACATATTCCATTCAAAAATTAAACCACAAAAATTACATTATTTTATTGAATTGGAAATCTCATTTTAAAATGTTAACTTTTAATAAGAACAAATGGCAACACCAAATTCCTAACATTCATTTTATTAAAAATTATGGAAAATATGACAAATTTAGTTAACGAAATTTTCGGGTCTTTACACTCTCCCCCACTCAAAACTTTTCGTCCCCGAAAAGGAAAAGAAGGGAGAATAAAGAATTAAATAACAATACATCTTATTCAAAATATGTAACTTATAAATAGTAATTTACTAAATTTATTCCTTAAATAAAATATACCCGTTTTATAATCATTATATCCTTTTATACTTAAATAATTAAAGTTTGAAAAACATTTTCAACATAGTTCTAAGTCCAAAATTTACGGAAATTTTTGGCGTGGTCTCCTTTGTACGGAGAGGCTCGGGAAAATATAATACCAAAATATAACAAAGTATCATATAGAATATTCAAAATAGTATATCCCAACACAGGAAAATATATAAAAAATAGCGCTACAAAACGTAAACCGGGCACGTACCTATTTGTTGGGCAAATTACGCTTAATTTATGGAAACAAAAGCAGTAACAATTGCTTCCATACCTTCATTTCACTTATATAATCTAAAAAGGTTAACTATTTATATAAAGTGAAATATTTTCATGGTTTCAACTACTAACAACAATCAATTTCGACAAACAGTATACACAACAAAACAACCATTCAGTCAAACAAGCAAATAGTTGTTCGGGTTCAAAACTTGAAATGGTACGGAATGAAAAATAACCATCCAGTGCATCATTTACTCAACAGTCTTAGATGAGACAGAATTAGATTATTTATTCATCCAACAACTTCAAATTTCCTTACCCAGCCAACCATAAAGCAAACAATATCGATTTAAACCAACAAATCAATTTAACTTATTATAAATTTATATTTCATACATTAACAGTTTGATCTTTTCATTCATATAACAGTTTATCTTTTATTTTCATTTATTTCTTTAAATTATCCTTTTATAATTTACATTTATTTCCAACAACCTTTAATTTTATTCACTCCTCCAATTATCCATTTCCATTTATTTAGGTCATGTAAGTTTCTTCTATTTTATTACATTTAATGCACTTCTCACTTTCAATCATTTATTTAATGCTTCCATTTCTATTACATTTAATTATAGTAACCCTTTTTAATTTCACTTAAATTCTTAATCTTATAACATCCATTCTTATAAATAAAGGATTTTATTAACTCATTAACAAGGGTTTGCAGTCATCTATTTATATTACCTACTTATATTATATTAAACTAGTAGCATTTAAATCATACTAATTTTATAACCATACACATCAATCCTTATTTACTAAAGAGTTTCGTTTTATTTACTTAAGTTTAAAATCACCTATTTATAATACTTACCTTTATTTATGGTAAAATTTCAATTATAACTTAAGTTTATAACATTAAATTCTTATTTAACAGCAATTCATTGAATACTTCATTATTTCCAAAATTTCTACTTGTATAATATTCTATTCCAATCTCTTATTTAACATTTCAACTTTTCATATTTGGTAAGTTATTTATGTTAAAGAAAATGCAAGTGAATTTATACAAGTTTTATCTCTTCTTTTAATTAATTTAATGTTCAATAAATCTTAAATTTTCCCTTATAAGTTAAAAATTTAACTCCCTTTATAGCTTAGTATTTTAGTCTCTTATTTTATTTAGGGTTTCAATCATTAATTTTTTTCTGTTTCACTACCATAATTGAAACAATTAATTAATGAAAATTAAGAATTAAATACCGGGTTAAATTTCAATAGATAAGTATATTCTTATAACTTATATACCTCTAATTATATTTAAACAATTAAAATTTAGATATTTCAAAATAAATCTGCAGTAGAATTTACTACAGCGGCCTTTCCCTTCGAAACTCGAAAATGAAAGTCGATGATGCGGCCACCATCACCGAAATTATTTTCCAGCGACAGAGAGGAAAGTACGAAACTTATTTTCTCCAAAATCTTCTTTAAAACAATTCTTCCAAATTATACTAAATATTTATATAAGAAAATACTTATAAACAAAATTATTATAATTCATAAATCCTTTGAAAGCAAATTTCCAAAATCCCAGACTTAAGTTCTAAAATTCCCAAATTTCATTGATTTTAATTTCAATCTCATTTTACCTATTATTTAAAATTTTATTCCTAACAACCAATCTATTGCAACCAACATATATATATAATATCATTTAAAAATTTATTTTATATATAGAAAATATAATAGGCAAAATTATTTCATTCACCTATTAAGTATGTCGGTCTGTCCTATTAAGTATTTAGAAATCCCTATTGATGACACAGCGTCCCATGCATCAACCAGAATTTATAAATACAAAACGGAACAGATTAACACAATATATTAAAATCTTTTTATAACACTAACAAATACGCTCTCTCATATATATATACACTCAGCGACTCCCATAGGGTATTACTACCTTATTAACAAAGAGTCAAACCCCACAAAGCCAAGGTTTATCGCTAAACCAAAGCTCTGATACCAACTGTAACATCCCGCCTTTTCGCACACTTTAAACCGACACACATGACGATTCAAACCATACGGAATGGCGGATTGTTATGGGGTAAATAAAAAAAACAGAGAAGAAATAAAACAAAACAGAATCTCACAGCGGAAGGATAAAATATAATAATCAAATATACAGTTCATGAAAATGTTTTACAAAATATTTTATTTTACTTGTACAATGAATATCAGAGTTACCCATGCCAATACTATCAATGCAGCGGAATTAAATGGTGTAGTGAAATAATATAGTAGATGCTAGTAATACAAATCTTTGTCTTCGTCCTCCAGAGCTAAATCCTCAAATCCTGAAACGCTCGGACTGACCCGAGCGAATTGAAAAAGACAAAACACTCGAGTCTGAACTAAAAGATCTTATGTGAGTTAAATTAACAGAAATAAATATGAGTGCAGTAACTCAAGAGATGCTCGGGATTTACATCTCCTAAGGATCCGTTAAACTATTTACTATGTAGTATATTGCGCTATTATAATAGTGTCTATTTTTAAAATAAACTTACTTTTAAATAGCGTTAAGGGGTTACCCATATAGCCCTTAACACAAAATATATTCCCATAGTCTATACAGTACCGTAATCTCCCCCGTACTGGGCGTCGTCAGAGGGCACTCCATAGGTATGGTACAAAACCAAAATCGTATAAGGCGCGATAGGGTAAGTGACACGGCACAACTAGGCAATGCCAGGGTAGATATACCAATTGCTATCCGGGCTGATGGAAACGCATAGCCGCAGCTACCGCCCACCTCGAACAAACTCCCCCAAAATCAAAGTAAAAGCGGCCACTGAAACAATCCAAAGTCAAAGTATAATATCGAAGAGGACTGTCCGATCAGAGGAATGACCTCATTGGCCCGAGAATCGCTCCTGTTTTAGCCACCTTATGCCAACTCACGGGAGTTGGGTCCACGTATTTACCTTACAGGAATCGTCGCCACCAACCTACTTCATTCTGGAATCTCCACCGCGTACACGGTTGTTAAAGTGGTTTTCGGAGTTGGCAGAGAGTATGACAACTTCCGATCCCGGTCTCTTCAACAACCAAGCGTTATTATAACACCGCGGTCATTTAAAATAATTATACTTTAAAACCAGAACAAAATCCATTTTAAACCCATATAAATACGATATCGTTTATATTTTTAAAACCCCAAATCAATACGATATCATTTTATCTCAAATATAAGCCTTTTCCAAAATCATACTGCTTTAAAAATTTATAATATCTGGAAACCGAACATTTGAATTATACTTTCAAACATAATATTTCTGAATTCATACTTTTTAAAAACCATAACTTCTAAAACTTGAATGGTTTGGATATTCAACGGTATATAAAATAAATGGTTTAACTTTAAGGTTACTTTGTAAAGAAATAATTTCCATAGTTTTACAAATATGTTTCTTTATTTAAAGTCTGAACCAAAATTTAAATATCACTTTCAAGTTCCAAACCACTTCAATTTCTATATATATATCCATTTGGAGTAATAATATTTCAAACTAAAGTTGGAATTTATTCTTTCAACAAATTAAATGCTCTATTATTTAGTCTTGAATATTCACATAAATCCATAAATAAAACTCCAAATTTTTTTAGCAATTAAATATTTTCTTAAATTTAATTATACTAGAATATTCATTTTAAATTTCTCTTGGAAAAATCTAGTTATAAATATCATATCTTAAAATTTCCAACTTAAACATTTAACATATAATATAAATCATCAAACTCCATTTCCTCAATTTTTCCATTTTTATTTAAGAGATTTATACACAGCTTAAATTCAAAATTTCTAACTTCATATGTATATATATATAGAAGAAAATATCAAAATTAACTTATTATAAACCGTATCATCCAAACCATAGAAATCACTTTAGAATATTTTATATATAGACCACGGTGCCTGTATAAAATTTTCTATCCTATGGTCAAGTGATACGGATATTTATCATTTCAATCCGCAATTTAAAAGATATAAAATTTTGCGGTTGTATATCATTTCAAACCACAATCCCAAATGAAAAGAAAAATACATGATAACTTGCAGTTTAATGATATGAAACAAAACATCCATTCATCCATCATCAATCATCAACCAAATTATCTCAAACATCATCGGTTTAAACAAACATCAATATATGGCATATACAATATAACAGGAAATAATTGGCAGTTATTAATTAACATTTCATATTCAATTAAATTTATAACTGTTTAACTAGCAGTTTATATGCACATAAATAAATTCTAACTGCCAATTTATATGCAATACATAAAAGAAATTAACAGTTAATTTAATAAAATGCGATTTAACAGATATGCTGAATAAAACATGCCAACAGTCATAAATAAATTTCTACTCATATCTAAAATAAATTTAACAAACATAAAAACTTTTAGAAGTTGTGAGTGGATTAAAACACTCACCTTTTGAATTTAAATCGAATTTAAATTCAATTTAAACTCAAAAATCCAACGGTCTCCAAATCTGTCCAAACCAGCGTCATCAGATCTGGAATTTAATTACGATCCTAACAAAAGAAATTTCGCGCGAAACGGGTAACGTATGAAAAAGTTGTTCAATTTTAATGAGTTGAAACAAAAATTAAATAAAACAAAATTAAACAACAACCTAATTAAAGCTTGTCACGTCATAAAGCTTCTTCTCAACTCACGTATGCTCGTCCAGGGAATGAACCCATTTCAACGCACGCCCTCCCCATCTTTGACCGCGATTTGCCGCTGACTCGAGTATCGATTTCGAAAACAGAGACTGCGCGTAGATTCGTATGGATGAAATCTACAACATATATATTTTTTTGGAATTTTTCTGAGATGTTTGAATTTTCATTTGAAATTTGAATAGAAATAGATCTAGGCTTGCATCCATTTGAGGAGGAGAAGGAGTTGAAGAAAAGAACGTACAGACAAATGATAGAAGATGGAGGCTAGGGTTTTTTTTTTGATCGTCTACTTATAGATAGATCGCAAAAGAATAGGTGTGCACGAATTTTAACGTGCAAACGGAAGTGGTCCCAAAAGATAAATAATATTAATTACACACGTTACGGATTTAGAAAATAAATAAATTCATTATCATTTACATTTTATTTTAACGTATATACAAATGTAAATCTAGACGTTTCGTTTACGTTTCAAAATATATCCACAATTTTATTAATTTCCAAATTGATCTAAACAAATTTAGATGTAAATTAAAAGCTGATAAGTCTATCCATTGCAGTGTTAATTTCTCCACTTCCTTACATTTAGAAATTATAAATTAAGTTTTCAAAAACCTATTTTTGATTTTCAAACTTTTATATACTCATCTTTTACCAGTAATAAGGATGCATTAACATTTGTTCATGGTTTCACCTTATTATCCTCAAATTCCATTTTAATTTTCAATAATTACAATTGTTGAATGTTGATACTTTAATTAAATTTATACATCTTGCTTTCTATAACCTATATCAACAAATGGTCCAATTATAAATAGAATTAGCATTAACTTCATCTTATAGGATTAACTACTCCAATTACAAAACAAATCTACGCTAACTGCACGATTTAAGCAAATTTTGTAATTGAGTCTACATAAAATGTTATAAATTATAAATTAGGACCACAATAAATTCGCTTATTGATTTAAAATCTTTCTATTCAGTAAATAGACATTTTATGGGTATAAATGACATTTGAATTATAACACATGTCATTAGTGCATGCTTCATTTCTTAAACTCCCCTTTATTAACTAGAACACATTAACCAAAACAAAATAATTAATTTAGATTTATTTCAATCGATTACCATTCTTAACTTATCATACTCAAAATGGTTAACCTAAATAATTGTTACCCTTTTACATTCAAATTCACTTACAACCATCATTACAACAATGTTGCCATAGATTTAGATTTAATTAAATAAATTAGAAAAATGGGTAAAGTTTTGTAATTATCACTAATGCCAAATATATATGCATTAATTACTACTTATTATCATGAATTCATTTATTAATTTACTAATTGCCTTTGTTTTCTTATATCCTATTTACTACCAAACTTTCTATTCTTAAATCTATACTCTCATTGATTTATTAAATTTGCACTTATTATGCATACTTTTAGCAACTCATATATACTTTGCATCTATTCCTCAAATTTCACATTCTATTGTTACATAAATTTGCATTGATTACTAATTATTATTATTACTTTACTGATAAATTAGATATTTGCATTGGTTTTGCTTATGCTAAATTTATTTTCCATAATAAATAAGGTTTCAAAACATTCAATAACATTTCCTTAGCCCAAACCCCGTTTACCAATTATTTCCCTTCATGTTGCTATAAATACGTACATTTACACTTTATAGTTATTCTAGTATACCTATTCCAACACTCTTAACCCTTATATTTACGTTCACCCACTTGTAATATTAATTATATTTATTACAATTCAATGTTGGCATTTATTACTATTAATTTATACAATGTTTATTGCCCTTATTTCAATTTCTTCCTTTTCAGTTGCAACTCTACTATTCACAGTTTCTTTTGTATACTCCTTTCCTATATAATCCAACATCCACAAATTCCAATTAAATCCAATTATTAGCTTTAAATAAAACATAACATTCGAATACCTCTTATTAAATTGGAATGTTTCATTTAAGTTTATAATTGATCCACTTGTATTAACATAAATTTTTATTTTCAAATTTATTCCCATTTACGGTTAATCAATGTTATTTTACATTAACCAATTTTAATATTCACCTTTAATTTCACATCTTCAAAGTATATCTAGGAAAAATCTTTCCACCACTTAATTTACTGAATCTTACGCAGTCTTACTATAAATAGGTTTTAAATTACCATTACTGTACATTCAATTACTATCCAAAGTATTTATTCATAAATCAATTCGATATATACGTTTGTTTCCTTCTATTTGATTTATACCTAGTATATATTTCCTAAATCCTGTTTCATTACCTTCATTAAATGGTTATCGCATTGAGATCAAATTTATTAGCTTATATCACATTATTACCATTAATTAAAATTGGCTTACAATTTTTTTTTTTTTATTCAACACTCTAAATAAATAACATATTATTCTATAATTACTCTTGTTTTCACATATTCCATTCAAAAATTAAACCACAAAAATTACATTATTTTATTGAATTGGAAATCTCATTTTAAATTGTTAACTTTTAATAAGAACAAATGGCAACACCAAATTCCTAACATTCATTTTATTAAAAATTATGGAAAATATGACAAATTTAGTTAACGAAATTTTCGGGTCTTTACATATATTATGACGAAGCAGAAGATGTTTCCAATATGGAAACTCCCAAAAAATAATTTGTTTGCACCAGTTATAAACAATTGATTGCCTTCAATTTATGTTTGCACTCCAGTTTCATATATCTTGCGATAATTCCTAACAAATTCATATATGTCTTCGCCTGACCAACGATATGGTGGTTGCCTAGTTTCTATTCTATTAGCTAAAAAGGCTTTCTTATCTGCTCTGAAGGGATGATTTACATGGAGAAAATATTGATGACAGTCAAACCATGAAATTTTCTTACCATGAGGTAAAGAAAACACTCGTGTTTCATCCATGCAATATGGACATGCTAGACGACCGGTAGTACTCCATCCTGAAAGCATTGCATAGGCTGGAAAATCACTTATAGTTCACAACAAAGAAAAAACATACGAAAATTTTTCTTCTTGGACACATCGTATGTTTCTACCCCTTCGTTCCGCGATATTTTTAACTTCTCAATCAACGGTTGTAAATATACATCGATTCCTTGTGTCGGATCGTCGGGGCCAGGAATGACAATAGTAAGAAACATATATTTCGTTTTCATACACATCCATGGAGGAAAATTATACGATGTGACGATAATGGGCTAGGATGAATATTTTGAACCAAACAGAGAAAATGATGAAAAACCATCTGTACATAATCCTAATCTAACATTTCGACTCTCCGCTGCAAAATTTGGATACGTTTTATCGAAATGCTTCCATGCTTCTCCATTAGCAGGGCTGTGTCAACGTGCCATCTTCCAATGTTCTCACACTATGCCATCTCATATTAGATGCAGTTACTGAAGATGCATATAATCTTTGAAGCCGTAGAGTTATGGGTAAGTAATGCACACGCTTGTACGGAACTTCCTTCCCCTTCTTTTTTCTAGGTTTGTATCTCTCCTAATTACAAATTTTAGAATTTCTAAAGTTTGCGTCTTTTTCCAAAACAACATGTAGCCTTTTAAACATGTATCTAATTTCTGATAAGGTAAACCAAAAGCCGACATAAGTTTTACAACTTCATAGTGATTTTCACACATTAGATTATCGGGCGGCATATGTCTTTTTTGCAGCTTGTACAACAGCTGTAAACCCAGCTTCAGTGATGTTGTATTTTGACTTCATCGCAATGTATTCTGCGATTACTAACAGCTGAGTGTCGCTTTTACGACTATCCCAAATAGGTTTCTTAGTAGCATTTAGTAAATCATAAAAAAAATTGCTTCAATATTTGGTTCTTCAACATTTCCATCATCCTCATCAACATCAACCATAGAAAACATTGATCGTGCGGTATCTTTGACCATATTTTCTATACAGATTGTCATAACTACTTCGTTAATGATACTTTTCGACTCGACAAAAGTATTTGTTACAAATTCTCCATGCCGATCCCTAACATAATACTCGGGTACGAAACCATTTTGGCACAAATGAACTTTCACAATATCTGGTAACAATACTTTAAATGTCTACACCTACTACACTGAAAACGAATTGCTGGATCATTTCCATTATTACTTAAAGCGAATTCAACAAATACGTTTATACCATTATAAAAATCTTCTTTTATTGAGTCTCTCAGTCCTTTTCTTTGGTTCATCCATCTCCTCCGATCAACAAAATAATCAATCATTTTTCCTATTTGAGAAAATGAGTCACAAGTTCAAAATTTAATATTTATTTTCAAGAATACAAATTAGAAAAAGATTATTTTCATGGTCGTATAATATTTGAATTTAAAGAACTATTTCACAAATTAAAAAATATTTTCAAATATGACAAATTTTATTTTTTAACGTATCGATATAAAATTTTGTACAAAAATATTTTTTTTCAATGGTCGGGCATCCTACTTCCCATTACAAACACAGTAAGCATTTACATTTCGTATATTACTTCATCTCAAACGATTCAACAAAATTTCGGCCGCATTTCCCTTTTATTCCCTGCATTGTACACAAATGTGTGTACGTAGGAAACAAAAAAGAAAAGTTAGGCCGAAATTTTATGAACTGTTTGAGACGAAGTAGTATACAAAATGTACATGCTTACTGTGTCCATAACTTGTCGAATACAAGGACAAATCCAACAAACATTGTACCAGATGAACATAAATGGTCGTTTTTTGGAAAAAAACGGCTATTTATATAACGATCATGTACAACACTCATCAGACGGGGATAAAATCTCTCTAAGGGGCATTAGTTAATTAAATGTGTGCATTTTCCGAAAAAGTCTAATTGTTCACATTTATAAAAATATATTTTAATTTAACACATTTATTCGACGTATTACATCAACTTAAGGCTAGTGTAACATTTTTGTCATTTTTAAATACACACAACTATAATTTAGACTCATGCCTTTTTTTGTTGCATTAGTCAATACGTGCACAATATAGTACTCCTAGCTCGCTCATTAATTTTGTTTTATTCCAACTAACACAATACAATGATAGGAGCACTACACACAAATATAATCGTAGAATCAAGGCATACACAACGATTTACATATACACGAACAACCTCAAATTATACATGTTTTTCACAATTTCACGATAAAAGATGAAATAGGTATACCATGGAATGCTGGAAACTATTATCACACTATTGGAAACAATTTCAATCAACAATTAGCCCTAATTTATCATCTTATGCAAATCTAGAAATGGGGTAAAAATTGAACTTTTTGTGAAAATAAGAGATTATACTTGAGCTAGAAAGCAAGAGAGGTTGAATTCGTAGCCGGGGAGGATGAAAAACACAAAATTAGTGATTGGAGGCTTGGGGAGTGAATTTGGGATTTTAGAAATGGTTTTAGGTTTTGCTGAAATGAGGAAGAAAGGCTCGACTGGAGACTGTAATTCGTGATTTTCCGACGGCTTTCGACGGCCGCCAACGGCCCTCGACGGCCGCCGACGGCCCGTCGGAAGCCATCGGAAAATAGCCATCGGAAGCCGTCGCCCTCTTCTGTCGCTTTTTAACCATTTTCTAGTAGTGATTATCCTAGTTAAATTTTAAATTTAAATTTTCATATTTAGTTTTTAAAATGTTCACATTCATGATGTCAACATTGTAATTATAAATATTAAATATTGTAAACCAACCTAAAGCATATAATATTGTATATGTCTTATGGGTGTAAATACCCATTATGATTTATCACTATTAGTAAGGGAACAATGCCATTAGAACTATCATGATCGCACAAAGTGGAATAGTGCATATTCATCGGTTATAAAGCAAACTTAAGCACTTCAATAAATACCCCTTGATGGGTGGTTAGCATCTACCGGCAATGGCCATCATAATGCTTCAAAGTCAAATTATCCTGCCACATAATATTATACTACCAAATCCAAAATTACCCAGCCTAAATTTTAGTATCCTACCAAATTCGAGTCATCCATACATAATATACAATCCCAATAATATTGATGAAGGGCACAAGGCAAGACCTAGTGGTGGCTATTTAATACGAAGCACAGTGTCAAAAATAAATGTGACATCTTCTCGCCTATGAAAGGAAAGGACTGTAATAGAGGGAAGGGATCAAAAATTTTGAATCCGAATAATTTATTATTATATAAAAGATAAGCGAAATCCATATTGATTTATGTGCTTATACTAAAAGAAATTTGAAATATTGGGTTATTTGACCCTTTGACGCATGATTACTTAACATTTGAACTGCTTAACAACCATGTTCTTTGTTTTCTGCAATTTCATACCTTTCCCTACATTATACGTTGTTAAATTTTTTATAACCCTTATTGGCATTTTAAGAAATGGTTAATCTACTACATCTTAATTGTATAAGCACTCGACAACATAATTACTATGCTTATAACATTTTAATAAACAAAAATCTATTAATTATAGTTTTGAAAGCATGCAGCAGCATAACTACTTCCATTTCGTGTTGTATGAACGGAAATCTTGTAAGTATATGGCACTAGAAGGATGGTAGAGGCCTAGCAGATTTGTTTCACAAGCTTTTCTATCAATCAAACAACCACGTCCCTGCTCACATGCATTCAAGAATCCCTCGCCAAATTTCTATTTATCTCTCTCCTCCTCCAGTAAAAAAACACCATGCGGCTTAGACTAAAACCATAATTAACCTAAACCCCTCTAAATAGACAATGGGTAACCACAAAATTCCTCTTTAAACCCTATTTTAGAGCCCCTAAACCAATTGTCGGCCTAGATAAATTGAAGAATCGTCGGGCTAGAAGTCCTGTGGCCTAATACCTACCTCAAGATCAATCTCACTCTCGTAATAGATCCATAGATCATTGCCATTATTTACCAGCTACACAAACTGTGCCATTGGCTAAAAACAGCCACCTCAATGTTGAGAATGATGAAGATAGCTAAGAGAATAGGGGTTAAAACTCAAAATTATATTCAAGTCAAAGCTAAAACTACAATATAAACTCATTATATCTAGAGAAGCACAACAAAAATATTGCATAGAGTCAGTTCCATCTTTAAAGGTGGCTCATCTAGAAATGAAGCAAATGATGAGTAGATAAGGGTTGTAATAACCCGCACCTTAACGGGCCTGAATTTTGACCAAATCGAAACCCAAGTCCATTAAGGTATATATTGTTGATTTTGATAACCTGTAACAAATATGAGTATATGGGAGAGCTAATTATAAAAACTCACAACGGAATTGAAAAATGTAATAAAAATATATGCTAACTAAGACTTCTAAATTGGAATCAATATTATTCGTTGGATATCTAGTCGCCTTATCAATGCCAAGCAAGAAAGAGAAGACTCCACAATCTATAGTTCCCATCTTGCACCAGTAGTATGTCCCTCTAAATCCATCCTACAGATTACAATGAGGAGGTCAGAACAACGTTTTGGTAATTGACACTTTACCTATGACAATAATTTATTCCATTTGATTTTCATTTAAGTGTTATGTCTATTATTTGCAGCTAATCGTTTGATCCCATGTGTGCATACAATATGTATGACCTCCATTGATATATATGTGCATATACATAAACTTTTACTACCTAAAAACACCGCCTACTAAATACCTCTTAAATAGGGAAGAGGCAGACCTACTAACCATTTAATACCTCAGCCCCAAAGTGGGCCCTCCATGTAAATTTTAGTCAGTCGGTCCTAACTACAGAGACTGATGACCACTATATATGGCTTTATAATTTAATCGACCTACTACCAGTGCATCACAATGACTTATACAAGGGCTAACCAGCCCTCCTTCGACAAACAAACAACATAATACTTGAACTTTGAGTTTTGTGCATATCCCATACAGTTTCTACACCAATATAAAGCAAAATCCACAGGGCATCACCCAAGTCTTTGCTAATGACCGCTCGAGACAGCTGGTGGTTATAGCCTATATGCTAGCCCTATTACTCAATAAAGATCTAACAACAATGCTGACGTAGCATGCCAACCTTCCACATCCGAATCCCCATTTAGACTAACCAAATGTAAGTCAAGGAAAATGCCCCTTTTAAATACTTGATATCTCTAATTGGAAACGAAGCAGACCCCATGTCCTTAAAATACTGGGCAATTTAATACCTTAAAAATGAGGTATATTTTTCTACCTATATGTAATGCAGATCCTTTTGCTATGGACCCTATGGTTATAGATATCCCACATCAATAGTATGTATATACAACTGCTAGTAGCCTCTAGGTGAAGGGCGATTTCTATTACGTAACTCTACCTGACCTCACATCCCAACTTGTTCTAAACCATACCAATTATCCTAGACCAAGATTGGGCTAGACTCACTAAGTCAAGCTTATCCTAAATGTACAATTAAGGTGTTATTATTTCCCACTATGAAAATTATATTGCCTCCTAGCATATAATTCTTATCTTATTCACGTATTTCTTATATTCTATAATGTCAATTGTTTGTAATGAATGATCATTATTATTCTATTTGGATAATCTCTGATAACATTTATTTATTTGTTCTAATTCAACCTATATACCTATTTCATTTCCAATATACTATATTAAATCATTTAATTTGGCAAAGCCAGCGGGGTTAACTGGGCCCCTACCAGTTTTATTGAGTCAACAATAAAAGAAGAACAACAGAGGTAAAGCAGAAAGAAGAAAAACAAGGATACATACAAGGATAAAAACAGCATTATCAAACCCAAACATGAATCAAAGACTGAGGGTAGATACCACCACTGTTCTTCAAATGCAAGTAGGTGCGGCACTTGACTTCATTCCAGAGATCATTATCATTTCTTCTTGCATTTTCAAAAACAATGGCATTTCTTTCACTCCATATCACAGCCATATAAACTTTCAAGCAAATAGTCAAAACTCTGTCATGCTTAGTTCTCCACCTAGTAGCTTTGTATATAATACTCCACGAAATTCTTGAAGTTTGTCCAGAAAGGTTAATACCAATACGGCAACCAATCTTATATAATATATGTTGCAAAGCAGGACATTCAAAGTATATGTGCTCAGAAGTTTCATCATGGTGCTCACAAAACAAACACTGTGTTAAACATGCCATCCCAAACTTATGTAATAAACTTCTGGTAAGCAAGGCACTGTTTAACACTTTCCACATCATTAAATTATCCTTGGGAACAGAATCATTTGTCCAAATAACTTCATACCATTTAGTTGCAGGCAGGGGAACAATAGTAGTAAGGAATTTGTACACCTCTTTGACAGTGTGAGCCTTTTTGTGCCATAAAACTGTGTCATCTTGAGTATCACTGAATGTTATATGTTGTATTTCAGACCAAATTTGCTGTATAACTTGATTACTGTTGTTAGGCAACTGGATTTTACCATTTAGTAAGTAAGCATTAGCATCAGCTGCAATGTGTATACCAGATTGAATTATTTGTGAATATGTACATATTTTTGATAAGATTAGGCCATTTCTTACCCAAGGATCATTCCAAAAACTAACTGCAGTTCTGGCATTGACTGGATATTGTATCATTGGTAGATAGTCTTCTCTATACTTCAGTAAGCTTCTCCAATTCCAACTACAGTGCTGTGGGGTATCCATAATCCAGAAATGTCTGTTCTTTATGTTGTAATGCCAAGTCCATTCAACCCATAAACTATCTCTTCTATTAATGAGAGCATCAAACTGTTTACTTATTGCTGCTTTGTTCCACTTCTTGACATCAAAGACTCCTAGCCCACCCATTCTCAAAGGAGCCTCAAATTTGGAAAATGCACATGGCACTAACTTTCTGTTGAATATACTTCCTGTCCAAAAGAATCTGTTCATTGCTGATCTGACTAGTTGTAATAATTTTACCGGTAGAATCATTGTTCTAGCCCAGTAAACAATAGAAGAGAAGACAACTGATTTTATGAGAACAAGCCTACCACTTTGAGTCAAGAACCTATTTTCCCATGCAAAACATAACAGAGGTTATTTTGTGGTATAGTGGTAAACAGTCATTCTTAGTTATTCTTTTTGTTATAAGTGGTAGACCAAGGTACTTCATGTCATTAGCCATGCAAGAGAGACCAGACTGTTGGTGGAGATCAGCTGCTTGACTAGGGTTGATACCAGCAACAAGCAAAGATGATTTGTCTTGGTTTATTGATAGTCCAGTCATTTTGTTGAATGTTTGCAGTGCATCCTTAATACCATTCAATGAAGGCAACTCAGGTTTTGTGAACATCATAACATCATCAGCAAACATGATGGATGTGATTTGATGGTGAGAACACTTAGGATGATACTTTATGTTCTTATTGGTGTAACTAGTTTTGAGGATAACAGTTAACACCTCCATGACCATGAGAAATAAGTATGAAGATAACGGGTCTCCCTGCCGTATACCTTTACTACCCCTAAAACAGCCTACCGGTCTTCCATTTATTACTACTGAGTATGATGGAGTGGATATACAGACATATATCCAAGACACAAAAACTTTTGGGTATCCCATCACTGCCATAATCCTGACTATGGATTCCCAATGAATAGAATCATATGCCTTAGATATATCAATTTTAAGTGCAGCTGCAGTGGGGCCATTACTTTTACCATAACTTTTGAGAAGTTCTTGAGCTAAGAGAACATTATCAATTATGTCCCTATTTGGTAAGAAAGCAGATTGATTGTTTGATACAACAGAAGGAAGCACAGAAACTAACCTGGATGCAAGAATTTTTGATATACACTTGTACACCACATTACAACAAGAAATGGGCCTATATGAAGAAACACTTGAAGCAGGTGAGACCTTGGGGATAAGAGCAATATTGGTGCAGTTGATTTCTCCAAGAATTTTGCATTTGTTAAAGAAATTGTGTATTGCCTTGCAAAATTCACTGCCAAGAATACTCCAAGTGGAAATGAAGAAAACAACATTAAAACCATATGGGCCTCCTGAAGAAAGTTTGTTCATTGAGAATAGGGTTGACTTGATTTCCTCATCAGTGACAGGCCTAATTAGAGATGTTTCTTCCTGGGTTGAGATGCTTGGGAGAGTTGTATTAGATATTAAGTCCAGATCAGGGAGAAATCCATCATGTTTTCCAAATTGTTTCGTGAAATATTGGATAAATGCTTGGTCAACAGAGTCAGGAGTTGAATGCAGAGTTCCTTGCTCATCGGTTATACTATGAATATTTTCTCTTGCCTGCTTTACTTTAAGTGAACCATGATAAAACTTTGTGTTTTTGTTACCTTCTGAAATCCATTTTTTATGAAGTTGCTGCCTTTTCATGTTAGCTTCCATTTGTAGTGCTGCATTAACCTCCATAAATAATCTCCTTTCCTCATCAGCTGCTTGGATGTCAAGTGGATGTTCCATCATATAGTCTTGCTTTGTTTTCAATTGTTGTGTAAGTGTTGTCGACAGCAGTCCACCAGTTCCAAAGGTTGTTTTAGCCCACTGTTTAATAGCTTGCTTGATATACTTTAGCATCCTGCAAAACTTAAACATAGGGTTACCATAGCATGAAAATACGGCATTTACATGTGAAACTAATACTAGAAAGTGCTCATGCTTAACCCAAGCATTATAAAATTTGAAACTTCTCTTTTCTCTTCTTAAATGGTTCCCAAATGACAATATAAGAGGGGAGTGATCAGATAGTATGGGTTGAGGGAGGAAAACAGATAGATTTGGCCAATGAGAAAGAGCTTGAAAGTTGCAAAAAGCATGGTCAATAGTGGTAAAGGTACGAACACCACTTCTACTTCTATTATTCCATGAGTACTTGGCACCTGATTTATTCACTAATATTAACTCAGAATCAAAAACAGATTGATTGATAGGGTCAAGTTCTCTGGGTGTAATTGGAATTCCACCAAATTTGTCATTAAAACCATAACAGGTGTTGAAATCACCCAATACAAGCCAAGGGTGAGAAGATTGTCTTAATGGTGGCATTGTTTTGAGAAAGGCATTTCTAGAGTTTACTAAGTTGTCAGCATAAACAATTGTTAAGTAGAAAGTGATTTGGGTTTGGGAGTGATGAACATGAAATTGAATGGATTGTCTAGAAGACAGAATGGGAGATAGTGTTAGGACAGAAGGGTTAAAAATAACAAGAATTCTTCCATAGGCAGCTGTATCAAGGTTATGATGTATGGACCAGTTTGGATTGATGTAGTTAGCTGCTTTTTGGGATAGGGTAAGGTTAAGTTTTGTTTCTAGCAGACCAATAAGACAGATGTTATGCTCAGAAATATATTTCTTTACTTGATCAAGTTTCAGATTTCTATGAGCTCCTCTTTGTTGAGTCACAAGCTTTATGAAAGTTTTGATTTCTGACAAATAAGGCGATTGATTTCTGACAAACAAGGCGATCGACAAAAACAAGGTCAATGGAGCTATATATGGTACTCTAGATTATAGGTTGATTATTTGTTGTTGTAATAGTAATAAATTTGTTAAAATCTATCCTCAAATAATCATGCATATCAAGGGAATCAATATATATACGAATAATTTATAAGTTGCATGCAGTTGCACAATTCAATGTGCAATTTAACAGGCACCGGTCGACCGGTCAATATAGGTGCGGTCGACCGTTCCTGTGTAAATTGCACAGTGAACGTGCACACATGCACATAACGTATATATATATTTGAATTCCTGTCTACCGGTCCATTTTTGACCTGTCGACCGTTTTTAAACAGAAAGCAACTTTTCCAAAAGACACTTCTCTTCTCCAAAGGTTGCATCTCCTATCTTTCATCAATGATCATAACTCTTAATGGCAACTGTTCACAAAGAGTTACAACTATTTTTCTCTATATATACTCATCTAAATCATTGATTCAAACATAAGTTTTTACAACGATTTCATATATTCTTTTAATCTAATCTCTGATCTCAATACTGTATTATAAAAGCTCTAAATTATTTATTGAATCTTTGAAACTATTTCATATCCTTTGATTCAATAATATACTTTCCTTAATCTTTTCAAAACATCATATCGCATACTTTGAGGATAAGATTATAGGAAGGGTGTACTGCTAGTGACAAATCCGTGTTTTCAAGAACACAAGTTGTCAACAACAATTGTATTTGTTCTTTTGTTGAAGTCCTCTGTGTTGTAAGAGGCAAGTGTTGAAGTCCTCAGTGTATTAGAGGCGTGAAATCCCGTTCGGTTGTTCGGGTATTGTAAACCTGTTCCTCCGGGTGAAGCGAGGTAGTTAATAGTGAAAATCCAGATAGAAGTCTGGGACTGGACGTAGGACGGTGCTCCGAACCAGTATAAAAATCTCTAGTGTGATTTTTTCTATTTTCTATTTACAATGCTATTATCATCTATTTCTGCATTTGTATTGTAATCCATATTACACGATCCGTGTATACTATATTAGCACATATAATTGTATACACACCGAACTTTCACTCTTATATTCCATGTTGCTATATTTGTATACATAATTTATTATTGAGATGGGGAGGTGATATTCCTTCTCTGGGCTGACAGAGATCTTGATCTTGTTTGAACCTTCCTTCTTGGCATGCTTGGGGAGGAGGATGGCTGAGTGTTAGGATGGGTATTGGATGTATCAAGTGATAGATCAGATTGGGGTAGTTTGGGAAGATTGGAAGGAGGCCATCCAGGTAGCTGAATGGAGAATTTGTAATGGGGTTGGGCTGATGGTTGAGATTGTTCTGTATGCATGGTGCTTATTAATTGAGAGATCTGTGTTTCAAATGAGTTGCACCATGATTTGTCAAATACTGAATCAATAGTACTAGTTAGTGCAGGCACTTCAGCTGTTTCATTTCCAAAATGCTTGTTTCTTCCACTTGGGTTATTTTCTTTCATCTTTGTTTCCTGCACTACTTGTGTGGTAGACTGCACCAGTATCACTGAGTTAGTTTGATCTTCAGTTATATTTGTTTTCTTGGTTGTCTCTGTGTGTTGCTCACTACAATTTAACTCATTTGTTATTTCTCCTTCCTCTTGTTCTTTCAAGTCAGTTTTTCCTTGTTCGTCCTCAACTGTTTGAAGCAAGTTGTACATGTTACTTGTGCTTACAGTACCAACATGTACATCCCCTAATGTATTTTTTGCCTTATCAATGACCTTGTTGCTTTCATCATTACCAACTTCATTTAATTTTTGTTGTACACCTGGCATCATCAATTCTGCTTCTTCAATTACTTCACAATTATTGATTTTTTTCCCTTGTTCTTGTTTACTTTCTGCCATATCTGCTTCACATTGTTCTGTTTAACATTGTTTTTCCCCTTTTTCATCATAGTCTTCCCATCATCATATTCTTTCTGTTGCTCAGTATTTACATTTTGTTCTACATTCTTTTCATTTTCCACTTTCTTGCAGTTACTCATTTGATGCCCAAACTCCTTGCACACTGTACATATCTCTGGTTTCCACAAGTAAACTACATTAACAACTTGAACTGATCCATTTTGTAATTTAACAGTAAAGTTATTTGGCAATTCTTGATTTGGATTTACTTCAACTAAACATTTTGCAAATGAGATACCCTCAAATTTTTCAGTTGATGCATCCAAACAAAGTAGTTTTCCTATTCTAGACGCCAACCAATTTATTCCCAATGGAGACCATGCATACAATGGGATGTTGGTAAGTTTTATCCAAACCGGAACATATTTAATGCTACTACAACTGTTACCAATGTTTACATCCCATGGTTTTACTATAAATAATTTGTTCCTCATCACCACAGGGTCTGCTTCAGAAATTCTGGTCCTATCTTCATCATTGGAGAATTTAAACAAAAACAGGAAGCCATCGGACTTAACCGTTATGGAACCCCTTAATTTCCATACCTTTTTTAGGTAGTATAGTACTGTAGCGTATGGCAATGGAGTATCAAGGAAAAATCCTACAAGATACTCATTCCACATAGCATTTCCAGCTTGTACAACATCTTCAGGCGGTACAATTGCATCACCACTGTAGTCAAGTTGTATCTCTCGAGGCACGTATTTTCCAGCGTTAATTGGTTTTGCTTTAAAAAGAGAGTTCCACGAACGTGGTGGGTCTGATGATGGAACATGAAGCGAAGTTGGAGAATGATGAAACGGAAAAGGTGAAGTGGGTATGGAGAGGTCCGACAAGGGGAGAGTTGCTGTTGATGTTGGTAGGTTTGGAACAGAAGGAGGAGGTATGGTGGGGACTGACAAGGGGATAGAAATAGCAGGAGGTGCAAGTATGGGTGAAGAAGGACACGGTTGAATAGATGATGAGGGATGGGACGGGTTAGCGGGAAGAAAAGGAGGAGAAGGCGCGGTCCCCATTTTTGAAGAGAAAAGGTAGGTAATACTTTAAAACTTTGGGGACAGGGAGACTATGTCGCCCTGACCTTTGGTTAAGCCGGTTTTATAAGTGGCCGTGCACTATGTCTCATTATTGTGGCCGCTAGGAATCGATCCGGTGCCACTACAACACAATGTAGCAACAACCACTATGTCGAAATCATTTAATTAATTCTACTAAACCACATGTCCCCATTTAATTCCTGTAACTCCCTTGTAACGTCCCTCCTTTTCGCACGCTTCAAATCGACACACGTGCCAATTCAAAGTATACAGAAGGGCGGATTGTTATGGGGTAAATAAGAAAAACAGAGAAGAAATAAAATAAAACAGAATCTCACAGAGGAAGGATAAAATATAATAATAAATATACAGTTCATAAAACTGTTTACAAAACAATTGATTCTCTTTTTATACAATAAATATCAGAGTTCACATACCAATAAATATCAATGCAGCGGAATTAAATAGTGTAGTGGAATAATAGTAGATGATAGTAATACAAATCTTCGTCTTCGTCCTCCAGAGTTAAACTTAAAATCCTGAAACGCTCGGACTGACCCGAGCGAATTGAAAAGACAAAACACTCGAGTCAGAACTAAAAGATCTTATGTAAGTTAAATTAACAGAAATGAATATGAGTGCAGTAACTCAAGAGATGCTCGGGATTTACATCTCCTAAGGATCCGTTAAACTATTTACTATGTAGTATATTTCGCTATTAATATAGTGTCTAATTGTAAAATAAACTTACCATTAAATAGAGTTAAGGCTTTACATTTTCCACCTTAACACAGTTATATATTCCCATAGTCTATACAGTACCGTAATCTCCCCCGTACTGGGCGTCGTCAGAGGGCACTCCATAGGTATGGTACAAAACCAAAATCGTATAAGGCGCGCTAGGGTAGGTGACACGGCACAACTAGGCAATGCCAGGGTAGATATACCAATTGCTATCCGGGCTGGTGGTAACGCATAGCCGCAGCTACCACCCACGTCGAACAAATCCCCCCTAAAATCAAAAGTAAAAGTGGCCACTGAATCAATCCAAAGTCAGAGTATAGTATCGAAGAACAGTGTCCGATAAAGGGCGCTAACCCCTTTGGCCCGAGAATCGCTCCTGTTTTAGCCACCTTATGCCAATTCACGGGAGTCGGGTCCACGTATTTACCTCAAAGGAAACGCCGCCACCATCCTCCTTCAATCTGGAATCTCCACCACGTACACGGTTGTTAAAGTGGTTTTCGGAGTTGGTAGAGAGTATGACAACTTCCGATCCCGGTCTCTTCAACAACCAAACGTTATTATAACACCGCGGTTATTTCAAAATAATTTATACTTTAAAACCAGAATAAAATTATACATTTCAAACCCATAAATACGATATCATTTCCATTTCCAAAACAACTCATTTTGATATTATTTTTATAAAAACCCAAATCAATAATATCATTTTTGTTTCAAATTTATTTCTTTTCCCAAAATTATACTGCTTTAAAATTTATAATATCTGGAAACCAAACATTTGAATTTTTACTTCCAAAACATAATACTTCAAAATTCATAGCTTTAAAACCATAACTTCTAGAACTTGAATGGTTTGAATATTCAACAATATATAGAATGAAATAGTTGGTTTTAAAATTTCTTTAAAAGTAAATAATTTCCACGCCTTCACAATTTTATTCACTTTAAATTCAGTCTAAACCCATAACTTTTAGATTCACTTTCAGTTTGAATAGACACTTTGATTTCAATATTTTCAAACCTTGAGTATTAAATGAATTTCAAAACTGAGGTTGGGAATTTCAAATCAACAATTCATTTTCCTATTATTTAGTTTGAAAGTTTTACATGATAAATCCATAACCATTTAAAATAAACTAAATTTATTAACACTAAATTTTTTTTTCCTTCCATTTATTTATACTAGTATTATTCATTAAATCCCGTTATAAATATCATACCTTAAAATTTCCAATTTTATTAAGTTAACATCACTTATGGAGTTAATTTTTCAAATAGGCTCAATTCCAATTAAATTTCCAATTTATCTTTCAATCTTGATTGATTTGAATCGTTTAAAACTATATATATATATATATATATATATATACAAGATCTTAAACTTGTACTTACTCGTATAATATAAATTATCACATGCCATTTTTCAACTTATTCATTTTTATTTAACAGATTTATGCATAGCTTAAATTCAACAATTTAACTATGTATGTATAAAATATTTTTATATTATATCCAAATTTAATATTTATTAAACCGTATCATATCCAAACCATAAAAATCATTTCAAAAATAATTTTATATATATGCCGCGGTGCCTGTATAAAATTTTCTATCCTATGGTCAAGTGATACGGATATTTATCATTTCAATCCGCAATTTAAAATAAAAATTTGCGGTTGTATATCATTTCAAGCCGCAATCCCGAATGAATGAAAATGCATAATAATTTGCAGTTTATACAATATAAAATATAGCATCCATTCATCCAAATATCAATAATCAACCATTTATTACAATTATCATCCAATTTAAACAAACATCAATGTAGAGCATATGAAATATAACAGGTAAAATGATAGTTATTAACTAACAGTTTATATGCAACAATAAATTTATTTAACTGTTTAACTATCAGTTTATATGCAAAATAAATAAATTTGAACTGTCAATTTATATGCAATAATAAAATTAATTAACAGTTATATTAAATAAATGCGATTTAACTAAGATGATGAATAAAATATGCAAAACAGTCATAAATAAATTTCTACTCGTATCTCAAATAAATTTAACAAACATAAGAAATTTTAGAAGTTGTGAGTTGGTTAAAACACTCACCTTTTGAATTTAAATTGAATTAAAATCCAATTTAAACCCAAAAGTTCAACAGCCTCAGAATCTGCCCAAACTAGCGTCAAAATGTCATAAATCTCAATACGATCCTTCAAAAAAAATCGTGCGTAAATCGGGCATTGTATGCGAAAGTTATTCTAGTTATAAGACGACCATTTCCATAATAAAGTGTATATATATAGTGATATTAAAATAAACAAAATAAATACCAAATTTCACGTTTTGGGATAAGGCGACTAGGGTACCTGCTAACAAGGTGGTGGCAAGGATTGGGTGAGGTGGAGAGGCTTTTACGCAACTCAAAGCTTCAAGAAGGATTAGGAAAAAGTGTTGCAAGCAGGTGAGGGAGAAAATGAAATAGGTTCATGTTTGCATAATGAAGTTCAGTGAGATTAGAAAATTGAAATGAGGTTAATGGAGGATGGAACCAATGAAATGAATGCTACAGGTAGCAAAATGAAAATTTATACATTTCAAACAAAGAGGTGGTAACGAATAAATATAAAGTAACAAATGGACCAGTTGTACTAAAACTTTGAGATCTAATTTCAAAACGTCTACTCCGCTAAATTAATTTCTATTAACCTTAATTATACACCTTATTAACACCCAATTAAATTTTATTAACACACATTAAATAAAATATAACACTCCAATTAATGCCACTGGGGACCGCCGCTGCACACAATAAAAGATGAACCCTATTGATTTCAAAACACTAATTTAAGGCCAATAGCTACTTAAAGCTTAACCAATATCGATATTGATTTCCTATCACTATAGCATTTAAGTTTGAGCATAGAACAATGTCATAACCCCTATTGTGTCAATAGTTGGGTTTGATTTTCATAAATTCATATAATAGGAATATTCTAGAAAACAATTCAACAATGGAAACGAATCTTGTCGGATCCCTCTAATATGTCCCCCTGCATCACAACTTGTATATATATCAACACATGTATGCAGATAAAATTCAACAGCGGTGTGGAATCCTATTGGATCCTTCCAACCTATTCCCCTACATCACAAACAGTATATAATCATATAATATGGGTCATCCACTACTTGGTGGGTATATATAAAAGGTCATCTGCTCTAGGGGTAGAAATAAAACCAAACTAATTGATAAAATGGTAAATCATTCAAATATTCAATCAATAATATTTTATCAACTATATAACCTATTGATAACCAAAAAGATGATTTTAACTCACCTTGATTCCAATTGCGTTGAAACTTTATAGTTTGAACTAAAATCGAATAGGCATTCAATTTTGATGCAATTTCCTGCTAGCTCCAAATCCATTCTATCCAACTCTATATCGTAGCATTCACTGATACGATCGCAATGCAACTTGTCGTGTTCAAATCCTACCTCGTATGAAATAAATATTTAGTATACAAGATTACGATTAAATTAAATTAATTAATTACTAATTACCTAAGTAATTATCTAATCAAACCTAATTCATCAACTAAAAAGCCAGTCCACTCATTTTTCAAACTTTGACCACGACTTTGATGCCTCACTACTGCCGCTACACTTCATCAGAAATCGCTGCACTTCGGCCCAAAGTCGTCCCACCCATGAGCTTCCTGTCGTCGGTGGTCTTGCCTCCCTTAATGCCTCCATCGCCTAGATCAAACCTAAAATGGCATCGCCTTAAAACCTTGATTTCATCACCATGCATTGGTCAATGATGATCCCACTGACCAAACCGTTCGCCCTTTCCTTGCGGCCAACTTTCATGTCTAAGCCTCGACCTTAAACGGCCTCTAGCGCCACCATCATTTTCGACCATTGGATGATGGGAGATTTTTATTTGGATAATAAAGGAAAAGTTCTCTGGTTGCGTGCGTTTAAATAGGGCAGTGGGTATGGCTTGAATAGTGGATGGTATGTGCTAGGTATTGGGGGTTATGGGTAAGATATTGGGGGTTATGGGTAAGATATTGGGGGGTTATGGGTTTGGTATAGGCTGAAGTAAGGGGCTGAAAGGATGGATTACATAATATTTAATTTAAACATATATATTTTACTCACCCAAAAATCTCGAACTCTAGTTTCGGCATGCCATCAAACATTCTATAAATAACCCTATTTCGAACTCAATGGAACTAGTATCGTGACCGAATTCCAATATTTACAAAAGTTAGCTTTCCAAGATCAAATTATATTAATTTAAATTTCTTTCTTTAACTTCTACGCGTTGTCAGGTCGCATGACCAAACGACACGCACTATCACCACGAGACTCGTTAACATATAAAAATTCATTATTACAGATCCTATAAAATTGTTTTTTGTCAAAATCCGAGACATTGCCCCGAAAGGCTGTTTTCACTTGTTAATTAAAACGAGTTATTACTAAAATAGTTTCAATAGCTTTTAATTCGAATTTAATAGTTCGCTATTATCATCCTTATTTAAATTGAATTCAAATAAAATTTCGAAATCATTTTCATTAACGTTAAATCCCAAATTATTTAAATATTCCTATTATTTAAATTTATTATTCGAGTAAATCTCTATTTTTGAAATTTGAGCTACTTTACTTATTCAACTAATATATTCATATTTAAAACTAGTTAAATATTACATTCTTCCTCCATTAAACGAATCCCCATTAATTTCAAACACCACAAACCCCTTTAACTTCAAGAATCAAATAGTTGAAATTTATTATCAATATTTTCTAAGTCGGTAAATATATGGAAATCCTTTATGCTGCTAGATCAGAACAACTATAAATCGTCAATATGGAACCCAACCAAACGAAACAAAAGCCAAGCAGCAAAATCATAAAACCATCAAACCAAACAGCAATATAAACATGTACCTATTTGTCAAGCAACCACACTCGATTCATGAAACCAAGTCATCTCACTAGCATTTGCTTCCATATGCCTACATCTTACTTACATATACTATCTAACTATAATTTTCAAAACCAAACTCTATATTTAATATGTACATATACCATCCGTATGCAATATCGGTTGGATCACTCAGTTGATCACACAAATTCACATCCAAACTAGTATCGTCCAATCGACTTCACTATTGTGGACTCCAATCTGGTTCCTTCGTTAGAACTATTGTTTTCCTTGCATAGACACATACCATGGTAGAGAACTCCTGAATCAATAAAAAATCCATATCAAATGTTTGTCGTCGAGAATCGAGTGAAAAATCCTAACTCGAATCGGTGTACATCACCTCAAAATCGTATATTCGAATCAGGATCAAACATTTATGCGAATAAAATAATATACGTACAACTTCCATTCCAATTGGTTTCTTATTATATCCTATTATTTTTTTATTCAAATTCCTTTTTTACATTGATTTCATTTTCATTCATTTTATTTAATTAGTTTAATGTGTTTCTTTTAATCCTCATACCGTTTAAGAACCATTCCATTAAATTTTACATAAGTTTATTTCAAACATTTTATTTAATACTTCTATCATTTATAAAGCATTCCATAAGACAATTACTTAAGTTTATTATAACTTTATATACAACACAACTCATTTTCATTATCACTTCATAACTTAAGTTCATATTCAATTCTATCAAATGTCATTCCAAAATATATTCAATTTATTTTATAGCTTAAGTTGAATTTGATTTTATAACTCAAGTTAATATCTATTTAATTAATTCAATGCATTAATTCTTTTCAAATCGCAATAAATTTCATTCTAAAAACCATTTCAATTAACCTAAGTTAAATTTTATTTCAAAAATCATTTTGAAATCATACACACACGTAACATCTTTGTGTGTCAATTAATACTTTGAATTTTTGAATCGAAACTTATTTTACCAAAACAAAATACTAACTGTAATCACTATGGTAGTAATCCATCATTTAGAAACACAAAAATGAAACGCCGATGATGCTGCACTCATCATCAGAATTAATATCCAACGACCAAAGTGAGTTTAGTGCTTTCATATTTCTTTTAAATCCTTTTGAAAATATTTCTATACAAAATACTTTCTAAATAATAGTATTATTATTTCTTCCAAAACCATTAAAAATAACTATCAAAATCATCAGGATTTAAATTCTCAGTTTCTTGTTTTAAATCCATTTTTATATGTAATCCATATTTTAAATGTACTTATACAATTTCATTTCCGTTTTATTTATAAATCATATTTATATAATTTCATTTCTTATTTATTCTCATTTCACAAATGTTGATTATTTTAATTATAATCAATACTGTATAATTCACATTTATAAATTCACTTTCTTATATAACTCATATTTACAAATGTTTATATTTGTTTAAATACTAATAAACAACTTTTGTTGACATTATACCTTAAATCCAACCACCATAACATATATAACTATAATAATTTTTGAAAAATTATTCCTTTATATATAAAATACAATCTAAGTAAAATTATTTCATATACCTAGTATTAAAACAATATTATGTCGAATTGCACTTTTGAAATGTTTAAAGATCCCTATCAATAACGTTAACTACTCGTATTAATCAGAATCGATAAGCCACTTAACCGACAAATCAACACAATATAAAGCATTTTTGTATTACTAACAAATAGGCACTCATAAATATATGTATACTCATACTCATGACAAGGCATTCCATTACCTCATCTCTTAATGAGTTACTCCACCAAAGCCAAGGTTCTTGCTTAACCTTGCACTCTACTACCATGCTGTAACGACTCGGTTTTCCATATAGTTTAAACGAACAATCAACCACACATGACCCACTAAAATTAAATGGAAAGGCAAATGTTAGGGAAAAGATAGAAGAAAGAAGATAAGTAGAAACTAAATAACATAGAATATCACAGCGAAATCGAATAATCTATAATATACAACAAATCTTTGCACAAAGAAAAATGTAATGCACATATACCAATCGGAGTATACTAACCTATTTCAACCTAGCCAGTTATAACAACTTGTCCTTACAATTTCTGATAAATACAACCTATAGACAACACAACAAAAAACAAAAAAATATGTAGATATGTATTAAACCACCAGCTCATCTCCTGAGCTCCAATGCATCCAAAGAAATTTTTAAATATACTCCATCTGACTTAAGCATTGAAAGGGAATTATGCCGTGATCAGTCTGGCAAACTAGCATGAGAAAAACACGCCTAAATGGAAATTTTTTGTTTATCAAAAACATTTTAGATAAAGGTATCTCGTGTGACCACACTGCGCATAAACACGGATAGGTTTTTTCCTTACGATAACCAAAATATCTTCTATAGAAAATCCATTTATATTATAATAATGTCTAGTGGTTCAAAGTTAAATATGAATATAGTTGAAATGCTTGCATCTCACATTGCAGCGTAGGTGGGCGTATTTTCATATGACACATGTTGAAGAATGGTTCCATACAATGAGTGGGCTACTAGGTACCATTCGTCATGGTGCATCTTTAGATAATCTAACACCAAGGTCGAACCCATTGACCCTTGCCAACATAGGACCAACCTACCTCTTACTGGATAGTACCGAATGTGATCACCCATTGGTTGATCGGCCCCCAAGCATACAAAATGATTGATCATATCGGCCCTAGATATGGATGATCATACCCTAATGGGAGCGACCCACTTGCAAGTAGCCCTACTGCATTTCCCTTGTTTTAGTCACTCCCGGTTGATGAGGCTTGAGGTTACGTTTTACCTTTCATATAACACTTCTCGCTAGGAATGCTAACATACCTTCCAGGGAACAATGCTATGCCATCTTTCATCCATTCATGTTCTTCAAGCTATGAACAACCGTATGCACTACTTCTACCACATGCATTTTGGAATCACGCTCATGATTAGTAGCAAGCAAACCTTGCACTTCAAAGAGCACCATCTTCAATTCCAGCATCTTCAAGATGTCTTTATTTGAAATGCTTGAGTTGGATCAAAGTGGTTTAAGGATAATATATCTGATCTCGGTCTCATCGAAACAACATTCGATAGCTTTTGGTAAACTTAACCTGGTTCTTTAGGAAATAAGAAATCAAAGATAAGAGTGGAGATAACCTCCTAACCGTTAGTGGATAGATTTCTTTGTCCTATAGGGACAAAATGAGATTTATATAAATAGTATAGCATTATCGGAGATTACTATGCCATAAACTCACTTGTTTCTCCTAGACATTTCCAAAGTTAAGTCTTAGATCCATATTTGATAGTCAGTTATTTAACTATCAATAACACACATTCAATTTAAGGGATTTATTTCCAAGTATTTAATTAAGGGATTTAGTTCCAAGTTGTCGGATTTATTTTCATGAATTTCATATCGCCAGTAATCTTGCCTCCCCTAGTGCTGTTGTTGCCTAGACCAAACCCAAAAATCATGTCACCTTTAAACCCCGATTCCAGCAACCACAGCCAGTCAACAATGATCCCACTAACCAAATCGTTTGTCTTCTCCTTGCGACTAATTTCATGTTGGAGACTCAGCCTAAAAGTGCCTTTAGCACCACCATCAGATTCAGTTATTGGATGATGGAATATTTTTGTTTTGAAAAAAAGAACAAAATTCTCTGGTTAGGTGCGCTTAAAGAAGGTAGTGGGTATGGATTGAATAGTGGATTTTATGGGCTAGGTATTTGGGGGTTTTGGTTTGTATGGGCTGAAGTAAAGGGCAGAAAGGATGGATTACATAATGTCTAATTCAAATATATCTAGTTTATGAACTCGAAAATCTTGAACTCTAATTTAGTCTCGCCGTCTGGCGTTCCATACTAAATACCCCTATTTCGAACTCAATGAAACTATTTTTGAGATCTAATTCTAATATATACAGAAGTTACCTTTCCAGAATGAAATTATATTCATTTAAATTCCTATAATTAATTTCTATGCATTTCGAGCTCGCATAATCAATTTATGCTCCCAATCCACAAAATTCCTTAACACAAAAAAATTCACTATCACAAATCTAATTAATTTCATCAAAATCCAGTTAAATACCCCAAAAGGCTATTTTCACTTGTTAATTAAAACGAGTTATTACTAAAATAGTTTTAATCACTTTTAAATCGAATTTAAAAGTTTACTATTTTCATTCTTATTTAAATTGATTTCAAATAAAATTTAAAAATAATTTTGTCAACATTAAATTCCAGATTCAATTATTTAATAAGTTTCTATTTTTGAAATTTAAGCTACTTTATTTATTTAACCAATATTTTCATACCTAAAATTAATTAAATATTTCAAATTCAAATGACTAAAATTCTAGATCGTTACAATCTCCTTAGACTCCTCTCTAATTACTAGATCTCCTTTTTATTTTGGCTCTAGATTTGATTTAGATTGAGATTTTAGTTTTATTTGGAGTTTTATTTGATTTGAGAATTGGGTAGACAGTAGGATTTTAGTAGAGATTTGGGCAGAGTTTATCGCTGCTACGTTTTCCTATGATTTTAGGTTGGCTTAGGTTCCAATTTATAGAGCTTAGGAGTGACTTTAAGGCATTGATTTGGGCTAGCGGATCTTTGTTTATATCGATCTGGGTATCAATAATTGGCCAAGAAGAAATAATTAGATCTATTCATCAGCACTTGGCAACAAAGGAATGAATCAAGGCCGTGCATCACAATGCTTGAACGACGTTCATTTTTCCAATTTTTCAAGTGCTTGGTCAAACTAACGAGGTTATGGGTCGCCCTAGGAGGGTCTTGGGTCGATCTATAAAGCCCATAGGCCAAGCTATAAAAATATTAGGTCGACCTTTACATGTACTTTAAAATTTCTAATTTTTTCGTTGAAAATTTCCAGGGTATTTTAGGATCAGATATGTTCCTATTTTACTACCATATGGGCCTAAATTTTTATAAAATCAAAACACAAGTACACTACGGTATGGATCGTTGGTGTTGGTAATTGGTAGTAAACATAAATATATCAGAGAGCGAACTTTGTGCGAAATAGTAAATTATAATAAAACATATATACCATCTAAGACTACACCTTCGAAACTATATCATTCCTTTAGTATTCAGCTTCCTTGCCAGTGCCGAGTATGAATAAGAAGACTTCTCATCCTACCACTCCCATCTGGCATTACTTTGTATAACCACTAAAAATCAACCATAAATAAATAAATTAGATAAATTAACTTAAACAAGAAAGGTTTAAAAATGGAAATTTTATAAAAGTCAAAATTTGATCATGAAAGTAATACCGTTACATTTAAGGAGATTTCTTATCAATTTACATATATAACATGTTGATAACGACGCTTAAATGAGGATATAAAGGAGTTTAAAGTTTCAAGTTCAAATTAATTTAAATAGAATTCAAGTTTAAAAAATATTGAATTTGAAAATTGGAAATGGTAAAGTGGGTTAAATAAACACTGAAATTAAGGTTATCGCTAAATTATTACTAAGGAATTAAACAAAATAAGTTAATAGCAATAAATATGTTCCCAGAATAGGAGATTGATTGACCCCGACCTACGACCGATAGACTGCTAATGGTCTACCGATAGATGGAGGCGGTCGATCAGTTAAGAATAGTGGTAGCTAGGGTTTGTTCAATATTTAACTTCAAGATTTTTATTACTTTAAATGAACTTAAATCCATCGGTTCTAGTGCATTCCGACCATTATAAATAAGAGCCTATTTCCCTCACTTTTATTCACATTTGGGAGTACTAGTGAAGCTCTGTGAGTTAGTTACTTCATAGATTCAAAAAATCCATTAGAGTTTCAAATAAGAAATCCTATATATCTATTTTATTTATAGTTTATTTTATAAACATCTTATCCTCCAAACCTTGAATTTTTTGAATCTAATATATACAAATCCTATGTTGTATATATAAAAAAGAAGTTATCTGGAGGAGATTATTATAGGCGTGTCAAATCCAAGAAGGTGGTAAAGTTAAGGGCCTCTATGAGCAAAAATCTTATTTTTCTATTTAAGTAATTGAATAGTGTATTTTGGATTTGATATATGCCCTGAGGAATTTCGGATGAACACATCACATTAAAAATCCTCAAAATTTCCCCAAAGAAAAATGTCAATACCTAGGTTGGAATTTTAAATTTTTTATATTAAAATAATAGAGTTGTGTAGATTTTGCAATTTAAGTGTCGTACCTTCTATTTCACTTCCGATTCTTTATCTAATTAAGGGATTTGATTAAGAAATTATGTGCAAGGTATAAATTCTTACTCATAGTTTGCACTGCCTATTTCTAAAAACTGAATAAAAAATTTCTTGTTTAATTTCATGTAAAAGAGGTTGAAAAGAGTGTAAAATTAATTAAATTGTAAGTTTTTATTACTGTTTTATTCCCTTTTTTAATATGAAATAAGTTGAATTTAGATTCTATATACAAGTTTGTTGATTTGATTTGGAATATTGGAGTATAGTACATATGTTAATGTGGAAATGAGACTTATATAATTTTGGAAGATTTTACATTTAAAATGTTAGATTAGGGCATAATCCGCATGCATATAAATTAATAAATGCATATTTATATACATGTAAACTAGTGCAAATAATGTAAAATTATAACATATTAATGGCATAATTATTTAAATCCCCATTAAGAAAGTAATTAATTTTATAGGAGAAATAAGAAGTGTTTCTTATAAAGCCTAAATAATATTGCAAGATGTGTGATAACATACTTAGAGTGTGTTATGAATTATGATTAAGTTATAGGGATGCGAGGTCGGTCAAAAGCACATAGAAATCTAGCCAGCTAATTTGGCTACTAGTAGTGTGACTTTCGAGCTGATGTGAGACATTCCCTGAGTAACTACAAATAAAGTAAGGTTAATCCCAATTATGTAGGATAATTCTGCCCAACTAATCTACCTACCAGTACCCACGAATAACCGAACTAATGTGAGACATCTCCATGGCAAACAGATCATAATATAAAGGACTTGTTTCGAGGAATGAAGGTATTAAGTGGTTGTTTGAGGGCACGCCTCTTTCTCTTGTGAAATATTAAATTGTTGGGATAGGGTTTGGGCACAATTGACGATCTCTTGAAAAGGTCCGCTTGAATGGAAGAAGTAAGTGTCTGAAGAGATTTCCAGCAATGTCAGCTAGATAGATATCTATGCAGAGATCACCTTAGGAATATGTATTAAATGATGGAGGCATACCTTAATTGAGGTCTTAAATTTTCAAAGTCTACCTATTTTCCATTAAATAGTAATAAGTGGCTATGTACTATATCTTATATTGATAGATATTAATAATGATGGTTTTGGGTTATGGAATTGGATAATACAAAGGACCTGCTTCGGGGATTGAAGGTATTAAGTGGTTGTTTGAGGACCTACCTCTTTTCCTTATATGAAATACTAAGTGTTTTGAATACGGTTTGAATGCGAATGCATTATCTTTATTTAAATTATATTGCCCAAGTACTGATATAAAAGGACTCAAGATTTCTATTCATCGGACATCGTTCTTCTGACTCCCTCCTCATTACAACACAGGTTAGGGAAGGAGATAATGATGTGGGTGGAGATGATGATGAGAGCAGCATTTTGCAGTATTATATTTATATATTATGTTATTTTTTGATGTACCCATTTGAAGATGGCAATGTATTTTGAACATGATTATGTAATGATTATGGTTCACATAATGTTGTGGTTTTATGACATTTGCAATTTTATTTAAAATAGGTATTTCCTATGCTATTATATTTTATCATCCCACAATGAGATCCGAATGAATAGATAAATATCTGTATATTTTTAATTTTGCCAATCAACAGCCAAATTTGGAATAGGCATAAGTTTTAATGGTCCTTTCTGGATCAGATTTATGCCTATTTCGAGGTGGGTTGATAACTGGAATGCTTACATCTCACGTTCCAACATAGTTGGGCACAATCAAAATCGTACAGGCACTTACTGGAGATTGGATTCCATACAATGGCAGGGCTACTGGGTACCCCCCCCCCCCCCGTCACAGTACGTGGTCTAGATCATTGTACCGAGGATCCATCCTGATCCCCTGCAACACAAGACTACTAGATAGTCCGAATAAGACAACTCCGCGGTTGTGGCCAACAACTGCCCACACAGCCAAATAAAGGGACCTCCACACAGCCACACGGCCAAATAAGACAACTCCGTGGTTCTGATAGCATTCATCCATACAAGTCTGCTCCGGATTCGAACGAAACCGAAGGCACTATCTCCGTTACAACAAATCTTCCTTACACTCTGAATCTTCATCTCGATCTTTACTTGAGATTTCATGACCTATCTTTTAATTTGGATCGATGTGGTTTCGGATAACAAATTTGATATCTGATCCCAGTCTAATCGAAATCCAAACGTTTCTTTTAAGGCCAAGTTGTTTAAGTTAAACAATTTAATTCGATTCAGAACATTACAGATAAATGACTTACATTTATCACAGCTATATCCAAAGTATTGCACATCATAGAACATCACAAATTAACATACTATAAATATCAATCAATCTAAACATTCCATACAATTAATTATCCATAAGAAAGATTAATTAATCACATAATTATAATTAATTTAGTTTAAACCAAATAAATTTATTACTTATGAATTAATTACTTAATCCTACTTAATTAACATTAATTAATTACAAACCATTCGTTATTATTTTTATTAATTATTGAATAATTAATCATTCTTTAATTACTTACATTAATTAATTATCCTATAATCACTGATTAATTACCCTTTAATTATTAATTAATTAACCTTTTATTATTAATTAATTATCCCTTAATTAATAATTAATTAACCGTTAATTATTAATTAATTACTCTTTGATTACTTTCATTAGTTAATTAGTCTTTAATTACCCAAGACCGTAATTAATTTAAGATAAACCATTTATCTTAATTAGTTACTTAATTATCATTTAAATCTTATTCAATAAACCTTGGAATTAATTTATCATTAACATATGAATTAAGTTAGGACCCTTAAGTTAATTAATAATTAAAAATAATTTTACTTTCTTAATCAACTACTTAATTACACTATTGAAATTTATTTTAATAAACTTAAGAATTATTAAATAAAAGACATTTAATAAAACATCTTAAACTTAATTAATTTAAAATAATCTATAACCTTTAACTAATCCCAACTTAAATAAACAATTATTATTTAAAAGAAATTGTAAAGAAATTGTTTTAAACTTGATTTGTTTTAAAGATTTAAAACTGTAACTTCATATACCTGAGTCAAACCCGGATCTATCACGAGCCCAAACCCGAGCAATCTTCCCTCTTTTTTTTAAAAAAAACTTTATTTTGGTTTTAAAGTTGAAAACTACTATAACTAGCTATACCTACACGAACTGCCCAAAAGCACACTCGAGCCATCACTGAATTTCCCTAAGTTCCCACCCAAGACCATCTCCTTCTCCTACAACCCAAACTCGCTGACACACCATTGACACACGTACACGTGCACGCCTAAACGCCGAAGCTTCGGTCATCGCCGCCACCTCCAGCACATTGACGACGACCTCCTCTAGCAGTTTGACCACCAAGATCTCCGTATCGATCACGAAATCAAAAACGATGTAACGAACCGTTTTCCCGTACCTTTTGCATCGACAATAAACCACACATGTCCAACTCAAATTGCACGAAAAGACGGATCATTAAGGGTGATAAAGAAAAGTAGACAGAACAGAATCTCACACGAATGGAATAACATATAATATTGAACAAATATTTTTACAGTGGAAAACTTTTAAATACATATATCAGAGTCTAACCTAAATTCAGCTGGGATAGTTATAAAATCTGCCCTTACAAATACTGACAAACATCAAACAAAATACACTAAGAAAAGCGGATAACAGAATATCTCCATACGTCGATGAATATCTCCAGCTCTCCTCTGGAAACTCCAACCATCTTCGACTAAACCTGAAACTACTCGGATCTGACCCAAGTATTGAAAATACCCGGATCAGGCTTGATAAACCAGCGTGAGAAAAACTCAATAATAGATGACAGTGTCATATATCAGCCTTTTTATAAAGATCCTTTGAAAAGAAAGAGTATCTCATAATACCACGCCCACACATAAACACAGACGGGTTTTTACCTTATGATAACTAAAACACTTTATATCAAAACCTTTGATATTATTTCTAATGACATTCTTTGAAAACCTTTGCAAATAAACTTATTAATCTTAGCCGAAATTGTTACCATTATTAAATTCCAGCATACTAGGCTCTACAAACAAAACGGTTCTTATTGGAGAATGGATTTCCATACAAATGACCAGACGCAGGATCTACCTTCCAAAATGCGTACACCTCTAGATGGATGTCCCGAGGCATAGAACATGTGCCCTCTACCAACACAAGTCTGGCCTACCTCTTTAACTAGATAGTACCGAATATGCCATCCCCCGGTCGTTATCGACCTTTATTCGAGAGCTCTCTTTCCATACACCACATAAATTAACATCCCGAACGTCATAGCAGGAAGAAATATATCCAGAAGGGAATGATCATACCCTAATTGGGAATGACCCACTTAGCCTTACCGCATCTAATCCTGTTTCGTTCATTTCCGGTTTGATGAGGCTTGAGGCAAACGATTACCTTTTCACATAGAAGATATCACATCTTTGAATGTGACATTGCCATTTCCGTTTAACTACTAATTGCCTTCCACAAAAATACAACCCTTGAGCTCGTAAGTCTCAAGGAGGGTGTTAAGCTAAGAGAAGTTGTTTTCTCCGCCACCACTGATGTACGTTTGTAAAAACCAATGTACGTAATCGTTAGAAATGCAATGTCAGACAAACGTCCATACAAGTTGTCCAGGAACAGGACAAACCGAAGGCACTTTCCTCGGCCATTACTAGGCGAGAAGCCCTTGCAATCCGCAAAATCTCCATCACGAGGAGACCACTGCTATATATAACTCTATAACGGGTGCGACCCCGAGCAAATCAACAAGCAGTCCTCACGCTATGAAGATCCACGGCCTTCAATAATCATCGTCTTCAACATGTCTTCACGTTCGAACGTATACATTGGTTCGAAGTGGTTTTCGGAGAGCAATTAGCCAAATCCGCCCCCGGTTCCTTCGAAATCCAATATCGATAGAAAGTGAATATGAGTATATAGGATTTATTAAGTCTCTTTTCACTTTAATTCTTTTCGGATGATTTCGAATTCTCTTTCTTTTGACTTAGAGTGATTTCTAAGAAATTCATTTTTTTTCTTTGGAAAATATCTCAAATTTCCTTACTTAACTTTCAATTAAACCCTTTAACTCTTAGGCGGGTCAAAAACAATGTTATTTAACTCATCGTTTACAATAAACCCTATGTGACGCCCCACCTCTATACCCACGCTAGCCAAGAACATTACTGTGAATGCTGTCAACTAGCACGGAGAATAAGGCTGTTGAGGAGCGACCATCTGTATAATTGTTTTGTGCGAGTACCGATATACCGGATAAAAATATAACCTTTCATCTCAAGAGGAAATCTGACATACCGACACAAACTCAAAGCTACTACACAGTGGCTATAAAGGTCTTCGGAAACAAATATAGAAATAAACATAACACAAATCAGTCACAGACAATTCATATCACAAAGGCGGAAATAGATATGAATATTACACATAAAAGTGTATATCAGAGTAGTGGTCAAAAGATCCACAATAATACAAAAGAATAGCAACACGTGCTATACAAAGGAATACAACTATGAGTCTATATCTCAAGTGTATACAACAAAATAAACTACAAATCTAAGTAGTTATCCAAAAGTCAGAGTAATGATCCTGGATGAGAAGTCAAGCAGAAGCACCTGTAACATCTCAGTCTGACCCGAGTATTATTTAAGAAGAAAATAATAAACGGATCAGTTTAGCTATAAATATCAGAAGAAATGATATAGAATAGGAGATATGACATAAACATATAATAATCACAATACCAAGCTGTGATAAATAAGTAATTGAAAATCAACAAGAGATTAATCAATATCACAATAATATACTCAAGATAAAAAGGAATGTCATACTCCTGATTTCATTCACCAAGCCACAATAAATGACATATATATATATATATATCCATGCCAATCGTAAAAGTTGGTGAAACACAAATTACAGAAATCAACACACGAAATCCAAAAATCACAATAAAAAGGATGGCCAATCCCACAAACTGGACACCGACACACCTAAAAAGACATGCCCCATGAACAGTCGAACATCGACGCACCTAGAAAGATACGCCCCATGCTCTGGCATCGACGCACCTAGAAAGATACGCCTCATGCACAAATAAACATCGATGCACCTAGAAAGATACACTCCATGCACAAATAAACATCGATGCACCTAGAAAGATACACCCCATGCTCTAGCATCGACGCACCTAGAAAGATACGCCCCATGCACAAATAAACATCGATGCACCTAGAAAGATACACCCCATGCTCTAGCATCGACGCACCTAGAAAGATACGCCCCATGCACAAATAAACATCGATGCACCTAGAAAGATACACCCCATGCTCTAGCATCGACGCACCTAGAAAGATACGCCCCATGCACAAATAAACATCGATGCACCTAGAAAGATACACCCCATGCTCTAGCATCGACGCACCTAGAAAGATACGCCCCATGCACAAATAAACATCGATGCACCTAGAAAGATACACCCCATGCTCTAGCATCGACGCACCTAGAAAGATACGCCCCATGCACAAATAAACATCGATGCACCTAGAAAGATACACCCCATGCATAATAAAACGTTGACGCACCTAGAAAGGTACGACCCATGTGTAAAATGAGACGAAGCTCAATAAAATGAGGAACAGTCCTCCACATAAACAAAGAGACATCGCACATTGCTAGTCTAAACCACAAAGGTGATCGTCATGATCAACGAGAAGTGTCAATTACAATAAGCTAGTAAATATAAAAGTTTAGCTTCATGTCCCATAACCACTTACTTAACTTAAACATTTACGAACAAACTGTAAATCTCCACTAGAAAATTGTCACAAGAGATTCAATCGAACAAGTCCAAGAATTAACCGACGAAGTAAACGCAAGCGTTTCATACCACTTGTTTTACTAAGCCGTTTAATTAGATTTCTCATACGAGTGAGGTAAAAGTTTGTATATACTAATAGATAGGAAAACGGTTTTAAGAAACTAGCTTTGTAATAAAATATTGTTAAAATCATTTGAAGAAAGAGTTTTGATATTTACTACTAGTATAGAAAACCTTTATATTTTTAAAGTGCCAAATCACAAAGAAGATTGTAAGAACAACCAATTACTAAATTCACATTCGAAGACGTGAATAAAATCCAAAGAAATCGATACCAAATCCATAGAAATGGATATTTCCAAAAAGATCCATGAAAAGAAGTCATCAAAGTCGACAATAAGTGATAACGATTAATAGGATCGCTAAAATCGATATACAATAGAAATTCATACAAAACAGCCTGAATAGGCAAAAATAAACTTCTCCAGACGTCTGATTTGGAATTCAGACGTCTGGATTTGTTCTATGGAAATAACCCAGAGAACACTCAGACGTCTGAAACCTCAAGTCAGACGTCTGAGACCTATCCAGACATCTGGTTTGATGGTTCAGACGTCTGAAAATAGTCTCTGGCTTTTTTTTATAATATGCGTGCATACATTTTTACTTTCCAGGTCCAAACCAGACGTCTGGACTTGGTCACCAGACGTCTGGTCACCTGGTCTAGGCAACAATTTGCCTAGGCCAAAGTGGCCAAAACGTATCGGGAGCGATCGGACGAGCAACGACGACTAAGGATTTATGCCTAGCGACAACCCGTCCTTAAAAGCTCTCCGAAACACCTCTTAAAGCATGATCAAACATCAAAGTTATGATTCTTAAAAATTTGGCTTCAAACACCAAAAAATTGGAATATTTACAAATCTAATCCAAATCAAATGCAATTGCACATGAATAATTGTTAGAAATTCATACCTAACAACCAAAGATACTTATAGTCATAGATGTGAGATAAAAATCTCACCTTTGAACTAAATTTATGAAGATGAAGCTTGAAAGCAAATGGAAATCAACCACACTTCAATCTCACACTAGAAGCTTGAATCTAAGCTTAAAAGAGAAACATTTCCTAAATTAGGTTTAGGAAATTTCTGAAATCAAAGAGAGAATGAGTTGGAGAAGAAGAAGGAGATGCTTACTAATGGGTTCTCTTTGATTTTGGAGCAAGAACTTGAGCTAGCAAGATCAACTAGGGCTTGGAGTTTCTAATTCTCATTCTCTTCCACCATTTTTGATGAAGCTTGAGTGTTAGGAAATGAGGAATGAAGTAATGAAGAGGAGAAGGGTTGGGACTGAATACATAAGTGGGCTCAGCCCAAACCAAAACCCTAAGTGAAAAGTAGCAAAAAAATCAACTTTCTCCAAACATATCGAAGCTTATACTCAAAAAGGTCGCAAACGGCATTTTAAACTCAATGGGAGTGGTCTCGAGTCCCAATTCGACTGTTTGCAAAAAGCAGCTTTTCGGACTAAAATCCGACTAACGATAAAATATTTAAATAAAATATTTAAATATAAAATCGATAAATATGCGGGTTTTTACAGACTCCCCTCCTTAAAGAAATTGCGTCCTCGCAATACTTAAGAGGAAAATAAGAAGTAACAACCATGGAAGCATATCAACACAAAAGAAAATTTGAATCAAGAAGTTCACCATAAAGAGCACGAAGGAGTAAATCCGAAAGTTTTCGTTCGATGAATTCTCAAGATTTCACATGAGCAATTTTGAGAACCATTGAACCTCTATCAAAAAGAATATCTTTATATCGAAGGCGCTCAACCTCCGAAGCAATGATGCGAATGGAATGGTGCTCAAAAGTCAAATTTGGTGAAACTTCAATCCCTCAATAATACCGGGCTCAAGAATAAAAACCGGAAACATAAAAGCATTTCCATAGTTAAAAGACGTGGAAAACGTCAAGAATAGCAGAAAGTTGAGCCGGTGCAACGGCGTAGTACAATCACGGTACGCCCGAGAAATTAGAAACTCGAATAATTTGGAACACCGACGTAGTACAAAGACGGTACGTCCAGTGAACCAAAAAGCCAAGACATTGATGTAGTGCAAACGGTACATCCAATGAATCAAAGACACTGATGTAGTACAAACGGTACATCCCATGAATCAAATAGCAAAGACATCGATGTAGTACAAACGGTACATCCGATGAATCAAAAGCAAAGACATCGATGTAGTACAAACGGTACATCCGATGAATCAAAAGCAAAGACATCGATGTAGTACAAACGGTACATCCGATGAATCAAAAGCAAAGACATCGATGTAGTACAAACGGTACATCCAATGAATCAAAAGCAAAGACATCGATGTAGTACAAACGGTACATCCAATGAATCAAAAGCAAAGACATCGATGTAGTACAAACGGTACATCCGATGAATCAAAAGCAAAGACATCGATGTAGTACAAATGGTACATCCGATGAACCGAACACAATAAAAGAACATCGGACGCAAGTTCATAAAAAAAATGAGATGAAACTCAATAAAACAAAGTACATCAAAACGCCAGATGAACTTGATAAAAAGATAATTTCATTTAGTCATCAACAAAGAAACAACCCCTTGTTGCTTACGACTAAACGCATTGGCAACACGATTTCCCCTTCGGGAATAAAAAGAATATCAAGATCATAAGAAGCTAGGAACTCGAGTCAACATGCAGTTCCTTAAGAGAACATAAATATTCCAAAGATTTATGATCGAGGTAGAGAACAAATTTCTCATCCAAATATGATGATGCCAAATTCCAAAAGCAAAAACAATAGCCACGAACACTAGATCATGAGTGGCATATCTAGTCTCGATAAGCTATAATGATCTAGAGGCATAAGTGATAGCACGTTCTCCTTTGCAAGAGAATGGCATTCCAAACCAATACGACTAGTATCGGTACAAATAGCAAAGTCTTGGTTCCCCTTCAGGAATCACAAGAATAAGAGTATTGAAAGGAAGGGTTCTTTTAAATAATCCTCTTTCCTGAAAAACTAAAACTTTCAAAAATCAAAATTATTTCGATGTAAAAATATTTCTAGAAGAATTTACATTTTACAAGTCAATATATCGTGTCTGATTGTCACATCAAAGCGTTTAGGAAATTCCTATCGATAACGTTGATCAAGCACATCGACTAAAATTCTTAAAGCACTCAACGGGCAATACAATCACAAAATCATCTTTTATAGGATAAATAAATCTCTTAAAAAGTTTTAAGAATATTCTTTGTTCGTTTCAAGAACAAAAATCCAGTTTTACTTATAAATAAATCTTATGAAAAAGATTTGCAAAATTTTAAATTACTATTTTCATCCAAAATCAATAAATACAAGAATGGTCTCATCGAAATATTCATAGAATATTTGATATATAAAATGGATGAAATAAGCTGGACCAATTGAATGACAAAATAAGTCACTCATAAGAATCATAACGAGTGCGGAATGCGGTAAGTGGTGCTAACTTCCGCAACTCGTAGCAAACGAAAACCGGTGGTAAATTCAAATTGAAAAGACCTTAACACCACACAAAAGATATTGCTTAGGTGAGATCCTTAGACAAGCTCAAAAATACCAGAATTTTTTTTTCAAACGATATGATTGAGAGAAATAATACTTTCCTTATCATGCGGGTTTTAAGGAATAAAATGATGCCATCAAATTGGAATCAAAATCACAAAGGAAAAATAGAAATCTGTTTAACAGATTGAAAATGTCGAAGATGAATAATCCACTCGGAAAAATAGGATATGGGCTTCACAATTTAAGCCAATCCTTACAGAAAAAGTCAATTCCGAAGCCAAAGTAAATATCGGCTCGGAAAGAAAAGTCACATAAAACAATCTCGACATCTAAACAAAAGCAAATTGAGTGTTGCGGATCTACCATCCGGATTCACAATCCTCAAAGAAGTCAACAAGCCCAAAATATTTAAAGAAAAAGAATTAACAAGTCTTTTGATATAAAATAATGAGATGGACTCATATCAACAAGAACTTGAAAAGAATATTCACGAAACAAATAAACCAAGGATTGAAGGAGAAATACCTTGATCAAGAGAAGAGTTTCTAGGGGCTTGCACAATATTTAGCTTTCTCATGTCCTTGTTCAAAAGTTTGGGACATGCAGATAAAAGATGACCCGGTTTCTTGCAATAGCGACAAGAATGGGGTTTTGGACACATATTCGCATAGTGTTCCATAGAATTACAATTGTTGCATCCTCCACGATTAGGTATTGGAGTCTTTGCTACAAAAGTAGTTTGCTTCACTCTCTTATTGGGATTAAGGCTCTTGAACTTAATATGCCTCTTCTTGGAAGTCACAATATCACAAACACTTCCTTTACCAACCTCTCCATGAAGAAGAGTAACATCCACAAGCTGATTGAAAGAAACTTCAAGTTTCAAAGGTAGAACCATTTCGGGGTTCTTACTCAAAGCATAGATAAACTCTTGATTCTTTACAAGATCCAAAAGTTGTTGAGCAGACATGAATACTACATTCAGGGGAGTAGCACTAGATTGACCGGCGCTGGGACGGCCAGGTCTAACCATTTCTCTTCTTTAAGAAAGAAAGAAGGAGAAAAGTTATTCTCAAAATAAATATCAAGCAATCTTGATAGACAAAACAAGGAATCATAAGGAAAATAGGATGAATCGGTACGAAGACTCAAATTAAATCCTAAAGCACGACTCCTAAGATGGACTTAGGACGATGATCCTTGTTATATTATTTCATATTGTTCCGAACTTTGGCTCTGATACCAAGCTGTGACGCCCCACCTCTATACCCACGCTAGCCAAGAACATTACTATGAATGCTGTCAACTAGCACGGAGAATAAGGCTGTTGAGGAGCGACCATCTGTATAATTGCTTTGTACGAGTACCGATATACCGGATAAAAATATAACTTTTCATCTCAAGAGGAAATCCGACATACCGACACAAACTCAAAGCTACTACACAGTGGCTATAAAGGTCTTCGGAAACAAATATAGAAATAAACATAACACAAATCAGTCACAGACAATTCATATCGCAAAGGCGGAAATAGATATGAATATTACACATAAAAGTGTATATCAGAGTAGTGGTCAAAAGATCCACGATAATACAAAAGAATAGCAACACGTGCTATACAAAGGAATACAACTATGAGTCTATATCTCAAGTGTATACAACAAAATAAACTACAAATCTAAGTAGTTATCCAAAAGTCAGAGTAATGATCCTGGATGAGAAGTCAAGCAGAAGCACCTATAACATCTCGGTCTGACCCGAGTATTATTTAAGAAGAAAATAATAAACGGATCAGTTTAGCTATAAATATCAGAAGAAATGATATAGAATAGGAGATATGACATAAACATATAATAATCACAATGCCAAACTGTGATAAATAAGTAACTGAAAATCAACAAGAGATTAATCAATATCACAATAATCTACTCAAGATAAAAAGGAATGTCATACTCCTGATTTCATTCACCAAGCCACAATAAATGACATATATATATCCATGCCAATCGTATAAGTTGGTGAAACACAAATTCCAGAAATCAACACACGAAATCCAGAAATCACAATAAAAAGGATGGCCAATCCCACAAACTGGACACCGACACACCTAAAAAGACATGCCCCATGAACAGTCGAACATCGACGCACCTAGAAATATACGCCCCATGCTCTGGCATCGACGCACCTAGAAAGATACGCCCCATGCACAAATAAACATCGATGCACCTAGAAAGATACACCCCATTCTCTAGCATCGACGCACCTAGAAAGATACGCCCCATGCACAAATAAACATCGATGCACCTAGAAAGATACACCCCATGCTCTAGCATCGACGCACCTAGAAAGATACGCCCCATGCACAAATAAACATCGATGCACCTAGAAAGATACACCCCATGCTCTAGCATCGACGCACCTAGAAAGATACGCCCCATGCACAAATAAACATCAATGCACCTAGAAAGATACACCCCATGCTCTAGCATCGACGCACCTAGAAAGATACGCCCCATGCACAAATAAACATCGATGCACCTAGAAAGATACACCCCATGCATAATAAAACGTTGACGCACCTAGAAAGGTACGACCCATGTGTAAAATGAGACGAAGCTCAATAAAATGAGGAACAGTACTCCACATAAACAAAGAGACATCGCACATTGCTAGTCTAAACCACAAAGGTGATCGTCATGATCAACGAGAAGTGTCAATTACAATAAGCTAGTAAATATAAAAGTTTAGCTTCATGTCCCATAACCACTTACTTAAACATTTACGAACAAACTGTAAATCTCCACTAGAAAATTGTCACAAGAGATTCAATCGAACAAGTCCAAGAATTAACCGACGAAGTAAACGCAAGCGTTTCATACCACTTGTTTTACTAAGCCGTTTAATTAGATTTCTCATACGAGTGAGGTAAAAGTTTGTATATACTAATAGATAGGAAAACGGTTTTAAGAAACGAGCTTTGTAATAAAATATTGTTAAAATCATTTGAAGAAAGAGTTTTGATATTTACTACTAGTATAGAAAACCTTTATATTTTTAAAGTGGCAAAACACAAAGAAGATTGTAAGAACAACCAATTACTAAATTCACATTCGAAGACGTGAATAAAATCCAAAGAAATCGATACCAAATCCATAGAAATGGATATTTCCAAAAAGATCCATGAAAAGAAGTCATCAAAGTCGACAATAAGTGATAACGATTAATAGGATCACTAAAATCGATAAACAATAGAAATTCACACAAAACAGCCTGAATAGGCAAAAATAAACATCTCCAGACGTCTGATTTGGAATCCAGACGTCTGGATTTGTTCTCTGGAAATAACCCAGAGAACACTCAGACGTCTGAAACCTCAAGTCAGACGTCTGAGACCTATCCAGACGTCTGGTTTGATGGTTCAGACGTCTGAAAATAGTCTCTGGCTTTTTTTTATAATATGCGTGCATACATTTTTACTTTCCAGGTCCAAACCAGACGTCTGGACTTGGTCACCAGACGTCTGGTCACCTGGTCTAGGCAACAATTTGCCTAGGCCAAAGTGGTCAAAACGTATCGGGAGCGATCGGACGAGAAACGACGACTAAGGATTTATGCCTAACGACAAGCCGGCCTTAAAAGCTCTCCGAAACACCTCTTAAAGCATGATCAAACATCAAAGTTATGATTCTTAAAGATTTGGCTTCAAACACCAAAAAATTGGAATATTTACAAATCTAATCCAAATCAAATGCAATTGCACATGAATAATTGTTAAAAATTCATACCTAACAACCAAAGATACTTATAGTCATAGATGTGAGATAAAAATCTCACCTTTGAACTAAATTTATGAAGATGAAGCTTGAAAGCAAATGGAAATCAACCACACTTCAATCTCACACTAGAAGCTTGAATCTAAGCTTAAAAGAGAAACATTTCCTAAATTAGGTTTAGGAAATTTCTGAAATCAAAGAGAGAATGAGTTGGAGAAGAAGAAGGAGATGCTTACTAATGGGTTCTCTTTGATTTTGGAGCAAGAACTTGAGCTAGCAAGAGCAACTAGGGCTTGGAGTTTCTAATTCTCATTCCCTTCCACCATTTTTGATGAAGCTTGAGTGTTAGGAAATGAGGAATGAAGTAATGAAGAGGAGAAGGGTTGGGACTGAATACATATGTGGGCTCAGCCCAAACCAAAACCCTAAGTGAAACGTAGCAAAAAAATCAACTTTCTCCAAACATATCGAAGCTTATACTCAAAAAGGTCGCAAACGGCATTTTAAACTCAATGGGAGTGGTCTCGAGTCTCAATTCGACTGTTTGTAAAAAGTAGCTTTTCGGACTAAAATCCGACTAACGATAAAATATTTAAATATAAAATCGATAAATATGCGGGTTGTTACACCCTAAATCAATCTTAACAAACATTTTGAAGTAAATAGGATCATAGAAATCATTTATTTAGAAGATTGCTTAACATTTGGATAATACCAATCTTCTTTTAATTCAAAAACTTAATACAGTCTTTTTATTTAAAAGCATCCGGGCTTTCCTTTCGATCTGTTCCACCCCTCTCCTAAGAAAAGAAAACATAGGCCAGGTAAGTTCAGGGCACTAGTTTCTCCATCCCTAACCTTAGTTAAACACCTTATTTTATCTTCGCAGATCTCACAGGCGGGACAAATGTGCTAGTCGTTTCTGCATACTCAGATTTTCAACTTTACTTTGTAATTGCTTATAAAATTACAAATTATCTTTCAAAATGCTTAATTATCCTTTTAAAAACATTCACAATTTCTTTTGGAAAACGTCGTTACATTTAAACTCATATTCCAAAAAGTTATAGAATTCGCAATATTAAGTGCTACGGAAAGTGCTAAATAAGCTTATTTTGAATTAAACAACTTTTAAACATTCGATAATTCATATTTTCCGATCCCTATCTCTTTTAAATCATTTAAATAGATTTATCGAATTTATTCCATATTTTTCCATAATTAAAAACATCCATTTAAACAAATTTTCTGTTATGGTCACTAAACTACACTAGCGCGATTTTTCTAGAAAATTGATTTGGACTTAATTCAAAATCTACTTATCGAAACTTTGATTTTCTTTCTTCATTTAGAAGATATGGATATTAGTCCAAAATTTTCTTATCTCGAAGAATTTCGAGCTATATTCCACTCTATACACTCATTTGAACTTTTCGGCGCGAAATCGTGGACTACCGCTGCGCGACGCGTCTTGTTTTAACTTATTTTTTAATATTTGAAATAATCAATTCAAGTTGGATTTCAACACTTATAAAATCATTAGAAACCATTTTAAATCAATATTTTCACTTTTAAAAGTATTTAAAATGAATTTTCACTATTACCATATTATTATATTATTATATTCACATTATTTTAATATTAAATTTTAAATTCCAATTTCAATTCAATCTTAATTCTAATCTCAAATTAAACACATTTAAAACTTAGATTTCAAATCTAATTTCAATTTAAACTTCAATTCATTCTCAAACTAAACTTCACTTTTTCAAAATCGATTTCAATTTCAATTTCACTATTCATCTTAATTTCAATTTCTAATTAACTATCCTTTTCAAATCTGATTCACTTCAAATTTCAAATTCTCTTTCATTTTAACTTTAATTTCACTTCTAAATGAAAAGAGACTTATTTTTCCACAATATCTCATATTACTAAAATATGGTCTTTTTAGATAAATGGATTACTTGATCAAAATGAACATATCCAATATTCATATTTATCACTAGCATAACATCATTCAACCAATCACATGCATATGATTTCAAATCTAACATTCACTATTAATATCATAACGGGATATATTATCACAATTCACTTAATTTACTAACTATCAAATCATCCATATTAACAATCAATTTGGTATAAACATTAATATGTCATAAGAGTATAAATATGATTTATAACATAATCAAAATATAAATTCAAAAGCAATGAGAATTTCTCACCATAAACCAAAGCGATTAACTTCCTACCAACATTCTAATCAACCAACATTTCACTAATTAATTCCTACTCCATTAAACACTAGCAAACAACACCCTCTTCCATCCAATAGCTTGGCCGAGGCTTGAGATGGAGGTTGGCCTAAAATATAGAGAAGAAGCGGTAGAGCTTTGAACTTGAATTCCCAAGATTTAGATCCGAAAAATAGGTCATCTTCTCTCTTGTTTTTTACTCTCTTACTCACAAAATTTGGAAAACTTATTAACTGAAAAGTTGTTGTAAATTATTTTATATTGAATTTGAAAAAAAGAATCATTTGAATCCAAGTTTTTTTGAGGGAGATATGTTCAAAACAAAAGAGCTATTCTCGGATTCATAAAAATAAAGTCCAAAAATACACTTCAAAGAATTGAGTTTCAGGTATAGCAAACCTCAAAACTGGAAAAAGTGATAAACATAAACGTTGTAGCCACTAAAATTTCATACGGTTTTAAAAAAAGAATTTCTAAATTTGGATCTGCAATGATCAATTTATGATCAAAACAAAACGGCCTATTTTCTGGCTTAAAAATTGAACCAGAAAATGCACTTGAAATAAGTGGAATTTTGACATAGTAAACTTTGGAATGAAACAAAGTGATAAACATGAAAGTTGTAGCCACTGGAAAAATAAATGATTTAAAAAATAAGAATTTTGCATTTTGGTTCTATATTGAAGAACTTATGGCCGAAAGAAGAAGAGGTAAAATATAGAGAAAAAAGGAGTTTGTTTTGAAGAAAATAAACATTGATTTCTTTTGAAAATTTTGTAAATATTTTGACATTATTTCTTTATAATATTTTTCTATGGCACGGAAGCCATTAGAGAGGAGAGGAAGAAGATGAAGAAGCTTGAGAAAAGAAGAAGAAGAAAATGTGAATGAAAGTGAAGGAGGTGGATATTTATAGAAAAAGAAAGAAAGTGGTAATTTACCAAAATAAGCTTTTACCAAATTACCAAACTAACCTTACTTCAACCTAAAGCAATCTCCACTTTTTCAAAAATTAACATCACCTTTCACATACTTACTTTATGTCTTAATCCCTTAAGAACTAAGCGAAGTAAAATAATAATAATTATGTTGGCTTTTGATGTTATATTGATTTGATGTTTACTTTTGACTTTTCTTACTTTTGTTAATTCTTACTTACTTTTCTTAATGACTTCTAGAAGTTTTCAACCTTGTTTAGTAAAAGTAAACTTGATTAGTTAATTAATTAATACTTACACTATTAGAATATATGTTCCTATATAAGAAAATAAAGGTGCGACGACGTTGCGACAACTTTTAATCGACAAAACGTCGTTTTTCGACAAAATATTTTACGGCCACATTTTGACGTTTTAGTTAAACTATTTATTTATGTAAACCAAATTTAAAAATGAACTTTTTAAATTCTTTAAATAAATTAAAAAAGTCTCTTTATATTTTAAAATCATATTTAATTAATATCAAAATCTCTAATTTTACAGTGTGTAAAACTGACAAACGCGACAAATTTTTGTTATTTTTATAAAACGATTATTAACAAACTTTTAAATCTTTTAACATACTTTTATTATCTTTATTAGATGTTTTAAATAAGACTTATCTTTTTAGACAAATATTAAAATCCATTTATTTAAGCCTTTATTTATTTTTAACAAAACTTAACTTTTGTCGATTTGTTCTTAAATCCAAATTTATACTTTTTAATACATCAACTATAAGAATAGATAATTATTTATATATATAACATATTTATTTAAGATTTAAACTCCTTTTAAATTTAAATCGAACGAAATCTCTCATTTTCGAAGTAGCGAAATTACGGGTCGTTACGAACGAGCACGATTGAACCCGCTGGAACAAAACAGATCGTCCAAGAACCAACTTGACCCGCCGCCTCAGGTCACCAAAGGCTCCGAAACTCCGACCAAACCTTCGCCGCAATCCCACGCTCCGATCCCCCCATACCGATCCACTCCGATGCATTGACGACGTCACAAACACCTCGCAAACCTAGTCGACCACAATAGGCTACAAAACCCTACAACGATGCCGTGTCGCCGCCACGATGATCGTTAAACTCATCGGTCATTTTTGCCGAGACCCCTGACTCATAAGCAAGCTTCAGCAACGACCACGAGATCCACCTCTTCTCCAATCGCCAGAAATTGAGGAAACACTCGATTTCGTTCAACCCAAGAATTCTACATCAAATCAAAACTAAAAATCTTGATTCTATTTTGAAAATTCATGGTTTTTTGAAATCGAATTAGGTTATGTAGGTAAATCAAGAAATCGTGGTATTCGAATTTTCAACAGGCATTGAGTTTCATTGTATATTCTTCTACCCAGTAAAGTTTCTTGCTAAATATATTTCAAAAATATTTTTAAAAGTTGAATCAGGTAAATATAAACAAATTCCTTTTAAAGATCATAACGTAAAACTGTTTATATAAAGAGATATGAATTCTTTTTGAATCTTGATTTAGTCTGTTAATACAAAACATAGACATATATATATGTACAGACATGCACACTCAAACCATTGCATATTTATATACATGCAAGAATTATATACATTCATGCAAAGCATATTTCACATCATAACTTCAAGGATCATCACATGCATGAGGTTATCAAAAAAAATTAGTTTTTTAAAAAAGATGTTTACTCAATGTTTTAGTTGAACAGAGAAGCTAGAAATTTGTTTTGAACTTGAAAACTTTGAAAGCTGGAAATTGTTTTGAACTTGATCTAAAACTTGATTGTTGATTTGATCTTTTCTTAACCGAGTTGAACTTTTCTTTACTTAAGCTTTCAGGTCTGAGATTTGTAAAGATTATTTTGTTTCTAGTTTTGGTTTTCTTAGATTTTTTTAGTTTAATAAAACTTTGAAAACGAAAGATAGGAGAAGTAGATATATATATATATATATATATATATATATAACCTTGTTTTATTTAAAAATGAAAAGAAAATTAGTGACACTTGTTAAATTGCGTGTTGAAATGTTTACACTTGTTAATTTGCATAACTTCATGATTTAATATAATTTATATTATATTTTCAATTTTGGTTTTTATATTTGTATATGTTTTTATTTTTTTATATTTAAACCTTTCTTTTTATTTATATTTATATAACTTTAAAGAAAATGATTAAAAACTTAATTATACATTAATAAATAATCATATATATATACATACTAGTTTTAAAACATAGAGTTTTTTCTTTAAATCCAACTATTTTTAAGATATTTACTTTTGAATTTCAAAAAAAAATTCTATTTACAATCTATTTATATATTATACATAAACAAATACATATTTTATTTGTTTTTGAAAGAATAATTTTGCACATTTAAAATAATTATAAAAGAAGATTATCAAATTTTCATTGCCTAAAATTTCGGGTCATCACATTCCTCCCCCCTTAAAAGAATTTCGTCCCTGAAATTTAAAAGCAAAAGATAATCCAAAAACTTTTATTTCAAACAATCCAAGCATACTATCAGCCATACGGTAACAATCAAAGCAACTATTCATTCAAACAAACATTCCTAACTATCCTGACACAAATCCAGATAGGCTTTTCTAATGCTATCTAGAGTTTCCCAGGTGCAATCTCTGGGATCCGCGCTCCACTGAATCTTGACAAGCTTCACCACTTTGTTCTTGAGCTGCTTCTCATCTTGATCAACAATCTAGACTGGATGCCTGACCATGGTTAAGTCCGGTTCGACCTCTAAATCTTCCTGCACTGCCGGTTCTACAACTATAGATGGGTCGCACACATACTTTCTCAGATGAGATACGTGAAATACATTGTGAGTTCTAGCCATTCGGTCTGGCAATTCAATCCTGTAGGCCAAAGCACCAATTCTCTCGAGCACACGGAAGGATCCAATATATCTTGGGGAAAGCTTTCTCGTCTTACCGAATTTGATCGCTCCTTTTATTGGGGAAACTTTGACAAAAACCAAATCTCCAACTTCGAATTCCAATTGCCTTCGTCTCTTGTCCGCATAACTCTTTTGACGATATTGGGCTGCCTTCATTCTCTTCTTGATTAACTCAACCTTCGCAAATGCCTCTCGAATCAAATCAAGAACAAGGCAATCTCCTGATTCTACCCAACAGGACGGTGATCTACAAGGTCTTCCGTACAAAGCTTCGTAGGGTGCCATATTAATACTCGCCTGATAACTATTGTAATACGAGAATTACACTAAACGCAGATGGTCCTGCCAAGATCCACCGAAATCCAAAACACAAGCCTTCAACATATCCTTAAGAATGCGATTCAGCCTTTCTATTTGACCGTCGGTCTGGGGATGATAAGCTATACTTAAAGTCAACCTTGTTCCAAGAGCTCTCTGCAGAGCTTCCCAAAATTTGCTGGTAAAGATTGGGTCACGGTCACTTACTATGCTGACAGGAACTCCATGCAACCTGACAATCTCTTTCAAGAAAATCTCTACTAAAGACGCTGCAGTTCAGGTTGCCGTAACCGGGATAAAGTGGGCGCTCTTGGTCAACCGGTCTACGATTACCCACACTCCCTCATTTCCTTTTTTGGTCCTTGGCAACCTGTCGACGAAATCTATTAATATCATTTCCCATTTCCATTTAGGGACTTACGAAGGCTGCAACAATCCCGCGGACTTCTGTTGATCACCTTTCACTTATTGACAGATCGCACATCCATTCACGAAGGTAGCAATGTCCTTCTTCATTCCTTTCCACCAAAAGACTCTCTTCATATCCTTATACATCTTTTAGATCCCTGGATGGATACTCAACCTGGAGCGATGACTCTCTGACAAAACTTCATGCCTCGGATCCTTGAAATTCGAAACACAAATTCTCTCGTTGATCCTCAAAGTTCCCCGGGTCATCAATCTTAAAACTGGCGCGCTGCCCATTCTTGACTTTCCTAAAGATTGCTCTCAAACTTCTATCTGATCCTTCTAGGTGAAAAGATACTTTAAAGGTTTATGATCAGTGAAAAGCTCGAACTTCTCTCCCAACAGATAATGCCTCCAAATCTTCATAGCAAAGACAATGGCCAGCAATTCCAAATCATGCGTAGCGTAGTTCTTCTCATGTGGCTTCAACTTCCTACTTGCGTACGCAATTACTCTCCCATTCTGCATCAGCACAGAACCAATCCCTACTCCACAAGCATCGGTGTAGACTTCGAACTTACTCTTTCCATCTGGAATAACCAGAACAGGTGCACTGGTCAACCTCACCTTCAAATCCAGAAATGCTTCTTCACACTTAGGAGTCCATTTAAACTCCGCTCCATTCCTAGTCAATTTGGTCAAGTGCGAAGAAGTCTTAGAGTAGTCTCGGATAAATTTCCTGTAGTACCCTGCCAAACCAAGAAAACTGCCAACTTCCGTAGGAGTTCGCGGTTGCTTCCACTCTTGAATTGCTGCTACCTTGGCTGGATCCACAGAAATACCTTCTCCAGATACGATATGCCACAAAAATCTCACTTCCGACCTCCAGAAATGGCACTTCAAAAACTTAGCTTTCAAGACATGCCTCCTCAAAGTCTTCTATACTATCTTCAAATGAAGCTTATGCTCCTCCTTAGATTTGGAGTAGATGAGAATGTCGTCGATGAAACGAGCACAAACTTGTTCAGCACATCCTAGAAAACACGGTTCATCGGATCCATAAAATAAGCTGGGGCATTAGTTAGCCCAAAAGGAATAACCAGCCACTCATAAAAACAGTTGGGTCCTCTGAACGCAGTCAAGGGTATACTGTCTTCGGCAACCCTTAGATGGTGAAAACCCGAAGCTAGATCCAACTGAGAGAAAACAGAAGCTCCATGAAGTTGACCAAAAAGATCATCTATACGAAGCAAGGGGTACTTATTCTTGATGGTCACCTTATTCAACTCCCGATAATCAACACAAAATCTTAGTGACCCATCCGATTTGGTCACAAATACTGCAGTAGAACCCCAACTAGAATAACTAGGTCGAATCAATCCTTTCTCCTAGAAATCCAAAGTCTGCTTCATCAATTCTTCTCTCTATCTCGACGCCTTCCTTCTATTGGGTTGAACAACTGGTATCGCTCCTGGAACTAAGTCGATACAAAGCTCTATCTCCCAATGTGGGGGCAAACCTTTGACTTCTTCAAAGACATCAGGAAAATCTCTGACCACTTCGATAGATCCTACGTCTTCTTGAGATGCCTCGATTCCATGCAAAAGACTACCCAAGCTAACTCCTGAACTATCGCAAGTCACTTTTGCAGTCCTTCCCAACTCAGTTTCCAAAGACGCAATTCCCTCTTCGCAAATTAGAATAGCCTCATGATTGTCCAACCAATCAATTCCCAAAATAAGGTCAAATCCCTTAAATTCCAATACAAATGGGTCACAAGAGAGACTATGGGATAGATATGAAATTCTTAAACCTTTACAGATCATATCTAACTTAGTCACTCCCCCCCATGGGATTGGATACAAAAATAGGGCGGTCCACAACACTAGGGGTAAGATGAAATTTCTCTACCGTTTTCAAAAGAAATAAAACTAAGGGAAGCACCAGAATCAAACAAAACTCTAACAAAAATGCCATCTAAAAGCAAAGTACCTTCAAGAATGCATTTGCCTTTCCTATCCGAAGAAGTTGACAGTCCACCTTGAATAGCAAACACTTTAGTCGGTTGAGCTTTCTGAAGAAATGGGCATGCTTCCACCATATGCCTAGGCTGTTGACAGTTGAAACACAATGACTTCTAAACTATTGCAGAAATGGGTCCACTCTAACGTTGTTGCTGTTGAGCTCTACCTTTGGGACACTGCTTAGCCAAATGACCTTCCTGCTGGCACACATAACACATTCGAGCTCCATTATTGCCTCCTGGTTTCCCTTTACCTTGCTTTTTCCAGTTAGGGTTAAATTTCCTTTTGTTCGGATTGGATGAATTCCCACTCGGTGCTGCCACAAATGCCACTGGTTTCTTTTCCATCAGCTCTTCATACCTTAATACCATATCTATCAATTCCACGAATGATTCCTTAATATGTGTAGTCATCTTCTCATGAAAATCGGGCCTCATTCCAAGCACAAACATCTCATTCTTCATAAGGGGTGTATCAATAAGACCAGGTCTGTAGCGGGATAATTCGTTGAACTTGGTCTCATATTCAAATACAGACATACTTCCATGCTTAAGATCTAGAAAATTCCTATACGGATGAGTCTTCCCTACTGTAGGCATAAACAGTTCCTTAAACTTACTCCAAGAAATACCATCCTCTGAAATATTCATGGTAACTGCATCCTACCATGGAGTTGCTCCTTCTTGAAGTTGCCACGATGTCGTAACTCTCTTTTGCTCATCTGATAGATCCAAACTCTTAAAAATCCGCTCACGAGCGCAACCAAGCTTGAACTTCAATGATGGACTATGTTCCCTTAAAAGGCTTTCCTCCAAGGTTGGTGAATTCCTTACACAATGATGCAAAACTTACTCGAGGCAGTATTGGGTTTACAGCCTCGCCAGTAATCCTTCCTCCCTCAGCGTTCGGACTTCTTCCATTAGTGGTCGTCGTGCTGCTCACACCTCTGCCTCTTCTACCTCTAGAACTCATGTCGGCAACCTGGACAGGTAACCCAACAATCAGATAGGTGCATAGATATATATATATATATATATATATATATATATATATATATAAATGACAAGTACGCTCTCTCAAGATAGATATTACTCCAAAGCCTAGGTATTATCTCAACCTAGCGCTCTGATACCAACTGTGACGACCCACCTTTCATTCCATAGAAATACGTATCATCGTTAAAAAAGAAATAGGTAGAAAAGAAATAGATAGAAAGAAAGAAAGAAACAACATCAGAATCTCACAGCGGACATGGAAAAATATATTACATCTCATAGCTATTACATAGTATTCATCATACAATCAGAGTTATACAGTTACAACATCACATTAGACAGTCGTGAAGACCTGTTTATCCATTACATCCCAAATACAAAAAGATGATACAAACACAGCGGAATATATATATATACACACACACGCCAAGTCTCCTGCTCCAAGCCTTTCCAAAACTCATCAAGCTAACCTGATCACTTGGCTATTCATGAAAATTTGAGTACCCAAGAGTTTAAGAAAAACAGAAATAAATTCCGGGTCAGACATGGGTCTGGTGGGAGTAAACGGTTAAGTTGTTCCATTTGAAAAAACTTTAAAATAAAAGGTATCTCGTAAGACTCTCTGCAAATAAACACGGATAAGATTTTCCCTTACGATAACCAAAACGTTTGATAGGAAATACAGTTATATTATAATAGTGTCTAGGATTTTCAATATAAAGTAGGAAATAGCTGAAATGCTTACATCTCACGTTCCAACATAGTTGGGTATAATCAAAACAGTACAGGCACTTACTGGAGATGGATTCATACAATGGCAGAGCTACTGCGATACCGTCCGTCACAGTACGTGATCTAGATCACTGTATCGAGGATCCACCTTGATCCCCTGCAACACAAGACCGGAGCTACCCCTTACTGGATAGTCCGAACAACCGCCCACACACCGAATAAAGGTACCTCTAGATAGGGGAAAATATTAGGCTACTTGGGTGCTACCCACTTAACCTTGCTGCACCTTCCCTTTTTTAGCTATTCCCGATTGATGAGGCTTGAGGCTACAATTACCTTTTTAGAACACATATCTTGGAATGCTCATCATCCTCCATTGACGATGGTCTGGTAGCATTCATCCACACAAGCCCGTTTCGGGTTCGAACGAAACCGAAGGCACTATCTCTGTTACACTCGTTTTGGAATCACCCTCAGAGTTAACGATAAATAGCCCTTGCACTTTGAATCTTCATCTCGATCTTCGCTTGAGATTTCACGACCTATCGTTTAATTTGGATCGATGTGGTTTTTTGATAACAAATTTGATACACGATCCCGGTCTCATCGAAATCCAAACGTTTCTTTTAAGACCAAGTTGTTTAAGTTAAACAATTTAATTCAATTCAGAACATTATCTTCACACAGCAATTCATCATAGATAAATGACTTACATTTATCACAGCTATATCCAAAGTATTACACATCACAGAACATCACAGATTAACATACTATAAATATTAATCAATCCAAACATTCCATACAATTAATTATCCATAAGCAAGATTAATTAATCACATAATTATAGTTAATTTAATTTAAACCAGATAAGTTAATTACTTATGAATTAATTATTTAATCATGCTTAATTAACATTAATTAATTACAAACCATTCGTTATTATTTTAATTAATTATTGAATTAATTAATCATTCTTTAATTACTTACATTAATTAATTATCCTATAATTACTGATTAATTATCCTTTTATTATTAATTAATTAAACTTTATTATTAATTAATTAACTGTTAATTATTAATTAATTAACCTTTAATTATTAATTAATTAATTATTCTTTAATTACTTTCATTAATTAATTAATTAACCTTTAATTACCCAAGACCTTAATTAATTTAAGATAAACCATTTATCTTAATTAATTACTTAATTATCATTTAAATCTTATTTAATAAACCTTGGAATTAGTTTATCATTAACATATGAATTAACTTAAGACCCTTAAGTTAATTAATAATTAAAAACATTTTTACTTTCTTAATCAACTATTTAATTACACTATTTAAATTTATTTTAATAAACTTAAGAATTAATTAAATAAAAGACATTTAATAAAACATCTTAAACTTAATTAATTTAAAATAATTTATAACTTTTAACTAATCCTAAATTAAATAAACAATTATTATTTAAAAGAATTTGTAAAGAAATTGTTTTAAACTTGATTTGTTTTAAAGTTTTAAAACTGCAACTTCATATACCCGAGTCAAAACCGGATCTATCCCAAGCCCAAACCCGAGCAATCTTCCCTCTTTTTTTTAAACTTTTTTTTGGTTTTAAATTTGAAAACTGCCATAACTAGCTATACCTACACGAACTACCCGAATGCACACTCGAGCCATCACTGCATTTCCCCGAGTTCCCACCCAAGACCATCTCCTTCTTCTGCAACCCAAACTCACTAACACACCACTGGCACACGTACATGTGCACGCCTGAACGCCGAAGCTCCGGTCATCGCTGCCGCCTCCAGCACATCGACGACGACCTCCTTTAGCAGTTCGACCACCCAGATCTCCGTATTGATCATGAAATAAAAAACGAGCACGATCGAACCCACTCTAACAAAACAAATCGTCCAAGAACCACCTCGACGTCCCGCCTCAGGTCACTAAAGGCTCTGAAACTCTGACCAAACCTTCGCCGCTGTCCCACGCTCTGATTCCCCCATACTGATCCACTCTGATGCATTGATGACGTCGCAAACACCACGCAAACCCAGTCGACCACAACAGGCTACAAAACCCTACAACGACGCCATGCCACCGCCACGATGATCGTTAAACTTATCGATCATTTTTGCGGAGACCCCTGACCGATAAGCAAGCTTCGGCAATGACCACGAGATCCATCTCTTCGCCGATCGCTAGAAATCGAGGAAACACTCGATTACGTTCAACCCAAGAATTCTACCTCAAATCAAAATTAAAAATCTTGATTCTATTTTTAAAATTCATGGTTTTTTGAAATCGAATTAGGTTATGTTGGTGAATCAAGAAATCATGGTATTCGAATTTTCAACATGCATTGAGTTCCACTGTATATTCTTCTTCCCAGTAAACTTTCTTGCTAAATATATTTTAAAAATATTTTTAAAAGTTGAATCGGGTAAATACAAACAAATTCCTTTTAAAGATCATAACATGAAACTGTTTATATAAAGAGATATGAATTTTTTTTGAATCTTGATTTAGTCAGTTAATACAAAACAGAGACATATATATGTACAGACATGCACACTCAAACCATTACATATTTATATACATGCAAGCATTATATACATGCATGAAAAGCATATTTCACATCATAACTTCAAGGAGCGTCACATGCTTCAGGTTATCAAACAAAATTATCTTTTTTTAAAAAAGATGTTTACTCACTGTTTTAGTTGAACAGAGAAGTTGGAAATTTGTTTTGAACTGGAAAACTTTGAAAACAGAAAATTGTTTTGAACTTGATCTGAAACTTGACTGTTGATCTGATCTTTGCTTAGTTGAGTTGAACTTTTCTTTGCTTAAACTTTCAGGCCAGAGATTTGTAAAGCTTGTTTTGTTTCTGGTTTTGGTTTTCTTATATTTTTTAGTTTGATAAAACTTTGAAAATAAAAGATAGGAGAAGTAGAGATATATATAACCTTGTTTTATTTAAAAATGAAAAGAAAATTAATGACACTTGTTAAATTGCACATTGAAATGTTTACACTTGTCAATTTGCATGCCTTTATGATTTAATATAATTTCATATTATATTTTCAAATTTAGTTTTTATATTTATATATGTTTTTATGTTTTTATATTTAAACCTTTCCTTTTATTTATATTTATATATAATTACACATTAATAAATAATCATATGTACATACATACTAGTTTTAAAATATAGAGTTTTTTTTTAAATCCAATTATTTTTAAGATATTTACTTTTGAATTTCAAAACAAAATTCTATTTACAATCTACTTATATATTATGCATAAACAAATGCATTTTTTTAAAAGAATAATTTTGCACATTTAAAATAATTATAAAAGAAGATTATCAAATTATTATTGCCCAAAATTCTGGGTCATCACAAGAATCAACACAATCTGAGGTAAATGCATCTCTAATAGGAGTAACATTTTCAATCAATGATGGTGCCATAATTTTCGCACTACATAAATCATCTGTCAAAGGCACCTCAAATTCCATATGTTCATTGTTATCATCATCTTCTTTTTCCACCAAAGATGCTTCATTATTTTCATTTTCTTTCTCATGATCAATTTCAAACTCTAGAGCTTCATTATTAACTTCCATATTATCCATCCATGACATATCATCATTCATTGAAGCAATTTGCATACTATCTATATGCGGTGAACTACGGCCCCCATCATCATTGTTAACCTCCCTAACATTTGAAGGAACGGAGTGTAAAAATGATCATTTGCCAATCTAGAGCTCGAACCACCCAGATGCACCGTAGAACTGTGAAAAAAAGAGTATAAGATCAAAACACTATAAATTTCAACTGCTCAACTGTAAATACTTTAACAAATTACTTGCTTTTTATTCACACAAATAGGAAATACTGGATTTGGATTGCTCTGCTAAGGATAACTCGGAATAGTACCAATAATTTGAGTAGCATGTTGGTTCAAATTAGTAGTAATCGCCTCTTCAGAATGTCTCAACTCCTCTTTTATTACAAACAATTCAATCACTTTCATATTGATGGAAAACATAGCATCGGCATCTTCACCATCATTTACGTCGATAGCAGAAGATACAAAATCCGTTACCCACTTGGTTACTAGTTTTACATTATACTCTTGTGAATCAATTTTTGTAATCCTATACACCATTTCTTTTAGTTCATGGTAGGAGCAAAAAAAATTTAACCTTTGAACCTTTTTGTTTACCACCAACATATACCGATGTATTTTTTCTTTCATAGTCAATTTTCCATCAAAGTAGCAAATAATTAGGATAAAATCCGATATACTTCTAAAAAGGAAAACATAATTAATTTTAGAACAATCAATTGCTTAACAAATACTAATGACATAATAAAGCATAAAAATGAGAGGATAGATATGTGAAAAGTAGAATATGAAAATAACTAAAAATTGAGCTAGGGTTTGAATATAACCTAGAATTTTACCTTCAAATTGAAGCCAATAGCTGATAGAAGTAATCCAATTAGTAATCCTTATATATTTTGAGATTTTGAGTACATTTTGATGAATTATTGAGATGAATGGAAGAAAGGTACGTAATTGAATTTTGTAATATGTTGTGAAACAAATGAGTAGCTTCTGCTTTCTGTTTGTGTTAGATTGAAAAATTTACACTAGTGCATTTGGCATATGCGTCCCGTATTATTTATTTATTTTAAAATGGCAAGCTCATCGCTGAGCTGGCCAAGTCTAACCTACAATTGCAAATAGTTTTCAAATTAGCCTATTTATGCCAACACTTTTGAAAACTAGTCTCTTTTAAAAATTTGTCCTTACTTCACTATAGACATACTATAATAGCGTATATTACTACATAGTAGATAGTTTCACAGATCCTTAGAGGATGGAATTCCCAAACACATGGTTTTAAATCTCCTATATCTCTCCCGAGATCTTATTTTCACACTTAAACAAGATGAGACATCAAATCTCCTCCATATCTCCCTCGACACTCATCTCGTCCGAGATATTCAAATCTCACGCGATATATGGATCAAAATCTCAATCCAAGATCTCACCCGAAATTATACGTTTTTCTTATTTTCCATAATGATTTTTATTTTCATATTGATTCAAAAGAAACTACTCAATCCAATTATAATTTACCAACTTCTTGAACATATTCTTTCCTTTTTATCTTAATGAGTCATAGCGAAAGGTTTCACTTCTTTATTACGTTCAAATAAAAGGATATTATTCAATCATTACCAAATCAATTAAGCTAATCAAGCTACTACTCTTCTAAAAACATTTCTTTTTCCATGTAAAATCAAGTATGTTACCATTTTTATTTTTACTAAGAAAGTTATAATCGTTAAATAAATTTTTGACACATCAATTTTAAATACATAAGTACATCCGAGATATTCCCGAGATGCATTATATGACCCGAGATGTCAATCCGAGATGTACACCCGATACGTACTCATCTCGTCCGAGATCTCTCCCGATACGAGATAACTTGTGTAAAAATTCCGAGACGAAACGTGACCGAAATCCGATATTTAAAACCTTGCCCAAACATCCTTTAAGTTACTTGTATTTCAGTTGATATTCAATTGAATTGAATTTACTGATATAAGAATGTTAATCCTGACTCGAGTATTTTGTGTTTTGCTTTATGCACGGGTTAGACTGAGTGTCATGACATTTGAGACTCACCTTTGGAGATTGGAGCTTTGTTTGAAGATATGTCTTATCTATTTAGCTTTTCCAGTTTTTTGTTAAGTAAGTTCAACTGTTTGTATTCCATACTATATTGCATTTGAGATATTCTATTGTATTTTATTTCAAACTCTGATGTTTATATAGTAGCTTCATGAACTACTATTTATCTATTTTGTTGCTTATTGTTATATTACACTCTGTCTGTGATTGATTTATTTTCTGTATATTATTGAGTTTTGCCACTTATAAATTAACAAACTGTTGTTTTGAGCAATTCAAGTCCGACATGTGCGGATGCAAATGGTTCTAAATAGCGGGTCGTTACAGTAACAATTATTATATGTTACCTATTTATTTGGTCTCTTAAATTAAATTGGAAATCGATTACAATTGACTGAAATTAAATATTACGTTAATTGAAATTAAGATGAATTGGAAAATATTAGTGTAATAAGATATAAACCATGATAATTGAATTTATTGAAATTGAAATTAAATACTGTAAGTTGTGCAATATTCAGTATTAAGTTGATATAGAAATTTATTTTAAAGGATTTTAAATTACTAAGTAATCCAAGGTAATAGAAATTGTAAATTATTAAATTTGAATTGAAAATGTGGTTTAATTAATTTAATATTAATTATTTAATTAATGTGAAAATAGTCATTTTGGAAACTGACTCGGATTTCAATGAAGTCTATTTCATCGGATCCGTAACAGTAAATTATTGCAGGGTTTCAAGTTTCGCAACAATCCGACTTGTCGTTTGGTCGTACGAACTCGAAACACCTAGAAGTTAATTTAATTAATATCAACTAGAACTAAGTTGATTTAACATAACTTGTTCATACGATGGAATTAGGACTTAAAATCTGTTCCATTGAGTTTATAATCATCAAAAACGTCTATTTTGATATATGGATGATCCATTTTCATTCCGAAGACAGAACGGGCTTTTCATGTTGTTTATCGTTCAACTTCCAAAACAAATCTGATCCATTCATTTCTATTTCTGATCTGCTTATAAATAGTCCGTTATAAACCGTAGCTACTTCTTATTTTCATTTTTCTGCATGTACATTTCATGTCTATCTCTTCCTTTCCAATGGCAGAACATATCCAAAAATTCCAAACCCTCAATTCAATTTCAAATTCAATTCCAAAAATTAAACTCCTCAAAATATATCGAACTACATATAGATTTGAAGCTCTCGACGAGCGCAGGTCAAATCTGCAGTTTGTTTTTCGGTCTGAATTTCTGTGTGGCCGAAATTGGATGATTTGTCCATGATCGTTTATGTATGGTGGTTGAGTTTAGACGGCGGATCTTCGACGATTACTCGATCGGAGGGCATCAGAATGTAGAGAGTGTTGAGGCAAGACGATCGACACAGTTCATTTGGGGATGATGTTGCTAAAATCGCTAGTATTTGCCATGAAACCCGGACGGCGTCGGACTCAAACTCGTGACCGAAGTCGACCACGTAGTCACCGTAGCAGCGGCCATGGAGAGGGAGCTCATCGGCATTCTTCGATCTGGGTGTAGCAAGCCAAAGGGACGGCGTTTGGTCGTTGATCAATGGCGGCTGCATTTGTTCGCGTGCATATGGATGAGGCAGGTTAGGGTTTTGGAAGAAGCCGGTGACGTGTCTTTTGTCCTATTTATTTTATTTATTTTATTTATTTTAATTTTTAATTCGTATAAACTTCTAACTGATATAACTTTTGTATACGAGATCCAATTCACACGTGGTTCATTCCACTGCAATCGCATAAAAATTTCGGACATTTTGACGCTGGTTTGGTCGAATTATGAAACTGTTGAATTTTGAGCCTTTATTTGAATTTCAATTCGATTTGAATTCAAAAGGTGAGTGTTTTAACCCACTCACAACTTCTAAAATTTATTATGTTAGTTAAATTAAATTTATATTGTGATTAGAAATTTATTCATTGCTATTTGGTATGTTAAATTGTCATTCTGATTAAATTTGACTTTTATTGCATTTAATTATCGTTTAATTTAATATTGAATTTTAATTGTCGATTTATTGACTATCAATTATCTATTGATGTTTATTGATTGATTTGGATGATGATTGTGATGAATGTTTGATTGTTGATATTGGATGACTGGATGTATTTTATATTGTTATAACTGCAAGTTCCATATGGGTTGAAATGATACATACCCGAATGATCTATAGATTAGGTAAAAATTATTATAGGTTGAAATGATAGACTCGAGCGATTTTATGGATGTTATTTAATTCGAGATGGCGGTTTGAAATGATATATAACCGTAAAATATTAAATTACGTATTGAAATGATAAATATCTGTATCACTTGACCCTAGGGTACAAAATTATATACGGACACCGGATTGATTAAATTAATTGATTTTTTAATCTTTGGAATTTTAATTCAGGTAACTGGTACATTGAAATAGAAATTGATTTATATAAGCTGAATTATTTTCGTTGAAATTGAAATTAATTTAATGAATGGTTCAAAGGATTTAAAATATTGAATTTTCAAAGTTGAGGTCAATATAAATGAATTTATCAGAATTGAGTTATTGAAATGTTGGATATAACTTTGAAATCTATTTTAAATTAATTTAAACTATTTTAATCGATTTAGAACTATTTTAATTTATTTAATCTATTATAACCTATTTAATCCAATTTAATCAAATTTACCTATTTTAAACTAATTAAATTTACTTAATTTATTTTAAATCTATTTAATATAATTTAAATCTATTTTTCAGACAAGCACATTTGTCCAAGTGGTTAATTGATTCGGCTTTGGTGCAGGATGTCACAAGTTCGAAACTTGCTTTCGAACGTTTATTTGACATGGGATATGTTGTCCCAATGATTTGTTGTATATAAAGTACCAGTTCAAAAAAAATCTATTTTTAAATTTATTCAATCTATTTACAAATCTACTTAATATAATTTAAATCTACTTAATCTAAAATTTATCTATTTAAAACAATTTTAAATATAATTTAAATCTGTTTAATCTATGTTAAATCTCCTTAAATCATTTAAAAATCTAGTTAAATCAAATTTAAATCTATTTAGACTATTTTAAAAGTATATAAACTATTTATAATTACCTAAACTACTTTCTAAAATTTCAGACTGTATAAAGTCGAAGTGTTTGTATTTAAATCCTTGATGATGATACAATCTAACTTGTAATTTGGAATTTATACTTTTTTGAAAAATGACGTATTGGAGTGAATAAGATGATTTTGAAATGAAGAATTGATTAATAAAACTTATCGATAATTTCAAAGTGAATGTGAAATTCAGAAGTAAATATGATTTGAAGGTGAATATGGTTTGAAGTGAATATGATTTCGAAAGAGATATGATTTGAAATTGAATATGATATTTTGATATCAATTGTAAGTTAACTTTGAAACGTAAAAGAACCAGCTGGCGTGTAATAAGCGTTTGGTTGATAGAGAGACCGGGATCGGATATTGTCATACTCTCTGCCAATACCGAAAACCACTTTAACAACTGTGTACGTGGTGGAGATTCCAGAAATGAAGTAGGATGGCTTGGTGAACGATTTCTGTATGAGGTATGACGTGACCCTGACTCCCATGAGTCATCTTAGATGTGACTAAAACTGGAGTCACCCCAGGTCAACTGAGGTCATTCCTCCTATCGGACACATTTTTACGATACCATATCTGTTGTTTTGTGATTGATTTGGTGGCCACCCTTTGATTTTAATTTGGGAGTGTGTTCCTTGGGGACGGTAGTAGTGTTGTGCGTTACCACCAGTCCGGATACGCAATTGGTATATATATCCTGGCATTGCCTCGAGTGCCATGTTCACATGCCCTAGAGCGGCTTCTACGAGTTTGGTTTGTACCATGCCTATGGAGTGCTCCTTGAGTATTCCATCGGTTTGGTAGGGCTTACAGTATCTGTATAGACTACGGGAGTATATAAAAACGTGTTAAGGGGGATATGGGTAACGCCTTCACGCTATTTTAATAATTTACTTTATTGTAGACACTGTTATAATAGCATATTGTACTACATAGTACATAGTTTAACGGATCCTTAGGAGATGGTAATCCCAAACATTTACTACACTCACGTTAGACACTGGATAGGAGATGTCAAACGCCATAAACATCTCTGACGCCGTCACACGCATATTTACCGTTGATTTAGCTTACATAAGATCTTTTAGTTCTGACTCGAGTGTTTTATCTTCCCAATTTGCTCGGGTCAGCCTAAGCATTTCAGGGTTGAAGACCTTATTTCGGGAGGACGAAGACGAAGATTTGTACTAGTATTATTTATTATATTCTGCTCCATCATGTTGCTCCGCTGCGTTTATTATTTATTTCTTTCTATTTCTGTAACTCTGATTTTGTGTTGTAAAAGAATAGTCAATGTATTTATAAAATAGCTTCATGAATTGTTATTTGATTATTATATTTTGTCATTCCGCTGCGAGATTCTGTGTTTGTTTTATTTCTTTCTCTCTTTCTTATTTACCCCATAACAATCTTCCCTTTCAAATGGTTTGAGTCAGACATGTGTGTCTGCTTAAAACGTCCAAAAAGGTAGGTCGTTATACCTGAAGACTACTATAGCACTGATAGTGTTAGAAGATTTAGTAGTAGAGTTGGATTTAACTATAGTTAGAAAGCCAATTAGGATAGTCGCGACAGATGAGAAGAGGCTAAGGAACAAGACGGACAGACTAATGAAAGTCCAATGGGGTAACGATGACAAAGACTGTACTTGGAAGGCTGAGAGTAGGATTAAAGACGCTTATCCTGATTTGTTTAATAGTATGTTTTACCTTGCTGATTGATTTGTTTTTACCTTATCGTAATTTCAAGGACGAAATTCTTTAACGAAGGGAGTCTGTAACACTCCATTTTTTAGTAACATTATTTAGGATGTTTAGTTAGCTAAATTAAATTAAATAATGTGATGATTAATGGATTGAGAATTGATCATAATCAAGGGTAGTCGTTGCATGTCAAATGTAAATCAAAATGAGATAGCATAAATAAAAGCGTTAGGAAATAAGGGAGTGAAAAATGGAAAATATGATGAACATATACCCTAAACCCTTAGGAAACTGAAAGACACATTCATTTCATTTTCTCTCAAACAAAAGATATTATAAGGTCAGCCATCATTTTCAATCTCAAGATAAGATAAAGCTAAGATTTTCAAGAGGAAGAAGTAAATCAACATAATCAAGATCAAGTCTCACATCTTTAATCATAAAGCTAAGGTGAATAATCAATACATCCCATTTTTATTATAGTTTTCGATTTTAAGTATAGCCCGAAATGATATTGAATGATGATGTCGTGTTTTGAATGATTAAATAGTTTATATATGCTTGTTGATGATTTATGCATATTCATAATAGTTTTTATGATACATTTGATATGAAAATCCTATTAAATGACATCCAAATGCCTCGAAAATTTATGTGTAGATCAGAAATGATGTTTTAGAGATATGTTTCTGTTTTCGTAATTTCTCGAATTATTCTGCATTTTATATTAATTTTCTAGTGAAGAAAATGATTTATTGTGTTTTAAATTATTTACGGCAAAATAAATAATTATTGGGGTCTAAAATTTATGTATGTTAAAAAATATTTAAAAACGGATTTCCTGTAATTTTTGTATAATTTTCCTAAGTTTTTCTATGAATATATAAAATTATTTAAAGTATGGGACTTAAATGTTTTATATATTTAACTAAGGAGAAGGCGCATTTTGCAAAATAAAGTAATTGTTTATTTCTGAAAATATTGGCATCACCTTTGAAAAAGATGTTTAGCAACCAATGAAATTTTGACAAACAAAGGCATGTTAGTTGAAATTTTTTCTTTTTTAAGTTATAAGTAAAAATAACATGATTTTAGCATGTTCCGCCACTTTCGGCACGAGGGTCCTAACCCAGCCCTTTCGCCACCATAGTTTTCGAAACCAGTGCGCATGATATCAAGCTACTTGGTACGTAGCGCGTTAGATAAAGGCGAAAGAGTACTTGGTCGAAACGTTGGGTTGGAGTATGCTTTGTTTAAAAATCAAAAGAGCACCTGCTTTGGTTTCAAAAGTTTAGGTTTCAACTTAGTTGGCTTTCGACTGGGTCAAATATTTTCAAAGGAACGGTTTTGACTTGGTTACACGCTTTTGTTTTAAATAATGCTTTCGAAGGTGTCGAAACTCATAGCTTCCACCTATCTACCTTTTGAAGTCAATGGTTTCGAAAGGTATACTTAACTTTTAAAATTAGTCATTTCTCTCATGCTTTCGAATTGATGGTTTCGACACATCACTTCTTTACTTAGGGTAAGGTTTCGAAAGGAAGGTTTTGAATTAGACGTTTTAAATGGCCATTTTTGTTTTGATTGAAGTATAACCCATTTGAAAGAGTTGATTTATATGGTTTCGAAAGATGTTTTTCCATATGTTTTAAATTGAACCGAAGTGCATTCGAAAAGTTTGAGTTTTTAAAGGTTTGGTGCTTTCGAAAGGTATTTAAAATGGTTTCGAAGGGGTCGAAAGGTACCATTTTTGATGGTTTCGAAATGGTTGGAATGGAAGGTTTTTCCAATGTTTTCTAAAAGCAATGTTTTGGAGTATTTTAAGATATGACGTCTAAGGTTTTAATGCTTTCAAAAGGAATATTTCAAAGGTTTCGAAAGGGTTAAGTATGGTTTCGGAAGGAAAGCTTTGGCCTTTCGACCGAGATAAATAAAGGGTTTTACTTAGTTTCGAAAGACATGATTTCAAATGTTTAGAAAGGGGTACTTTCAATGGAATCGAAAGGGGGACTTTCAAGTGTTTAAATGTTATCATCAACTAAGGTTTAAGTGAAGTATATATATAACATGGCAATGTAATTTTGAGTAAAGTATAGAGTCTATTATTTTCCTTGTGTGAGTTTGATTTAAAAGTTTCAAATCATTTTGAAAATATTTTCAAGGAAAATTATGGAAAGATATACCTAAGTAAAATGACTCGGATATTAGAATACCAAATGAGACTGGTATAGGGTCGCGTCATATACATTAGCTATTGACCCGAGCTAATTTTTGTCCGAAATTCCAATGTCTAGGGCTATCACAGGTAAGACTAAAATTATGATTACACGTAGAAGGGATTATATATTTGTATACAGATAGGTTATTGGTGAGCCCACAAAACCATTATAATCAAGTGACATTGAGGGATTTTAAGTTAGGGACAGACCGGCTAGAAGAGAAGTATTTAACGGATACTTAAGGACAGACCATCCAGAAGAGGAGCGTCTAACAGATGTTAGATTAATTTTATTTACATTGTCTGGTAGGCTCGAGTCATCCAAAGGTTAATAGTTAGCCAAACAAAACTAAAAGTATTGAACAGATGGTTTCTTTATTATCTGATATGTATGTTTACATAAAGATGCTTTACAGTATCTAACCAGTTTTGGTTGCAGGAAAAGTTTTGCAAGAGATATGTTTTATAAGGATGTCAGTGTGGGGAAACTCATTCCGCGAAGCAGTGTGGTCTCACTTAACATTAATAACCGGGATGTATAGTATTATTCACATCAGGTTTTATGTCTTACTCGAAGTTTACGTTTTCCTCTTAAATTCTCGAGTGCTAAAAATTGATTTTAGTAGGCTGAAGGGTTAAGGTTTTTCAGGTTTTTAGTAGGACGACCAATAAAACTACCGAAGGCAGGCAGGAGACTAATGGATGGCTATTTAGGGGTTGCAATTCTTTGTTTTGTTGTTATTTTCGCTGTGTATTATTAAGTAAATCATGACTATATGACTCTGATCATCTAAGGGGACATCTTCATATGTCGCTCTTAGCGTATTTTGTAATAAGTATATTTTATCAACGCTTGGAAAATGTTTTGGGATGATGTAGTATGAATGTGGAACATTTGATTCAAAGTGTAATGGAAAATGTTGTTTTAATATCTGTGATTTGTTTCATATTCAAGTGCTTCTGATATTATAGATACCATTAACATGTTCGTATTTAATCACTGGAAGCTAATAATATATATGACTGCAGCATCTGTAGCGCTTGGTTTTGAGCCTCTGGATAGAGGATGTTACACAACCGTTAGTCAGTGTGGACAAATATTTAGAGTAATGAAATATGAATGTTCTCCATATTGTATGTGATGTAGATGAAGCGCTTAATGTTGACCCAACCTATTTTAGAGAAGGTTAGCGGATTGGATCACCCAAATAGGTCAAGTTAAAATAATATAGTTTTTGTAACTAACTCCAAATGGATGCAAAAATACAAACGGACCAAAACAAAAGTTAAACATATCATTATGTGGTTAGTAAATGCATTATTTTGCATTTTCAATATGAACATCATTTGACGTGAAAAATGAGGAGTTAGAGAATCCTTGTTATTCCAACAAATGGCAAGTGGTAAAAAATGAGATTATTTCTAAAAGTAGAAAAATAAAAAATAAAAAATCATTTTCAATCGTATATGTTAAAACCGCTTTTCGAATAGATCATTTTTCATCCCCTCCACCATCTTTGTATATCTTAAATTAGACGTTGGAAATGCAAAAAACAGCGGCAAATTCTATTTAAACTCACATTATGCTAAGTTGCCCCAATCTTTAAGAAAAAAAATAATAACAGCCACATTTTACTGATTTGCCTCCTCTAAAAACAAAATAAAACCAAAAACACCCTTTTCCAAAGGAAAACTACGCGATATCATCAGCATACCATGCAATAGCCTTGCTGGTGCCATAAAAGCACCGCACAGTTGCCATGCATGGTACCCTAAAAACACTGCGTAATTATAAAAAAAAGACAAACGTAAATTTAACCAAAAATAATCGAAAGGGTATTTTTCATCCTTCAAAGTTTTGTAAAATACGAAGGGCAACTCAACACAAACATGAATAGAAATAGAATTTCTCAAAAGCAAAACATATTTTCTAACGAAACGCAACCTACATTAATGGTGCTCCAAACGGAGTTCCATACATCAAACTCAACATCGTTAAGACACAAATCTCAAAACACTTCTGAATCCAATGAGTGATAATCACAATGAAGAGTCAGCTGCATTAAATTCCTTGTAACTCTGCTGTTGTAACTAACTAAAAGTTGATAAAGCCAAAAGTAACACCAAAAGTATACAAAAATGTTGTATCATGGAGAAAAATAAGTAAACGGCTAAAATTTCAAGCAAATTAAAATCCTCATGGACTGGATTGAACTTCAAGATATAGCTTGTAGCAAGTATTTCTCAATATTGCATCTGCAACAATAAAATCAGAGTACAATCAAGTCTAAGATGATGTTGGATGCTTCCAAATATACCTTGCCAAAATTCTGTTTTCACGTGCAAAAAAAGATAATAGCTTAAAGATGTCATCCTTCCAATATTTTGTGCAAAAATAGCAGGATAAAAAAAATTCATTAGCATGATGTTATTATGGTATATTTCGTTTTCTGTTATTTTGATATTTTTTATTTTTACAATTTTGTTTTTGCTTTACAGATATTTTTTTAAATGGTTTTTCAGGATATTTTGATCATATTGAATTACAAAAGTCTATAATTCAAATTTTACATCAAATTGTGCATACACAACGTACTTGAATAAGAAAGTTTTATCATATCATTGTATAAATAAATATATAACATATTTAAACATCAATATTAGTTTGTTCATTCAAGACCATTGTTATATTACAAGATAAACCAACAAAGCGCAAAGACATGCTTCGAAAATATTACATAAAAATGGGTTTTTCAAATTAGTTACTGCATATGTTTCTCTTCAAGTGAACGGATTGGTTGAAGGAAATCTTGAGATTCAATCATGATTTTATTTATTTGAAAAGGTAGACATAAAATCATGGTGTAAGGTTTTGGCTGGAACCCCGAGATTCCGACCATCTCGGTTCGATTCCGGCCGGAGACGAGACGGGATTAGGTTAAAATCCCGTCTCGACAACTTAAAATAAAAGAAATCGGAAAAAAAATCGAATTGAGTGAGAAAGAAAGGTAAAAGACAGATAAAAACAAATCGAATTGAATACACGGTAAAAAATCGAATCAAAATTGTTTATAAATTCATGAATTCGAAAGCATAACTCACCATCGAAGTCGAGCATAAGAAATTCACCCATCTCGAGCATCGGGATTAAGGAGGAGGAACAATTCGATCTTCGACAGAAGCAATTTGAATGGCAATGTTGATTTCGAGCATCGTAGAGGTGTGTTTTTATTTTATTTTTCATTTGTTCTGGAACGTGGCTGTCAGATTAGGGTTAGGAATGATAAAAGGTAAAAAGTATGGGTGAGGCTTTGGATAATGTATGGAAGTTGTTGGGTTGAGATTTTATCTGGCTGAAATTTTATTTAAACATACTACATACTGGCTGTGATTAAAATACATGGACTGAGATAATGTATAGATCTAAATTAGTAATATAGCCATATATTAAAAATATCAAACCCTGCCTTGTTAGTAACGTATGTATTTTTATGTTAAAAAATATAAAAATCTAACATCTGCACCGAAAACGAAATAAAAACCGAAACTTCCGAAATTTCCGAAATTGACAGAAATAACGAAATTCAGATGACCGAAACCGAGACCGAAACCAAGTTCTCGAACCTTGATTGATACACATTACCATTACAAGAAAATAGGCGCAGTGAAGAAATTACGAAAAAATTTAATCTCAAGGATAACAAGTTTGCTTTTTAGTCTGAAGGACATTTGTTAGTGTAAACAGAAAATGATAATTATAACTATCATTCTGTAATTTACACTAAAAAGTGGTCTTCAGCCTAAAAAGCAAACTTCTTGTCCCTAAAACTAAATCTTTCTGCAACTTTTTCCTAGAGCCTAAAATCCCCTTAACGTTATTTGTTGAAATAAATAAACATAAATCAATTTTACTTTAAAATATACAATTCAAATCCACCACTCGGATTCTCCGCTCGGAACACACAAACGTATTCCCCGTTCACCCAACATTTCTACTCAAATACCCCGCTCAAATTCTGTGCTCCGCAAAGAACGAATCCTAAGAAACATCAGTATAAGGTCTCAATCCTCAATTCCTAACCTAGCAGCGAATACTTGGCTTCTGTTTCACCTTACCACTTTATCACCCCATTCGCAGCTAACTATTGATATACACCATTGAAAATTCAGCACATGACTAGGGGTTTGCGCGCTTAAATTTTCTTTGAGAAAAGAAGAAAAAAAGTGTTAAAACTGGAAAGCACGATGAAACGTTCCATTCATAAACTAGCAAGACAGGCCCAGCCCAATCTTCAAACACAATCACTTCCTATGTCACTTGCTACGCCTACTTCTATCACTCTCATCGGAGCACGAATCAGATTCTGATTCGGCGAGGAAGAAGAATCTGACTCGAGGCTGGAACTGTTTGAACCAGAATCGTCATCAGATTCCGATACTGATTGTTGCTGCTGCATAATAAGACGAGGAGGCATGTTCTTTAGATATTCATGGAGGCTCTTGGTGATGCCACCCAAACCAATCGACGTAAAGAAATTAATTGCAAATCGTGTGTTCTTGGGGTTGTCCTTCGGGAATATAGAGTCAAACGAATTTTGCATTGCTGGATCATTTATCCGTTCGTTAAGCAATTTCATGCCAAGATGCTCTGATAATTCCTGCAGGAAAAAAGGACATTTGATAAGTTCAATGATTCATCATTCACTATTAAGGCACCAGTATCATATACATATTCATTCACAGTCAGACGCAGATGAAAAAGAGATGCTAAACGTAATGCATGCAATTATATATAGCTATTTACAAAAATAAATAGTTAATAATGCTTGGAAGATTCAATCCCAAAACCTCTGAATACTCAATACAACTATCACTGATACTCTTTAACAAATCCAGCTCGCTCACACAAACTTACACACACGTGTGTGTAAACGTGCATGCATTAATGTCATGAACATTTCTAGACATCATATTCGGACATTAGGATTGGTGGTTTTACAGATTTTTTTTAAAAGTCAATCCCGCAAACTCAAAATAAAGTATTCAATTTCAAAAATTCAAACAAATTTTTGTACTAACATAATTTCAAGAATAGTCAAAACTCCAAAATGAAAAATGTAGGAAAACTATACAAATATATTCATCTAGCTAGAACCGATAAAGATGAATGAATGATTAGTGTACTATTCGCCAAGTTAGAAATAGCGTTTACAAATTCACGGAAGAAAATTAAATAACACATAGTCCTAGCTGTGATGTATTGTTCTCCTAGGAGGCTTTAGTTTATATATGTTTAATGTAACCAAATAAAAATTTAAGATCCAATGGTGAAGCTTCACCCATAATTTTTGAAGAATTGCTAAATAAATCATATATTATTGTAGATGAACTTTGATTTGGCTTAGCTATGATAAAGAAGCAAATTTCATGAAATTAAATACGGTGATAACAGCGATACTGACCCTAACAAATTTCAAAACAACAAGGAAGCAAGAAAAATCTTTCAAAACTACAAGTAGCAAACATAAGAAACAGGTAACTATAGTCTGCAAAGTAGCAAATTGAATGTAGAACAATTGCTCTCATCGTTGCCAGTTGTAAATCATCAAAGTGTCAACAGTTACCAGTGCACCAATAGTGTGATTTAACTGCTAATTCAGTTATTAAGTTTTTGGTAGGAGTGTAATTAAATTAGTTTGTCTCTACAAAAGCATTATCACCTCTATTTTCTTGTTAAAATTATCTACATTTGAAAAATGATATTAAAATTGAATAAATATAGTGGAGTTCACCGGTTTTTTAAGCAATTGAATTGTCAAATTTTAGCAACTCAGTTAATGATACGTTGCACAACTATTAAACGAGGTCCACCAGTTGCATTGTCAATTTATGATAGGGACAGTATAAATTTATCGTCAAATTGGCTATTGCATTGGAAAATAATTATGGCTGCAATTGCTCTTGATCCTTTCATATATTTCATAATTAATGCTGAAAGCTCTTGGTGGTTTGGATGAAGTCAATCAAGCCTCGATATTAATACAATACCTGGAAGAGGATCTTTATGAATATGCGAGACGATGAAGTAGTGTCTTCCTCGGTTAAGCGAATGTAAGACAAAACATGCCATGGTAGTGCACTTGTTCCAAGTAAATGGGCGAAAAACTTTGCCACGTTCCGCAGCTTATTTGTTTCAAGATGATGAATCATTGAGTACTGTTGAACAAAACATTTTTCGAAATTCTCTTGATGAATTCTGTTGATCATACAAAATCGTTGCCCTAACAACCCATAGTAGCGAAGATAAGTTCTCTCTTGACTGCAACATTCTAGAAGCATGATGCATAGTTCCATCTACAGGGATAAGAAGGGAATTATAATACCGTAGACAGTAATAGGAAATAGAGAGTAAATGTGTGCATCAGATTGTGATGTGGACACATGCGGAAAAATGGACGGCAAATAATTCAACTACTAATGAATAGGTACAATATTCTCTAAAAAGAATACCAATTAAGTTACCAGAGAATATTCAGAAATAAATAAGATGTATGTGGCTCTTATAAGTATTACAACAACACGGACAGTGTCAGTGAACACTAAAAAATGGCAAGTATCGTAATGCGTATACTGTTTATAAGAACACAAAAAAAATTGGTGAGTAGGCTATTCGAACATCACTTCTCTTGCCAAATCCACACCATTTTACAGAATAATGTGAAGACATTTTAGCAGTAGATATTGTCGAACTAGTAACAAATGGGGTGAAATTTGTTCCATTCAAAGGTTAAACTCAAAACCAAACGTACATAGAATTATTATTTAAATAAAAAGATGCTGCATAAGACTGCTAAAAAGTTAATGCTTCCAGTTATATTTCATCGCATTATCAAAATACACACACAAAAATGCACACATTGTGAACAGAAATTGGAGGTGACATTTTGGATAAATAGAACATGAGATGAACTTCTAGAATATTCTAAGATTATTCACATTTACCTTTTTAAACAGGTAAGTTGATGCCAAAATGCATAATTGCAAAATCTTCATTTAAGGCCCGAAAAAATAATGTTAAAGTGGAATCAGGATTCTAAGATGCAGACCAATGTATATATAAAATTCCCAAATTGTAGTGACATTGATGTAAAACAGGTAAGTTGCTTATACATTGCTTGCAGACAAGTAATAAAAAGTAGTCAAGGTAATGATATACAGCAATGAAGCCCCCACCAATTATCAGAATTGATGCAGCTGAGTTAATTGGAATATGATAACATACATACATATTCACCAATTTTCAACAGTTGGAGCTAATGGATTAATGAACGTACCTTTTTTGAGTCAACATGACTATTTGTTTCTACGAGAAACACTAGCACATGAATAATACATCAAATATGCTATTATCTGGTATTATGGCTGTAAATTAGCATCACCTACAATAATTCATCAACCAAGTATACAACTAATAATGTAACATACCTCTTGCCCAGGTTCCAGTTTAATCTTTTGCAGCTCGTGACCAGCCTCTTCAAAATCTACGCTTGACATGATAGTAAGATACATAGTTCTCCTTAAATTAACAAGATTTGTTTCAGTTTCATCTTTGATTTCCATGTTTTCCTCATCATCTTCCTTGGATTCTTCATCTGAGGAAGCATCAGAGCCTTGTTCGTCATCAAATGATTCATCCCCAAGTATACTAATCTTAAGCTCTTCATAAGCTTTTTCATCCGCCACAAAGTTTGGATTGACCTTAAAAACATCTGGTGTACAAAATGTAAATGAAATAAATAGAGAGGAAATTAAAGCATCAAAGAACAAGCTGAAACAATTACGAACCTAAGTTTGTCTCTAGATCTATCTCGTCGTCAAGAGACACTTCATGAGTAATTTGATCCTCGTGATCTACAAGGTCAAGTTCTGGACGAATTGCAGGAAAACCCTGTAGATTGACAGAAATTAAGTTGTGCTCAAATTAGATTTTAGACAATAGGTGTACATATTTCAAAAGTTGCACAAGTAGAATCATACCTGAAATTTGGCTTTTCTTATTGCAAAAAGGCCTTCAATCAAAAACTGAACACGTTTATCAATTTCTCCTTCATGAAGTATACCACGAAATCGCTCAAAAATACCTGAGAATTTCCATAAAAAAAGATTACGAAAAAAAATCATACAAAATTTCAGTCAAAATACGTTTAGAAACAAACTAAGACTATTTGATTTTCGATTTTTCATTAATAAGGCTTCAATGCAGCAGATTCATATAAACTAGATGCATGGCACATAGTAAGTTTAAATTTGATCGAAAAGACAATATTTACTTCCACTCCAAAGCTTTCAGACTCCAATGTTCATTAGATATCCTGAACGTTAACTTACTTGAACAGAAGTATATTAACGATGGACACGTTATTGGTTTCCAAATTACATACAAGTGGGAGGTAACTCCAAACAACCAATATATCAATAGAAGAACTATTATTTTACTCAACCGATGAAGAACTAGAACGATTTTTATCATCAAAAGAACAACAAAGCACAGTGCAGAAATTCAATGTAGTCCAATTCTACATATTCTTTGATAATTATCACTCATTATACTACATTATGTTGGGGTATAAAAATAATAAAAGACGTACAAAAAGCCATTTTAAAGACCTCGTTTAGTTGAGCTATTATGCAAAAACCTGGGTATGACACTAATTTATGAGCTGAATAATTTATTCACGAGTTATTGTTGACAAGGGACTAATAGTCTTTATTTTATTACTATCACCATAAGGGTACCATGCAATATAACATGACCAGCGTTGAATAAGTCACTAGGTGGACGCTAGGCAATAAGTATGGTTTGGGGATTAATCGTTCAAGCGTGGATTAATTGGCAATTAATCAGAGCAAAGGTTTTTTATAAATTTTTATATTTTGGATTAAAAAAAATATTAGTATTTGGTTTGGTAGTAACTGATCCAATTTAAAATTTTAGGAGTTTGAAACTTTGAATGAGCTTGTGAGCAGCAAAGGAGACAAAACCGTCTAAAATTAGCAAGTGGATGCTTATACAATGCATCAAGCCTCAACTATTGTCTAGATACATGTTTAGATGCTTAGATGTTAGGTAAGCTCTGCCTAGATGGGCCTAGGAGGATGGTTAAATCGTAAACCTCGTCTAACCCCTGATTGGAACCTAGGCGGATGCCTAAAGAATTTTTACACCGGAGAATATGACTAACCTGATGGTTTGCAAAGTAATTGTCCTTGTAAAATATGACTCTAAAAGTATGACGTATTAAGCTAAAATGTATCTTCTCTAATTGATTGTGTTTATATGGTTCTTTTCAAGCAATTTCAGTAACGCTGTCATTAATGAAGTTGCAAAATGCACGTAGTAACATCTAACATAAAAATCCAAAGCAAATGATATGACATTGTAATACTTGCAACAATCACCATTACAATAAATAAAACAAGACATTCTAAGCCAAACAATACTCATTTCACAAACTTAGATCACTCGTCTTGCAAACCCAAATCATACCCATTTCTGGCAAACTCTAAATGGAGGAATTACCGGAAATGTATGAAAAAACTAATATGTTCAAGTAAACATATGGTATATTATAGAGGCCACAGTTAGTCTGAGTATGCTCACGGTTGAAGACAGAAAACGTAATCAAAGTTCATGGATGCATTGACCAAAAAGTAATAATAATCAAAACTCAGCGGTCACCTAAATTATTTTTCTGTCTTTAAGTTATAACAAAAGAAAACTTACATAGAAATGCTGAAATCGTTAAAAATTATGGATTCAAGATATTTTTAGAGCATATGGAAGAAGATGCACTTTCATCATCATTTAACCAATAATAGTAGCGTGGTGAAGGCGACTTTCAGGTGAAATTATAGCTAACCAAATATCTATTGTACTGGTTACAAATTCGTATTTTGGTAACTATGATCATAACATATTTCTTAAATAATTAGTACATTTTATTAAGTTATCATAACTTTGAAACCAAAATAAAGGGATCCAAATTTCAAAAGTAAATTATGTACTCACTACGCATGCCCTGAGGAGACAGATCTTGAAGTAGTGCACCGCATTCTTTTACAAAATCAACAGCTACCTGCAGATGACAAAAGAACGAAGAATACATAAAAATTCAAACTGGTAACAGCATTATACCCTAAAAGGGAAATTATACCTCTACACTATCGTCTGTTGGATTTTCCAGAAGAACCGTGAGCAATTCCAGCGCAAGGATTTCATGCGCCACTTGCTGGTTCACAAGATGTGCAATAAATTTAGTTGCAGCAAGCAACTGGGGCTTATCATTTCTTTTATAGGCTCTTCTAAACTGCAGCACGATTCTTCTCAACAATAAATTACCAATCTCGGTAAACTTTGTATTAACCACGGCCACCAAAGCTGCAAAAACATCTGTGATACGCAGACATGCCATCTGAGACTTCATGCATGAATGACAAAACAAACCTCTTCCCCTGATAAGATTCTCCGAAAACAACTCTTGAATTATATTTTTGATGTTAGTCGCAACAACTTTGTTCAGGAGCATATTTATACTTTTTCTAAGTGCATCCCAGCTAAGCCTTTGATATTGTTCGCTGCTCTTATCTTGCACCTCCCTCGTCATTTCTGCCATCCGATGTGGTGGGATGTATATACCTCCTGTTTTTATATCCCCTGCATCCGGCATTCGTTGAACCATTTGAACAGTTGCTTCTTGTTGTTTCGCTTCTTCTTTCCTTTCCTTCTCTCTTCTCTTCTCTACCTCCTTATCTTGTTGTTGAACGCAGCCTTCCCGATCCACAAGTTAAACTGGATCGCAACCCGTGTAAATCGTACGATCCTATTTCAGAACAAAAAATATTTAAATCCAATATTGAATCACAATTTCAATTAAACATCGATTTGAAACAGAACCAAAAGATATTTAGTTCAGCATCGCGATCTCAAGTCAGTAATCAAAGGGTAAAAATGAAGAGCAATAGGAAGGAGCAGTGGCAGCACACCTGAATTGAAGAATCTAGAATTGAGAGGCAAGTTTGATTTATTTTTCTATAATCTGTTTTTTTCTTTTCTAATTTCTGAGTTTTTCTCGTGTATGATGAACCCTGGAGGAGATGATTCTATCTTTAATAATTTATAATAGTGTTGTCACGCTTTTTTTATATCATGATTACTTAAAAATAGGATTAATACTAAATTTTGTTTACAAATTTAAATGTCCATAAAAGTAGAAACTAATAACTAAACATGCTTTAAAATTCAAAAGCTTCTAAAAATAGGATCTAAAATTAAACCTTATTCATATATTCAAAATATTCCTTTACAAAATATCACTTGAAAATAAAAAATTATTTTTTTGACTGATTCAAACATATATAATTTATAAGAAAAATAATTAACGTGCGAAGCGCGTACCATTACGTTCGTAATTATTAAAGCCATTGGATTTGTGTGTGACTATGGCATGTGCTGTCCATTCCGGAGGCTGAATATTAACCCTGAATTGGGTAGGGTAGCCCAGGAGCAGACGTCCATTTAATGGGCATCTGAATGTCAGGACTTCATGTTGAGACTTGGTTTTGATTCATGATACGAAACTATCACTGCAACATACAGATTTGACGACTGTTACGACAAAAAAAGAATATATACTACATGGAGACAAGACATCAAAATCGTGCATCAACTTTTATATTATTTTGTTTTGAGTTTTAAGTCAATATTGTTAAGATCTCTCCTCGTTTACGTATATATTAGCTTATATATATATATAATCTTCTTATTTTCAAATGATTTATACATACACAACATAACATAATATATATATATATATATATATATATATATATATATAATCAAGGTTTTAAAGTTAGAGTCATATATAAATATGTGTATTATATATACCTGTGCAAATTGCACAGATACAACCAGGTCAGTCACTGACCTGCTAGAATCTGTGCAACAGGCACAGGCGCACAAGTATATATATAATTTATGTTAATACCAAGTCAGTCGACTGACCTGGTAGGTCAGTAGACTGACCTGCTAGAATCTGTGCAACAGGCACAGGTTCACAAGTATATATATAATTTATAATAAAAATCGTTTGAATATTTAGTCGACTGACCCAGAGGTTCAGTTGACTGAATTTCTATAACGGCTATATTTTCAGAAAAGACACGATCATTCGTGAAGAGTTACGAATCTCTACGAAGAAATTTGGACGCAACGCTTCAACCGGAACTTTTCGCTAATGGTTGTTGTTATTTAACAACAATAAATACATATCCTAACTTCATTCCAAATCACTGAATCTTCTTATCTCTCTTATCAAACTCTCTTGAATATTCTTGCGACTATACTCTAAGCAATGTTATTCCTTTCTAATCTTCATAAACTTCAAATATATATATATATATATATATATATATATATTAGGAGAATATCATAGGAAGTGTGTGCTATAAAGAGACTTATCTGTGTTATCAGAACACAAAAAGTCAAACAATCTTTTGTACTTGTTAAAGTCTTGTTCTACTGCTCAGGCGTGTGAAGTCATCTTTGGCTGCTGAGGCGAAATCATGTTCTGCTGCTCAGGTCCCTGTTCGGCTGCTCGGGGGTTGTATAGACCTGTTCCTCCGCGTTAAGTGAGGGTTGTTGTTTTAGTGAAATTTCAGAAGGAGTCTGGGATTGGACGTAGGACAGAGCTCCGAACCAGTATAAAAGTATCTGGTGTTATTTTTATTATGCTGCTTTTATATTCTGCATTATTTACTATATAGCTATCATCACTATACTCTGTATTATCGTATATCTATATTACACGATCCATATCACACTTTCATTTGGTATCAGAGCAAGATTCTTCATATAATTGTAACACAGTTATATGATATTATAATAATATGGAAACTAGAACTACCGTTAACACTAGCTTTATAGAAGGACAATCCAATGCACGTCCACCACTATTCAATGGCATGAACTATAATTATTAGGCCATACGAATGAGAATATATATGCAAGCAAATGGTTTTGATTCATGGAATATAACTCAGAAAGAATACACTATTCCTACTAAGGAGTATTCTACTTGGACAAATACATAAAAACTACATGCCACGGCAAATGCAAAAGCCATGAATATGTCGTTTTCTGCCTTTGATAAAAATGAGTTTAACCGTGTTAGCATGTGCAACTCTGCATATGAAATATGGCGTACACTCAAAGTTACACACGAAGAACTAACACGGTCAAACAAAGCAAGATATCCATGCTCAAAGTAAGTTTCAAAGCTTTAGAATGAAAGACAATGAATCTATAAATGATATGTACTCAAGATTTCAGGATATCTATCATTCATTATTAGGACTAGGAGAAAAACATTCAGATTTTGATATCGTATCCAAAATTCTTAACTCTTTAACGGAAGAATGGGAAAGAAAAGTTCTCACTATCTAAGAAGCGAACGATATTTTTGCAAAATAACTCCGGAAGAGTTAATAGGAAATCTAATGTCCTATAAAGTGAATTTGTAGGATAAACGAGTTCAAGCTCAAGATAAAAAGAATATAGCATTCCATGTAGAACAAGAAAAATAAGATTCAGATGAAGACAACCTAGCCTTTATTGCCAAAAACTTCAAGAAATTCTTGAATTATAGAAAAAGAAACAGAAATAATGGCAAAAGAAGCTCAAACAGCAATAAACCACCGTCTTCATTAGCTCCGGAGTGCTTTAACTGTCATAAAAAGGAGCATATACAAAAGGATTTTTCGGATCAAAAGAAAGAATATCGTAATAAAAAGAAGGACAAATTTAGAAGGAAAGCTTTCTTGGTTACATGGGATGATTCAGACTCCTCCTCCTCCTCAGAAAGCGAGAGTGACAGCGATAATGAACAAGCCAACGTGTGCTTTATGGCCAATATAAATAATGAAGTTAGTGATTTAACTTTTGATGATATGATAGAGAAAAACTCAGAATTGTTAGATACGTTAAAAAGTCTCAAAAGAAAATATAAAGAGGCTGTTGAAAATCAAAACAAGACAGAATTAGAAAGAGATATTCTTAAAGACGAGAAGAAAATATTGAAAGAAGAACTTGAGAAAACTCAAGAATCGCTTTCAAATGTTAATTCTCAACTGATATTATTGAGTCAAGAAATTGAGACTTAAAAAGAAAAGAATGATGTTCTTGTTTCTGAAAATCATGATTTGAAAACTAATATCAAAATGGTAGAACTAGAAAATTCGAGTCTAAAGACCAAAATAAAAGGAATCACTAAAAATGTCTCGAATTTTAATAAAGGAAGAGAGAATTTATCTAGAATTATTGAAAATTCACAAGCTGCTAACACTATAAAATTAGAGATTATGATATTTTGTCGTATTTTGTCAGTTTTGCATACACTATAAAATTAGAGATTATGATATTAATTAAATATGATTTTAAAATATAAAGAGACATGTTTTAATTTATTTAAAGAAGTAAAAAGTTCATTTTAAAATTTGGTTTACATCAATATATAGCTTAACAAAAAGGTCAAATTTTGATTGTAAAATTTGTCGACAAAAACATCATTTCAACCAAAACAAGTTGTCGTCAAGTTGTAGCAACTTGATACATTTTCGATCATATAAATACAAGTTTACAAACTATTTAAACATTTTACATTTAGCACCAAAGACAAAAGGAGTTTACTTTTAAAAAGTTTAAATAATAATAAAAAGTGTAAAAGTTATGATTTGACAAATTTAAATTTAATTAAAAACTTTATAAACAACATCATTACCTTACTTCTCATCCCATTAATGAGATGCTATACTTATACATAGAAAAGGAGCAAAATGTATGATTTAACAATTACAAACCATAAGAAAGTGACACCTCATCACGTCTTAACATACTCTTCCATAACCATCATTCCATACATTAAATGCAACTCAAATCAAAGCTAATCAAGTTCAAAAGTAAACAAGGTTATTTGTGTCATTTACCACCAAAATTTTCAATTATAAATACAACCTCAAACCTCTTCATTTTCACTTCACTTTCCTTTCACAAAATTTCCAAAATCCTTCTCTACTTCCTCCATTTCTCTTCTACCTTCAAGCTACTACCTCCACATCACCTACCCACCTCCTACACCCACTTACCCTCGGCCATACCATCAAACCCAAGCACCTACAAGCCAAGCCAAGCCAAAATTCCACCTACCCACCTTCTACACCCTCCTACACACCAAGGCCGAGCCTTACCCACCTAAACCCGAGCTCTACCAACCTAAACCCGAGCCCTACCCACATAAACCCGAGCCCAAACTCCCCCTACCCGAGCCAAAAGCCACCTACCCAAGCCAATACTCCACATACCTAAGGCCATACATCCCATTTTCCTCTAAAAGCACACTACCAATAAAAAAAGAGAAAAGGAAAGAAAAGAAAAGAGAAAGGAAAACAAAAGCGGTTTGGAATGAAAATAAGTTAAGGCAAGAATTCAAGACGTTCGGAAAAAGCGCAATTGTTCGAAAAGCACATTAGCCTACGAAAAGTTTGGCGGAGTGGATACGAAGGTGAGAAATTCTCATCGCTTTTAAAATTATATTTTGGTTATGATAAAACAATCACATTTGTACCCTTAAGACATATGAATATTTATACGAATTTGATTGTTAACATGGATGTTTGATTGTTGGTTAGATAATTGAATTATGATAATGTATTCCGTTATGGTATTAACAGTAAACGTTGGATTTGAAATCATATGTTATGTGATTGGTTGAATAGATGTTATGATAGTGATACAGATATTGGTTATGTTCATTTTGATTTAATTACCCTTTGTTAATAAGGCCATATTTTAGTAATTTGAGATATTTTGAAAAATTAAGTCTTTATTCCATTTAGAAGTGAAACTAAAGTAAAAATAAAAGAGAATTTGAAATTTGAAGAGAAACGGATTTGAAAAGGATTGTTGAAATTGAGACGAATAATGAAATTGAAATTGAAATTCGATTTTGAAGTTGAGATTAAGGTTGAATTTAAGTTTAAATTGAAATTAGATTTGAAATCTAAGTTTTAAATGAGTTTAATTTGAAGTTATAATTTAAATTGGAAATTAAAAATTTAGTATTAAAATGATAGGAGTATAATAATATTATAATATGGAAATAGTGAAAATATATTTTAAATATTAAAAAAAATGAAAATATTGATTTAAAATGTTTTGTAATGATTGTATAAGTGTTAAAATTCCATTTGAATAGATTATTTCAAATATTGAAAATAAGTTAAAACTAGGTGCGTCGCGCAACGGTAGTTCGCGGTTTCTCGTCGAAAAGTTCAAATGAATATGTAGAGTGGAATAAAGCTCGGAATTCTTCGAGATAAAAAAGACTATTATATCCATATCTTCGAAATAAAGAAATAAAAATCAAAACTTCGCTGAGTATATATTGAATTAAGTCCAAATCAATTTTCTAGAAAAATCGCGCTAGTGTATTTAAAGTGACCATAACAGGGAATTTATTTAAATGAGCATTATTAATTATGGAAAATTATCGAATAAATTTGATAAATCTATTTAAATGATTTGAAAGAGATTTGGATTGAAAAATATGAATTATCAAATGTTCAAAAGTTTATTTAATCAAATAAGCTTATATAGCACTTTCCACGGCACTTTTATGCTACGAATTATATAACTTTTTAAAGAGGAGTTTAAACGTAATGATTTTTTCTGAGAATCAATTGTGAATGTTTTAAAAAGGAAAATTAAGCGTTTTGAAAGATAAATTGGAATATTTATAATAAATTCCAAAATAAAGTTGAAAATCTGAGTATGCGGAAAGGACTAGTACATTTGTCCCGCCTGTGAGATCTGGGGAGATAAAGCAAGGTATTTAACTAAGGTTGGGGATGGAACAACCAATGCCTTGGACTTACCTGGCCTATATTTTCTTTTTAGGTGAGGGGTGGAACAGATCGAGAGGAAAGCCCGAATGCTCTAAAATAAAAAGATTTTGTTACGTTTTCCAAAATAAAAGAAGATTGGTATTATCCAAAATTTAAGCAATCTCTAAAAATGAATGATTTTTATGATTCTATTTACTCAAAAATGCTTTGATTGATTTAGGGTTTATCGTAAATGATGTCTTGAATAACATTGTTTTTGACCCGCCTAAAAGTTAAGGAATTTGGATCGAGAGTTAAGTATGAAAATTTGAGGTATTTTCCAAAACAAAAGAATGAATTACTTGGAATTATTCTAAGTCAAAATAAAGAGATTTCAAAATCATCTAAAAATAACTAAAGTGAAAAGAGACTAAATAAATCCTATATACTCATATTCACTTTTTATCGATAATTGAATTTTGAACAAACCGGGGTCGGATTTGGATAATTCCTATCTGGTAACCATTTCGAACCAATGTATACATTCGAATGTGAAGACATACTGAAGATGATGATTATTGAAGACCGTGGATCTTCATAGCGTGAAGACTGCTTGTTGAACATGCTCTGAGTTGCTCCCGTTATAGAGTAATTAATAGTAGTGGTCTCCTTGCGATGGAGATTTTTCGGATTGCAAGGACCACTCGCTACTAGTGATAGTAGGAGAGTGCCTTTGGTTTGTCCTGTTACTGGACAATTTGTATAGACGTTTGTCTGACATTGCATTTCTAATGATTACATACATTGGTTTTTACAAATGTACATTTGTAGTGGCGGAGAAGGCAACTACTCTTAGCTTAACACCCTCCTTGAGACGTACGAGCTCAAGGGTTGTATTTTTGTGGAAGGCAATTAGCAGTTAACAGAAATGGCAATGTGACACTCAAAGATGTGATATGTGCTATGTGAAAAGGTAGTCGTTGCCTTAAGCCTCATCAAACTGGAAATGACCGAAATCGGAATAGATGCAACAAGGCTAAGTGGGTCATTCTCAAGTAAGGTATGGTCGTCCCCTTCTAGATATATTTCTTTCCGCTATGATGTTCGAGACGTAAATTAATGTGTTTTGTATGCTATTAGGACCCTCGGATAAAGGTCGGTAACTACCGGAGGATGACATATTCGGTTCTACCTAGTTACAGTGGTAGGTCGGTCTTGTGTTGGTAGAGGTTCCTTTGTGTTGTTCCTTGGGGCATCCATCTAGAGGTGTACCCATTCAGAAAGGTAAATTCTTTACCTAGTCATTTGTATGGAAATCCATTCTCCAATAAGAATCTACGGTTATGTTTGTAGAACCTAGTATGTTGGAATTTAATAATGGTAACAATTTCGGCTAAGATTAGTAAGTTTATTTGCAAATGTTTTCAAAGAATGTCATTAGAAATTATATCAAATGTTTTGATATAAAAGTGTTTTAGTTATCATAAGGTACAAACCCGTCCGTGTTTATGTGTGGGCTTTGTCTTATGAGATACTCTTTCTTTTCAAAGAATTTTATTCAAAAGGCTGATATATGACACCGTCATTTATTATCAAGTTTTTCTCACGTTGGTTTATCAAGCCTGATCTAGGTATTTTCAATACTCGGGCCAGATTCGAGTTGTTTCAGGTTTTGTCGAAGACAGTTGGAGTTTTTAGAGGGGAGTTGGAGATATTCATCTACGTATGGACATATTCTATTATCCGCTATATTTAGTGTGTTTTGGTTTGATGTTTGTCAACAATTGTAAAGACAGACATTTATAACTGTCCAAATTGAATTTACGTTAGACTCTGATATTATATTTTAAAATTTTCCACTATCAAGATTATTGTTAATGTAATATATGTTATTCCATTTGTGTGAGATTCTATTCTGTCTTTATTTTCTTTCTACCCATAATGATCCGCTTATTCGTGCAATTTGAGTTGGACATGTGTGATTTATTGTCGATTCAAAGAGTATGGAAAAACGGTTCATTACAAATAGTCGATTCAAAAAGCAATCTTCTCCATACGAAAGAATTAGGACTCGAAACCTTTTCCCCTGCATTTGGAATAGGGGTATAACCTTGTGAACTCCTAGTAACATGCCTCCGTAGGGGTTTAAATTACGTGCTTTGTAACGTAAGATAATTAAATTATAAAATGACAATATATATGGTCAATAAAGTCAAATCTTAGCCGACCAACATCTTACCCAAACCCACTCCTTCAGATATAAGTCACGTCTCCTTTTCTCTTATCAATTGCTCTTCAAAATCAAATCAGAAACCAAATAAATTCTTGCTTATAAAAAAATTGAAATAAAATTGTGATGTTCTGGTCGAGCGTTTCGATCGAAATCGAGATAGAGGCCGTAGATTTATCTACGTTCGCGATCACTATTGAGTTGTTTGGGTGGTGGCATGTAAGCTAGTTGCGGAGGCTCTAGGTGGAGAAAGTGGGAGGCATCGCGATCCTGGTGTTCAAGTTCAGAAGGGGAGGTTGTGAGTGTCGCGATGGGTGACAGGTGGCGATTTGAGCGAGGTTGAGGAAGTGGCGATGAGATGGCTGGGTCGCAATCTTCTCGGCATTCGATTAACTATTTGGGTTCGGGCGAGCTGCTGGCAGAGGGTGCGCCAAAGGTGGAGCACGAGGGATGTTCGCAACATCTTTGTGGTAGCATGGATCTCGTGGAAGTGCAGCAGTGGAGCTTATGGTTTTGGGTGCGACCGGAGGAGGCTGTGTGCGTGATGGCCTAGGGCGGCATAGGTAGGTGGAGGCCAGCGGTCGATTGAGAGGATGGAAAAAAAGAAAATATGAATCAGCGAGTAGAGCAAAGGGTAATTTATTTAAAATGATTTTATTTATATAAGTTAATTGTCAATTAATTCATTTGTGGTTTATTAACCCATCTAAATTCATTCGAGGTTTAAAAATCACAATATCAGGAGCCTTGGATTCGAAGACGTAGGATATGAAATAAAATTGGAACGGATTGCAGTTAAAATCAAAGGTGATAAAATTTCTCACTCATTTGGATTACCAAAATTTAAATTTTTAATAGTTGAAATTAAGTTTGGATGCCTGTTGTATTTATAATTATTGTTTATTGAATGATATGATATAAATAGTAGAGTGTGTGTGTATTAGTAATTGGAGTGATATTCCCGCACATTATAGCGGATGCGACCCTATGCGCTCCTCATAATAGCGGATTACCCTATATACCACGATATCCTCCTCGAAGGGGGATTGATATTATTTTATGTTGTATTAACATCTGTGGATGCTGAGAAACAGGTTGGAGGGATCCAACTGGATTCCTCAAATATGTTGTTTATTTTTCGTATATAATGATATATGGATTGTGTAGAATAATCTAGTATAGATTATTGTAGTGATTGAAATTATTGGATGCTATTGTAGCACTGGTCTGAATTTTTATATTTTAAAATACCATATTTTTTTTTAAATTAAAGAATTAAAGGGAATATTTGATATAAAAATATTTATATTGGAAATTGAATTATTTTTAAGAAAATTGAATTGGGGATAATATATAATAATTTTGGATTGTACGTAACTATTCGTGAATGGGTTTAAATAGGGTCTTTAAAATTTAATTATATAAAAGAGTTTGTAAATGGTATTTTGAAATATGAAAAGGATTTAAAATCAATATTTAAAATAGATTGGAGGTATAAATGGAATTGATAAAAATGAACTTATATAATGGGATTTATAAATAAGATTTGTTTATATAAAAGGTAGATACCAAAGGGGTTAGAAAATTATAAACGATGTTTATAAATAAAGGAATTTAACATTAGATGATAGGTTGGAAATATAAATTTACAGGAAGAATTTATATTTGAATATAGAAATAGAGTGAGAAAAATAGTGGAACTATTTTTGAAATTGAAGATGGTTAAGGAGGTCTGAATGGAAGTGATATATTGTGATTCGAGAGGAATTTATAAATTGAATTGTTAGTGAGGTTTTAAAAACATATTTTCAATTATAAGAAGTTAATTTTGCTTCTAAAACGGAAATTTTATTATTTTAAAGCTATGGAATTTTAAACTAGTTAGGATTGAGAGACTTTGGTAAATAGATTTTTAAATATTAAGTATTTATTTTGGTAACTAACCTTTAAAAATCAGCTTTAAAAATTTATTTGTTTTACAAAAAATTGAGTTACTGGTGTTTATAAAGGTTTTCGATATTTTATATAATTATTTGGACATGTTTTAAAAATAAATTTTATCCTTTAAAATACTTATCACACACACACACACACACACACACAGTTTTGAAGTGATTGGAAATTTTTATTTATAAATTCTCTCAAAATGCATAAAAGGGGTTTTAATTGGATATAATTGAGGGGAAGAATTTTATAAGGGATTTGGAGGAAATGGGTTTCAAAATGTATGAAAATGGTAAATTTTGAAATGAAATCGGAATTTATAAAAGAGTTTATAATTTGCTGAATGGAGTTATACATAAGTACACTAGTTTTGTAAATTGAAAAAAAAAAGAATTTATTAGTGATTCTTAACTATGAGATAAGCTACGAAATATTCTCTTAAGTGTTGGTAATTGAAGGGATTTAGTGAAGTAAGATTTGCAATACTTTCCAAAAGTATAAATCAAAAAGGAATTTGGAAATATTTCTAAGTGTTGAGTTAGTTTGAAAATATCCTGTTATGGATTTAAGTATTTGAAATTGTTTTCAAATATCGAAATATGGAAAGGGATTTGGATATATATCTTATTAAAGATATTTTGAATAAAGGTTTTAAAGAATTATTAAATAAGGCCTAGTGTCTGCTTGTGGATATATATATTTCACATTTAAAGATATCCTGTTATGCTTAAGGTTTTAAAAAATTATTAAATAAGGCCTAGTGTCTGCTTATTGAAATATGAAAAATCAAGGTGAGTTAAATCTCACTCAACTTTGGATTTACAGCACTTAATTTTTAATAGTAAAATTGAATATTGACTGATTGCTTGAATTTGATAATTTTATCAGTCTAGATGTGATATTGTATGTATAGTAGTATATATTGGAGTGATTGATATTCCCGCATTATATAACGGATGAGACCCTATGCGCCCTGCATAATAGCGGATGACCCTATATACCGCGGTATCCCTCTCGAAGTGGGATTGGATTTTTATATTGTGCTAACAACCGTGGATTCGGGGAAACACGTTGGAGGAATCCAACTAGATTCCTCAATAACGTTGAATTTATTTTCATTCCAGAGATATGTGAAATGTTGAATAATCTGTGATATATTATGTTGGAAAAATTAATTTATTTGACGTTAATATATTGTTGGATATATTATGGCATTTTAAAAATATAAATATTGAATTTTTATAAGGAAATAAAAAGGGAAAATTTAAAGTAAGAAATTTATAGTAAAGATGGATAAATTAAAAAGGTAATAAATTTAGGAAAAATAAATAGTTTGTTTTTAAATTTTGTACTTGATAATTTTTAAATATGGAAAGGTAGAGATTTTGAAATAATTGAATAAAAGGATTTAATAATGGGACTTAAGCGATTTGGTTAAGTATAAAAGTATTTATTTTTAAAATCCGAAGTTTAGAATGGATTTGAGAAAAATAAAGAGGAAATTTTGGAAAAAATATAAATATGAAATTAATGTTTTAGATTTAAATAAAGTTTTAAATCGTAATAAAGGAGTGAATCTGGGATTTATGGATTTTGGAATAAACTTGAGTAAATCAAGAAATAAACTCTTAAATGAAATTTAATTCAAGGAAGCCGATTTGGAAATCGATTAAGCGTTTTGAAACGGTGATTAAAAAGGGGAAATAAGACTATGGGATTTATAAGGGTTTATGAATAAAGTGGAATATTTATCAGTGGATAATTTGAAATTATACGATGGAATTTATTAGGAGATGGTAATTTGTTTTAGAAATAATTAGTGGTTTTATTTTTAGATGTGAGAAAGGAAATTTACGGGATTGGGACGTAAATTAAACTGGAGATAAATCGAAAGTGAAGACTAAAGACAATGTAGTCATAAGCACGTCTAAGACGATATACGTGACTAGTCGTACTTGGATTTTTCAACGTTTGAAGAAGCTAAATGTGGAGGAAGATTGGACGGTGACTATGTATGGAAAGATATCGAGAACATGGAATTATATGAGGGGAGTGGAAAATAGATTTCGAGCAAAATGGAGAGGTGGGGATCGATGGTTCAGGCGTTGAGGATTTTGCTGTCATGGAACATGGAGGTGGAGTTCTAAAAGATGATGGCGGAGCGCCTGTTTTGGAGAATCCCCTGCCATGAGGATGAACTTTTGTCAAAATTGGTGAGATTATTTTATGATTTGACTTTAAAGGGATATCAAATTTGGTTGGTTGAGCTTTTTTTCCCTTTTCAATTAAGTTCTATTTTATTTACAAAGTAAGAGCCTTCTAAAAACAATTTGAGGTTCTTATAAACTAAAAATGTTATCAGTGTTGAAGAGCATCAAGATACTTTTGTTTCCGACTGAAAGTGCTTGATTAACGGTTAAATTTTTACTGTTGATCGATGATAGTATCGTGGTACTTTAAAATTTTATTGTTACCATAACAGCCTTACTATAATGTATCCTAATTGTAAAAATAAATTATTGCATTAATACTTGTTAACTTATATTCAATTCAAATTACCAAAAGAATATATTAGTGAATGATTATGGAACTTAAAGTAAAATGTGTCAAGTCTCGGCACTGCAGCATATCCTATATAATTATGCGCTTCATTATGTATGAGAAAATCACCTAACTAAGTTCAAATACACTTCTCATTAGGCTAGGATTTAATTGGCTAATTTAGAGAATAGAGTAGATATTGGATGGAAAATGATAACTGAGAGAATACCCATGTTTGCAATGAAGTCGCCACCATTGATATATGGCCCCCACTGAGAAGAGGAGGAGGAAGGTGGTGGTGACGATAATTTAGTAATAGAAATGAAATAAAATATGGTCATTAAGTTAAAGTATACTTTGATCTTGTTTTCCATCCTCTTAGTCATTAGTTAATGATAAAAAAAGAAGATGAACAATATAAGTAAAAATATTTTGTCAATTCATTCTAGGAGTCGATAAATTAAGGTATCTAGTTATATTTGGAATATCCATGTAAATCAATATTTTTTAGCTCCGTTAACGTTGTAGAGAACGATAATGATGTTGTCCTCCCTTTTCTTTCTTCTTTACGTTTTATTTTTTTGAACTCTACTTTTTTCATCATCAAAAATAAAGTACACTGTAATTTGATTTTTTTTTTTAATAAGAAGCTGGAAATTGTTGCATTGTGCAATATGTTTTTAATGAAATGTACATGTATCATATCAATTGCAGCAATGTCAAAATACTGAAACTTATATAGCGAAGCCGAAGCTTTATATACAAAAATTATCATAAATAAAGTTACCATGAAAACCATTTCTATCAGATCATGAGTACGATGATGATGCAGCAAAGTAGAAGTGTAGTCAATCTTACGCCCATAGTTTTTAATACAATATATCATATAGTTGTTAGATACGCGTGAGAAATTATAACGACCAAGAATTTCTATTAATTAAAATTTGTATATTTAATTGAATTTAAATATTAATAAGTGAAATTTATAAGTCGAATAGTTTTTTTTCGAATAATTGGACTTAATTGAATAATTAAATCGGTAATTTAATATGTTAAAATACAGAAATAATTGAAAATTGGGTTAAATATGATTGAAAATGATTTGTAAAATTTTATTTAATCATATTGAAGTTATAGAGATGTTATAGAACTTTTAAAATTGAATTAAAGGTTTATTTATGAAAATTGAATATTTTAATATTTAATTATCGACTGAAACATAGCCAATTTTCAAATAGTCTCAGAATTGGACGAAACTAGTTCCATTGGATCCATAATAGTTTGTTATTATCGGATTTCAATTTTCATAGCAATCGGAGTTTTCTTTTGACCGTGGCAGCTCAAAACGCATCGAAATTGTTTTAATATTAATTTGGCGAGTTAAAATAATCATTTTTCAAACAATCTCGGATTTCGATGAAACTAGTTTCATCGGATCCGTAATGTCAAATAGTTGTATGGTTTCGAATTTCGTGTCAATCGGATTTATCGTTTGTCCGGTGCAAGCTAAAACGCACAGAAATTTGATTTATCGATTTAATTTAAAATCGATCGTTTATTGCTGTAACTCGCACAGATGATCAAATTAGCCTGCGAAACCTATTCCATTGTGTTCGGAACGCGGGGTAAACCCTAGAAACGCCGGTCACTGCGCTTCGTTTGGAGTTTGAAAAATTAGAAATGAATAGTGTTCGTCAGTTTTCTATAAAAGGACCCTTAAACATTTCATTTGCTCCAAACCCTAATTTTCTATCATCGGCCGCCACTTATAACCAATGGCCGAAAATGTTGTCATCTTCTTCCTCTAATATTTTCAAATCCGTTGATAATTACAAGAAATCTCCAACTGCAAAAATGTAGAGCACATCCTCTTCTATCAATCCAACGGTGGAGATCGTGTTTGAGTCGTTGTGGTGGCCAGAATCGAGGCTGAGACGATGGCCGTTCGAACTCGTCGTTCTCGAGCAGGGGTCGACCGAGTTTGATTTCCTTCTGGCCGAAGGTGGAGGTGGCGATGGCGCATGGAATGGTAGTCGTTGATCGATGCAAAAGTGATCGTGGTGGCCGCGATTTGGAACCCTAGGCCGAAGTGATGGGTTCATGTTGTATACGTGCGTTACCTGGAAACATTCGTGAGTAGGAAGATGAAGGGAATGCATGGCCTGATGTTAGGGCTTGGAAATCTAACGACCAGAAGTGTTCTAGGTTATAAAAATTAAAATAAGTTGCAATTTAATTATATTACAATTAGTGTAAACTTTAAACGTGTATAACTTTTTGATACGAGGTCGAACACGCACGAAACCAATTGCGTTGGAATCGTATGGACGAGCACTACACTATGGAATTGGATTGGAGTCGTTAGGAGCTAGCAAAAATTTCGGGTAAATTAAACGTCCGTTTAATTTTATTCGAAATAAAAGCTGAAACGGAATTGAAATCAAGGTGAGAACTTCTCACTAAATCGAATAGTTTCGATTTAAATTTTAAATAGTTAGATTTAAAATTGCTTGATTTTATGTTTGAATGTTGATTGTTATCTATTGATTGTTAAAATAGACATTATGCGCCGTTAGTAAGCGGATGTTATTTATTAAAAACATATACCGCGAATATTTCACAGTACAGTGAAATTGGTATTATTTATGTACTTGGAGTTGATTTTCCCGCATTATATAGCGGATGAGACCCTATTGCGCCGTCTATTAAGCGTATAATAATTTATAAATCCCATATACCGCGATAATTCCGTACTAGAACGGAATTGGTATTGTGCTAATGTTTGTGGATGCAGGGAAACAGGTTGGAGGGATCCAACTGGATTCCTCAACTATATTGATTTATTTACAGATATTGTGATGTCTGTTGATTATCATATCGATATATGATATTTGGATGTCGTGATTGATTATTTGGTGCTGTTGCATCATCGGATCCATTTTTGAAGTTTTAAAATAATGATTTTGATTTTTAAAAAGAATTTTAAAGTGATTTTTGAAAGTATATGTTTTATTAAATTTTGAATTGTTAAAATAAATAAACGTTGTAATTATTATTGTTATAAAAGTTATATTTTTGGAAAATAGTCCTTAAGTATGATTTTGGAGTTATATAAGTTTTAAATAACGTTTTGTAGATTATCAAAAGGATTGGTTCATTTAAATTGAGATTTTTGAATTATTATAAACGGTTTATATAAAAGATTTCTAAGATTAATATTTATAAATTAAAAATATAGGAATTGTGAAACGAGTTTTATTAAGTGTTAGAACGAAGTATAAATGGATTTCACAAGTGAATAAAATTTATAGATTTATAAATTGGGAAGTTATAAAACGAATAGATTTTTGTAAAATAAAGGACTTATAAGTAATTAACTTATAAATCGGATTTTGGCATTTTAATTGAGATTTTTGAATAAATATAAATGGTTTATAGATGAGATTTATAAAATATATATTTTATAAATCGAAATAATGGAATTATAAAAGAAGTTCTGTTAATGCTGAAATTAAGGTTATAAATGGAATTTTATAAGTAGTAAGATTTTTAAATCTTGTAAATTGAAGTCCTTATAAAAATATAAATGGGGATTTATAAACATTGTTTTATAGATCCGAAACCGACTTATTTTGATAAGTCAATTATTTTAGATTTTTATAGGAGATGTATTCACGATTTTGGACGGTGGATAATCCTTTAAAACAAAATGTGTGGAAAAATGTTGAATTTGGTTAACGAAGAATATTCACGATTTTAGGACAGTGAATAATATATTAAAGTGTTTTGGGGAAGTGATATTTTAAATAGAATTAAAACAATTTGAAGTTGTTTTAAAATTCATTAAGTGTCAAAATCATAGATTTCAACATTCATTTTTGAAATAGACGTTTTCGAGAAATAGAAGGAAATTGTGGACTATGACACTGTTGTTATAGTAAATGATTTTCGAAAGGAAATGTTTTTGTCTAGTATTGGGATTTATATATATCTATCTAAATTTCGAATCCCTATACTAGTGATTTTGGGTTGTCGTAACGATGTTTTACGCAACATTCGTTTTGGCCCAAACAAATGTGTTTAAGAGAATGATTTCTTAAAGAATGAAATATATACTTAATTTCGATTTAAGTATATTGAATATTTTCCAAATGTTGAAAATAAATGGATTTGTGAATTACTTATTATTAAATAAGTATGGAAGTGTTTTCCAATATGAAGTGAATATTTTAAGATTTTATCTTTTAAAGATAAATTGAAAATGAATATTAGAAATCGATTTGAAAATCATATATTCATATATATTTTGGGATTGTAAATTCACTATGGAATTTATAAAAGAAAGGGGAATTTGTTTAAAAATAAACGTTGATTTATTTTTGAAGTGTGGGAATTAATTTACGGATTTGGAACGTAAATATAAAGTGAATCGTTAAGGATTTATTTAATTGGTTTAAATGAACCATGTTGAAATGAAAGTATTTCCGCGTAAGGAAAAATGTTTGAAATTTGTTTTCAAAAGTGGTAAAGGTGGAAAGTGATTTGAAATTTGTTTTCAAATGGTTGAAGTGTGGAAATTATGTATCTAGTAAAGATATTTTTGGAAAGTAAATAATTTGGGAAATTATTTGGAATTTGGTGATGTTTCAACATCACGCCTATTGATAGTTAAATAATCCGACTATCAATATTTACCTTTAAATAGGTATTTGTTGTGATTGCTTGAATTTGAATGCCACACTTATTTTTTTTGAATAAGCGCTCACTATTCGGGTTAGCCGGGAAAGGATCTTGGGGTCGTATGACCCATTCCGAATATGTGATACGTCGTTATGGATTGCATTCGATGACCGGTGTTGAAGACCGGATATTTGTGAAAACGGAAGGATTACCGTCGAATATTTCTACATCGGCTGATCTCCGATATAGAAATTTATTACCCTTTGTGATGGGAAGTCCGGTCGTGATTAGTGAATATCCGGATTGCAAGGACTTCTTGTAAGTGCCTTCAGTTCCGTTCGATCCTGGAACAGACTTGTATGGATGTGTGTCTGACGTTACAATTTGAGAAGTAAAGCTGGTTTCTATCATATATATTACCGTTGGTGGCAGAGAATTTATTCTCTTAGCTTAACACCCTTAGAGGTTATGTAGTTGATGGTTATTAGCGATACATTCCCAAATTGGTAATGTGACATACGAAGTGCTGTTGAGCATTCGATGATCAAAGCACAGCTTTTATATAATGCGTGACTTTGTGGACGAGACTTCGTCGGACCTCACACCCCGGAAATGGTCAAAATAGGAAGGATGCGGCAAGGTTATTAGTGGGTAGCGCCCCTTTAGTGTATGTCATTCCTTCTGGATAGAGGTGGTATCATGGTATGGAGCCCAGATACTTAACTTATGTTGTTGCTGCAAATTTATTGCTTTGTGGTTGTTGGAAATCGAGGATCATCGGATATAGATTGGTTACGATCGGGGAATGACATATTCGTGTCAGTAGTTACCCAGTTAGGGGTAACTCGGCCTTGTGTTGGCAGAGATCCGGTTTGGTTCTCAGATCGTCTTTCCAGAGGCGTACCTATGTGGCAGTGGGAAGTTCCTTGGCCTAATCATTTGTTGGAAATCCAAAGATACAATACGATCTTGTACGGTTTTAGTTGTATGACCTGCCATGGAATGTGGCGGTAACCTGCTATTGAACATGGTAGCTATAGTAGGCATAAGTGCAGAATGCCTATGCTGCTAAGATTTATATCTTTACTTTTGAAATGATTTTTCCTACACTATGCACTAGTAATAATATCAAATGTTTCTTTTTAATGCGTATCAAGCATCTTTGACTATCATAAGGAGAAATCTCCTTCGATTCTGCGTTTGCATTGTGTGCGTGCGGGAGGCCTTATGGTAGTCTCATTTTCTAAAAAGCATTGCGAATCTATTTTAGAATTATCCTGTACTTTGTTTAAAAAAATAAACTGCTTTAGTTCTCACACCAGTCACATGACTGACTCAGAGTTTATTGTTTTCCTTCCTAAACTCTAGGTGCCCACCAATTTCCACACTGGCAGTCAAGAGTCAGGTTTATTAGGATAGTCTGGAATTCAGTAGTTGCTGGAGGCAAGCTGGATGGCATGGCGTTTTCACTAGTATATAGTATTTCTTTTTCGCTGTTTGTCATTGTTTGTTGTTGTACACTCTGATGATGTAATGAAATGTAATATGATGTAATGTAATAACTGATATAGTTCTTTGTTTTATAGATTATTCGTTTATCTATTATATGTTGTTCCGCTGCGATTGTGAGATTCTGATATTGTTCTGTTGTTTCTTTCTGTTCTCTTCTATCTTTTCTCTCTTCTTCTATCTTTTTCTTCTTCTTTAACCATAACGGTACGGTTTTCCGGCATTCGATTGCTCGACAGTTGATACAGTGGACGTATTGATGTCGGTTTTCGAGCGTCGAAAAGTCGCATCGTCGCAGAAATGCTTCAAAAATAACCATGCAGTAGAGTTATGGTCACTTAAAGAGTGCATGGAAGGAATCAGAAGAATTACTCACACTTTGAATTAGAAGGATTCCCTACCTGATACAAGTGCACAGTCTGGTAATATATGAGTAATGTAAATGTTTTCAGAGCTTTTAGGATGTCTAACACAAGTGCACAATCTGAAAATTAGTTTATTAGGAAATAATAGAATTGAAAGAAATGGTTTGCGAACTCCTCTGTTCGAAAGGTCTCACCGATATGAATAAAAATGGATTAAAATATCAGATCTTCTCTATGCTTGTTAGTATTATTTGGAATTCCTTTTGCTTCATAAGAGCTTTGAGTCTTGCAATTACAGTAACTGCTTGCAGTTGCCATAATAGGAATTTCATCAAAGTTTTTGTGTAGATGTTATCTAGGCATGATATCATGTACTGATGAATGATTGCAATCATCAATGATTCGTGTGTCGCTGCAGGTAGCATCTGAACTAAAAGCAATTAGAATAAAACTAGAAAAGATATCAAAAAAGCTTCAATCCAACTTTAACTATGCTGTAAAGAGGAAAACACAATGAAGATGACATTGAAGAATACTCCATTAGAAACGCTGACCATTTCAGAAAAAAAGGAGGACAGAGAATACATAATCAATTTGCTGCTACAGTCAGAGCCATACATAGTACCCATCATCCATAAATATAAACCAAACTCGACCGAATTCGCTAGAGGCATATTCGAAGACAAAAGAGTGAGTAACCACTTCAATAGAACAGTATGGGTTGATGCGCCTCGCCTTATTGACGTAAAAAAGCTCAAGAACATAGCCAAAAGAAGACCCTCCACATTGTTTTGGGTGATCGAAACATTAAACAAAGATCTAGAAGAAAAAAAGGTGTTGCTAGTTCTTGATGACATCAAGAAGGAGCTTGAGAAATGATTAGATGTGTTATATTGGAATCGAAAGGGTATTTTCCTGAAAAGCTAAATGTATTTTAAATTTTTTTTTTAAGTATAAATTAGAAGTTTTAAAGAGGTTTTAAAAGAACGTTTTTAGAGAAATTTATTATTTAAATTTAAAAAAAATTAAAGTAAATATTAGTTAAGTTAATTACATTAGTTAGTTATTTTAAAGGTTAAATTAGTAATATGATTTAAAGGATAACTATTAAATATTTATACCTTATATAACAGTTTTGTTTTAAAAGTAGTTTTTGGGTAAAGTTTTAATTGGGAAATTAGTATAGAATTTCATAACTATTATTTTGAATAAAGTGATTTAAGTAGTTTTATTTTAAATGTTATAAGTGTATTTTTTTGATAAAGTGATTTAATTTATTTAAAAGTTAAATTTAATAAGACTTATTGTTTTTAAATGGAATTAAAATAATTGGTTGAGTGATTGTTTAAATTTGATAGTTAATTAACTGACTATTAATATTGGCCAATGCGTAGATTGTTTCGAAGAGACCGGGATCAGATTTAATTATCCGAAAACCACTTCGATCCGGTTTGAACGTAGCGAACGAATAACATAAAGATGATAAAGACGGCGATTCGATTTGTCCAGACCCAGGGAAACTTGTATGGACGAATACTATCAGACCATGTTTATTGGAGGACGATGATCATTCTAAGTGAAATTTAGTCTTAAAAGGTAACGCTTAGGCTCAAGCCTCATCAACTGGGAATGGCTAAAATATGGGAGGTGCAGCAAGGCTAAGTGGGTAGCACAAATTAGGGTAAGGTCATCCCTATCTATATTCCCTTGATCTCGGCTGCGTGGGTGGATGTTGATCCCAACCGTGGAGTAATCTTATTCGGACTATCCAGTAAGTGGCGGCTCTAGTCTTGTGTAGCAGGGGATCCAAAGTGGTCCTCGGTACGCTAATCTAGGCCAGGTACTATGACGGACGGTACCCCAGTAGCCTTGCCAATGCATGAAATCCATTTTCCCATAAGCGCCCGTACGGTTTCGATTGTGCCTATGTTGGAACGTGAGATGCAAGCATTTCAACTATATTTTGTTTTACGTTTTATAGACACTATTATAATATCAGACGGATTTGATAAAAATGTTTTGGTTGTTTTAAGGTAAAAATCCGGCATGTTTATTTGTGGCATGGTCTTACGAGATACATTTGATTTCGAAGAATTTTGAAGACTTTAATAATTCAATTTAGTGTGTTTTCTCACGCCACTTTTCCAAACCGACTCGGGTGTTATTTTATTATAATGCTCGGGTCAGACCGAGTATTATAGATACATGATAGGATGCTATGGAGCTCAGGAGACGAGCTGGATGACGGAGACGTATATCACGTATCTGACTTATATTCCGTTGTGTATGGTTTGTTGTATTAGCTTTGTGAGGACAAGTTCCAGTATTGTGTTATTGATTTGTTGTACTATAATGATGTAATGTATAAAAACAGTATAGTTTCTTTCTGTATAAAGATCAGTTGTTATCTATTATATATTGTTCCGCTGCATTTGTGAGATTCTTGATGTTGTTTTTATCATTTTCTTCTACCTCTTTCTTCTTTTACCCTAATAGTTCGTAATTCTGTCCAATTTGAGTTGAACTGATGGAGAATCTTGTCAACTCAAAGGGGTATGAAACAGCCGATCGCTACAATTATGTAAAAACAACCTGATTGGAAAAACCAAAATAAACATGCTTTATTTTAAAGCCACTTCTTTAAAAATTCATAATGAATTGTTAGAATATATTTAAACATGAAACCATTTTTAGAACACTTTAGCATAAGTTATAAAATAACCCTAACATTGATCAGAGAAATATACTTAATTTGAATATCATTTTTACACAATTTGTAGTTTCAAACAGCAAATTTAGTATTTCCAGAAATACTGTCTAAAGTTCTATTGCATGTTCTAAACATATTTTGCTACAACTTTATGCCTAGTTTTGATGCATTAACGGATGATTTTGATCCATTATTTTTACAGTAGATATTATAATTTGGGTACTTCAAAACCATGAATAAAAACCCAAAAAATAAATTTTAATTATTTTATAGAAATTTTCGAAAATAAGGTATTTTTCCAAAGTGCTCGTATAGCGACTGTTTTGCTATAACATTTGCTCCTTCGTTCAACTAGCTATCAAATCATTTAAGCTTCAAATTTTTTACAATAAGAGCAATATATTATTTACTTGTTAAAATGTTAAAGAAATTCCTAAAGAAATTTTTACAAAAATAAACATTGTTTTCCAAAATCAAGGAATTTAGAAGTGTGGATATAGCGATTATTTTTTACTTCAAACTTTCTTAGTTTTAATCAATTAATTTCACAACTTTCCAATATAATTCCTAGCTGTAAAAATACTTTTGAAAGTGTGGAGAATAACTAATATAAGTTATAGAAAGATGAGTTCTTAAATCATCAAATTACACAATTTAAAGATAAAGGGATTCGAAGTGTGTTTATAGCGACCATCGTTATATGGACAATTACATATTCAACACTATTCAACCACATACATATCATGGCCTTCCAAGGAATAATAACACACAAATAATATGCTATTCAGAGTGTATAATAAGGTACATAACTTTACTTAGTTAGGGTCTACTATCATAGTTTTTAGCAAGCAATTTAACAAGTTTTTCGACAAGCAATTATCAAGTTATTTTTTTCATTCAAAGTGAGATAACTCATTTTAATTTAAACCAAACACTACCATCTTCCTACGAACATTCAAGAAATCACCAAAACACTCCTACTACCACTTCCATATTCCCCTAGCTCACGGCCAAGACCTACTCCTTCCTTCCTTTGCACACGTCCACTACCTCCACCATTGCTTATGGCCTTGCCTTCCCCTTCTTATAGCTCATGGCCCAATGGAAGATCTCCTCATTACTCCATCATTTGTTCAACTTTGATTTTCTAAAAGGTATTATAACGGTGATATAAGATATTTGTTAAAGTTTTGTGGAGATTGGGTAGATTTGCATGGATTTCTAGAAAGTCAAAGAGGAGAAACAAGTGAAGAACATTGATTTTTGTTTAGTGAATTAGTAAGAAATGAAGAGAGCCTTAGGTACTTATTTATAGCCTTATAAAATTATGTTGATACTTCTAAAACTCCTACCATTTCTGATGTTTTGTTAATTAGGAATTTGAAACATAACCTGTTACGTACTAGTCAATTATTAGATAGGACTTCAAACTTAAATTTGAAAAAGATAATTTATGCCTTTTGGCCGAATCAAGTGATCCTTGGATTTGGCACAAAAGGTTTAGTCATTTGAATTTCAAATACCTACCAAGAATTATCAAAAATGATCTAATTAGGGGTCTTCCTAAAAAGTTTTGATGTTAATAATCTTCATGATGCATGTCAATTAGGAAAACTTAGAAAAAATTGCTTTTAATCAAAAGATATGATTTATACATCTCAACCCCTTGAACTTCTTCATTTAGATCTTTTCAGTCCTTTGCAAATACAATTTATAAATCATAATAAATTTGTAGTTATAACCATAGATGATTTTTCTAGATTTACATGGATGATTTTCCTGAAAATTAAAAGCAATTCTTTTGAAATGTTTGAAAACTTTTGTTAAAAGAATTCAAAATCAAATGTCTATCAACATGAAAATAATTTAAAGTGATCATGATGGAGAATTCGAAAATGAAAATTTGGAAAATTCTTGTAATAACAAATGGTATTACCCACAATTTTTCGTTTCCAAGAACACCTTAACAAAATGAAGCAGTCAAATGTAAAAATAGAACGATGCAAGAATGTGCTAGAACTATGTTAAATGACAATAATTTACGTAACTTTTAAGCTGAAGAAGTTGCTACAACATGTTGTATATTTAATAGAATTTTAATAGCACCTTTGACTAAGAAAACACCATACAAATTAATTTATAATAAAAAGACTAAACTAACATACTTTTGAGTTTTCAATAGTAAATATTTTATATTGAATACTAAATAAAATTTAGATAAATTTGATGCTAAATCGGATAATGGTATTTTTATTGGATATTCGAACAGAAGTAAAGCTTATAAAGTTTTCAATACTAGAACTAATACTATTGAAGAGACATTACATGTTTGTAACGTCCCGCCTTTTCGCACGCTTCAAATCGACACACATGCCGATTCAAACCATACGGAAGGCGGATTGCTATGGGGTAAATAAGAAAAACAGAGAAGAAATAAACAAAATAGAATCTCACAGCGGAAGGATAAAATATAATAATAAAATATACAGTTTATAAAACTGTTTACAAACATTTATATAATACATATCAGAGTTACACATACCAATAACAATGCAGCGGAAAAATATGAGTGTAGTGGAATAATAGTAGATAATAGTAATACAAATCTTCATCTTCGTCCTCCAGAGCTAAAACTTCAAATCCTAAAACGCTCGGACTGACTCGAGCAAATTGAAAAAGACAAAACACTCGAGTCAGAACTAAAAGATCTTATGTGAGTTAAATTAACAGAAATAAATATGAGTGCAGTAACTCAAGAGATGCTTGGGATTTACATCTCCTAAGGATCCGTTAAACTATTTACTATGTAGTATATTGCGCTATTATAATAGTGTCTATTTTTAAAATAAACTTACTTTTAAATAGCGTTAAGGAGTTACCCATATAGCCCTTAACACAAAATATATTCCCATAGTCTATACAGTACCGTAATCTCCCCCGTACTGGGCGTCGTCAGAGGGCACTCCATAGGTATGGTACAAAACCAAAATCGTATAAGGCGCGCTAGGGTAGGTGACACGGCACAACTAGGCAATGACAGGGTAGATATACCAATTGCTATCCGGGCTGATGGAAATGCATAGCCGCAGCTACCGCCCACCTCGAACAAACTCCCCCAAAAATCAAAGTAAAAGTGGCCACTGAAACAATCCAAAGTCAAAGCATAATATCGAAGAGGAGTGTCCGATCAGAGGAATGACCTCATTGGCCCGAGAATCGCTCCTGTTTTAGCCACCTTATGCCAACTCACGGGAGTTGGGTCCACATATTTACCTTACAGGAATCGTCGCCACCAACCTACTTCATTCTGGAATCTCCACCACGTACACGGTTAGTCAAAGTGGTTTTCGGTATCGACAGAGAGTATGTCCATATCCGATCCCGGTCTCTTTGCCAACCCATCGTTATTATAACACCGCGGTCATTTTAAAAATAGTTTATACCTTAAAACCAGAATAAAAATTCTATTTCAAAACTATAAATACGATATCATTTTAAAAACCCAAACAATATGATATCACTTTATCTCAAATATAATCCTTTTCCAAAATCATACTGCTTTAAAATTTATAATATTTGGAAACCAAACATTTGAATTATACTTTCAAACATAATATTTCTGAATTCATACTTTTTAAAAACCATAACTTCTAAAACTTGAATGGTTTGGATATTCAATGGTATATAAAATAAATGGTTTAACTTTAAGGTTACTTTGTAAAGAAAATAATTTCCATAGTTTTACAAATATGTTTCTTTATTTAAAGTCTGAACCAAAATTTAAATATCACTTTCAAGTTCCAAACCACTTCAATTTCTATATATATATATCCATTTGGAGTAATAATATTTCAAACTAAAGTTGGAATTTATTCTTTCAACAAATTAAATGCTCTATTATTTAGTCTTGAATATTCACATAAATCCATAAATAAAACTCCAATTTTTTTTTAGCAATTAAATATTTTCTTCAATTTAATTATACTAGAATATTCATTTTAAATTTCTCTTGGAAAAATCTAGTTATAAATATCATATCTTAAAATTTCCAACTTAAACATTTAACATATAATATAAATCATCAAACTCCATTTCCTCAATTTTTCCATTTTTATTTAAGAGATTTATACACAGCTTAAATTCAAAATTTCTAACTTCATATGTATATATATATATATATATATATATATATATATATATAAAAGAAAATATCAAAATTAACTTATTATAAACCGTATCATCCAAACCATAGAAATCATTTTAAAATATTTTATATATAGACCACGGTGCCTGTATAAAATTTTCTATCCTATGGTCAAGTGATACGGATATTTATTATTTCAATCCGCAATTTAAAAGATATAAAATTTTGCGGTTGTATATCATTTCAAACCACAATCCCGAATGAAATGAAAAATACATGATAACTTGCAGTTTAATGATATGAAACAAAACATCCATTCATCCATCATCAATCATCAACCAAATTATCTCAAACATCATCAGTTTAAACAAACATCAATGTATGGCATATACAATATAACAGGAAAAAATTGGCAGTTATTGATTAACATTTCATATTCAATTAAATTTATAACTGTTTAACTAGCAGTTTATATGCACATAAATAAATTCTAACTGCCAATTTATATGCAATACATAAAAGAAATTAACAGTTAATTTAATAAATGCGATTTAACAGATATGCTGAATAAAACATGCCAACAGTCATAAATAAATTTCTACTCATATCTAAAATAAATTTAACAAACATAAAAAGTTTTTAGAAGTTGTGAGTGGGTTAAAACACTCACCTTTTGAATTTAAATCGAATTTAAATCCGATTTAAACCCAAAATTTGACGGTCTCCAAATCTGTCCAAACCTACGTCATCAGATCCGGAATTTAAATACGATCCTAACAAAAGAAAATTCACGCGAAACGGATAACTATGAGCAAGTTATTCGAGTTGAACGATTAAAAAAAAATCAAAATAAAAATTGAATTATAAACAAACAAACCAAATTATAATAAAGCCACGTCAACATAACTGGAGACTCACGTGAAACCATTTTGCGAATAGTCGATCCACATCAAAACGCCCAAATTGACTTAGGTTTCGAATTTCCTGATTTTGACTGCGATTTGCCGCTGACTCGAGTATCGATTTCGAAAACAGAGACTGCGCGTAGATTCGTATGGATGAAATCTACAACAAATATTTTTTTGGAATTTTTCCGAGATGTTTGAATTTTCATTTGAAATTTGAATAGAAATAGATCTAGGTTTGCACCCATTTGAGGAGGAGAAGGAGTTGAAGAAAAGAACGTACAGACAAATGATAGAAGATGGAGGCTAGGGTTTATGATCGTCTATTTATAGATAGATCGCAAAAGAATAGGTGTGCACGAATTTTAACGTGCAAACGGAAGTGGTCCCAAAAGATAAATAATATTAATTACACACGTTACGGATTTAAGAAATAAATAAATTCCTTATCATTTACATTTTATTTTAAACGTATTTACAAATGTAAATCTAGATGTTTCGTTTACGTTTCAAAATATATCCACAATTTTATTAATTTTCAAATTGATCTAAACAAATTTAGATGTAAATTAAAAGCTGATAAGTCTACCCATTGCAGTGTAAATTTCTCCACTTCCTTATATTTAGAAATTATAAATTAAGTTTTCAAAAACCTATTTTTGATTTTCAAACTTTTATATACTCATCTTTTACCAGTAATAAGGATGCATTAACATTTGTTCATGGTTTCACCTTATTTTCCTCAAATTCCATTTTAATTTTCAATAATTATAATTGTTGAATGTTGATACTTTAATTAAATTTATACATCTTGCTTTCTATAACCTATATCAACAAATGGTCCAATTATAAATAGAATTAGCATTAACTTCATCTTATAGGATTAACTACTCCAGTTACAAATCTATGCTAACTGCCCGATTTAAGTCAATTAATTGTAATTGAGTCTACATTAAATGTTATAAATTATAAATTGGAACCTCAATAAATTCGCTTATTGATTTAAAATCTTTCTATTCAGTAAATAGACATTTTATGGGTATAAATAACATTTGAATTATAACACATGTCATTAGTGCATGCTTCATTTCTTATAAACTCCCCTTTATTAACTAGAACACATTAACCAAAACAAAATAATTAATTTTGATTTATTTCAATCGATTGCCATTCTTAACTTATCATACTCAAAATGGTTAACCTAAATAATTGTTACCCTTTTACATTCAAATTCACTTACAACCATCATTACAACAATGTTGCCATAGATTTAGATTTAATTAAATAAATTAGATAAATGGGTAAAGTTTTGTAATTATCACTAATGCCAAATATATATGCATTAATTACTACTTATTATCATGAATTCATTTATTAATTTACTAGTTGCCTTTGTCTTCTTATATCCTATTTACTACCAAACTTTCTATTCTTAAATCTATACTCCCATTGATTTATTAAATTTGCACTTATTATGCATACTTTTAGCAACTCATATATACTTTGCATCTATTCCCCAAATTTCACATTCTATTGTTACATAAATTTGCATTGATTACTATTTATTATTACTTTACTGATAAATTAGATATTTGCATTGGTTTTGCTTATGCTAAATTAATTTCTCATAATAAATAAGGTTTCAAAACAATCAATAACATTTCCTTAGTCCAAACCCCGTTTACCAATTATTTTCCTTCAATAATTCATGTTGCTATAAATACGTACATTTACACTTTATAGTTATTCTAGTATACCTATTCCAACACTCTTAACCCTTATCTTTACGTTCACCCACTTGTAATATTAATTATATTTATTACAATTCAATGTTGGCATTTATTACTATTAATTTATACAATGTTTATTGCCCTTATTTCAATTTCTTCCTTTTAAGTTGCTACTCTACTATTCACAGTTTCTTTTGTAAACTCCTTTCCTATATAATCCAACATACACAAATTCCAATTAAATCCAATTATTACCTTTAAATAAAACATAACATTCGAATACCTCTTATTAAATTGGAATGTTTCATTTAAGTTTATAATTGATCCACTTGTATTAACATAAATTTTTATTTTCAAATTTATTCCCATTTACGGTTAATCAATGTTATTTTACATTAACCAATTTTAATATTCACCTTTAATTTCACATCTTCAAAGTATATCTAGGAAAAATCTTTCCACCGCTTAATTTACTTAATCTTATGCAGTCTTGCTATAAATAAGTTTTAAATTACCAATACTGTACATTCAATTACTATCCAAAGTATTTATTCATAAATCAATTCGATATATACGTTTGTTTCCTTCTATTTGATTTATACCTAGTATACATTTTCCTAAATCCTGTTTCATTACCTTCATTAAATGGTTATCGCATTGAGATCAAATTTATTAGCTTATATCGCATTATTACCATTAATTACAATTGGCTTACAAATTTTTTTTAATTCAATACTCTAAATAAATAACATATTATTCCATAATTACTCTTGTTTTCACATATTCCATTCAAAAATTAAACCACAATAATTACATTATTTTATTGAATTGGAAATCTCATTTTAAAATTGTTAACTTTTAATAAGAACAAATGGCAACACCAAATTCCTAACATTCATTTTATTAAAAATTATGGAAAATATGACAAATTTAGTTAACGAAATTTTCGGGTTGTTACACTCTCCCCCACTCAAAACTTTTCGTCCCCGAAAAGGAAAAGAAGGGAGAAGAAAGAATTAAATAACAATATATCTTATTCAAAATATTTAACTTATAAACAGTAATTTACTAAATTTATTACCTTAAATAAAATATACCCGTTTTATAATCATTATATCCTTTTATACTTAAATAATTAAAGTTTGAAAAACATTTTCAACATAGTTCTATGTCCAAAATTTATGGAAATTTTTGGCAGAGTCTCCTTTGTGCGGAGAGGCTCGGGAAAATATAATACCAAAATATAACAAAGTATCATATAGAATATTCAAAATAGTATATCCCAACACGGGAAATATATAAAAATATCGCTACAAAACGTAATCCGGAAACGTACCTATTTGTCGGGCAAATTATGCTTAATTTATGGAACCAAAATCAGTAGCAATTGCTTCCATACCTGCATTTCCCTTATATATTCTAAAAGGTTAACTATTTATACTAAAGTGAAATATTTTCATAGTTTCAACTACTAACAATAATCAATACACAATCATCGATTTCAACAAACAGCATACACACAAACAAAACAACCATTCAGTCAAACAAGCAAATAGTTGTTCGGGTTCAAAACTTGAAATGGTACGGAATGAAAAATAACCATCCAGTGCATCATTTACTCAACAGTCTTAGATGAAACAGAATTAGATTATTTATTCATCCAACAACTTCAAATTTCCTTACCCAGCCAACCATAAAGCAAACAATATCGATTTAAACCAACAAATCAATTTAACTTATTATAAATTTATATTTCATACATTAACAGTTTGATCTTTTCATTCATATAACAGTTTATCTTTTATTTTCATTTATTTCTTTAAATTATCCTTTTATAATTTACATTTATTTCCAACAACCTTTAATTTTATTCACTCCTCCAATTATCCGTTTCCATTTATTTAGGTCATGTAAGTTTCTTCTATTTTATTACATTTAATGCACTTCTCACTTTCAATCATTTATTTAATGCTTCCATTTCTATTACATTTAATTATAGTAACCCTTTTTAATTTCACTTAAATTCTTAATCTTATAACATCCATTCTTCGAAATAAAGGATTTTATTAACTCATTAACAAGGGTTTGCAGTCATCTATTTATATTACCTACTTTTATTATATTAAACTAGTAGAATTTATCATACTTAGGTTTATAACCCTACACATCAATCCATATTATTAAAGAATTTCATTTTATTTACTTAAGTTTAAAATCACCTATTTATAATACTTACCTTTAATTTTGGTAAAATTTCAATTTATAACTTAAGTTTATAACATTAAATTCTCATTTATAACAGAAATTCATTTAATACGTTATTATTTCCAAAATTTCTACTTGTATAATATTCTATTCCAATCTCTTATTTAACATTTCAACTTTTCATATTTGGTAAGTTATTTATGTTAAAGAAAATGCAAATGAATTTATACAAGTTTTATCTCTTATTTTAATTAATTTAATGTTCAATAAATCTTAAATTTTCCCTTATAAGTTAAAAATTTAACTTCCTTTATAGCTTAGTATTTTAGTCTCTTATTTTATTTAGGGTTTCAATTATTAATTTTTTTTCTGTTTCACTACCATAACTGAAACAATTAATTAATGGAAATTAAGAATTAAATACCGGGTTAAATTTCAATAGATAAGTATATTCTTATAACTTATATACCTCTAATTATTTTTAAACAATTAAAATTTAGATATTTCAAAATAAATCTGCAGTAGAATTTACTACAGTGGCCTTTCCCTTCGTAACTCGAAAATGAAAGTCGATGATGCGGCCGCCATCACCGAAATTATTTTCCAGCGACAAAGAGGAAAGTACGAAACTTATTTTCTCCAAAATCTTCTTTAAAACAATTCTTCCAAATTATACTAAATATTTATATAAGAAAATACTTATAAACAAAATTATTATAATTCATAAATCCTTTGAAAGCAAATTTTCAAAATCCCGGACTTAAGTTCTAAAATTTCCAAATTTCATTGATTTTAATTTCAATCTCATTTTACCTATTATTTAAAATTTTATTCCTAACAACCAATCTATTGCAACCAACAATATATATATATATAATACCTTAATAAAATATTTTATATATAGAAAATATAATAGGCGAAGTTATTTCATTCACCTATATTAAAAACAAATATTATGTCGGTCCGTCCTATTAAGTGTTTAGAAATTCCTATTGATGTCATAGCGTCCCATGCACCAACCAGAATTTATAAATACAAAACGGAACAGATTAACACAATATCAAAATCTTTTTATAACACTAACAAATACGTTCTCTCGTATATACACTCAGTGACTCCCATAGGGTATTACTACCCTATTAATAAAGAGTCAAAGCCCACAAAGCCAAGGTTTATCGCTAAACCAAAGCTCTGATACCAACTGTAACGTCCCGCCTTTTCGCACGCTTCAAATCGACACACATGCCGATTCAAACCATACGGAAGGCGGATTGTTATGGGGTAAAAAAGAAAAACAGAGAAGAAATAAACAAAATAGAATCTCACAGCGGAAGGATAAAATATAATAATAAAATATACAGTTTATAAAACTGTTTACAAACATTTATATAATACATATCAGAGTTACACATACCAATAATAATGCAGCGGAAAAATATGAGTGTAGTGGAATAATAGTAGATAATAGCAATACAAATCTTCGTCTTCGTCCTCCAGAGCTAAAACTTCAAATCCTGAAACGCTCGGACTGACCCGAGCGAATTGAAAAAGACAAAACACTCGAGTCAGAACTAAAAGATCTTATGTGAGTTAAATAAACAGAAATAAATATGAGTGCAGTAACTCAAGAGATGCTCGGGATTTACATCTCCTAAGGATCCGTTAAACTATTTACTATGTAGTATATTGCGCTATTATAATAGTGTCTATTTTTAAAATAAACTTACTTTTAAATAGCGTTAAGGGGTTACCCATATAGCCCTTAACACAAAATATATTCCCATAGTCTATACAGTACCGTAATCTCCCCCGTACTGGGCGTCGTCAGAGGGCACTCCATAGGTATGGTACAAAACCAAAATCATATAAGGCGCGCTAGGGTAGGTGACACGACACAACTAGGCAATGCCAGGGTAGATATACCAATTGCTATCCGGGCTGATGGAAACGCATAGCCGCAGCTATCGCCCACCTCGAACAAACTCCCCCAAAAATCAAAGTAAAAGTGGCCACTGAAACAATCCAAAGTCAAAGTATAATATCGAAGAGGAATGTCCGATCAGAGGAATGACCTCATTGGCCCGAGAATCGCTCCTGTTTTAGCCACCTTATGCCAACTCACGGGAGTTGGGTCCACATATTTACCTTACAAGAATCGTCGCCATCAACCTACTTCATTCTGGAATCTCCATCGCGTACACGGTTAGTCAAAGTGGTTTTGGGTATCAACAGAGAGTATGTCCATATCCGATCCCGGTCTCTTTGCCAACCCATCGTTATTATAACACCGCGGTCATTTTAAAAATAGTTTATACCTTAAAACCAGAATAAAAATTTCTATTTCAAAACTATAAATACGATATCATTTTAAAAACCCAAACAATATGATATTACTTTATCTCTAATATAATCCTTTTCCAAAATCATACTGCTTTAAAATTTATAATATCTGGAAACCAAACATTTGAATTATACTTTCAAACATAATATTTCTGAATTCATACTTTTTAAAAACCATAACTTCTAAAACTTGAATGGTTTGGATATTCAACGGTATATAAAATAAATGGTTTAACTTTAAGGTTACTTTGTAAAGAAAATAATTTCCATAGTTTTACAAATATGTTTCTTTATTTAAAGTCTGAACCAAAATTTAAATATCACTTTCAAGTTCCAAACCACTTCAATTTCTATATATATATATATATATATATATATATCCATTTGGAGTAATAATATTTCAAACTAAAGTTGGAATTTATTCTTTCAACAAATTAAATGCTCTATTATTTAGTCTTGAATATTCACATAAATCCATAAATAAAACTCTAATTTTTTTTAGCAATTAAATATTTTCTTCAATTTAATTATACTAGAATATTCATTTTAAATTTCTCTTGGAAAAATCTAGTTATAAATATCATATCTTAAAATTTCCAACTTAAACATTTAACATATAATATAAATCATCAAACTCCATTTCCTCAATTTTTCCATTTTTATTTAAGAGATTTATACACAGCTTAAATTCAAAATTTCTAACTTCATATGTATATATATATAGAAGAAAATATCAAAATTAACTTATTATAAACCGTATCATCCAAACCATAGAAATCATTTTAAAATATTTTATATATAGACTACGGTGCCTGTATAAAATTTTCTATCCTATGGTCAAGTGATACAGATATTTATCATTTCAATCCGCAATTTAAAAGATATAAAATTTTGCAGTTGTATATCATTTCAAACCACAATCCCGAATGAAATGAAAAATACATGATAACTTTCAGTTTAATGATATGAAACAAAACATCCATTCATCCATCGTCAATCATCAACCAAATTATCTCAAACATCATCAGTTTAAACAAACATCAATGTATGGCATATACAATATAACAGGAAATAATTGGCAGTTATTGGTTAACATTTCATATTCAATTAAATTTATAACTGTTTAACTAGCAGTTTATATGCACATAAATAAATTCTAACTGCCAATTTATATGCAATACATAAAAGAAATTAACAGTTAATTTAATAAATGCGATTTAACAAATATGCCGAATAAAACATGCCAACAGTCATAAATAAATTTCTACTCATATCTAAAATAAATTTAACAAACATAAAAACTTTTTAGAAGTTGTGAGTGGGTTAAAACACTCACCTTTTGAATTTAAATCGAATTTAAACCCAAAATTTGACGGTCTCCAAATCTGTCCAAACCAGCGTCATCAGATCCAGAATTTAAATACGATCCTAACAAAAGAAATTTCACGTGAAACGGATAACGTATGAGCAAGTTATTCGAGTTGAACGATTAAAAAAAATCAAAATAAAAATTGAATTATAAACAAACAAACCAAATTATAACAAAGCCACGTCAATATAACTGGAGACTCACGTGAAACCATTTTGCAAATAGTCGCTCCACATCAAAACGCCCAAATTGACTTAGGTTTCGAATTTCCTGATTTTGACTGCGATTTGCCGCTGACTCGAGTATCGATTTCGAAAACAGAGACCGTGCATAGATTCGTATGGATGAAATCTACAACATATATTTTTTTGGAATTTTTCCGAGATGTTTGAATTTTCATTTGAAATTTGAATAGAAATAGATCTAGGTTTGCATCCATTTGAGGAGGAGAAGGAGTTGAAGAAAAGAACGTACAGACAAATGATAGAAGATGGAGGCTAGGGTTTATGATCGTCTATTTATAGATAGATCGCAAAAGAATAGGTGTGCACGAATTTTAACGTGCAAACGGAAGTGGTCCCAAAAGATAAATAATATTAATTACACACGTTACGGATTTAGGAAATAAATAAATTCCTTATCATTTACATCTTATTTTAAACGTATTTACAAATGTAAATCTAGATGTTTCGTTTACGTTTCAAAATATATCCACAATTTTATTTATTTCCAAATTGATCTAAACAAATTTAGATGTAAATTAAAAGCTGATAAGTCTACCCATTGCAATGTAAATTTCTCCACTTCCTTATATTTAGAAATTATAAATTAAGTTTTGAAAAACCTATTTTTGATTTTCAAACTTTTATATACTCATCTTTTACCAGTAATAAGGATGCATTAACATTTGTAAGGATGCATTAACATTTGTTCATGGTTTCACCTTATTTTCCTCAAATTCCATTTTAATTTTCAATAATTATAATTGTTGAATGTTGATACTTTAATTTAATTTATACATCTTGCTTTCTATAACCTATATCAACAAATGATCCAATTATAAATAGAATTAGCATTAACTCCATCTTATAGGATTAACTACTCCAATTACAAATCTATGCTAACTGCCCGATTTAAGTCAATTAATTGTAATTGAGTCTACATTAAATGTTATAAATTATAAATTGGAACCTCAATAAATTCGCTTATTGATTTAAAATCTTTCTATTCAGTAAATAGACATTTTATGGGTATAAATAACATTTGAATTATAACACATGTCATTAGTGCATGCTTCATTTCTTATAAACTCCCCTTTATTAACTAGAACACATTAACCAAAACAAAATAATTAATTTAGATTTATTTCAATCGATTGCCATTCTTAACTTATCATACTCAAAATGGTTAACCTAAATAATTATTACCCTTTTACATTCAAATTCACTTACAACCATCATTACAACAATGTTGCCATAGATTTAGATTTAATTAAATAAATTAGATAAATGGGTAAAGTTTTGTAATTATCACTAATGCCAAATATATATGCATTAATTACTACTTATTATCATGAATTCATTTATTAATTTACTAGTTGCCTTTGTCTTCTTATATCCTATTTACTACCAAAATTTCTATTCTTAAATCTATACTCCCATTGATTTATTAAATTTGCACTTATTATGCATACTTTTAGCAACTCATATATACTTTGCATCTATTCCCCAAATTTCATATTCTATTGTTACATAAATTAGCATTGATTACTATTTATTATTACTTTACTGATAAATTAGATATTTGCATTGGTTTTGCTTATGCTAAATTAATTTCTCATAATAAATAAGGTTTCAAAACAATCAATAACATTTCCTTAGCCCAAAACCCGTTTACCAATTATTTTCCTTCAATAATTCATGTTGCTATAAATACGTACATTTACACTTTATAGTTATTCTAGTATACCTATTCCAACACTCTTAACCCTTATGTTTACGTTCACCCACTTGTAATATTATTTATATTTATTACAATTCAATGTTGGCATTTATTACTATTAATTTATACAATGTTTATTGCCCTTATTTCAATTTCTTCCTTTTCAGTTGCTACTATACTATTCACAGTTTCTTTTGTAAACTCCTTTCCTATATAATCCAACATACACAAATTCCAATTAAATCCAATTATTACCTTTAAATAAAACATAACATTCGAATACCTCTTATTAAATTGGAATATTTCTTTTAAGTTTATAATTGATCCACTTGTATTAACATAAATTTTTATTTTCAAATTTATTCCCATTTACGGTTAATCAATGTTATTTTACATTAACCAATTTTAATATTCACCTTTAATTTCACATCTTCAAAGTATATCTAGGAAAAATCTTTCCACCGCTTAATTTACTGAATCTTATGCAGTCTTACTATAAATAAGTTTTAAATTACCATTACTGTACATTCAATTAATATCCAAAGTATTTATTCATAAATCAATTCGATATATACGTTTGTTTCCTTCTATTTGATTTATACCTAGTATACATTTTCTTAAATCCTGTTTCATTACCTTCATTAAATGGTTATCGCATTGAGATCAAATTTATTAGCTTATATTGCATTATTACCATTAATTAAAATTGGCTTACAAATTTTTTTTAATTCAATACTCTAAATAAATAACATATTATTCCATAATTACTCTTGTTTTCACATATTCCATTCAAAAATTAAATCACAATAATTACATTATTTTATTGAATTGGAAATCTCATTTTAAAATTGTTAACTTTTAATAAGAACAAATGGCAACACCAAATTCCTAACATTCATTTTATTAAAAATTATGGAAAATATGATAAATTTAGTTAACGAAATTTTCGGGTTGTTACAATGTTTCAGTTGATGAAAACTTTAAAATTAATAATACTAGAAAATGTTGATAAAAAAATAAAATTACTAATAATGATATAACTAATAATGAACATAATAATAATTCTGAAAATTTACAACCAGATAAGAGAACAAAATATTTGAAAGATCATCCTATAGAAAATATTCTATGAAATATAGAATATGTTGTTAAAACAAGAAATCAATTACATAAAATGTGTAATGTCACTTTTATTTCAACCATTGAACCTAAAAATAAAAAGGAAGCATCATCAGATGGTTCATGGATCCTTGGTTTGCAAGTGTAATTAAACCAGTTTATATGAAATGATGTTTGAGAATTAGTCCCAAGACCTAAAGATAAATGTATAATATGAACTGAATGGGTATATAGGAATAAAATCAATGAATAAGAAGAAGTTGTAAGAAATAAAGCATGTTTATTCGCTCAAGGTTACCATCAAGAAGAAGACATAGATTTTGATGAAACCTTTACACCCGTAGCAAAATTAGAAGCTATAAGAATCTTACTTGCCTTTTGCAAATCAGAACAATTTTAAATTATTTCAAATGGATGTTAAAAGTGCTTTTTTAAATGGTTCTATTAAAGAAGATATTTATGTAGAATAACCCCCTCTATTTGAAGACGCAAAATTTCCAAATCATGTGTATAAATTAAAGAAAGCTCTATATGGTCTAAAACTGTCTCTTAGATGTAACGACCCAGAATTTTTATTAATTAAAATTTGAATATTTAATTTATTTTAAATATTAATAAGTGAATTTATAAGTCGAATAAATTTTAATTTGAATTATTGGATTTAATTGGATAATTAAATCGATAATTCAATAAGTTAAATTATGGAAATAATTGAAAGTTGGGTTAAATATGATTGAAAATGATTTGTAAAATTTTATTTTATCATATGGGAGTTAGAACAATATTTTAGAACTTTTAAAATCGAATTAAAAGTTAATTTGTGAAAATTGAATATTTTAATAATTTAATCGACTAGTGAAAATAGTCAATTTTTGAACAGTCTCAGAATTGAACAAAACCAGTTCCATTGGATCCGTAATAGTTAGTTATTATCGGATTTCAAATTTCGTGACAATCGGAGCTATCATTTGATCGTGGCAGCTCGAAACGCATCGATTTATTTTTAATTTAAATTTGACGAGTGAAAATAGCCATTTTTCAAAAAGTCTCGGATTTCGACGAAACCAGTTTCATCGGATCCGTAATGTGATATTATTGTAAGGTTTCAAATTTCAAGTCAATTGGATTTACCGTTTGTCCGGTACAAATTAAAACGCCTAGAAAATCGCTTAAATCGGTTTAATTTAAATTGAGCGTTTATAGCCATAACTCGCACAGATGTCCGAATTAGCTTCCAAAACCTGTTCCATTGTGTCCGGAACGTGGGGTAAACCCTAGAAACGCTGGTCACGGCGCGTAAATCGTAGTTCGGAATTTCCGGGATGAATAGTGTTCGATTTTTCTTTATAAATAGCACCCACCTCTTCATAATTTAGAAAAAAAAAATAAAAACCCTAATTTCATAACCCTAGCCGCCTCCCCCCAATGAATGGCCAGAAATTAATCTCCTTTTCCCCTCAATCTCTCTCAATCTACAAAGAATTAGCCTTAGGTTTCAACTAGAGAATGGAAGAGCACGACGAGATCTTTAAATCCATACGGTGATGATGGATTTTGGTGCAACGGAGGAGGAGATAGGAGGGGCCGTTCATGGCCAGTCACGCACGCGAAACGAGAAAGGGGGTGAGGCCGAGTTGGCCAGGGCTGGGGCCGAGCATAGTGGAAGTTGGGGGCTTCGATTTGCAACTCCCTGATCGTCGTCAAGTCGAGTGTAGGAGGAGCAATTTGAAACCCTAGCTTGATGGTTGTGGGTTCTTATGAACGGCAATAGCCTGTAGAACGAAGGGAGAGGGAAGAAAGGGGGGACGGCCCAGATTTGCTTGAGAAGGAATGGACGGTGGATGATGGATGTGGGTTTTATTTTTTTAATTTATGTTATAAAATGTTATTAAAATCGTGTACAAACTTAAATAATTCATAACTTTTTCATACGAGGTCGAAAACGCGCGAAACCAGTTGCGTTGGAATCGTATGGACGAGCACTACGCGATGGAGTTGGTTTGGAGTCGTTTGGAGTTAGTGAGAATTTTGGGTAAAATTAAACGTCCGTTTAATTTTATTCGAAATAAATCGCTAAAACGGAAATTAAAATCAAGGTGAGAACTTCTCACTCAATCGAATCAGTTTCAATTTTATTTTAAATAGTTAGATTTAAAATATTTGAATGCATGTTTGAATGTTGATTGATATCTATTGATTGTTAAAATAGACATTATACGCCGTTAGTAAGCGGATGTTATTTATTAAAAACATATACCGCGAATATTTCATAAACAGTGAAATTGGTATTATATATAATATCAATATATATATATTGGCATATGTATATATTGGAGTTATTGATTTTCCGCATTTTTTGTTTAGCGGATGAGACCCTATTACGCCGTTATTAAGCGGATAATATTTATTAAAAACATATACCGCGATAATTTCGTACTGGAGCGAAATTGGTATTGTGCTAATGTTTGTGATGCAGGAAAACAGGTTGGAGGGATCCAACTGGATTCCTCAACAGTTTTTATTTGATTTCAGATATTTTGATATTTGATGGATTATCATATCGATATATGATATCGTTGTTGTCGTGATTGACTATTTGGTGTGTAGCATCATTGGACCCAAATTTTGGGATTTTAAAATGATTTTAAAGTGATTTTTGAAAATATACTATATTTTTGGAATAGATTCATTTTAAATAAATAAACGTTATAATTTTTAAAGTTATAAAATTATGGGTTTTGTGAAATACAGTTAAAAGCTGATTTTTGAGAATATGATGCTAATGATTTTATAAAATAGTTTAATCGAGATATTTTAGAATTATTGTGAAAAGTTTAAATATAGGATTTATAAAATTTAATTATTTTATGAATCAAAATGGTGAAATAATAAAGGAGATTAAAGAAGTTTTAAAAGAATAATATAAATTGAATTATATTAAGAGATTTATAAATGAATATTTATAAATTGAAATATGGACATTATAAAACGAGTTTTTATAAGTGTTTGAGTGAAGTGAAAATGAATCTCATAAATGAATGAAATTTATAGAATTTTAAACAGTGAAGTTATAAATGGAATTTTATAAACAGTAGGTTTATAAAATTTATAAAGTTATTGAAAGAATGAATTTTGGATAAATAATTGAATCTTATAAGTTATAAGATTTATAATTATGAAGTTAAAAGAACGATTTTTGTAAAATAATCGTTTTATAAATATTTAACTTATAATATGAACTTTTAGTTTATAATTGAGTTATAAACGGGAATAGGTTAATAAAGGAATTTATAAAAAAGGAAGTTTTTATAAATAAATAGAAATGGAATTTATAAACGTTGTTTTATAAATTCGCAAACGACTTATTTTGATAAGTAAATTGCTGAAACCTATTAATGGAGTTATATTCACGTTTTTGAACTGTGAATAATCCTTTGAAATAAAAGGCATAGAATTGATGAAATTTGTTAACGTAGAATATTCACGTTTTTGAATAGTGAATAATATGTTAAAGAAATTGTTTTGAATGTGATATTTCAAATAGGATTTAAAACAATCTAACAATGTTTTAAAATGTGTTGAGATTCGAAACCATAGATTTCAACATTTATTGTTGAAATAGATGTTTCGAGAAATAGAAGGAAATAATGGACTATAACACTGTTGTTATAGTAAATGATTTCCGAAAGGAAATGTTTTGTATAGTATTGGGATTTATATATCTATTTTAATTTCGAATCCCTATACTAGTGATGTTGGGTTGTTGTAACGATGTTTTACGCAACATTCGTTTTGGCCCAAATAAATATGTTAAGAGAATGATTTCCTTAAAGAATGAAATATATACTTAATCTCGATTGAAGTATATTGAATATTTTCCAAGTGTTGAAAATAAATAAAATTTGTGAATTACTTATGAATAAATAAGTACGGAAATGTTTTCCAATATAAAGTGAATATTTTAAGAGTTTATCTTTTTGAAGATAAATTGGAATGGATAATTGAAATCGTATATGCATGGATATTTTGAAATCTAAATTCATTATGGAATTTATATGTGAAAGTGGAATTTGTTTAAAAAAATAAATGTTGATTTATTTTTGAAGTATTGAAATTATATATCTAGCGAAGATATTTTTGGAAAATAAATAATTTGGAAAATTATTTGGAAACTGGAGATGTGTGCATATCCAGTGATAGTTCAATAACCGACTATCAATATTTCCCTTCGAATGGGTATTTGATATGATTTGTTTGAATGTGAATGCTACACTTATTTTTGAATAAGCGCTCACTATTCGGGTTAACCGGGAAAGGACCATGGGGTCGTATAACCCATTCCGAATATGTGATACGTCGTTATAATTGCATTGAAGATCGGTGTTGAAGACCCGGTATTTGCGAGAGCGATAGGATGACCTGTCGATTTACTCTGCACCGAGTAGCTACGGTATAGAGTTCTCCATATGTGATGGTGAATCCGATCAGGATTGTGAATATCCGGATTGCAAGGACTTCTTTGTAAGTGCCTTCGGTTTTGTTCGATCCCGGAACAGACTTGTATGGATTGTATGTCTGACATTACAAGTTGAGATATAAAGCCGATTTCTCTCAAATATATTTCTGTTCGTGGCGAAGAATTTATTCTTTTAGCTTAACACCCTTCTCTGAGACGTACGAGCTCAGAGGTTATATAGTTGAAGTTATCAGCGATATATTCCCAATTTGGTAATGTGACATGCTGAGTGTTGCTGAAATGATCATTGTGTTGATTATTGTGATAGGATCGTTTATTTGATCGTCTATCTTAGTGATCATTGTGTTGATCATTTGTTGACCCAAAGCATGGCTTTTGTATAAAGTATGTTTTTATGGACGTGAATTCGTCGAGCCTCACACCCCAGAAATGGTCAAAACAGGAAAGATGCGGCAAGGTTATGAGGGGTAGCACCCTTTAGGGTATGTACATTTCCTTCTGGATAGAGGTGGTATCATGGTATGGAGCCCAGATATTTAACCTATGTGGTTACTACGAATTTATTACTTTGTGGTTGTTGGTTATCGGGATCCCGTGAGAAAGGTCGTTTACGATCGGGGAATGGCGTGCTCGTGTCAGTAGTTACCCAGTTAGTGGTAACCCGGCCTTGTGTTGGCAGAGTTCCGGTTTGGTTCTCGGGGATGTCTTTCCAGAGGCATTCTCATGTGGCAATGGGAAGTTCCTTGGCCTGACCATTTGTTGGAAATCCAATTCCCAATACGAAACTTGTACGGTATTAGTTGTAGAACCTGCCATTCACTTATGGTGGTCACCACTGTTTGGATGGTAGCTATAGTGGGCATACGATAATGGTCGTATGTTGGCTAAGATTTATATTCTACTTTTGAAATGAATTTTTTCTACACTATGCACTAATAATAATATCAAATGTTATTTTAAATGCGTATCAAGCATCTTTGATTCTCATAAGGAGAAATCTCCTCCGATTCTGCGTTTGCATATGTGTGTGTGCGGGAGGCCTTATGGTAGTCTCATTTTTAAAAGCATTGCGAATTGAATTTAAAAATATCTCTCTATTTTGATTTTTAAAGATAAATAAACTGTTTTGAGTTCTCACACCAGTCACATGACTGACTTGGAGTTTATTGTTTTCCTTCCTAAACTCTGGGTGCCCACCAATTTCCACACGGGCAGTCAAGAGTTAAGGTTTATCAGGATATTCTGGATATTCTGGAGTTGCTGGAGGCAAGATGGATGGCATGGCGTATTACTTATATAGTATTTCTTTTTCCGCTGCACTATTTGTTGTTGTTGTTGTTGTTGTTGTACACTCTGATGATATGATGTAATGAAATGTAATGTATAAAATGTAATAACTGATAGTTCTTTGTTTAAAGATTATTTATTTATTTATTATATGTTGTTCCACTGCGAATTGTGAGATTCTGATATTGTTCTGTTGTTTTCTGTTCCGTCCTATTTTCTCTATTTTCTTCCTGTTCTATTTCTCTTTTTCTTCTATTTAGAAAAAATTAAAATTTTCTGTTTTCTTTTCCCTCCATCTTCTACCTTTTTCTCTCTTCTTTTCTACTTTTTCTTCTTCTTTTCTTTTTCTTAAAACCCCTAAGGGTTCGTATTTTCGTTCATCTTGAATTAAACAAAGGAGATTAGTGTCTATTCAAGGAGTACGGACTTACGGGTCTTTACATCTGGTATCAGAGCTTATGGTTAAGCGACAACCATGGTTCTGTTGGGTATTACTCATTAGAGATAGAGTCAGCGGTACTCTAGAATGAATTTGAGTGTAATAATAGCTATGAGAGCGTATTTGTTAGTGAATGTAAAATTGTTTTATATTGTGATGATTGGTTTGTTGAGTGGTATATAGATTCTGGTTAATACGAGTAATTAACGTTGTTGATAGGGATCTCTAAACACTTGTACAGAACAATTCGACACGATATTGTTTTAAATTGGGTAAATGAAATAATTTTGCCTTGATTATATTTTATATATGAAGAAATAATTTTTCAAAATTATTAAAGTGTATATAAGTATATAAGTTGATTGTTTAGTTGTTTGAATAATCTAAATTGAAGAATAATTACATAAGCAAAAGAATTATAAGAATTGAATTATAATTAAAGTGATTTACAATTGTGAAATAAACTTATATATAAGAAGTGAAACTATATGAATATAACTTAAAATATGTTGAATGAAGTTGATATTAGTATCAAAGTAAAATAATAAAGTGAAGTGATAAATGTGAACTTGAGTTATGAAATGAAATTCAACTTTTGTAATTGAATTGAATTAATGAATTGAATGAATCAATTAAATGTGAATTTAGTTGGTATGAAAAAATGAATATAAGTGCTAATTCATTAAAATTTAATGTTATTGAAAGTTGAATAATTGAATGAAAATCAATTAAATTAAACCAATTGTAAGCAAAGAAATTTGGTTGTAATTATATATACATTGGTTGTTATATGATTGTTAGTTGATTGTATATAATTCATTAAGTATTAATGAAAGTGAATTAGTGAAATTTAAAGCTATGTAAATTGAATTCAAATTAGAAGCAAATAAATTTGAATGGAATTGAATTTGATTTGGAAGTGAACCAGCTTGAATATGAATTAGTGAATATAAGCAAGTTGAAAATGAATGTTAGTAAACCCAATGTTAATGAATCAAATATGATTTAAATTGGAAACCAATTCATTGAATATTAATGAGAATATAAATGAATATTGATATTGGTTATGGATTATAGTTGGTTGATGTTTGAATATGTTGCATTTGCTATGTGACATATATAGTTGTTATGGAGATATATGATGTATATTGAGATTATTTTCATATATGCATGTTCTCATGTTGTTCGTTGAGTGATTAGTAGGTGCGGATCGCGTTTGCTTCGCATTTGGAGCTCGCTTTTGCGCTATATTAGCCGTATATACTTGCTAATAAAATATAAGGTACATATCTCGGATTAAATATCGTACTTTTACACTTTTTTCCCTGCGGGATGCCTCATTACTTGATGAGATGTATATTTGTGATATATATACTGTCATTTTTTTTTTCGGATCGAGCCGCGCAAAGGAGACTATGGCGAATTTTTCCGAAAATTTAAGGCGTTAGAAAAAAATTCGGAAAATTTTGAAAACTTTAAACTTTGATTTTGGAATTGAAAGTTAAACTATAGTAGTTGTTTTTGGAAAGATAACTAAGTATGATTTGAAAACTTAGTAAAGTTTTGTAAGAAGTTTAAATTGTTTTGGGAAAATTAATAGATTATATAACTTTTCTTACTTGTAATTTCGAGGACGAAATTCTTTTAAAGGGGAAAGATTGTAACGACCCAGAATTTTTATTAATTAAAATTTGAATATTTAATTTATTTTAGATATTAATAAGTGATGTTATAAGTCGAATAAATTTTAATTTGAATTATTGGATTTAATTGGATAATTAAATCGATAATTCAATAAGTTAAATTATGGAAATAATTGAAAATTGGGTTAAATATGATTGAAAATGATTTGTAAAATTTTATTTTATCATATGGGAGTTAGAACAATATTTTAGAACTTTTAAAATCGAATTAAAAGTTAATTTGTGAAAATTGAATATTTTAATAATTTAATCGACTAGTGAAAATAGTCAATTTTTGAACAGTCTCAGAATTGAACGAAACCAGTTCCATTGGATCCGTAAAAGTTAGTTATTACCGGATTTCAAATTTCGTGACAATCGGAGCTATCGTTTGATCGTGGCAGCTCGAAACGCATCGATTTATTTTTAATTTAAATTTGACGAGTGAAAATAGCCATTTTTCAAAAAGTCTCGGATTTCGACGAAACCAGTTTCATCGGATCCGTAATGTGATATTATTGTGAGGTTTCAAATTTCAAGTCAATTGGATTTACCGTTTGTCCGGTACAAATTAAAACGCCTAGAAAATCGCTTAAATCGGTTTAATTTAAATTGAGCGTTTATAGCCATAACTCGCACAGATGTCTGAATTAGCTTCCGAAACCTATTCCATTGTGTCCGGAACGCGGGGTAAACCCTAGAAACGCTGGTCACGGCGCGTAAATCGGAGTTTGGAATTTCCGGGATGAATAGTGTTCGATTTTTCTTTATAAATAGCACCCACCTCTTCATAATTTAGAAAAAAAAAATAAAAACCCTAATTTCATAACCCTAGCCGCCTCCCCCCAATGAATGGCCAGAAATTAATCTCCTTTTCCCATCAATCTCTCTCAATCTACAAAGAATTAGCCTTAGGTTTCAACTAGAGAATGGAAGAGCACGACGAGATCTTTAAATCCATACGGTGATGATGGATTTTGGTGCAACGGAGGAGGAGATAGGAGGGGCCGTTCATGGCCAGTCACGCACGCGAAACGAGAAAGGGGGTGAGGCCGAGTTGGCCAGGGCTGGGGCCGAGCATAGTGGAAGTTGGGGGCTTCGATTTGCAACTCCCTGATCGTCGTCAAGTCGAGTGTAGGAGGAGCAATTTGAAACCCTAGCTTGATGGTTGTGGGTTCTTATGAACGGCAATAGCCTGTAGAACGAAGGGAGAGGGAAGAAAGGGGGGACGGCCCAGATTTGCTTGAGAAGGAATGGACGGTGGATGATGGATGTGGGTTTTATTTTTTTAATTTATGTTATAAAATGTTATTAAAATCGTGTACAAACTTAAATAATTCATAACTTTTTCATACGAGGTCGAAAACGCGCGAAACCAGTTGCGTTGGAATCGTATGGACGAGCACTACGCGATGGAGTTGGTTTGGAGTCGTTTGGAGTTAGTGAGAATTTTGGGTAAAATTAAACGTCCGTTTAATTTTATTCGAAATAAATCGCTAAAACGGAAATTAAAATCACGGTGAGAACTTCTCACTCAATCGAATCAGTTTCGATTTTATTTTAAATAGTTAGATTTAAAATATTTGAATGCATGTTTGAATGTTGATTGATATCTATTGATTGTTAAAATAGACATTATACGCCGTTAGTAAGCGGATGTTATTTATTAAAAACATATACCGCGAATATTTCATAAACAGTGAAATTGGTATTATATATAATATCAATATATATATATATTGGCATATGTATATATTGGAGTTATTGATTTCCCGCATTTTTTGTTTAGCGGATGAGACCCTATTACGCCGTTATTAAGCGGATAATATTTATTAAAAACATATACCGCGATAATTTCGTACTGGAGCGAAATTGGTATTGTGCTAATGTTTGTGATGCAGGAAAACAGGTTGGAGGGATCCAACTGGATTCCTCAACAGTTTTTATTTGATTTCAGATATTTTGATATTTGATGGATTATCATATCGATATATGATATCGTTGTTGTCGTGATTGACTATTTGGTGTGTAGCATCATTGGACCCAAATTTTGGGATTTTAAAATGATTTTAAAGTGATTTTTGAAAATATACTATATTTTTGGAATAGATTCATTTTAAATAAATAAACGTTATAATTTTTAAAGTTATAAAATTATGGGTTTTGTGAAATACAGTTAAAAGCTGATTTTTGAGAATATGATGCTAATGATTGTATAAAATAGTTTAATCGAGATATTTTAGAATTATTGTGAAAAGTTTAAATATAGGATTTATAAAATTTAATTATTTTATGAATCAAAATGGTGAAATAATAAAGGAGATTAAAGAAGTTTTAAAAGAATAATATAAATTGAATTATATTAAGAGATTTATAAATGGATATTTATAAATTGAAATATGGACATTATAAAACGAGTTTTTATAAGTGTTTGAGTGAAGTGAAAATGAATCTCATAAATGAATGAAATTTATAGAATTTTAAACAGTGAAGTTATAAATGGAATTTTATAAACAGTAGGTTTATAAAATTTATAAAGTTATTGAAAGAATGAATTTTGGATAAATAATTGAATCTTATAAGTTATAAGATTTATAATTATGAAGTTAAAAGAACGATTTTTGTAAAATAATCGTTTTATAAATATTTAACTTATAATATGAACTTTTAGTTTATAATTGAGTTATAAACGGGAATAGGTTAATAAAGGAATTTATAAAAAAAGGAAGTTTTTAAAAATAAATAGAAATGGAATTTATAAACGTTGTTTTATAAATTCGCAAACGACTTATTTTGATAAGTAAATTGCTGAAACCTATTAATGGAGTTATATTCACGTTTTTGAACTGTGAATAATCCTTTGAAATAAAAGGCATAGAATTGATGAAATTTGTTAACGTAGAATATTCACGTTTTTGAATAGTGAATAATATGTTAAAGAAATTGTTTTGAATGTGATATTTCAAATAGGATTTAGAACAATCTAACAATGTTTTAAAATGTGTTGAGATTCGAAACCATAGATTTCAACATTTATTGTTGAAATAGATGTTTCGAGAAATAGAAGGAAATAATGGACTATAACACTGTTGTTATAGTAAATGATTTCCGAAAGGAAATGTTTTGTATAGTATTGGGATTTATATATCTATTTTAATTTCGAATCCCTATACTAGTGATGTTGGGTTATTGTAACGATGTTTTACGCAACATTCGTTTTGGCCCAAATAAATATGTTTAAGAGAATGATTTCCTTAAAGAATGAAATATATACTTAATCTCGATTGAAGTATATTGAATATTTTCCAAGTGTTGAAAATAAATAAAATTCGTGAATTACTTATGAATAAATAAGTACGGAAATGTTTTCCAATATAAAGTGAATATTTTAAGAGTTTATCTTTTTGAAGATAAATTGGAATGGATAATTGAAATCGTATATGCATGGATATTTTGAAATCTAAATTCATTATGGAATTTATATGTGAAAGTGGAATTTGTTTAAAAAAATAAATGTTGATTTATTTTTGAAGTATTGAAATTATATATCTAGTGAAGATATTTTTGGAAAATAAATAATTTGGAAAATTATTTGGAAACTGGAGATGTGTGCATATCCAGTGATAGTTCAATAACCGACTATCAATATTTCCCTTTGAATGGGTATTTGATATGATTTGTTTGAATGTGAATGCTACACTTATTTTTGAATAAGCGCTCACTATTCGGGTTAACCGGGAAAGGACCATGGGGTCGTATAACCCATTCCGAATATGTGATACGTCGTTATAATTGCATTGAAGATCGGTGTTGAAGACCCGGTATTTGCGAGAGCGATAGGATGACCTGTCGATTTACTCTGCACCGAGTAGCTACGGTATAGAGTTCTTCATATGTGATGGTGAATCCGATCAGGATTGTGAATATCCGGATTGCAAGGACTTCTTTGTAAGTGCCTTCGGTTTTGTTCGATCCCGGAGCAGACTTGTATGGATTGTATGTCTGACATTACAAGTTGAGATATAAAGCCGATTTCTTTCAAATATATTTCTGTTGATGGCGAAGAATTTATTCTTTTAGCTTAACACCCTTCTCTGAGACGTACGAGCTCAGAGGTTATATAGTTGAAGTTATCAGCGATATATTCCCAATTTGGTAATGTGACATGCTGAGTGTTGCTGAAATGATCATTGTGTTGATTATTGTGATAGGATCGTTTATTTGATCGTCTATCTTAGTGATCATTGTGTTGATCATTTGTTGACCCAAAGCATGGCTTTTGTATAAAGTATGTTTTTGTGGACGTGAATTCGTCGAGCCTCACACCCCGGAAATGGTCAAAACAGGAAAGATGCGGCAAGGTTATGAGGGGTAGCACCCTTTAGGGTATGTACATTTCCTTCTGGATAGAGGTGGTATCATGGTATGGAGCCCAGATATTTAACCTATGTGGTTACTACGAATTTATTACTTTGTGGTTGTTGGTTATCGGGATCCCGTGAGAAAGGTCGTTTACGATCGGGGAATGGCGTGCTCGTGTCAGTAGTTACCCAGTTAGTGGTAACCCGGCCTTGTGTTGGCAGAGTTCCGGTTTGGTTCTCGGGGATGTCTTTCCAGAGGCATTCTCATGTGGCAATGGGAAGTTCCTTGGCCTGACCATTTGTTGGAAATCCAATTCCCAATACGAAACTTGTACGGTATTAGTTGTAGAACCTGCCATTCACTTATGGTGGTCACCACTGTTTGGATGGTAGCTATAGTAGGCATACGATAATGGTCGTATGTTGGCTAAGATTTATATTCTACTTTTGAAATGAATTTTTCCTACACTATGCACTAATAATGATATCAAATGTTATTTTAAATGCGTATCAAGCATCTTTGACTATCATAAGGAGAAATCTCCTCCGATTCTGCGTTTGCATGTGTGTGTGTGCGGGAGGCCTTATGGTAGTCTCATTTTTAAAAGCATTGCGAATTGAATTTAAAAATATCTCTCTATTTTGATTTTTAAAGATAAATAAACTGTTTTGAGTTCTCACACCAGTCACATGACTGACTTGGAGTTTATTGTTTTCCTTCACAAACTCTGGGTGCCCACCAATTTCCACATGGGCAGTCAAGAGTTAAGGTTTATCAGGATATTCTGGATATTCTGGAGTTGCTGGAGGCAAGATGGATGGCATGGCGTATTACTTATATAGTATTTCTTTTTCCGCTGCACTATTTGTTGTTGTTGTTGTTGTACACTCTGATGATATGATGTAATGAAATGTAATGTATAAAATGTAATAACTGATAGTTCTTTGTTTAAAGATTATTCATTTATTTATTATATGTTGTTCCGCTGCGAATTGTGAGATTCTGATATTGTTCTGTTGTTTTCTGTTCCGTCCTATTTTCTCTATTTTCTTCCTGTTCTATTTCTCTTTTTCTTCTATTTATAAAAAATTAAAATTTTCTGTTTTCTTTTCCCTCCATCTTCTACCTTTTTCTCTCTTCTTTTCTACTTTTTCTTCTTCTTTTCTTTTTCTTAAAACCCCTAAGGGTTCGTATTTTCGTTCATCTTGAATTAAACAAAGGAGATTAGTGTCTATTCAAGGAGTACGAACTTACGGGTCTTTACATCTGGTATCAGAGCTTATCGTTAAGCGACAACCATGGTTCTGTTGGGTATTACTCATTAGAGATAGAGTCAGCGGTACTCTAGATTGAATTTGAGTGTAATAATAGCTATGAGAGCGTATTTGTTAGTGAATATAAAATTGTTTTATATTGTGATGATTGGTTTGTTGAGTGGTATATAGATTCTGGTTAATACGAGTAATTAACGTTGTTGATAGGGATCTCTAAACACTTGTACAGAACAATTCGACACGATATTGTTTTAAATTGGGTAAATGAAATAATTTTGCCTTGATTATATTTTATATATGAAGAAATAATTTTTCAAAATTATTAAAGTGTATATAAGTATATAAGTTGATTGTTTAGTTGTTTGAATAATCTAAATTGAAGAATAATTACATAAGCAAAAGAATTATAAGAATTGAATTATAATTAAAGTGATTTACAATTGTGAAATAAACTTATATATAAGAAGTGAAACTATATGAATATAACTTAAAATATGTTGAATGAAGTTGATATTAGTATCAAAGTAAAATAATAAAGTGAAGTGATAAATGTGAACTTGAGTTATGAAATGAAATTCAACTTTTGTAATTGAATTGAATTAATGAATTGAATGAATCAATTAAATGTGAATTTAGTTGGTATGAAAAAATGAATATAAGTGTTAATTCATTAAAATTTAATGTTATTGAAAGTTGAATAATTGAATGAAAATCAATTAAATTAAACCAATTGTAAGCAAAGAAATTTGGTTGTAATTATATATACATTGGTTGTTATATGATTGTTAGTTGATTGTATATAATTCATTAAGTATTAATGAAAGTGAATTAGTGACTTTTAAAGCTATGTAAATTGAATTCAAATTAGAAGCAAATAAATTTGAATGGAATTGAATTTGATTTGGAAGTGAACCAGCTTGAATATGAATTAGTGAATATAAGCAAGTTGAAAATGAATGTTAGTAAACCCAATGTTAATGAATCAAATATGATTTAAATTGGAAACCAATTCATTGAATATTAATGAGAATATAAATGAATATTGATATTGGTTATGGATTATAGTTGGTTGATGTTTGAATATGTTGCATTTGCTATGTGACATATATAGTTGTTATGGAGATATATGATGTATATTGAGATTATTTTCATATATGCATGTTCTCATGTTGTTTGTTGAGTGATTAGTAGGTGCGGATCGCGTTTGCTTCGCATTTGGAGCTCGCTTTTGCGCTATATTAGCCGTATATGCTTGCTAATAAAATATAAGGCACATATCTCGGATTAAATATCGTACTTTTACACTTTTTTCCCTGCGGGATGCCTCATTACTTGATGAGATGTATATTTGTGATATATATACTGTCATTTTTTTTTTCGGATCGAGCCGCGCAAAGGAGACTATGGCGAATTTTTCCGAAAATTTAAGGCGTTAGAAAAAAATTCGGAAAATTTTGAAAACTTTAAACTTTGATTTTGGAATTGAAAGTTAAACTATAGTAGTTGTTTTTGGAAAGATAACTAAGTATGATTTGAAAACATAGTAAAGTTTTGTAAGAAGTTTAAATTGTTTTGGGAAAATTAATAGATTATATAACTTTTCTTACTTGTAATTTCGAGGACGAAATTCTTTTAAAGGGGAAAGATTGTAACGACCCAGAATTTTTATTAATTAAAATTTGAATATTTAATTTATTTTAAATATTAATAAGTGAATTTATAAGTCGAATAAATTTTAATTTGAATTATTGGATTTAATTGGATAATTAAATCGATAATTCAATAAGTTAAATTATGGAAATAATTGAAAATTGGGTTAAATATGATTGAAAATGATTTGTAAAATTTTATTTTATCATATTGGAGTTAGAACAATATTTTAGAACTTTTAAAATCGAATTAAAAGTTAATTTGTGAAAATTGAATATTTTAATAATTTAATCGACTAGTGAAAATAGTCAATTTTTGAACAGTCTCAGAATTGAACGAAACCAGTTCCATTGGATCCGTAATAGTTAGTTATTACCGAATTTCAAATTTCGTGTCAATCGGAGCTATCGTTTGATCGTGGCAGCTCGAAACGCATCGATTATTTTTAATTTAAATTTGACGAGTGAAAATAGCCATTTTTCAAAAAGTCTCGGATTTCGACGAAACCAGTTTCATCGGATCCGTAATGTGATATTATTGTAAGGTTTCAAATTTCAAGTCAATTGGATTTACCGTTTGTCCGGTACAAATTAAAACGCCTAGAAAATCGCTTAAATCGGTTTAATTTAAATTGAGCGTTTATAGCCATAACTCGCACAGATGTCCGAATTAGCTTCCAAAACCTATTCCATTGTGTCCGGAACGCGGGGTAAACCCTAGAAACGCTGGTCACGGCGCGTAAATCGAAGTTCGGAATTTCCGGGATGAATAGTGTTCGATTTTTCTTTATAAATAGCACCCACCTCTTCATAATTTAGAAAAAAAAAATAAAAACCCTAATTTCATAACCCTAGCCGCCTCCCCCCAATGAATGGCCAGAAATTAATCTCCTTTTCCCCTCAATCTCTCTCAATCTACAAAGAATTAGCCTTAGGTTTCAACTAGAGAATGGAAGAGCACGACGAGATCTTTAAATCCATACGGTGATGATGGATTTTGGTGCAACGGAGGAGGAGATAGGAGGGGCCGTTCATGGCCAGTCACGCACGCGAAACGAGAAAGGGGGTGAGGCCGAGTTGGCCAGGGCTGGGGCCGAGCATAGTGGAAGTTGGGGGCTTCGATTTGCAACTCCCTGATCGTCGTCAAGTCGAGTGTAGGAGGAGCAATTTGAAACCCTAGCTTGATGGTTGTGGGTTCTTATGAACGGCAATAGCCTGTAGAACGAAGGGAGAGGGAAGAAAGGGGGGACGGCCCAGATTTGCTTGAGAAGGAATGGACGGTGGATGATGGATGTGGGTTTTATTTTTTTAATTTATGTTATAAAATGTTATTAAAATCGTGTACAAACTTCAATAATTCATAACTTTTTCATACGAGGTCGAAAACGCGCGAAACCAGTTGCGTTGGAATCGTATGGACGAGCACTACGCGATGGAGTTGGTTTGGAGTCGTTTGGAGTTAGTGAGAATTTTGGGTAAAATTAAACGTCCGTTTAATTTTATTCGAAATAAATCGCTAAAACGGAAATTAAAATCACGGTGAGAACTTCTCACTCAATCGAATCAGTTTCGATTTTATTTTAAATAGTTAGATTTAAAATATTTGAATGCATGTTTGAATGTTGATTGATATCTATTGATTGTTAAAATAGACATTATACGCCGTTAGTAAGCGGATGTTATTTATTAAAAACATATACCGCGAATATTTCATAAACAGTGAAATTGGTATTATATATAATATCAATATATATATATATTGGCATATGTATATATTGGAGTTATTGATTTCCCGCATTTTTTGTTTAGCGGATGAGACCCTATTACGCCGTTATTAAGCGGATAATATTTATTAAAAACATATACCGCGATAATTTCGTACTGGAGCGAAATTGGTATTGTGCTAATGTTTGTGATGCAGGAAAACAGGTTGGAGGGATCCAACTGGATTCCTCAACAGTTTTTATTTGATTTCAGATATTTTGATATTTGATGGATTATCATATCGATATATGATATCGTTGTTGTCGTGATTGACTATTTGGTGTGTAGCATCATTGGACCCAAATTTTGGGATTTTAAAATGATTTTAAAGTGATTTTTGAAAATATACTATATTTTTGGAATAGATTCATTTTAAATAAATAAACGTTATAATTTTTAAAGTTATAAAATTATGGGTTTTGTGAAATACAGTTAAAAGCTGATTTTTGAGAATATGATGCTAATGATTGTATAAAATAGTTTAATCGAGATATTTTAGAATTATTGTGAAAAGTTTAAATATAGGATTTATAAAATTTAATTATTTTATGAATCAAAATGGTGAAATAATAAAGGAGATTAAAGAAGTTTTAAAAGAATAATATAAATTGAATTATATTAAGAGATTTCTAAATGGATATTTATAAATTGAAATATGGACATTATAAAACGAGTTTTTATAAGTGTTTGAGTGAAGTGAAAATGAATCTCATAAATGAATGAAATTTATAGAATTTTAAACAGTGAAGTTATAAATGGAATTTTATAAACAGTAGGTTTATAAAATTTATAAAGTTATTGAAAGAATGAATTTTGGATAAATAATTGAATCTTATAAGTTATAAGATTTATAATTATGAAGTTAAAAGAACGATTTTTGTAAAATAATCGTTTTATAAATATTTAACTTATAATATGAACTTTTAGTTTATAATTGAGTTATAAACGGGAATAGGTTAATAAAGGAATTTATAAAAAAAGGAAGTTTTTAAAAATAAATAGAAATGGAATTTATAAACGTTGTTTTATAAATTCGCAAACGACTTATTTTGATAAGTAAATTGCTGAAACCTATTAATGGAGTTATATTCACGTTTTTGAACTGTGAATAATCCTTTGAAATAAAAGGCATAGAATTGATGAAATTTGTTAACGTAGAATATTCACGTTTTTGAATAGTGAATAATATGTTAAAGAAATTGTTTTGAATGTGATATTTCAAATAGGATTTAAAACAATCTAACAATGTTTTAAAATGTGTTGAGATTCGAAACCATAGATTTCAACATTTATTGTTGAAATAGATGTTTCGAGAAATAGAAGGAAATAATGGACTATAACACTGTTGTTATAGTAAATGATTTCCGAAAGGAAATGTTTTATATAGTATTGCGATTTATATATCTATTTTAATTTCGAATACCTATACTAGTGATGTTGGGTTGTTGTAACGATGTTTTACGCAACATTCGTTTTGGCCCAAATAAATATGTTTAAGAGAATGATTTCCTTAAAGAATGAAATATATACTTAATCTCGATTGAAGTATATTGAATATTTTCCAAGTGTTGAAAATAAATAAAATTCGTGAATTACTTATGAATAAATAAGTACGGAAATGTTTTCCAATATAAAGTGAATATTTTAAGAGTTTATCTTTTTGAAGATAAATTGGAATGGATAATTGAAATCGTATATGCATGGATATTTTGAAATCTAAATTCATTATGGAATTTATATGTGAAAGTGGAATTTGTTTAAAAAAATAAATGTTGATTTATTTTTGAAGTATTGAAATTATATATCTAGTGAAGATATTTTTGGAAAATAAATAATTTGGAAAATTATTTGGAAACTGGAGATGTGTGCATATCCAGTGATAGTTCAATAACCGACTATCAATATTTCCCTTTGAATGGGTATTTGATATGATTTGTTTGAATGTGAATGCTACACTTATTTTTGAATAAGCGCTCACTATTCGGGTTAACCGGGAAAGGACCATGGGGTCATATAACCCATTCCGAATATGTGATACGTCGTTATAATTGCATTGAAGATCGGTGTTGAAGACCCGGTATTTGCGAGAGCGATAGGATGACCTGTCGATTTACTCTGCACCGAGTAGCTACGGTATAGAGTTCTCCATATGTGATGGTGAATCCGATCAGGATTGTGAATATCCGAATTGCAAGGACTTCTTTGTAAGTGCCTTCGGTTTTGTTCGATCCCGGAACAGACTTGTATGGATTGTATGTCTGACATTACAAGTTGAGATATAAAGCCGATTTCTTTCAAATATATTTCTGTTCGTGGCGAAGAATTTATTCTTTTAGCTTAACACCCTTCTCTGAGACGTACGAGCTCAGAGGTTATATAGTTGAAGTTATCAGCGATATATTCCCAATTTGGTAATGTGACATGCTGAGTGTTGCTGAAATGATCATTGTGTTGATTATTGTGATAGGATCGTTTATTTGATCGTCTATCTTAGTGATCATTGTGTTGATCATTTGTTGACCCAAAGCATGGCTTTTGTATAAAGTATGTTTTTGTGGACGTGAATTCGTCGAGCCTCACACCCCGGAAATGGTCAAAACAGGAAAGATGCGGCAAGGTTATGAGGGGTAGCACCCTTTAGGGTATGTACATTTCCTTCTGGATAGAGGTGGTATCATGGTATGGAGCCCAGATATTTAACCTATGTGGTTACTACGAATTTATTACTTTGTGGTTGTTGGTTATCGGGATCCCGTGAGAAAGGTCGTTTACGATCGGGGAATGGCGTGCTCGTGTCAGTAGTTACCCAGTTAGGGGTAACCCGGCCTTGTGTTGGCAGAGTTCCGGTTTGGTTCTCGGGGATGTCTTTCCAGAGGCATTCTCATGTGGCAATGGGAAGTTCCTTGGCCTGACCATTTGTTGGAAATCCAATTCCCAATACGAAACTTGTACGGTATTAGTTGTAGAACCTGCCATTCACTTATGGTGGTCACCACTGTTTGGATGGTAGCTATAGTAGGCATACGATAATGGTCGTATGTTGGCTAAGATTTATATTCTACTTTTGAAATGAATTTTTCCTACACTATGCACTAATAATAATATCAAATGTTATTTTAAATGCGTATCAAGCATCTTTGACTATCATAAGGAGAAATCTCCTCCGATTCTGCGTTTGCATGTGTGTGTGTGCGGGAGGCCTTATGGTAGTCTCATTTTTAAAAGCATTGCGAATTGAATTTAAAAATATCTCTCTATTTTGATTTTTAAAGATAAATAAACTGTTTTGAGTTCTCACACTAGTCACATGACTGACTTGGAGTTTATTGTTTTCCTTCCTAAACTCTGGGTGCCCACCAATTTCCACACGGGCAGTCAAGAGTTAAGGTTTATCAGGATATTCTGGATATTCTGGAGTTGCTGGAGGCAAGATGGATGGCATGGCGTATTACTTATATAGTATTTCTTTTTCCGCTGCACTATTTGTTGTTGTTGTTGTTGTACACTCTGATGATATGATGTAATGAAATGTAATGTATAAAATGTAATAACTGATAGTTCTTTGTTTAAAGATTATTCATTTATTTATTATATGTTGTTCTGCAGCGAATTGTGAGATTCTGATATTGTTCTGTTGTTTTCTGTTCCGTCCTATTTTCTCTATTTTCTTCCTGTTCTATTTCTCTTTTTCTTCTATTTAAAAAAAATTAAAATTTTCTGTTTTCTTTTCCCTCCATCTTCTACCTTTTTCTCTCTTCTTTTCTACCTTTTCTTCTTCTTTTCTTTTTCTTAAAACCCCTAAGGGTTCGTATTTTCGTTCATCTTGAATTAAACAAAGGAGATTAGTGTCTATTCAAGGAGTACGGACTTACGGGTCTTTACATTAGACAATTGTATGATAGACTTAAATCCTATATCCTACAATCTAATTTTGAGATATGTAAAGTAGATAGTACTCTATTTATTAAAAGAAATAAAAATGATATTCAACAAATACAAATATATATAGATGATATTATTTTTGGTTCAAATAAAGAACAGTTAAATAAAGAATTTTCAGATACAATGGCCAAGGAATTTGAAATGAGTCATATAGGCAAACTAAATTACTTTTTAGGATTACAAATAATACTATCAAGTAATGGTATTTTCATAAGTCAAGAAAAATACGCTAAAGATTCAGTTAAAGAAATTTGGTATACCCAATACCAGTGGTAAGCCAAATCCCGTGGCAACAAATCTAAAATTAAGGAATTTTTTTTAAAGAAGTAGATCAAAAGTTATATAGAGGTGTGAGGATCACTGCTCTATATAACTTCTAGTAGACGTAATATAATGCATAGTGTATGTCTTTGTGTAAGAGATCAATCTTAACCCAAGGAAACTCATCTAAAATCTATAAAACGACTATTAAGATACGTAAATAACACGTTAGACTATGGACTCTTTTAACATAAATAGATTCCTTTGGTTTAATTTAATATAATGATGTTGATTATGCTAGTTGCAAATCAAATTGAAAAAGTACAAGTGGAACTTGTCACTTTTTAGGACCCTTTCTAGTTTTCTGATTTACCAAAAAGCAAAATTCTGTACCTCTATTTACAACAGAAGCAGAATATATTTAGCAGCATTAGCCTGTTCTTTGGTTATTTATATGTAGCAAACGTTAAAAGATTTTGGTCTAAATTTTACTAAATCACCAATATACTACAATAATACCAGTGTGATTAATTTATCTAAAGTTCCAACTCATCATGCAAGAACTAAACATATAAATATATGACATCACTTTCTAAGAGATAATGTATATAAAAAAATAATCTCACTCGAATTTATAAATATAGGAAATCAAATAGCTGATATATTAACAATACCATTAATTCAAACATTATTTATGAAGCTATAAAAAGAGTTAGGAATATGTTTTTTCTCTAAAATAAAAAATAATAGCATATAAATTAAAAATTAAAAGTAAAATCAAAACATTAAAACTACACTAGAAATGTCGATATATTCATACTACGTATGTCCACATATGTAGTTATTTTAAAAATTCAAATTTCCCACCATAATTCGAAACTTAAAACTGCTATATATAACCACTTTATTTTGAAATCAAACCTGTTTTATAGCCTTATTCTTTCTAAAATCTCAAATAAAATAAAATTAATGGATCCTAACCATTCCAAACACCCAAGGCATATCGTTTTCCTTCGATTCTCCCACTCCAAGCCTCACCAAAACTTTACATTAGCTAAAGTGACTACGATTGAGAGCGATCTGAAGCATACTCTTAATATGATATTTGAAATGGAAGCCATTCAATTAAGAATGAAAAAGGAACAAGAGAAACAAGGCAAAATTCTGGAAAACCTTCAGAAATACTTATTGGATAACCCTACAAATCCAATAGTCATTGATAATGATGCTACAAGTTTGGTCATTTATGATCTTATGAATAACAGTAAAGAGGAAGATGAAGAAGAGAAAGAGGAGGAGGAGGAGGAAGAAGAGAAAGTCGACGGCAATAAGCTCAAGTGTGCTAGAGAAGTATGCTTTAACAAGAAAGGAAATTTAGTCGAGCAAAAGGGAATTTCTGTCTCCATTATCCTGCAGCCCTATTCATAAATCCCTAATTTTTAGGAAATCATGTCAATTTAGTTTAGGATAAGGATGTTTGATTTGTTTGAATTATTATTTCTTGGATTGTTTGACATGTGTGATTGATTTGGTTGGATTGATATTAGGATTGGTGTGTATAGACTTATATAGGGTTAGCACTGATTTTACTTTGGTTTGGTTTGATTTTGTTTGATTTGAATCGAATATATGTATTGGAGTGGATTGACTAATAAAATTGGCTTTTCTTCTTTAAACAACATGTCACTTAAGTACCTTAGTTAGGGGGAATTTGGGTTATAGTTTTTTGTCTATCCAAGCATAGATTAAGAGGGAGTATTGTAACTCGGGGGGAGTTATATCATATTTTATAAACATGGTTATCATCATCAAAAAAAGGGAGATTGTTAGTGCCTCGGGCATTAATTTTGATGACAACCATATAACATCATATAAAATGTAGATACTAATGTTTTTATCAAGATACATATAGTATATAGTGTAGGTTATTAGACATGTGTTAATTAAGGAGACTATATAGTATCAAGAGGATAATATAGAGATTCAAGAGTTAGAGATCGAAGACTCATGAATATTGAAGATTCAAGATATCTAGATAATTTATAGAGCGATAGATTATTATTAAAACCTTGATAGTACTTCTTTGATCTCTCCCTTCATTTCTCATAAAGGTTTTAAAATATATTCTTTGATTTTAAATGGTTTCAAATATTATGAATTTTAAAAATGATTTTAAAGAATCCCTGTTTTCAAAATGATCTTTCAAAATGGCCTTCAAATGATTTCTAGCTTTTAATTTTATTTACAAGATTATTATATTTTGAGTGATAAATTTTTTAAGCATTTTATATTTTAAATATACTATTAAATCTAGTATACTTTTTTTATAGTTTTAGTTTTATGCCCTCTAAATGTTTATAAGTATATTATGTCAATTATTATAACTTTGATTTTAAATATATATTCACTTATACTTTATATATATATATTATTTTCAAAAGAAATTTGTATTTAAATCCTTTGTATATTTAAAAATATTTCAAAATAATTTTATAAAGTTTTCCTAAATTTTGATATGATTAAAATATGTATAACCATGTTTAGCTGATTGTACAAAGTTTCAAAATATTTCACAAAGCTTAATATTTTCAAATAATTTTTATCAAATGTTTTTCTAAAATACAAAGGGTATGTCAAGATACTCCTATAGCATGTCGACATATAAGCTAAGAATATCAAAATTCAAATTTGAATGGAAGTCTATTTTCATCATATCTCTTGGTGAATGGACACGATCATTGTTTCTCTATAAATAGGAGGTTTCACCAATGATTTTTTCAAATTAATTTTTCATTCTTTCTCTCCTCTTTTACTCTCTTGATTTCTAAAATAATGTATACTCAAAATATTCTCAAATTCAATCAGAATCAAGTTCAAACTCTATTGATTTGATTCTCTATTAATTACTTTTTTGATTTGATTCTCTATTAATTACTTTTTGATCTCTCTCATCTCTATCACTCAAAACAAGATCAAAGTGCTATTTAACAGGTTGTAAAATCACTGATACTGGAAATCAAGAAACTGATTCTGTAAACTTTATCAAATCATACTCTTAGGTGTTGTTTTGTCCCTAAAATCCAAGTGGGTGTGCCTGTATCCCGTCTGAATCAACTAAGTGTGCTTGGTGTCCCGTTTGAATCCAAGTAGGTGTGCTGGTGTCTCGTCCGAACCCGTTGAGTATATCCAAAGCTCGAAAAATCTAGGGTTGTGTCTTATAGCCTTGAAATTGAGATTGTATTAACTTTGATATTTGAAAAGAAATCTATACAAGTAATTGTACATGACTGGATATAGGGGAACTTCGGACCAATATAAAAATTCTTGGTATGATCTCTCTAACTCTTTACTTTTACTACATTTATATATGTTTGTGTTTGCATCTTTGATTGTTGTTCTGCATTATTTAATTATAATCTTAAAAGGATTCTCAAAATAAGTAAACACTACTCACTCCTTTTTTGTGTTTAATTAGCCTTAACATCCATCTTCCACATGCTAACATATCAAATACAGATGTCAGTGTTGGTGATAACTCATCAGTGAATATAATAAAGTATGTGAACTTTTTTGGTATTAATAGACTTACGGTATGTTTATACTTATCAATTCGATGAGTTCATCAACTCTTACGTCACTCCTGCTGAATGGGTGCATTGCTCTTTATTATTTGAGATATAATTCACCAGTTCCATATGATTCATAATCATATAATCAAAGAATTGCTTCTACAAACTTTAGCTTATCTATAAGTCCAATATAATTGCAAATAAATTTAGATACTTCTATTTTTTCAAGTGCATCACAAACACTAGTACGATAGTTTTATGCAATGAAAAATATTCGTAACATTCATATTGAAATAAAACTATGTCAATATTTTAGTCAACACTGAAAAATAATTTTTATTTCATAAATAATGTTAGGTACGTTTTACGAACACAATTTTCATAACTTGATGCGACCAATAAGTGTTACACGGCATGCTTCCACTATTTTTGTTGTTATTATAATAGTGTATGGAGATCGAAGCTCCATTTAACCACTAAATATGAGCTATTTATTTCGTTTACTGTAATTGGTTTACAGTCGAGAACTTGCCGATCGATTTCTTAAGCTTAATAAAAAAAAATCTCACAGAAAACAATTTTCTATATTGAAAACACTATACAGTAGAAGAAATTATTTTCTATATGGAAACCACTAAATATATTTTTCATTCCAATGTTAAGTACCAACTATTATTTTACTATTATTATTTTCAATGTCTTTCCATAAAGTAGAAGAAACCATTCACCCTCTTCATCCCAATTATGCCTTAGGTTGTATCCACTCTCATACATTTGATTTCCTTTCTATATAGTCGAAGCATTCAAAGGAAATCCTTACTACAACAACATAAAAAATCATAACAAAAGTGCGTTTGGTCATCTTTTACTTTTAAGGATATCAAATGAATTGCACTTTATGTAAATTGATCAAACTAGCATTTCAATAATCGAATTCTTATTTCTATCTTGTAGTCTTTCGTCTAGTATCATATTTAACACAACAAGATCATTATTGTAATCAATTATATCTAATACACAATCTCATACCACAGTTTACTTGCGTATTTAAATGAACTAATTTCATCAAGATTTCTTACATTATGTATTCTAATCGCTTAGCATAATACATTTGTATGTGATCTTATATGGATTACTTATCTATATTCTTGTATTGCTTTTAGAGTTCGAAACTTATTGAAGACAATGCATAGTTTTGAGCAAGTAAATTCATAAGTGATTGTAACACCCCGAAAATTTAACCAAATTAAATTAAACGAAAATAAGGACTTAAAATAAATTTACACAAACATCTGAATTTGGCTACAAAACTTGCACCATTGTGTTTGTTGCGATTTTCCAAACGATTTTCATATATAACCTATCATAACCCAAGTTAGCATGAGAGAGTTACGACTGAGGGAACAATAAAAAATTAAAAATATAACATAAAAATTAATAAAGGTATGGTCGACCCAAGCTTGGGCTAGGTCAATTACGATGACCCACAAATTCGTACCCATTGAATCGACAATAAACCATACATGTTCGACCCGAAAAGCACAGACCGACGAAAAGTCAAGAGAAAGAAAAGAAGAGAGAAGAAGATAAGAGAAGAAAAAGAGAAGACAGAACCAAACAGAACAATACAGAATCTCACGTCACAGCGGAAAACATATAATATCATATCAGTGATCTTACAAAACAGAACTGTATATACATACAACAATCAGAGTCAACAATCAATCAACAGTTATCAGCCTAAACAGTTATAATAACCCGTCCTTACAATTGCCGATAATATAAAACAACAACTAAGCAACAATGTAGCGGATAATCAAACAAATACGGATGTACGAAAATGAAGATCTCCATCCCTCCTACTGAAGCTCCAAAAGCACCAAAACTGAACCTGTAAACATACTCGGTCTGATCCGAGAATTGAAAGGGAAGAACGCCCGGATCAGTCCGGTAAACTAGCGTAAGAAACATACTCAATTGAATTTATTAAGTTACCAAAACTTTTCCTTTGTCAAAACAAAAGTTTCTCGTAGGACAAGTCCACACATAAACACAGACATATTTTTACCTTATGATAACTAAATTATCTCATATCAAACTCATGTGATATTATACTAGTGTCTAGTATACAAATAATATTAATCATAGCCAAATTGTTACATTGATTAAATTCCAACGTATAGCCCAATTGGGCAATACAATCAAAATGGAAAATACGTAGTGGATTTTGGATTTCCATACAAATGACCAGGCGAAGGGACTACCTTCCGAAGGGGTACACCTCTGGATGGATGTCATGAGGCACTGAACATCTGTCCTCTACCAACACAAGACCGTCCCATCTTTATAACTAGATGGTACCGAATATGTCATCCTCCGATCGTTACCGACCTTTATCGAGGGCCCTCTTAGCATACAAACCACAATAATCAGATACACAACGTCATAGCGTGTAAATATGTATCTAAAAAAGGATGATCATACACTAATGGAGCGACCCACTTAGCCCTGCTGCATCTAACCGTTTTTTGGTCATTTCCAGTTGATGAGGCTAGAGGTAACGATTACCTTTCATATATCACAATCACATCACTTAGAATGCCACATGGCTATTTCCGTTGACTACTAATTGCCTTCCACACAAAAAAAACCCTTAAGCTCATACATCTCAAGGAGGGGGTTAAGCTAAGAGAAGTTGCCTTCTCCGCCATCACTGATGTATGTTTGTAAAAACTAATGTATGTAATCTATATAAATGCAATGTCAAACAAACATCCATACAAGTTGTTCAGGAAAAGGACAAACCGAATGTACTTTCCTACTACATCCTATTGGGAAATCCCTAGGATTAGTAGCGAATAGTCCTCGCATTTGATATTTCATAATAAAGAGACCACTGCAACTGATGTATATTGGGATTTTAACCCCAAACGATCAACAAGCAGTCTCCTACTATGAAAATCCGTAATATTAATATCATCACAAGTAACCTGCACAATCGTCGCATATACGTTGGTCCAAAGTGGTTTTCAGATAAATCTGATCCTGGTCTCTTCGCACGAACAAAGCAAAAGCGTTTCTCAACCTCACACAGAAACTAAGTCTCATAGACTTATCACGTCTCCAATTCTCAACTTGCTATCCATCGGGCCAAGAAGGAAGCTCGATAGATTGGAGTAATACTCCGCAATATACGAATCAACATATTCAACACAAATGATAATCAAGCCTACACAGATGGTTACATACTAAGTATATGACTAAATATTTCCCACATCAAGTCGAGGAACTAAAATTTGACCAAATTTGATAGTCGGTTATTTAACTATCAAAGCACACAAACAAATATTCAGCATCATAACAATCACTGGGCCCTTTTAATTAACTTTTATTAGTTAAATAACTTGCCAAATATTCACTTCAAATTATCTTTAATAAAGAAATAATCTCAAACCATTTCACTTTTATATTGGAAAACATTTCCATATACTTATTTAATAATAAGTAATTCATAAATCAATTTATTTTCAACACTTAGAAAATGTTACATATACTTAAATTACGATTAAGTATACATTTTATTCTTTAAGGAAAAGATTCTTTTAAACATCTTTATTCGGGTCAAAACGAATGTTGCGTAAAACATCATTACGACAACCCAAAATCACTAGTATAGGGATTCGAAAATTAGATAGATATATAAATCCCAATAATATACAAAAAAAATTCCTTTTGAAAATCATTTACTATAACAACAATGTTATAGTCCATCATTTCCTTATTTCTCGAAAACGTCTATTTCAATAATGAATGTTGAAATCTATGTATTATATACTTAGCACATTTTAAAACATTTTACTCCATTTAAAAATAGCACTTCCCAAAACATTTATTTAATTCAAAAGATTATTCACTGTCCAAAATCGTGAATACAAATCGTTTACCAAATTTAATACTTCTACACATTTATTAAAGGATAATCCACTATCCAAAATCATAGATATAATACCTTTAATAACTTCTATATTTAACTTATCAGATTCAATTGATTTCAGATTTATAAAACAATGTTTATAAATTCACATTTTTATTTTATAAAAACTTCAATACACAAAATTCCTTTATCAACCAATTCCATTTTTAACTCAATTATATACCAAAAATTCAAATTATAAGTTAAATACTTATAATTCATTTATTTACAAAATTCGTTCTTTTTTTATAACTTCACAAAATTTATAAATCTTTTTACTTATAAGATCCATTTATACTTCATTTTAACACTTATAAAACTCGTTTTATAATTTCAATATTTTAATTTATAAAATATCAATTTTTTAAATCTTCTATATAAACCATTTATAATAAATCAAAAATCTCAATTTATACTATTTCAAACTAGTTAACGTCATATTTCAAAAATCACATTTCAATTATATTTCACAAAACATCATAATTTTTATAACATAAAAATTATAACTTTTATTTATTCAAATAAATTTATTTACTTAACCATTCGGAAAAATATATTTTCAAATCTCTTGTAAATCAATTTAAATTTTGAAATCATCACTTTAACAATTTTTAATTATCAAAATAGGCCCAATGATGCAAATCCCTTCTACCTGTCACATACAACAAATATACATATTAGAAATATATATACAATGTCCGCTTCAAGGCAGACACGCGTACAAAAGGTCACCCGCTCATACATGTGAACGTATAGGGTCATCTGCTCCACTAGGCATGTATATATCCAAATACCAAACAATATATCATATATCATCCAAACAATCATCAATCAGCATAAATAGTATTTATTCTCACTTATATAAAAAATTCAGCGAGGCAGAAAGAGTGAATTGTACTCACATTGATGGTAGTCGTCGTGACAGCGGTTTATTTCGATTAAAATTAAACAAGCGTTTAATTTCAACCAAAATTTTCACTAGCTCAAATAAATCCTAGTCTAGCTCCATGATGTAGTGCTCGTCAATACGGATCCAACATAATTCGTTTCGTCAGAAACGGACCTCGTATGAAAAGTTAAGAAACTTTTAAGTTTATACGATTTAAAATATATAAATTTACAATTTTTTTTTAAAAAAAATCACTATGCTTCAGCCGTTGATTCCGTTTTGATCACATCATAGTCGCCCGCGTTATCTTCTCCCTCACCAGTTAAACTTCGTACGCGTGAAACCCATAGCTGCCCCCTCTCGCGAATTATCGTGACCACCTCGCTTGCTTATAAGTTGATCAACCTCCACTATGACGTAGCTCGTAGTCGACTCTACCTCCAACCAAGGACCGGTCCCACTCGGTCATGCCATTGCATTGAAAAGCGCGTGAGAACGGCGAATGTTCAAATTCGATTTGCCATCGAATTACTCGACTATAAACGATCATAGCCGTTGAGAATGTAGATCTCATTGCCCACTACGATTTTCGTTTAGAAAGTTTTTCGTATAATTGCATGGATTTGAAGAGAATGAAGGAGAATGGATCGAGCATTTCTGGCCTTTGGAATGAAAATGGCGGCCAACCCTAGTAGATTTAAGGTTTGTGAAAATTAGATAAATTAAAGTCCCTTTATAGAAAATTTGATGACACTATTCATCCGAATTTTTTCGGAACTGTAAACGAAGCGTGCCGCCTGATGTTTAAAATGTTTTACCCTTATTCCGAACGCAATGAAATATATATTGAGAGCCAATTCGATCGTATTTGGAAGATAGGTTTTCAAATTGAATTGTTTAAATTTAAAATTCACTTAAACAAATTTCTACGCGTTTTAGCATGCCCCGGATAAACCGTAAATCTTATTGAAACGAAATTTGAAATCTTACAACAATATAACATTATGGATCTGATGAAACTTGTTTCGTCAAAATCCGAGACGGTATGAAAATTGCTATTTTTACTCCTCAATTAAATATTTAAATATTCAATTTCTATAATTCTTCTTTTAATTTGATTTTAAAAGTCCTGTAACATCATTCTAATTCAAAAAAGATTTAATTCAACATTATAAATCATTTTTATTCATATTAAATCCAAACTCTAATTATTTACACAACTTCAAATATAAAATTAACAATTTAATTATCCAATTAAACCACTATATTCGAAATATTATTTATCCAGCTTATGAACTTAACTTCTGAATATTTAAAATCAATTAAATATACAAATTTCAAATGACTCAAATTCTGGGTCGTTACATTCTCCCTTACTTAAAAGAATTTGGTCCTCGAATTTACCAAGTAAGAAAACACTACAAAATCCATTAACTTTTCAAAAAAACAACTCGTTCAATTTATATTTACCAAAATCACTTAAGTGTTTAACTTTCCCAAAATCCAATAGTTATACTTCTTATAAAATTTTTTTTACGTTTCAAATCCATTTATAATTATCTTTTCAAAAGTACTAATATAATTTAAATTTCAACTCAAAAACCAAAACTTTATTTATCAAAAGTTTTCAAATTTTCCAAAAAAATTCTAACGCTTAAATTTTCAAAAAATTCGCGTGCTACAACCCTGTATTTTACAATTATTTTTAAATTGAATTTCCAGATTTAAAAGCTTTATTTATGGAAAAGAATAATTTTTTTTATTTTAAATATAAACTTTGATTTTGATATGGATTAGAATTTCAAATATGACTAAATAGAATAATTTTCCAAAAAGTGAATTTTGGTTAAAATAGTCAAACTTTGACTTTTAAATTTAAATTTTAAATATTTGAAAATTTGAATTTTATCTTTTATTATGAAAGTAAATAAAATTTTAAGAACACTGCTTTTCGTTTCGTTGAAATCTGATTTATATTGTGAAAGTTATGCCTTTTAACTATTGTGTGTAATTTGCCGTATTTAACAAAATGGTTTATTTTAAATTATAGAAATAATATTTTATTTGGTCATGTAATTTATAATTATATTTATATGGGTAAAATAACATCTATGTATATATTTTGGTTTTAAACATTTTTAAAAGTGATATTGGCATTTTCAAATGTCAGCTGTATTCTGTTTATAAATTTTAATTCCTAGTTTCAAATAATTAAAGAAATTCTTTATTTATCTTTATATTTTCTTAAGAACTTATTTATTCTCATTCCTACTTTATTTTGTTCCTTATTTATTGTATTTATTTAACTTTTATTTGTTTTAAAGTAAAATAGAATTTTATAAGGATAGTGATATTTATTTGTAATTTTCATGTCCTGTTTCCAATTTTTAAACAATTTCTTTAGTTGGTTTTCTATTTCCTATGAATTTAATTATTTATTTCACTTTGAAAATGTTTTAAAAATCATTTTATTTCAAATTTTGTGTTATAATATTTTTAAAATGAAGTAAATAATTTTTCCAAAGCCATTGGTAATGTTCTTGTAATTTTATGTCCCGTTTGCTATTTTTAAACAATTTCTTTATTCCTTTTTCTATTTTTCTCCAATTTAATTATTTATTTTATTTTAAAATTGATAAATAAATTATTTTATTTCAAATTTTCACTTCCTAATTTTTTTAAAATGAAGTGGATATTTTTCCAAGACTAGTAGTGATTTGTTTGTAATTTCTCGACACTGTTTTGTATTTTTAAGTAATTTCTTTCATTCTTTTTATATTTTCTTTAAAATTTAATTATTTATTTTATATATTTATTTTCATTTCTGAGTTTTTATTTTTATTTATCAGTTTTATATGTATTTATAGATTTCAAAATGAATAAAAGAAATATGAAAGGTTTTGTGACTCTTTAGTTGCTTAAGTCTCTTTGTTTTCACACCTTTTCGTTTTCTAACTCTTGCATTCATTGATAGCCATAAACTTATCATCCATAGCCGTGTGTTTTTTCACTTCATTCACGTGAAAACATTTCTCTCCATCACAAAAATATTCACGGCCAAAAGAGAATGTTAAGTCATGGCTTCTCTCTTCCTTTATCCCATCTTTTCTTTCTTATTTTCTATTGATTTCTGCTTGCTCTTCTTCTAGTTTGCTTGGCCTAAACCTTCTCCATAAGCTCCACCATCTCCCTCCCCTCCTCATCCATGTCCAAACACCCCACCCCTCTATTCAAATCAGACCATGAACACAAAGTTGAGCAAACACCACCAAAACAGTGCAAAAACTCCTTGAATCCATGCACTGTCAACCAATACTTCACCATCCCTTCCATATTTGGCCACGGCCACACCTCTAACCGCCACCACCAGCAATTGCACATCCCTAGCCATCTTCCTTGTCCTCGATCCAGATCTGACCATGACTGGTCATGCACTCCACTTGATCAAAAACCACACAAAACATTGCTAAAACCCTTAAAACCATGCCTAGACGAGCCAAACTTCAACAACATCACCTTAGATTGCCTTGGCCACCTCCTTTTGCTCCACCGCCACCTTGATATGACCACCACCCATCACTTCATCCTCTTTCCATATCTGAAACATGAAGAGCCGAGCCAAACAATGCATGTAGACGAGCCTTGTGGTGCACCAAAACTCCACTATGTTGCCTAGTCTCTTGATATTCTTATGTTGTAACTTCCTCCACATGTTCTAGCCTTTATGCCATGCATTCGTATGATCAAACCTGAGCCAAAGTCATGTCAAACCTGACCTAAATAAACCCCTAGGCCGTGCAAAGAATTGTAGAAAATAAGGCAAAAGATATGACATTCAAATCTCTTTTCATTTCAAAGTTATTTCAAATTGAACGTTGTATTGAATTGTAATTTTATTTTGTTTTGTTTTGGGTTGTAACACAAGTTCTAAGCTTGGATCTCTTCCTAATTGAGCCTATTGTTGTGTCATCGTGCCTTCTGGAATCCGTTGTGTCATTCGGATTGCAATCTCCAGAGATAAATGTGAGTAAATCTCACCAGACTAATATGCACTTATATAACTGATAAACTGACACCATTTGAATCTGTAACTGTTTATCATCATGCTATATCTACTATATTATTATCATATGATGTTCACACCTGTTATTACACTTGTTATATCATATGTTATTGTTATTTCATGCTATTCTGTCATTTATATCAGTTATCACCATTGCAAGTTCCCTGTAGACTAGAATCGCTATGGGTTAAAATGATACATACCTGAACGGACTTTAGAATAGGGAAAAAATGTTATGGGCTGAAATGATAGGCCTGAGCGGTTTCCAAAATCATTCATTTTACTTGGAACTGTGGGTTTGAAATGATAGAACCCGGGTTTTCTTTGTAAACTGCGTAGTGAAATGATATATATCTGTATCACTTGACCTAGGCTAGAAAACTATATACATACCCGTGGTTTATGTAATATTTTTGAAAATGTTGTAAAATATTTTAAAATGTAAAGATTATAATATTTTGATAATATTTTGATTTAAATTTAATTAAGAATGATTTTGTAGAAATATTAGTGATTTTCTATGAATTAAATAATGAATTAAGTAAACGGTAAAGTAGAATTTGAACTATAAGTAAATTTTGGAATTTATGTTTTGTTTTAAAAAGGAAATTATGTAAAGTAAGAAAAATATAATATTTTGATTTAAAAATGTATTTTAAATGATGCTATAAAAATAATAATGATTTTTGAATAAGTTAAAATGTTAAACAAATGAATGTTTAAGTAAATTTGAAATATAACTTAAATGTGAAATTTTAAATTTTGTTTTAAAAAGGTGAAATTTTAATTAAGTAAAATTTATGGAAATAAGTTATATTTTGTAAATTTCAACCTAATTTTTAAGTTAATAATTTTATTAAAGAAATGGAATTTAATACTTGAATTTAAATAAGAAATTATGTAAAAATTTGATTTTTAGATGAGATTTAACTTTATAAAAATCATAAAAAATAAGAGTATTGAAATGATGATTTTAAAATGTGAAATTATATGATGTTTATAAGTTAAATGGTTTAAATTAAAGATTAATTTTTGGTGATTTAAACCCTGAATTTGATTTAACAGCATTTTTGAAGTGTAATGTAAAGGATATTACAGCATTTTGTAAATGCTGTAGTTGTTTTAAATGAACTAAAAAGTTAATTTGAAATAAAGGCTATTATAGCACATTGTAAGTGCTATAGTGGTTAAACTTAACATTTAAAGTTTATTTTAATTTAAAAAAAATCTATTACGGCATTTAAATGCTGTATTTTGTAAAATGAGCTGTTTTAAACTATAACTTTACGTAGCATTTTAAGTGCTACGGAAAGTGAATTTTATTATTTTATTAAATTTTAATGAGATTAATCTTTGGAATAAGATTTAAGTTTTTGAAATTAAGTATTTAACTATTAAATATAAGGAATTGACTTTATTTTTTTATGAAGAGATTTAATCTTTAAATATAAAGTCCTTTGAAATGTAAGTTTGAAATGGTGATTTATTTCTAAATAAAATGAATGGTTTTAAATGGTATTTAAATGAACGATGTTTTGAATAATACTTTGATACTTTGATATTAAAAATGTTTTGGAATGAAGTTTTGAAAGATATGATATTTTGATAATAAAATGATTTGAAAGGAAGATTTGAAAGGATATGATATTTTAAATATACTAAATTGATTTTAAAGGAGTTTTTGAAAGGATATGATAATTTAATATATTGAAATGGTTAGAAATGACTTGATATTTATTTTGATAAATATTTGAATATGAAAGATATGGTACGTTGATATATTAAAATGGTTTTGGAAATGATTTAATCTTTATTTTGAAAAAGATTTGGATTGAAAAGGATATTTTATTTTGAAGTATAAAATATTGTTTTAAAGTTATAACCACGGGTTATAATAACGATTCGTTGGCAAAGAGACCAGGATCGGATATCTGGCATACTCTCTGTCGATACCGAAAACCACTTGGACAACCGTGTATGCGGTGGAGATTCCAGAATGAAGTAGGTTGGTTGGCGAACGCTAATGGAATGAAGTAAGAGAATGCTGATGGGTGGCCTAATTATGACTAAAACAGGAGCTATACCGGGCTACACAAAGGGTCGCACCCTTTCATCGAGCATGCTTCTTTGGAAACCATTATATTACTTTTGTGATTCGATATAGTGGCGCCACTTTGATTCGCGGTATTGCTCGAGGTGGGCGGAAGCTGCTGGCTTGCCGTCACCACCAGTCCGGGAGTGCAAACGGTGTATCCACCCTGGCATTGCCTCGCGTGCCTTGTCATATGTTTTTTATATCGAGCCCACTACGATTTTGGTTTAAAGATCCGACCGCATTAAGGTTCACCATTCCCTTAACACTATTTTCTATATGATTATACTTTACTGGTTAGACACTACTGTATATAGCGTATATTACTATGCAGTAAATAGTTTAACGGATCCTTAGAGGATGGGCGGTCCCAAGCATCCTTTAAGTTACTTGTACTTTTACTACAGTTCACTTGAGTTGGTTTACATTGTATAAGTATGTATGTCCTGACTCGAGTGTTTGTATTTTTATTTACGCTCGGGTCAGCCTGAGTATTCACAGATTTGGGTTTCCACTTTCTGGAGATTGGAATCGCTGGAGATTATCTGCTTGTCTTTATCTTTTCATTCTGTTGGTCCTTTCCAGCTCTTGTATTAGTAGATTTATATGTATTGAGACTTCTTTTGTACTTTATTTCTTCTGTTTTAACTTATGTAACTCTGATATATTTATATAGTGGCTTCATGAACTACTATCTCTTTTACTTCCGCTGCATTATTATTACTCCGTGTCTGTGATCTATGAATATTATTTACTGTATATTTTGAGATTTGCCAAATTTTTATTTATAACATGGTATTTTGAGCAATTCAACTCCGGCATGAGTGTCTACCTATATACTTATAATGGATGCGAATGGTTGAAAATATCGAGTCGTTACATTTGGTATCAGAGCTCTGGTTTTAGGCAAAACTCAGTATATAGAATAGATTTAATTTCAGAATCACTTTCGTTCAAGCTTGAATTCCTTCTTCTTCAATTCGGTTTCCTTTGAATTTTGAAACGTTCCCCGCGGTCCCAAAATCCATTCTTGTCCCTCACTATTCATCTTCTTTTGGTTCTGGAGTATCCCATAACTCCATTTCAAAATGATCTTTATAATGAGTTGGCAGTCCCGCCAAATCTCAAAAATTGAATTGTAAAAGGGTGAAACTCCTTTACAATTAGCATCAATTCACCAGAGATTTATATCTATCCTTGGTTTAGATGCTAAAATCTTTTTTTATCCCAAACTCTAACTCTTGAGATCGAATGTTGATTTACCCCAGATAAATCCACATCAATCTTATTCTTTAAGTCACGGTTGACCTGGTTAAGGTTGCCCGTGATTTATTTAAGCTTATCCACCTCCTTATTTTTTTATTTAATCATCTTCTCTTTTGTTTCCAACCTATCTTCAAACATTTTGAATTGTACTTGTAAATCTATGTTTTGTTTATATATTATGTTGTTGAGTTGTTGATGTTGAATTGGGTTTCTGATCGATTCTTCTGATCAACGCTATCGATAAGATTTCCAAAACACTTTGACCGAACAAACTGACACAATATTATTTTAAAATTTGGTTAATGAAATAAATTTTGATAAATAAGTAAATTTATAGAACTTAATAAATTGATTTAAATTGATAATTTGAAATGATAATGCTTGATTTATCATTTATTGTTCTATAAATGAATTTATAAATAGTTGTTTATAAATTGATTTGGGAACTGAAATGAATTTAGAACAAGAAATTTGAGAATTTAATTTCCGATGGTTTCAAACCTTGTGTTTAAAGTTTTAAAAGGTTATATTATTTAAAGTATTTTTGAATAGAAATTTGTTTTCAAAGAATTTTAAAAGTTTAAAAAATTAGTGCTCTTCTCTTTGTCGCTGGAAAATAACTTCGGTGATAACCGCGACATCATTGACATTCATTTTCGAGTTTCGAAATAAAGAGACCACCCTGTAGTCTTGCTACAGATTTGTTTTGGGAAATCAAATTGATTTGAATTTCCAAAATATGACTTGATTTATAATATATATAGACATATGATTTAAATTTGACTTGATAAGTTATGTACATACATTTATTTACCTCTAAATGGTTTGAAGAAATCGGAAATTTAATTCTTAAATTCAATTATAAAAAGAAAACCAAAATTTTGGATGAGTATTCAAGGATGAAATGATTTAATTGGAAAGTTTTATTTGTATAATACAATTTCATTCAAATATACCTTACCTTAATTTCAGAAGTTAACAGTGTAATTGGATAATATATAATATAAAAAAGATTTTATAAATAAAATTTGAGTGGTTATAATAAATTTTATACACTCAAATTTTAATTATATAATGATTAACAGAGGTAAATATAATAAAGGGTAATTGAATAACTTACAATAAAATAATGTTAAAAGAACTAAGAATAAAAGAAAGCAGTTCTACTAAGTGTAAGTATATTTAACATAAGTGATAAATATATTGAGAGGAATACATTTAATTTTAATTAGGAATAAAGAAGAATAAAATTTATTAAGTACATTGTGAGTGTAATAAATGATTATTTTTCAAACCCATGGTTTTAAAAAATTGTTAATTTAAGATGATTGGATAATAAGATAACGAAATTTGAGATAGTTAAGATTTATTTAACTTGTGTAAAAATTTAATCTCTATTTAAGTTGAAATTTCCATGCTTTCAAATTTATTTCCTTATTTTGTTTTCCAAAATATCTTTTGGTTGTCCTTATCATCCTTATCTTGCTATAGACTGGTATAAGCATCTTTCTATAATCTTTCTGTTTAGAAATCTTTCTATAATCTTTGATAATCTTTGGTACTCATTTTGAATCTATTTTTGCGTGCTTGTGTTCTTGATTTTGGAGAATCTTGGAAAGATCATCTCCACCTTGTTAAACTTACCTATAACAACAGTTATCAGGTATAATCTCAATCTTCTGGTCACCTTATCTTAATCTTATTTCATTTCTATCTTTTCTGTGCTTTCCTGTACCACGATCCTTTTCGGGGACGAAAAGTTTTAAGTGGGGGAGAGTGAAACAACCCTGTATTTTACAAATATTTTTAAATTGAATTTCCAGATTTAAAAGCTTTATTTATGAAAAAGAATAAATTTTGTTATTTTAAATATAAACTTTGATTTTGATATGGATTAGAATTTCAAATATGACTAAATAGAATAATTTTCCAAAAAGTGAATTTTGGTTAAAATAGCCAAACTTTGACTTTTAAATTTAAATTTTAAATATTTGAAAATTTTAATTTTATCTTTTATTTGAAAGTAAATTAAATTTTAAGAACACTGCTTTTCGTTTCGTTGAAATCTGATTTATAATGTGAAAGTTATGCCTTTTTAACGGTTGTGTGTAATTTGCTATATTTAGCAAAATGGTTTATTTTAAATTATATAAATAATATTTTATTTGGTCATTTAATGTTATAATTATATTTATATGGTTAAAATAACATGATTTGTATATATTTTGGTTTTAAACATTTTTAAAAGTGTTATTGACATTTTCAAATGTCAGCTGTATTCTGTTTATAAATTTTAATTCCAAGTTTCAAATAATTAAAGATATTCTTTATTTATCTTTATATTTTCTTAAGAATTTATTTATTCTCATTCCTACTTTATTTTGTTCCTTATTTATTGTATTTATTTAACTTTTATTTGTTTTAAAGTAAATTAGGCTAGAGATATTTATTTGTAATTTTCGTGTCCTGTTTCCAATTTTTAAACAATTTCTTTAGTTCTTTTTCTATTTCCTATGAATTTAATTATTTATTTAACTTTGAAAATGTTTAAAAAATCATTTTATTTCAAATTTTGTCTTATAATATTTTTAAAATGAAGTAAATAATTTTTCCAAAGCCATTGGTAATGTTCTTGTAATTTTTATGTCATGTTCGCTATTTTTAAACGATTTCTTTATTCCTTTTTCTATTTTTCTCAAATTTAATTATTTATTTTTCAAATGATAAATAAATTATTTTATTTCAAATTTTCACTTCACAATATTTTAAAATGAAGTGGATATTTTTCCAAGACTAGTAGTGATTTGTTTGTAGTTTCTGGACACTGTTTTGTATTTTTAAGTAATTTCTTTCATTCTTTTTATATTTTCTTTAAAATTTAATTATTTATTTATATATTTATTTTCATTGCTGAGTTGTTATTTTTATTTATCAGTTTTATATGTATTTATAAATTTCAAAATGAACAAAAGAAATATGAAAGGTTTTGTGACTCTTTAGTTGCTTAAGTCTCTTTGTTTTCCCACCTTTTTATTTTCTAACTCTTGCATTCATTGATAGTCATTCACTTATCACATAGCCGTGTGTTTTTTCACTTCATTCACTTGAAAACATTTCTCTCCATCACAAAAAATTTCACGGCCAAAAGAGAATGGTAAGTCATGGCTTCTCTCTTCCTTTATATCATCTTTTCTTTCTTATTTTCTATTGATTTTTGCTTGCTCTTCTTCTAGTTTGCTTGGCCTAGCCCTTCTCCATCAGCTCCACCATCTCCCTCCCCTCCTCATCCACAGCCAAACACCCCACCCCTCTGTCCAAATTACACCATGAACACAAAGTTGAGCAAACATCACCAAAACAGTGCAAAAACTCCTTGAATCCATGCACTGTCAACCAATACTTCACCATCCCTTCCATATTTGGCCACGGCCACACCTCTAGCCGCCGCCACCAGCAAGTGCACACCCCTAGCCATCTTCCTTAGCCTTGGTTCAGATCTGACCATGACTGGTCATGCACTCCACTTGATCAAAAACCACACAAAACATTGCTAAAACCCTTAAAACCATGTCTAGCCGAGTCAAACTTCAACAACATCACCTTAGATTCCATTGGCCACCTCCTTTGGCTCCACCACCACCTTGATATGACCACCACCCATCACTTCATCCTCTGTCCAGATCTAAAACATGAAGAGCCGAGCCAAACAACGCATGTAGACGAGCCTTGTGGTGCACCAAAACTCCACTATGTTGCATTGTCTCTTGATATTCTTATGTTGTAACTTCCTCCAGATGTTCTAGCCTATATGCCATGCATTTCTATGATCAAACCTGAGTCAAAGTCATGTCAAACCTGACCTAAATAAATCCCTAGGACGTGCAAAGAATTGTAGAAAACAAGGAAAAAGATTTGACATTCAAATCTCTTTTCATTTCAAAGTTATTTCAAATTGAACGTTGTATTGAATTGTAATTTTATTTTGTTTTGTTTTGAGTTGTAACACAAGTTCTAAGCTTTGATCTCTTCCTAATTGAGCCTATTGTTGTGTTATCGTTCCTTCTGGAATCCGTTGTGTCATTTGGATTGCAATCTCCAGCCATAAATGTGAGTAAATCTCGCCAGACTAATATGTACTTATATAACTGATAAACTGACACCATTTGAATCTGTAACTGTTTATCATCATGCTACATCTGCTATATTATTATCATATGTTTTTCACACCTGTTATTACACTTGTTATATCATATGTTATTGTTATTTCATGGTATTCTGTCATTTATATCAGTTATCACCATTGCAAGTTCCCAGTAGACTAGAATCACTATGGGTTGAAATGATACATACCCGAACGGACTTTAGAATAGGAGAAAAACGTTATGGGCTGAAATGATAGGACTGAGCGGTTTCCAAAATCATTCATTTTACTTGGGACTGCGGGTTTGAAATGATAGAACCTGGTTTTTCTTTGTAAACTACGGATTGAAATGATATATATCCGTATCACTTGACCTAGGCTTGAAAACTATATACAGACCTGTGGTTTATGTAATATTTTTGAAAATGTTTTAAAATATTTTAAAATGTAAAGATTATAATATTTTGATAATATTTTGATTTAAATTTAATTAAAAACGATTTTGAAGAAATATTAGTGATTTTTTATAAATTAAATAATGAATTAAGTAAACGGTAAAGTAGAATTTGAACTGTAAGTAAATTTTGGAATTTATGTTTTGTTTTAAAAAGGAAATTATGTAAAGTAAGAAAAATATAATATTTTGATTTAAAAATGTATTTAAATAATTCTATAAAAATAATAATGATTTTTGAATAAGTTAAAATGTTAAACAAATGAATGTTTAAGTAAATTTTGAAATATAACTTAAATGTGAAATTTTAAATTTTGTTTTAAAAAGGTGAAATTTTAATTAAGTAAAATTTATGGAAATAATTTATATTATGTAAATTTAAACCTAATTGTTAAGTTAATAATTTTATTAAAGAAATGGAATTTAATACTTGAATTTAAATAAGAAATTATGTAAAAATTTGATTTTTGGATGAGATTTAACTTTATACAAATCATAAAAAATAAGAGTATTGAAATGATGATTTTAAAATGTGAGATTATATGATGTTTATAAGTTAAATGATTCAAATTAAAGATTAACTTTTGGTGAAATTTGTATTTAAACCCTGAATTTGATTTAACAGCATTTTTGAAGTGTAATGTAAATGATATTACAGCATTTTGTAAATGCTGTAGTTGTTTCAAATGAACTAAAAAGTTAATTTGAAATAAAGGCTATTATAGCACACTGTAAGTGCTATAGTGGTTAAACTTAACATTTAAAGTTTATTTGAATTTAAAAGAAAAATCTATTACGACACTTAAATGCTGTATTTTGTTAAATGAACTGTTTTAAACTATAACTTTACGTAGCATTTTAAGTGCTACGGAAAATGAATTTTATTATTTTATTAAATTTTAATGAGATTAATCTTTGGAAAAAGATTTAAATTTATGGAAATTAAATATTTAACTATTAAATATAAGGAATTGACTTTATTTTTTTATGAAGAGATTTAATCTTTAAATATAAACTCCTTTGAAACGTAAGTTTAAAATGGTGATTTATTTCTAAATAAAACGAGTGGTTTTAAATGGTATTTAAATGAATTAAAAATGAATGATGTTTTGAATAATACTTTGATACTTTGATATTATAAATGTTTTGGAATGAAGTTTTGAAAGATACGATATTTTGATAATAAAATGATTTAAAAATGGAGTTTTGAAAGATATGATATTTTGATAATAAAATGATTTGAAAGGAAGATTTGAAAGGATATGATATTTTAAATATACTAAATTGATTTTAAAGGAGTTTTCGAAAGGATATGATAATTTAATATATTGAAATGGTTAGAAATGCTTGATATTTATTTTGATAAATATTTGAATATGAAAGACATTAATATATTGAAATGGTTTTGGAAATGATTTAATCTTTATTTTGATAAAGATTTGGATTGAAAAGGATATTTTATTTTGAAGTATAAAATATTGTTTTAAAGTTATAACCACGGGTTATAATAACGATTGGTTGGCAAAGAGACCGGCATCAGATATCTGGCATACTCTCTGTCGATACCGAAAACCACTTTGACAACCGTGTACGCGGTGGAGATTCCAGAATGAAGTAGGTTGGTTGGCGAACGCTACTGGAATGAAGTAAGAGAATGCTGATGGATGACCTAATTATGACTAAAATAGGAGCTATACCGGGCTACACAAAGGGTCGCACCCTTTCATCGAGCATGCTTCTTCGGAAACCATTCTATTACTTTTGTGATTCGATATGGTGGCACCACTTTGATTCGGGCTATTGCTCGAGATGGGCGGAAGCTGCTGGCTTGCCGTCACCACCAGTCCAGGAGTGCAAACGGTGTATCCACCCTGGCATTGCCTCACATGCCTTGTCATATGCTTCTTATATCGAGCCTACTACAATTTTGGTTTAAAGATCCGGCCGCGTTAAGGTTCACCATCCCCTTAACGCTATTTTCTATATGATCATACTTTACTGATTAGACAATACTGTATATAGTGTATATTACTATACAGTAAATAGTTTAACGGATCCTTAGAGGATGGGCGGTCCCAAACATCCTTTAAGTTACTTGTACTTTTACTACAGTTCACTTGAGTTGGTTTACATTGTATAAGTATGTATGTCCTGACTCAAGTGTTTGTATTTTTATTTACGCTCGGGTCAGCCTGAGTATTCACAGATTTGGGTTTCCACTTTCTGGAGATTGGAATCGCTGGAGATTATCTGCTTGTCTAGTTTTATTTTTTCAGTCTGTCGGTCCTTTCCAGCTCTTGTATTATTAGATTTCTATGTATTGAGACTTCTTTTGTACTTTATTTCTTCTGTTGTATCTTATGTAACTCTGATATATTTATATAGTAGCTTCATGAACTATTATCTCTTTTACTTCCGCTGCATTATTATTACTCTGTGTCTGTGATCTATGATTATTATTTACTGTATATTCTGAGATTTGCCAAATTTTTATTTACAACGCGGTATTTTGAGCAATTCAATTCCGGCATGTGTGTCTACCTATACACTTATAATGGATGCGAATGGTTGAAAATATCGGGCTGTTACATCGCCAGCGTCTCATTTGCGCGGTTCGATCGTTGTACGATCACAACATATATATATATATATATATATATATATATATATATATATATATCAAAAAAATACATCTCATCTTCGAAGATGAGGCATCCCGTAGGGAAAATAATATAAAAGTACAATATGTAATCCGACATATGTACCTTATATATTATTATCAAGCATATACGGCTAATATAGCGCGAAAGCGAGATTCAAATGCGAAGTAAGCGCCATACGCACCTACTAAATACTCAAAAAACAATGAGAAACATGTATATATGAAAATAATATCAATATAAAACACATACCAATATAACAACTATATATGCCAATATAGAAAATATCATCAAAACAACAAATCCAACCATCACACAACTATCATCCAACTAATCAATCTCTATTCGATCAATCCACAACCAAATCAATATACTTTACTTCTTATTAATATTCATTGAACTGATTTTCAATATCATATTTGATTCATTAACATTGGATTTTTACTAGCATTCATTCATTCAATATTCAATTAGTTTAGATTCACTAATTCATATTCATGTTTGTTCGCTTCCAATTCAATCAAATTATATTCTATTTAGATTTACTTGCTTCCAATTTGAATTCAACTATTTGTAGCTTTCAACTGTATCAATTCAATTTCATATGAATTTTTATTCAATCAACTAACAATCAATGTATAACCAACATAACCAAATTTATTTACTTTACATTCAACATTCATATTTACTTACCTTTAATTTGGTTTAACATGTTTAATTTCAACTAGTTGATATCTAATTGACCTTCATTCAATTATTCAATTGCTAATTCATTTTACATTTCAAGTTGATTTTCATTTATATAACTCAAATTCATATTCATCACTTTACTTTATTAAGTTACTTCGATACCAAAACTAACTTCCTTCAACATCACTTAAGTTATGTTTCGTTTCAACTTCATTTACATTTACTTTCACTACACAACTTAAGTTCATCTCTAATTTAATTCAAATTCTATTTTATTTAACTTTTTACTTAAGTCTAATCAATTACTTATTCAAATTCAGATTTTTCTTTGCTTAACAAAATTGTTTAAACATTTTAACAATTGGTTTTACTTATATTTTCTCGTTTTATAAGTTATACGACTTATTTATTCAAACTTTCATAAACATTTACCTAAGTATACTTCCATTCACATTTTTGTAATTTTAATTCATGGTTATACAATCACTTAACTTTTAAGTTTAATTTCCATTTCAATAACTTATATATTCTAGTTATTTAACTTAACCTTCCTTAGTTAAATTTCAAATCATATAATTCACTTACTAACTCAATTCAATTTAACTTTTCTTAAGTTAAAAATCTTTCTTTCATATTATAAGTCCAAAACTCAGTTTCACTTATATTCATCAAATTCAACTTGGATTTTAAATTCAAATTTGTTTACCGAAACAAAACTTCAATTTTCAATTTACTATTGGTAGCAAATCCATCACATAGAAACTCGAAAATGATACTGATGATGTTGCAGTCATCACCCTTATTATTTTCCAGCAACAATAGTGAATTCAATGCTTTTTATTCTTTTTAAAAATTTCATTTTACTATTATTTTTATATCTTTTACTTATATAATTTTACTATTTCACTTTACTTATATAATATCATTCCAAATTTATTTATCTTATCTAGATTAATAATAATATAATCTCTTTAACTTTGAAAAACAAATTTCAATAAACGGAATTCAAATTTCAAATTCTTAGTTTAAATCCATTTTTATTCACAACCCATATTTATAAATATATTCATATAATTTTACTTCTTATAAATAAGATTATTTCATAATTATAAATCATATTAATTACAATTCCATCTTTACAATTCATTTGCTTATATAATTTCATTCTCTGAGAATTGTTGTTTTTATTTAGAATATTCAAACATTTTTTATTAACTTATATATATTTACATTTTCAAACAACCAAACAATTAATTTATATACACTTTAATAGTTCCTGAAAAATTGTTTCCTTTATATATAAAATGTAATCGAGGTAAAATTATTTCATTTACCCAATTTAAAATAATACTACGTCGACTTGCCTTGTTTAAGTATTTGGAAATCCCTATCGATAACATGGCGTCCCACATATCGACTAGAATTCAAAAATAGCTCAACAGATAAGCAAACACAATATAAAACATTTTATATTCACTAACAAATACGCGCTCATATATATAATACACTCAAACTCAATCTAGGGTGCTACTGTCCCCATCTATACTGAGTACACATCAAAGCTTAGGAATATACAAAATCTAAGCTCTGATACCACGTGTGACAGGACGCGCCAGTGGGTAATAACCACCGTAGCGCACACTGATACCTCGCGCTTTGCTTTTACGGCGAGCCTCACGATGGCCCTTTCACACTAGGGACATATAGGGGCAAGAGTCATCCGATCGCTAACTAGCAAGAAGCGAGAACCCCCTATCAGGCTGAACATAATCAAGCAAAAGTGATGTATGTAATCTGTAGAAATGCAATGTCAAACAAACATCCATACAAGCTGTCCAAGATTAGGAAAAACCGAAGGTACTTTCCTGCCACATCCTGTTGGGAAATCCCTAGGATTAGTAGCGAATAGTCCTCACATTGGATATTTCATAACGAAGAGACCACTTCTACTGGATGTATATTGGGATATTAACCCCAAAAGATCAAAAGCAGTCTCCCACTATGAAAATCCGGAATATTAATATCATCACAAGCAACCTGCACATTCGTCGCATATACGTTGGCCCGAAGTGGTTTTCAGATAAATCTGATCCCCGTTTCTTGCACCAACAATGCAAAAGCGTTTCTCAACCTCACACAGAAACTAAGTCTCATAGACTTATCACGTCTCCAACTTTCAACTTGCTATCCTTCAGGCCAAGAAGGAAGCACGATAGATTGGAGTAATACTCCGCACTATACAAATCAACATCCTCAACACAATTGATAATCAAGCCTACACAGGTGGATACGTACTAAGTGAACGACTAAATAGTTCCCACGTCAAGTCGAGGAATCAAACTTTGGTCAAGTTTGATAGTTGGTTATTTAACTCTTAAAGCAAACAAACAAATATTCAGCACCATAATAATCACTGAGCCCTTTTAATTAATCTTTTATTAGTTAAATAACTTGCCAAATATTAACTTCAAATTATCTTTAATGATGATATAATCTCAAACCATTTCACTTTTATATTGGAAAACATTTCCATATACTTATTTAATAATAAGTAATTCACAAATCAATTTATTTTCAACACTTAGAAAATATTACATATACTTAAATCACGATTAAGTATATATTTTATTCTTTAAGGAAAAGATTCTTTTAAACATCTTTATTCAGGTCAAAACAAATGTTGCGTAAAACATCGTTACTACAACCCAAAATCACTAGTGTAGGGATTCGAAAATTAGATAAATATATAAATCCCAATACTATACAAAAACGTTTCCTTTTGAAAATCATTTACTATAACAACAGTGTTATAGTCTATCATTTCCTTATTTCTCGAAAATATCTATTCAACAATGAATGTTGAAATTTACGTATTTCATACTTAACACATTTTAAAACATCTTTAAAACGTTTTAATCTATTTAAAAATACCACTTCCCAATACATTTATTCAATTCAAAAGATTATTCATTGTCCAAAATCGTGAATACAAATCGTTTACCAAGTTTAATACTTCTACACATTTATTAAAGGATAATCCACTATCCAAAATCGTAGATATAATACCTTTAATAACTTCTATATTTAACTTGTCAAATTCAATCGATTTTGGATTTATAAAACAATGTTTAAAAATTAACATTTTTATTCATAAAAACTTCAATACACAAAATTCCTTTATTAACCAATTCCATTTATAACTCAATTATATACCAAAAATCCAAATTATAAGTTAAATAATTATAATTCATTTATGTAACGACCCTGATTCGACCTTCGAAAATTGAAATCCAGATACATCACCCGTATTTGAATGTCGCAGATTCAAACGTCGGATCTGGTTCGTCGGAGCTTATAACACATTAAGTACAACACAGCGGAAAAGAAATGAATGATTCATTGATACACAATAGTTGATTACAACAATGATACAACATTTTGATATAAATGATATCAATATCAGAGATAGATATACTGATTCACAAAACAATAGTGGAAAAATAAAGCAACAATAGCGGAAGGACAGTATCTCCAATGCCAAAACTCCAAAACACCAAACTAGAAGCTCGAACCACCATCATGTTGAAGTTAAACAATTCCAATCCCAGAGAAACAAATGTGATTGCCAAATCCAAAGGCTGAAAGCTATCGACTCTACACCTACTATTTGATTATCTAAAAACCCCAACTGTAGGCTGCCCATGTGGAAAATTTTGGGCACCCAGAGTTTAAAAAGGGAACAATAAACTCTAGGTTAGTCAAGGGACTGGTATTAGCAAACTAAAAAAATTGTTTAAACAAAGCTAACAAAAAGAATTTTTTAAAAGAAATCCGCAATGCCTTTTTTGGAAAATGAAACTACCATAAGGCCTTTCGCCACACACACAATGTAAACACACAATTGGAGGAGATTTCTCCTTATGATATTCCAACATGCTTGATACGCGAAAATCCTTTTTGATATTATTATTATTAGTGCGTAGTGCAGAAAACATTTCGAAAGTATAATATTAATCTTAGCCAGCATACACATTTCGTAGTATGCCTACTATAGCTACCGGGTTCAATAGCAGGTTACCACCACATTCCATGGCAGGTTATACAACTAAACTGTATAGGGGGCATATTGTTTCTTTGGATTATCAACAAATGGTTAGGCTAAGGAACTTCCTGGGCCATATGGGTATGCCTCCGGAGGGACACCAGGAGAACTTAACCAGTTCTCTGCCAACACAAGGCTGGGTTACCTGTATAACTTGGTAACTACTACATGAGTATGCAATTCCCCAGTCGTTACCGACCTTTATCCGAGCGCTCAACACCAACAACAACCACAAAGTAATAAATTTTCAGCAACCACATAAGTTAAATATTTGGGCTCCATACCATGATACCACCTTTTTCCAGAAGGAAATGGACATACCCTAAAGGGCGCGACCCTCATAACCTTGCCGCATTCTTTCTTTTTCGACCATTTCCGGGTTGTGAGGTCCGACGAGGTCACGTCTACAAAGCTAAGGCCTCATTTGGCTTGTCGTTTTTAGTTTTGTGTTTTCGTCTATACAAAAACACGACAATTTTGAAAAATGAAATTAACATGTAAAATAGAAAACAAGTTTATTTTATTTTTCATGTCTCGAGGGATAAAAAAAGCTCGGAGAACAATCTAACTCTTTCGTTGTCCGGTGGTCATCACAATGGCTAAGAATTATAAATCTTCTTCTCTTATTTTTTGCTATTTCTTAGTGCGATTGAAAACACAAAACTCAAAATACAAAATGAAACCAAACGGGCCCTAAGCTTTTCACAAAAGCCATGATTTGATCAACAAATGATCGGCAGCACTTCATATGCCACATTACCAAATTGGGAATGTATTACTAGTAACCATCAAACATAACCTCTGAGCTCGTACGTCTTAGAGCAGAGTGTTAAGCTAAGAGAATAAATTCTCCACCAACAAACAGAAATGTATTTGATAGAAACCAGCTTTACATCTCAAAGTGTAATTTCAGACACACATCCATACAAGTTTGTTCCGGGTTCGAATAGAACCGAAGGCACGTCAAAGAAGCCCTTGCAACCCGGGTATTCACAATCTCGATCAAACTTCCCATCACATATGGAGATCTCTATACCGTAGCTACTCAGTGCAGAGTCATTCGACGGGTAATCCTTTCGTTCTCGAAAATACCCGGTCTTCACCACCGGTCTTCAAATGCTATCCATTTCATCGTATCATTATCCGGAATGGGTTATATGACATAAAGTCCTCTCCCGGCTAAACCGAATACTAAGCGCTAAATTAAAAAAAGCATGTGGATATAGTGGGATCTTAGTTAAGTCACAACTTTTACCCAAAACCTTTCTTTCAAATGGTTTAAACAAATTCCCACTTTAATCTTTTAAAACAAAAAGATTCTTTTCTCTTTGAAAACAAAGTTCACCAATCTTTCACAAAGATTCATTCATAGCTTTCAAAACTATTTCAATTTCAAATCTGGAATTTTTCAACAAAACTGGAAATTCTTTCCTTTATATAAGAGTCATTATCATTTGAAAACAAATACTTTTCGTTTCGGAAAAATCCGACCAAATATGCACAAGTCATAACCTTTAAAGTATACACATGGGTTAAATTTAAATTCCCAAAGTAATGCTTTAAAATGGTTATAAATCCGCATAAATATTATATAGCTTGTATACCCCTTTCAAACCATAATTTCCAAAATAATTTCAAAACTTAAACAAGATATATTATATTCAAAAGTAAATTTCAAAACTTGCTTTTTAAAAGCTTTTCATAATTCAATTCCATTTCCAAACCATTTTGGATTCAAAATTCAACTTTAAAATAAATAATCTTTAAATTTAAAATATCTATGACTTAACCGATTTCCCATGAAATCCATATTTGTGTGTGTATAGTGTAGTCCAGGGGTTTTACACAATAGTGCAACATCATCAATCATTACAGATTCAAGCACAGCAATATCGATAAGTGGTATAATCCTATAATGCTTACCTTCCATTTACAGAGTTACAGATATATATATATATATATATATATATATATATATATATGTAAATGCATCACAGATAAATAAATTACACCACGACTCAATTCAAACAATTTTCATCACAGAATACCACATATAAGGGTCAAACAATTAAAACATTCAATATAATCCAAACATCCATAAGTAAGATCAATTAATCATCTGATTAATTTAAATCAGATTAATTACTTATGAATAAATTTCTAATCCTGATTAATTAACTATTAATTAATTACAAATCTAATTATCCTTTAATCAATTATTAATCAATCTTAATTAATAAATAAGTCAACCTTTAATCATTAAATAATTAACCTTTAATTATTTAATTACCTTTAAATAATTTTTCTTAATTACATCAATTAATTAACCCTTAATTAATTACCATTTAATTAATTATCCTTAATTAATTACAATAAGTGATTATCCCCAATCAATTTCATTGATTAATTAACCTTAAATTAATTATCCTCAAATTGATTACCTTAATTAATTAATCACATTAATTAATTATCCTTTAATCATTTATTGTAATCACTTGATTAATCAACCTTTAATCATTAATTAATTACTTTTAATTAATCTTCAATTATTAATCAATTAATCTTAAATTAATAATTAATTAACCTTTATTCACTTTAATTAATTAACCTTAATTAATCCTTAATTAAGTAATTATTCTTTAAGTAATTATCCTCTAATTACTTACATTGATTAATAATAATTAATTACTTAAGATCTTACTTGATTAAAAGATAAACCATTTTATCTTTATTAATAACTTTAATTATTTTTTCTTTAACTTTATTTAAAAACCTTCTAATTAATTATCATCAACCACTTAACATAAACCTTTAAGTTAAATTAAGGATTAAAAACACTTCATTTTTTAATCATTTACTTAATTAGAAAGTGAAATGAAGTGGGAAATAATGAATTTAGTTGAAAATCATATAACTTCTTTAATCAAATAATTTTAAAAACATTTATCCTATAATAGTTTAAACTAGGTTTAATTTAAATTTAAAACATGATTTATTATTTAAACTAAAAACTATTTAAACCTTACTTCGAGTTCGACCCAATCTTTACCCGAGACCTACCCTGAGTTTCCCATCTTCTTTTTTTAAAAAACTTTGTTAGTTTAAAACTTTAAACCTGAAACATGATAATCACTCGCGTACTATTACGAAGATGAACCCGAGCCATAACCAAACTACCCCGAGAATTCCTTTGAGATAACTCCTCTACCCAAATACTGACATCACTGACATTTGTACGCCTGCACAGTTGATCGCGACGACATCGACCACCGCCAACATCTCCGGCCCATCGTCGATCACCTCTACAAACAATCTCGACGACCCAAGCATCACCACACAGCCTTAATCGAAAACGAGCAAACTCGAGCAACTTAGAACCGAACCCTTCGCCTGAATCTTCCTCGAACCCACATCTCCGACCACCAGCGATCGCGCAACCCCGTCCTCAGCTCCACCAGACATCCATGCAACCAATGCCCAAATCCGATGCAATTCGATTCACCAGAGACGCTGCAGTAAACCAAAACCTGAATTCGACCCATTTAGAATTTAAAACCCTACTTAGATTGATTTCCGACGCCACGGTGACTGAGAAAGTCACCCACCATTTTTCCCCGACTCGGCAACTCCCCAGCAACCTCCAATCGAAAACTCGACCACCCCGAGTACCTTCATCCATCAGAATTTGCTCAAACTCACTTTCTGGTCAACCCCGAAATACTATCTCGTTCCCATTCTAAAAATTATGATTTAAGTCTTAAAAATCAAGGATTGAGTTGGCGATTCAGCTTATCTAAGTAGATCAAAGGATTATGATTCTTGAATTTAACATGTCTGAAATTTTTTACTGTAATTTTTTGATTTCCAGATAATATATATACAAAACATATCTAAAACTATTTTTAAATCCTAGTTTATGTTTAAACAAACTTAAATTGCTTGAAAACCATAACATAACAGAGAACAGAAGAAGAGATTTTGAAATTTTTATCAAATTTAAACTCTGTAACATGAAACAGAGATACATATAGATATATCAGACATGCATACTTCAACACATTCGTATACACGGAGATATCACTTATATATACACATGTAAAGCATCATTCATCTTAGAAATTCACATGCAACAGACATTTATTTACTTAAGCTTTTTAAATAAATGTTTACTCACCTAATTTTTGTAAAGAGGAGAACAATCTTGAAAACCTGGGAACTGTTTTGATCACTGGAAATTTGTTTTATTGTTTCATGCTGAGTTGAACTGGGTTGCATCTTCAGTTTTGATGTTGATATGAATTTTATTTGCTGAGATGATCTTTGATTCTAATGCTTGATTGTTGTTTGAACTTAATCTGATCTAGGAATTGATCTTTGAATGCTTGCTTGACTATATTTGAAGAACTTGGGTTGATTTTAGGTTTTGATTTTTTTTATCATTTGTTTCCAGATTAGAAAATTTGTGAGGCTTTGTTGCTTTTGTATTTTCTGGTTTGTTTTCTTTGCTACCAGGTTTTAGTTTTTGATATTATCAAGGAAATGAGAAAGGAGAGGGTAATGATGTATATAAAATCTTGATTTTATTTTTATTTACTATTTTAAAAATAAAAGAAAACATGACACTTGTTAATTGCAATTTATATTATGCTTACACATGTTTAAATGCATGTATTTATGTTTTACTAATGTCTAAATGAAATCATTTTATGTTTAAACCCTTACTTTGTTTAGTTTATAATTTTTTCTTTAAACCCTTTCTATTTATAAATTACTTAATTTTATATTTACATATGTTTTACATTTTAAATTTATAAAAATACAAACTATATTTATGCATTTTAAAAGAAAATAAAATTTAAATCTTTTTATCATACTATGCTTATTTAATGTTTATCTTATTAATTTCAAATTTTTGGCTTATATATATATATATATATATATAATATATTAAAGCTTCTTATTCATTTTTTGTTTTTATATTTCTTGTTCTAACATTATATTTTACAATACATTTAATAAGTAACTACATATATATTACACACACACACACACACACACACACACACACATATATATGAATTTTATCTTAAAATAGCCTTTTGAAAATCACTATGTTTAATCTCAAACCATAACTCCCAAAACATTTTAATATTTATGTATAAATATCATATATACAAAATTAAAAGACAAACTTAATTTTAAAATATAGTGTTTTCAAATCCAATTTTTTTTTCAATATATTTATTTTTAAGTTTCAAATTCAAAATTTTGTAAAAAATAAATTTGTATACATGTATATAATAAACAACATAGATTGTTTATTTTGGAATATTTTTCAAATTCAAATTTCAAAATATAATTTGTTTATATAAATAAACAGGCACATAATCTTGTTTAATTTAGGAAATATCAAATTTGTTCATAATTTAATTCCAAAAAATTAAATTAATTACCAATTTAAATTTGATTTAAAAACGGGAATGTTACAAATTCCCCCCTTAAGCAAATTTCATCCCCGAAATTTGGTAGACAACAAAGGATATAGAAAGATAGAGAGATGGTTTAGCAGATCAAATTGAATATTTATTCCGCATTTGGCTTTCCAAATCAAAATATCACCAATAATTATGAGAACGAACTCATTCAATATTTTATGAAATACTCGGGTCATCCGTTCTGCGAAATATGTAGGGGCATTGGTTACTCCGAAGGGATAACTAACCATTCGTAGAATACTTCGGGACCCCAAAGAATAGTCAAACGGATAAAATTTAATTCAGCTTCATATTTTATTTACCAATTCATTTCAAGTAAAATTTTCAAATTTATTAAAGTTTAAAACGAAAAGCTGATAGAAAACCGATGAAGAGAATACAAAATAGGAACCTTTCCTACAACGATTCGCAGGGCCACTATCACATCAAAACCTCTTCTTATAGCTGCTACGAAGCCATCAAAGAATTGAAACTGGATCAAAGGAGATTGAGAAGAGTTGTTTCCTTGTTATTGCAGGGTATTGACCATTTATAGTCCCATGTCCCCTACCTTGTCCTTTTCTTGCACTCATACTCACTATCAATGGATAGTAAGAGAATTTACTGAGGCATACAGACGGATATCTTAGGGATATACACATTCTATGGCATTTATAACCCTATCTCTAATGAGTTACCTAATGTGTTATACTCCTTAGCTAAAGTTCTTACTCAACCTTCAGCTTTGATAACACTGTAATGACCCTGACTCGACCTTCAAAAATCGACATCCAAATACATCACCCGTATTCGAATGCCGCAGATTCAAATGTCGAATCTGGTTCACCGGAGCTTATAACACATTAAGTACAACAACGCATCGGAAAAGAAATGAATGATTCATTGATACACAAAAGTTTATTAAAACAATGATACAACATTCTGATACAAATGATATCAATATCAGATGTACATATATAGATTCACAAGACAATAACAGAAGAATAAAGCAACAACAACGGAAGGACAATATCTCCAATGCCAAAACTTCAAAACACCAAACTAGAAGCTCGAACCACCATCGTGCTGAAGTTAAACAATTCCAATCCCAGAGAAACAAATGCGATCGCCAAATCCAAAGGCTGAAAGCTATCGACTCTACGCCTACTATTTGATTATCTGAAAAACCCAACTCTAGGCTGCCCGTGTGGAAAATTTTAGGCACCCAGAGTTTAGAAAGAGAACAATAAACTCCAGGTCAGTCATGGGAATGGTGTGAGCAAACAAAAATAGTTGTTCAAACAAAACAAACAAAAAGAATTTTTACAAAGAAGTTCGCAATGGTTTTTTTGGAAAATGAAACTACCATAAGGCATCCCGCCACACACACAATGCAAACGCACAATTAGAGGAGATTTCTCCTTATGATATTCAAACATGCTTGATACGCGAAAATCCTTTTTGATATTATTATTAGTGCATAGCGCATAGTGCAAAAAACATTTTGAAATTATAATATTAATCTTAGCCAGCATACACATTTCTTAGTATGCCTACTATAACTACCATGTTCAATAGCAGGTTACCACCACATTCCATGGCAGGTTACATAACTAAAACTGTATAGGGCGCGTATTGTTTCTTTAGATTTCCAACAAATGGTTAGGCTAAGGAACTTCCTGAGCCACATGGGTACGCCTCTGGAGGGACGCCTCGAGAACTTAATCATCTCTCTGCCAACACAAGGCCGGATTACCTCTGTAACTAGGTAACTACTACACGAGTATGCCATCCCCCGGTCGTTACCGACCTTTATCCGAGCGCTCAACACCAACAACCAAAAAGTAATAAATTTGTCGCAACCACATAGGTTAAATATCTGGGCTCCATACCATGATACCACCTTTTTCCAAAAGGAAATGGACATACCTAAAGGGCACGACCCTCATAACCTTGCCGCATTTTTCCTGTTTCGACCATTTCTAGATTGTGAGGTCCGACGAGGTCACATCCACAAAGCTACGCTTTTCACAAAAGCCATGTTTTGATCAACAAATGATCAGTAGCACTTCGTATGCCACATTACCAAATTGGGAATGTATCACTAGTAACCATCAACTACATAACTAGTAACCATCAACTACATAACCTCTGAGCTCGTACGTCTCAGAGAAGGGGGTTAAGCTAAGAGAATAAATTCCCCGCCACCAAACATAAATGTATTTGATAGAAACCAGCTTTACTTCTCAAAGTGTAATGTCAGACACACATCCATATAAGTCTGTTCCGGGTTCACCACCGGTAATCCTTTCGTTCTCGAAAATACCCGGTCTTCAGCACCGGTCATCAAATTTATCCATTTCGTCGTATCATTCTTCGGAATGGGTTATAGGCATAAAGTCCTCTCCCGGCTAAACCGAATAATGAGCGCTAAATTTAAAAAAGCATATAGATATAGTGGGATCTTAGTTAAGTCACAACTTTTACCCAAAACCTTTCTTTCAAATGGTTTAAACAAATTCCCACTTTAATCTTTTAAAACAAAACGATTCATTTCTCTTTGAAAACAAAGTTCACCAATCTTTCAAAAATATTCATTCATAGCTTTCAAAACTATTTCAATTTCAAATCTGAAATTTTTCAATAAAAACTGGAAATTCTTTCCTTTATATAAGAGTCATTATAATTTGAAAACAAATGCTTTTTGTTTCGAAAAAATCTGACCAAATATGCACAAGTTATAACCTTTAAAGTATACACATGGGTTAAATTTAAATTCCCAAAATAATGCTTTGAAATGGTTTAAAATCTGCATAAATATTATATAGTTTGTATACCCCTTTCAAACCATAATTTCCAAAATAATTTCAAAACTTAAACTAGATATATTATATTCAAAACTAAATTTCAAAACTTCCTTTTTAAAAGCTTTTCATAATTCAATTCCATTTCCATTTCCAAACCATTTTGGATTCAAAATTCAACTTTAAAACAAATAATAGTTAAATTTAAAATATCTGTGACTCAACCGATTTCTCGTGAAATCCATATTTGTGTGTGTATAGTGTAGTCCTGGGGTTTTACATAATAGTGCAACATCATCAATCATTACAGATTCAAACACAGCAATATCGATAAGCGGTATAGTCCTATAACGCTTATCTTCCATTCACCGAGTTACAGATATATATATGTAAATGCAACACCGATAAATAAATTACACACACAGCTCAATTCAAACAATTTTTATAACAGAACATCACACATAAGTGATATCAAACAATTTAAACATTCAATATAATCCAAACATCCATAAATAAGATAAATTAATCATCAGATTAATTTAAATCAGATCAATTACTTATTGAATAAATTTCTATTCCTGGTTAATTAACTATTAATTAATTACAAATCATTTTAATTAATTATCCTTTAATCATTTATTAATCAATCTTAATTAATAAATTAATCAACCTTTAATCATTAAATAATTAACCTTTAACTATTTAGTTATCCTTTAATTAATTTTTCTTAATTACATCAATTAATTAACCCTTAATTGATTACCATCTAATTAATTATCCTTAATTAATTACAATAAGTGATTATCCCTAATCAATTTCATTAATTAATTAACCTTAAACTAATTATCCAGAAATCGATTACCTTAATTAATTATCACATTAATTAATTATCCTTTAATCATTTATTATTTAATCACTTGATTAGTCAACCTTTAAGCATTAATTAATTACTTTTAATTATTCTTTAATTATTAATTAATTAATTAATCTTAAATTAAGAATTAATTAACCTTTATTCAATTTAATTAATTAACCTTAATTAATCCTTAATTAAGTAATTATTCTTTAAGTAATTATCCTCTAATTACTTATATCGATTAATAATCATTAATTACTTAAGATCTTACTTGATTAAAAGATAAACCATTTTATCTTTATTAATAACTTTAATTATTTTCTTTAACTTTGTTTGAAAATCTTGTAATTAATTATCATCAACCACTTAACATAAACCTTTAAGTTAAATTAAGGATTAAAAACACTTCATCTTTTTAATCATTTACTTAATTAAAAAGGGAAACGAAGTAGGAAATGATGAATTTAGGTGATAATCTTATAACTTCTTTAATCAAATAATTTTAAAAATATTTATCCTTTAATAGTTTGAACTAGGTTCAATTTAAATTTAAAACATGCTTTATTATTTAAACTTAAAACTGTTTAAACCTTACTTCGGGTTCAACCCGATCTTTACCCGAGACCTAACCCTAGTTTCCCTTCTTCTTTTTTTAAAAAAACTTTGTTAGTTTAAAACTTTAAACCCGAAACATGATAATCACTCGCATATTACTACGAAGATGAACCCGAGCCATAACCAAACTACCCCGAGAATTCCTTCAAGATAACTCCTCTACCCAAATACCAACATCATCGACAGTTGTGCACTACACAGTTGATCGCGACAACATCGACCACCGCACCTCCGGCCCATCGTCGATCACCTCTACAAATAATTCCGACCACCCAAGCATCACCATACGGGCTAAATCGAAAACGAGCAAACTCGAGCAACCTGGAACCAAACCCTTCGCCTGAATCTTCCTCGAACCCACATCTTTGACCACCAGCGATCGTGCAACCTTGTCCTCAGCTCCACCAGACATCCACGCTACCGATGCCCAAGTCCGATGCAACTCGATTCATCAGATATGCTGTAGTAAACCAAAACCTGACCTCGACCCATTTAAAGTTTAAAACCCTACTTCGATCGATTTTCGACGCCATGCTTACTGAGAAAGTCACCCACCATGTTTCCCCGACTTGGTAACGCCCCAGCAACTGCCAGTCGAAATCCCAACTACCCCGAGTACCTCCGGCCACCAGAATTTGCTCAAACTCACTTTCTGGTCAACCCCGAAATACTACCTCGTTCCCATTCTAAAAATTATGATTTAACTCTTAAAAATCAAGGATTAAGATGGCGATTCAGATTATCTATGTAGATCAAAGGATTATGATTCTTGAATTTAACATATCTAAATATTTTTACTGTAATTTTTGATTTCCACATAATATATATACAAAACATATTTAAAACTATTTTTAAATCCTAGTTCATGTTTAAACAAACTTAAATTGTTTGAAAACCAGAGCCTAATTGAGAACAGAAGAAGAGATTTTGAAATTTTTATCAAATTTAAACTCTAACATGAAACAGATACACACACAGATATATCATACATGCATACTTCAATACATTCATATACATGGAGATATCACTTATATATACACATGCAAAGCATCATTCATCTAAGAAATTCACATGCAACAGACATTTACTTATGTAAGCTTTTTAAATAAATGTTTACTCACCTGATTTTTGTAAAGACAGAGAACAATCTTGAAAACATGGGAACTGTTTTGATCACTAGAAACTTGTTTTGTTGATTCATGCTGAGTTGAACTGGGTTGCATCTTGAGTTTTGATGTTGATTTGAATTTTATTTGCTGAGATGATCTTTGGTTCTAATGCTTGATTGTTGTTTGAACTTCATCTGATCTGGGAATTGATCTTTGAGCTTGCTTGATTATATTTGAAGAACTTGAGTTGATTTCAGGTTATGATTTCTTTTTATCATCTGTTTCTAGATTAGAAAATTTGTGAGGCTTTGTTGCTTTTGTATTTTCTGGTTTGTTTTCTTTGTTACCAGGTTTTAGTTTTTGATATTATCAAAGAAATGAGAAAGGAGAGGGTAATGATTTATAAAAAATCTTGATTTTATTTTTATTTATTATTTTAAAAATAAAAGAAAATGACACTTGTTAATTACAATTTATATTAAGCTACACATGTTTAAATGCATGTGTTTATGTTTTACAAATGTCTAAATGAAATCATTTTGTGTTTAAACCCTTAATTTGTTTAATTTATAAATTTTGGTTTAAGCCTTTTCTTTTTATAAATTACTTAATTTTATATTCACATATATTTTACATTTTAAATTTATAAACATACAAACTTTATTTATGCATTTTAAAGGAAAATAAAATTTAAATCTTTTTATCAAATTCAAACTTAAGCTACTATACTTATTTAACGTTTATCTTATTAATTTCAAATTTTTAGCTTACATTATATAAATTTATTAAATCTTCTTATACATTTTTGTTTTTATATTTCTTGTTTTTACAATACATTTAATAAGTAACCACATATATATCACACACACACACACACACACACACACACACACACACACATATATATATGAATTTTATCTTAAAATAGCCTTTTGAAAATTACTGTATCTCTCAAATCATAACTCCCAAAACATTTTTATATTTATATATAAATATCATATATACAAAATTAGAAGACAAACTTTTATTAATTTTAAAATATAGTGTTTTCAAATCCAATTTTTTTCAATACATTTATTTTTAAGTTTCCAATTCAAAATTTAATAAAAAAAATAAATTTGTGTACATCTATATAATAAACAACATATATTATTTATTTTGGAATATTTTTCAAATTCAAATTTCAAAATATAATTCATTTATATAAATAAACATGTACATAATCTTGTTTAATTTGGGAATATCAAATTTGTTCACAATTTAATTCCAAAAAGTAAATTAGTTACCAATTTAAATTTGATTTAAAAACGAGGATGTTACAAATCCACTACCCAAAATCGTAGATATAATACCTTTAATAACTTCTATACTTAACTTTTCTAATTCAATTGATTTCGGATTTATAAAACAATGTTTATAAATTCACATTTTTATTTTATAAAAACTTCAATAAACAAAATTCCTTTATTAACCAATTCCATTTATAACTAATTATATACCAAAAATCCAAATTATAAGTTAAATACTTATAATTCGTTTATTTACAAAATTCGTTCTTTTTTTATAACTTCACATAATTTATTAATCTTATAACTTATAAGATCCATTTATACTTCATTTTAACGCTTATAAAACTCATTTTATAATTCCAATATTTTAATTTATAAAATATCAATTTTATAAATCTTCTATATAAACCATTTATAATAAATCAAAAATCTCAATTTATACTGCTTCACAATATAGTTAACTTCACATTCAAAAATCACATTTCAATTATATTTCCCAAAACATCATAATTTTTATAACATAAAAATTATAACTGTTATTTATTCAAAATAAATTTATTTACTTAACCATTCAAAAATATATATTTTCAAATCACTTGAAAATCCATTTAAATTTCAAAATCATCACTTTAACAATTTTAAATTATCAAAATAGGCCCAATGATGCAACAACACCAAATACATCAATCACATCAACCTAAAACATCATATATCAGATGAATATAGCATATATCACAATATTTGTAAATAAATCAACAGTGGTGAGGAATCCAGTTGGATCCCTCCAACCTGTCACCTGTAACAAATATACATATTAGAAATATATGTACAATGCCTGCTTCAAGGCAGACGCGCGTACAAAGGGCCATCCGCTCATACATGGGAACGTATAGGGTCATCTGCTCCACTAGGCAGTATATATCCAAAATACCAATCAATATATCATATATCATTGAAACAATCATCAGTCAGCATAAAAAAATTTATTCTCACTTGTATAAAAATATCAATGAGGCAGAAAGAGTGAGTTGTACTCACATTGATGGTAGTCGTCGCGATAGCGATTTATTCCGATTAAAATTAAATAAGCATTTAATTTCGATCAAAATTTTCACTAGCTCAAATAAATCTCAATCTAGCTCCATAACGTAATGCTCGTTAATACGGACCCAACGCAATTTGTTTCGTCAGAAACGGGCCTTGTATGAAAAAGTTATGCAATTTTTAAGTTTATACGATTTTAATATATAAATTTAAACTTTATTTTTTTTTTAAAACCCTCACTATGATTCGACTGTTGATTTCATTTTGATCACATCATAGCTGCCCACGTTATCTTCTTCCTTACCAGTTAAACTTCGTACGCGTGAAACCTATAGCCGCCCCCTCTCGTGAATTATCGTGAACACCTCGTTTGCTTATAAGTTGATCAACATCCACTGTGACGTGGCTCATAGTCGACTCTAACCCCGACCAAGGATCAGCCCCACTCGGTCATGCCATTGCATTGAAAAATGCGTGTGAACGGCGTATGTTCGAACTCGATTTGCCATCGAATTACCCGCCTATAAACGATCATAGCCGTTGAGAATGTAGATCTCATTGCCCTCTACGATTTTCGTTTCTAAAGTTTTTTGTATAATTGCATAGATTTGAAGAAAAGGAACGAGAATGGATCAAGCATTTTTGGCCTTTGGAATGAAAATGGCGGCCAGCCCTAGTAGATTTAGGGTTTGTGAAAATTAGAAAAATTAAGGTCCTTTTATAGAAAATTTGACGACACTATTCATCCGAATTTTTTTCGAACTCGAAACGAAGCGTACAGCCTAGCATTTATAATGTTTTACCCCTATTTCAAATGTAATAGAATATGAGCCAATTCGATCGTATTTGAAAGATAGGTTTTCAAATTGAATTATTTAAATTTAAAATTCACTTAAATGAATTTCTAAGCGTTTTAGCATGCCCCGGACAAGCTGTAAATCCGATTGACACGAAATTTGAAATCTTACAATAATATAACATTACGGATCTGATGAATCTAGTTTCATCAAAATCTGAGACTGCATGAAAAATGACTATTTTACTCGTCAATTAAATATTAAAATATTCAATTTCTATAATTCAACTTTTAACTTGATTTTAAAAGTCCTGTAACATCATTCTAATTTAAATAAGATTTAATTCAACATTATAAATCATTTTTATTCATATTAAATCCAAACTCTAATTATTTACACAACTTCAAATATAAAATTAACAATTTAATTATTCAATTAAATCACTATATTCAAAATATTATTTATCCAGCTTATAAACTTAACTTTTGAATATTTAAAATCAATTAAATATACAAATTTCGAATGACAGAAATTCTGGGTCGTTACATCAACCATGGCCTAGAAGCGGTCAACTCGACACCTTAAAAATCGAGTGATTATCGTTATCGATTGCTTAAAATGGATGTCCTGGATGATTGCTTATGTGAGAAGTAATTGATGTATGGTCTAGATGGCTAATTGAGTTGTTGATCTAATGGACCTAGATTCTAAGCTAACCCTATAAATAAATCTCTAAACTAAACCCTAAGCTTTTGATCAGTCGTGCAGTAACTTGATGCCACCAAATTTTCTATTGAAACCCTAATGTTTTAAACCCAAAAATCAAAATATACCCGAATCAAATCTAAGGATAAATTAAGAGAAAATCAAGCAATCAAGGGGGAGGCAGAAGAGATTTAGAGGAGAGCTATTGATTAGAGGCTAGTTTTCTCCGATATAGTGCTCAGGCTAAAGGTGAGTGGTCACCGATTCAATAATTTGATTAATACAATTGATTTTAAATTATTTAGGTGATTAGAATTTTTGAAACCTTACAATGAACTTGCTAATTTGAAATGTAACTGGTTAAACCTTAAACCTCATATTTTACTATGAAATTAGATTATGAAATTGGTTACTTAAACATGCTAAATTGAGAACCTTATTTTAGAAACCCTAATTTAATTTGAAATTGGTAATTAAAAATTATAGATTAGTGTTAGTTGAAAAATTAGGGCTAATTGTAGGGATTAATTGCACCCAGGTAATGATGTAAACAAACTAATTAATCAATGATTTAATAATCGATAAGCCTTAATAAAAATACCATATACGGTCGACCCTGAATAGCCACGATTGACAGGTAGCCGTCGCGCTAGGGACGTCTCGTGTCGACTGCCCAGGTTAAAAATTGACAAATTAAATCTTATCTTAGGGCCCAAAATTTAATGGGTTTAAATTATACGATGTAAATGAAAATTATGTAACTAGTGAACTAGTTTGTTGAGCTAATTTGGGCTAAGTTACATGCATGAGAGAATAAGGAAATTTCTTTCTCTATTAAAATGATTAGGGTGATCTATTTCGCATTTTTCGTATTACATTGGGCGGTGTATTTCACATTATTGGTATTAGATTGGGGCAATGTATTTTGCATTATTGGTATTGGTTTGGACGATATATTTTGCAATAGGCTCGGTAGTGTTACGATCGAGTGGGCACAGCCCTAGCGGGAACGCTATTTGAGAGAGCCCGATACTAATGGGAGATTCAGGTACTGCACGGTTCTTACGCATGGTTTTTGAAGATGGCATCGGTGGATGTTGGTGTAGTGCAATAAGTGACTATACTTAACGAGTATAGGAAAGTTGGGCTCGGTATTAACTGGAGTTCACATACGATGGACTTCGGCGTAGTATAGTAAGAGGCCTTTTTCAACTTCGATCGGGGACGTGAAAATGGGTGCATACAAGGAGTCGTTATGCAAGTTTTCATTCTGTTGCTTTCCCTATCCAGGTGATGGTATTTGTGAAGGGAGAGTAGTTCATGATTTTCTCGATCATTTATGTGAGGTTCCATCAGTAGGTTTGACCCATTAAGCTAGGAGAGAATCCTTAGGTATTGGACTTAGAAGTTCAAGAACATTGTACTACACTCCATATCACCTAGAGTGGATTTAAAGTCAGTTGGACTTAATTGTCTTATTAGTCTTGTTCTCATTCACTAGACTTTTGTTTAACCCACCTCTTCTTTCCATCTTCCACCACCAAAGAATGATAGGTTAGCAGATGATTGAACATAGTACATGGAGAAAAGAGCTTCATGTTAGAGTTATCATATTATTTATAATTTCTCCAGTAGGCGTCTTTTTTTATTAAGTATCTATAAAGCTTATATTATAACTTAGAATTAGCGTATTTGTAAAATAAGTGTTTTGGAAACAGTTTTTCTAAGCTATTTTATAGACTTATATTTTAATTCCTTTCGCTTTGAGAAATGAAAGTGTAGAGTTCTTAGAACTCCACCCTTATATTTGTGCTCTGTGATGTTTTGAAAACCTAACTACTTATATTCCTCAACATGACCTCTCCAAGGTCACATTTGGCTTTGGATGGGTGTGTCGGGAGGTGCGGATTATTAATTTGGTATCCGAGCTGGTTGATGCATGATAGGGGGTTCTCGCAATGTGAACTATGGCGAAGCTTTGTCTCTTATCCCTACATGTCTCAAGGTGGGTTGGTTGGGCAGTTAGAGAATTGGCCTAGGCAGTTGAGAGGCTGGGCCATAAAAACAGTTGTTGAGGTTACCATTGGAAACCAACGCCATTTAGGGTGACCTTTGCATTTGGTATCAAAGCTTTGGTTTAGGATCCCTTAGGACCTAGGCACATATTAAGATAACGTACTTGAAAAGTTATATATATATATATATATATATAATATTTCGAAGAGATCTCCAAATATTTTATTTATATATCAAAACTTCTTATATTCATGCTTGTGCTATATGCGGGAAAGTTGAAAATAATTCCCAAACATAGATAGTGACAGTGAGAACAAGTTTTAGGAGAAAGGATGAACCAAATCCGACTAAGGGAGCTAATTATGATTTTCTGACATATGTATTAGTGCACAATACCCTATATAAGTGAGCACATAAGGTAGTTGTTGGCATATCCCTTATATATGCAAACAATTGTTGGTTAGAATAAATGTTACGGTTTTAATAGTTGAGATGGAAAAGGAACCATTCATATTTATTTTGGTTTACCCTATAAATAAATGCTAATAGAGGTTTCTTGTACCAAGTAGCAGTGACAAATAAATTATGGATTTAAGGGCGAATGAAGAAAATTAGCACCACGAGACTCATATAACGAGTATAAGATAAAAACATAAGAATATGAATAAGAACTTTACGAACTTAAGGCAAAATTTCCACAGTTAAAGTAGAAATGCTATTTTATATTGGTAATAGTTATAGGGCTCGTATTTACTTAAAGGTATGGCTGAAGCATTTTCATATTGAAGTTAGATACTAAATTTAAGGATGAACTTGTGTTAACCATTTTTGGAAAAAGAGGATTTGAAACCTTAAATACTTAAAGAATTATAGTAATTTATGGGCTGGTGTAATTAGGTTGCTATTATCTACCCTAATTTAAGTTATATAATAGTGAAAATGTTTTATGAAAAATGTGAAATAGTAGAGTCTGATATTTTAAAAAGGAAAATAAGTTAGTTTATGATTTTCCATAAAATAACCATACTAACTGTATAAGGCTTGTTTAAAAAGTGAGATTAAAAGAAAGGGTTATTTTGTGATTTTATATAGGTAGTCAGACAAATTTAGTGGAATTTGATTAAGAAGTAAATGTAGAGAAATTGATGATTTTTCAGTAACTCTTTTAGAACTTTTGTGTTGAATTTTTTCACATTATCGCACTTATTCCCAGTGTGTAATTTTTCTTTTAACAGTAGAACTTATGGAAATTTTTGAAAAGTTTGTAAGATGCTACTTTTGGAACTCCCTTTGTGATTAAGAAATGGTTATGTATTTGTAAACATTTCATATATGTTTCTGTCATACTGTAAAAATATAATATTGATAATAATATAATAATAAGTTAAAAATAATACATTTTCTTTAAAAATACACTTTTGAGAAAATTCATTATTTATAATAGAAATTTTTAGAAAGGTGTGTTTTATATATATTTCAGCTGAGTTAAGTTTAATAATTTTGTATAATTCAAGAAAATGTTTGTTAAAAACGAATGAAAGATATTAGGCAACTTACTAGATTTGTAGAGATGGCAAAATCAAAAGTTTTGATTTAAAAGGTAAAAATGAGAAGTGGACTTTACAGTTTTAGAGACTTATTATTTGCGTAAAATATGTTAAATAAAAAGATTTTGAATAAAAAGGTAAAGTAAATGTATTATGATTATCACTTAAACTTAAAAGAAGAGAGTTAAATTAGAGTTAGATGAATAGGATTAAACATCCAACAAGGATTAAGTTGATTATAGAATTTGCAAATTTTGAAATGGTCAGGATGAAAACTTAGTAACATGGGAACTTAGTAACTTTTTCAAGCAACGGTTGAATTAAAAGGATGTTGTGCTAGGTCAAACTTCCTATAGTGGTAGAAGGGGAGCACCACCTTTGTGTTTGTCCATCCAGGTATGATTTGAGTAAACTTATTTCATAATAGGAAAAGGGCAAGTCAAGATGTTTTAGTTATATCAGTAATACCGCGGATGCAAGAAGTTTTCGGTTTGAAGTGGAAAAGGGACAAATAAGGTGTATTTCAATCCTTATTAAGAGTGTTATGTAATAAATAAGTCTTTCCTTGCTTATATTAGGCAGCCTAAATTGATCAACAAGTATAGGTTCAGCATCATAGCGGCATGGTATTGACTAGTACCGTCTATATGGAATAGGATACCTGTAAGCTGGGAAAAATCTACGTATTGTGTTGTCCCACTACAGGCTATGAGCAGAACAGTGGACAAGAATGGGAAGATATGTATTTTACCCATGTTATTGGATTTATGTTATAGTAATTATGTTTCATGGATGCGTAAATGTGAAACTTAGAATGGTAGTTTAAGTATAGCATATTCTAGAATGTAGGAAGTAAGGGGAAAGTAGTCCCTAAATGAATGAGAACCTTTATAGAAGAAATTGTATGATAAGTTCCAGATTAATAGACTTACATGACTTGAGTAAGTAGAAATGTGAAATTGGCCATTTCGATAAATTGTTGGGTGATTGGTATAGATTAGTAAATACTTGGAAGTTGTTATAAAATGGGATAGGATTTAATTAATATTTTAATTCATTGGAATGAAGTGTGTAGCAATGTATATTTCTATAAATTATACAGTTCCCGTACAAAATTATATCTTTTGGAATAACAGGGAAAATACAAATGAAAGAGATGTACAAAATAGGAAAAGTTACTGTATTTTGTAATATCTATGTCATAATAAACATATAATATAATTCCTTGTAATTACAAATATAGCATAAATCATTTTTTAAATAATTTACGGAAAGATATAGTGTTTACGTTTTCTTTCGGAAAAAAGTGTGGTTCTAATGCATTAAAATGCAAAAATCCCTAAGTATAAACCAAAATATTTATTACTATGTCAACTGGATTAAAATGGCAAGGGATCATCTCATATTTAGTTGTCTCAACCATAGGGTGACTGGAATGGAGTGATAAGAGATTATGTTTGGTAATGATCCCATTTGTGTGATGACACCAAGAAATAAAAAAAATTGAAAGTTTGAAGTGCATAAAGGATATTCTAGATAAGAATTTAATCCAAATTTTGCAATCATTAGTAAACTCAAGAATTTGGTTTTCAATCAAGAAAAAGGTATTATTAAAAGCAAGCATTGAGAATGCGAAAGCAATTTTCATAGTAAAAAGAAGATTGAAATTTTTTGGTAAGATTTGAATGATGAAAAAAAATATTGTTCTCGATCATTGCATGGATTGAAGGAAGATTATTTTCTTAAGAAAATTTAAGAGAGACTATCATACAGTGCATGGTCATGTGTGTAGCAACCGCACGTGAATGAAGTAACCCTTAATTGGATATTATTTTGGACAGGATGGTCTTATATTACAAATGTAATGAATTTGAGGATTTTTACTACTAAGGTTATATAGGAAGATAGACTAAACTTTCACTTGTAGAACTTCTATCATGTAGGCCATAAACCTAATAACTATGTATCGTGATGTTTGAAAGTTTGGGAGACAGTCTAAGAGTAAAGAGAAATGATTTGAGTTACGCCTAATTTGGAAAAGAAACCGTTTTATGTTTTATATTTAGAAACCTACCAGTTTAGGCAATCTTAAGGGAAACGGAAGTATGCAAAGGACTAAGTGGGAAGTATCATAGAAAGAAGAAGTTGAATATATAGTTGAATTATTCCATTTGGTATCTACACATGAAGGGATTAAGCATACCACTGAAAGTGTTAAGACGGTATGTCCTGCATTGTAGGTTTCATGGATCTACAATTAGCAAAAGCATATTAATGCTCAAGGTGTTTAGCGTGATTTAAGACGTCACAATTATAGCCAGTAGCAAGGATTGCTGAAGATTACCGGTGCGCATGTAATTGATTGGAAATTATGTCAGTGGTGAAAGTTTTTTTCGGGATTTAATTAGTAGAAGGACAACGTCTGCACTAGATAGGTAGCAAGCAAGTGCTGATAGAAGATACATGGAGTAGTCCATGAAGCTGAGTCCATACAAAGTCCATGGAGCCAAGTCCGCGGTAGAGTGCGTACAAATAGAAAATCCCCAAGATAGAATGCGACTTAATTATTGGAAATTTGTTATTAGGTACTTGTGGAAGTGTCTATGTGGCGTTACTGCTGTAATCAAGCCATCTTTAGTTAGGAAAGCATAGGTTAATTTTGTATTTAGGTTCTAGTTGAGGTAGAGACCATTGGATGGTAGGAATGGTTGCAACGTGTTAATAAGACATGTTATGGATGACGGATGCTAATGGATGCATTTGGATATATTTTTTGGATTATATTTGTTTACACATCTAGAAAAGTATATCATCTAGGTAGTACACACACTTACAATATCTTTTATTATAATCTAGCTATTAGATAGGACATGTATGGATATTTAATTATTTTTTGTGCTAGTTGATGTTATGCATATGGACGTTGCATATATTCAAATGGTTGTGCATTCATATAGAATTATCAGTATATCATTTAAGGATGTTGCATGTATTTGGATGCATAGCACGAGAAAATTTTGCATAAATAGGAGGCTGACTGAATCACTAGACCAACTACTTTAGTACATTAGTATAGGCTCATATGCATTTCACATTAGATATTTACATGCTGCATTAAGAATTTTAAGGACCATGATTGCTCGTGGATGATGGATGAGTACATCACTAAACATAGAATAAAGCATAAAGCTTTGGATCCCATCTCAAGACATAAGAATATTTTAATCATGAAACATATAATAGTCACAAAGCCTCGAAATCTATAATAATTATTAATATCTCAAAATCCAAGAAAAAATAATCTATACCGATCGCAATGATCATCCTTACCAATCGCGATGAATGTCCATACCGTGAAAAAAAATTCCTAATCCATACTAATCTTATACCAAGGATTGTCCATACCATGTAAAACAAAATCCTAACTTATCTCAAGGATCGTTCATACCTATCAAGATGATTGAAGTAACATAACTCAAAGACTAGAGAAGATATAACTCGTATAGATTTCAAGGATCATACAAAAATCCATGAGTATACCTCTTAAGGATCTATCAGCTTGAAATTTGAAAACCAAAAGAGAACACTCTCTAAAGTGTCAAATACTATGACCTTAGTAATCATGAGAACTAATCAAACATCCCATACTGCTTGGTGAAATTCAAGTATTTACTAGAAGTTAGTAAGTCTCATTCAATACAGATACCACTAGAGAACCTGAGCTACATATCTCTCAAGGATCTATCAGCCTTCACAAATGCCCAACAGCAAAATAGAATACAACCCTAAAGTGTTAATTACTTTTCTAAAGGCAATCAAAAGAACTTAACCAAAGCATCCCATACTACCCAGTAAAATTCAAGTATTTGCTAATGGGTAAGTAAATTCCACTCAAACATTCTATTCAATGAGTTATACCATATTCAATGAAGCGTTGCTTGAGAGCGTTTAAACCAATCAATAATACTAAGTCGATTATTACTACTCCTCATATTATAGAACTGAGGCTCCTAAAATTTTATCTGAATGCCTATTCCAAATCCTTAAATAAAAATGAACAACAAAATCCAAGATTTATTAAATAATAAGAAATCATATTTTTAATGAACTATAAAATAGTTTTGAAATCAATATCTGTGTATATATATATATATATATATATATATATATATATATATATTTCAACAAGTTTTATTTAAAAAATTTAAAATGTCACTTTCCTTTATAAAACCTTTCATTCAAAAATATACTTACTTTTAAATCAAATTTCGAATTATAGAAAATCACATTATTGCTTTAAAATACATCCTTTCCTTTGAAAATGCGTGCGCGTGTATAATACTCAATTCGATTTCATGAAGATTATGAAAATCAATCACAATATACTTAAGCAATTTTCTAGAATCTCGGGTTCAAATCATATCATAAAATCAAAACCATCACCAAAAAGTCATAACATAAACCGAAAATCATCACAAGTCAAGATGACAAACTTGGAGCGGAACTACTCCCGGATGCTTCCTATAGCCAAAGGATCACTACCACCAGTCGACTGGCAGTACTTACTAGTCGATTCTTAGGAGTCTTTTTTGGAGAAATCTTCTCCATGATGAACTTCCAATAATCATCCGATCATTTTCGGTGACCCTGAGCACTCTAATATAGTTTTAACTCATTTCTATACCCTAGTTACTGACCTGAACAAACTAGAAACGGCCAAAATCCTATTGGACAACATCGCCTTTGCATTTCAAGCAATTCAATTCATCATGCATTCAATCATATACCATCTGTAATGACCCATAATTTTGGTCATATGAATTTAGAATCATTAATTTATTTTAAATATTGAAAAACTATTTTTATGAGTTAAATAACTTGTATTTGAAACATAGCGATTTATTTGATAATTAAACCGTTGAATTTAATATTGGAATTGTTTAAATAATTGAATCTTGTATTTAATATGAACGAGAATGATTTTTGGTTTAAATTATATTTGAATAAGAAGGGGGTTAGTGAACTTTTAAATTTGATTTAAAAGCGAACAAATTATTTATGGGAATCACCTGTTTTAATTAATGTGTAAAAATAGACTTCCAAGGCATTATCTCGTATTTCGACGAAACCAGTTTCATCGGATTCGTAGTAATAAACTATAATATGCCGACGAATTTCTTGGCGATTGGATGTATCGTTTGGATGTGCGAGACCGAAACGCGCAAAAATTAATTAAAGGAATTTATATAACATTGGGTTTAAAAATCCATCTTCTACATGTGATTGAATTAGGTCCGAATCTAGTACCACTGCATTCGAAAGAAGGGTATAACATATAGAACGCTAGGTGACACGTCTCATTTTGAGTTCGAGATTTCGGACATTTGTCACTCAACTTTTCAAATTAAAATAATATATATATTTATAATATATGTTGACCATTCCTTAGCCCATGCTTGAGCATACCTGACCATACCCTTTTCCTTTTTAAATGCTCCTTCCTTCTCTCTCATATAAAAAACTAAAACCAGAGAAAAAAGGGAGGCATAGGTACTGGCATGTGTAACAACCCGAATTCCAATGAGTCTGGATTTTTCATAAAAATGCTAGATTCCAAGCCCACTTAAGCCCGTGTTGGGTTTCTATTAGCCTGCAAATAGGCAAAGACAAATATCAGAGCTCCGATAAATACCTCACAGTGGAACTAATTAAAATATAATAGTAAGTAAATACTCACTACAATAATAACATTTTTTAAAGAAGTGTCTCAAAGCTAGAAAGCCTCTACCATCTATCTAACCTATAGGATGTTATGAGGAGGGGGTCATAACTAAAGTTCTGGTGAATGGACAAATCATATGCTTCTAAGCTTAATTCTACATATACCGTTTTATTTTCATTTTCTGTTATATTATTTTTATTGGGTTTATAATACTCTTGCCTCTATGCGTGAATCGTACCCATCTAACCCCTAATAGATCAAAACCTAATAAGTAACATATATGTAGCTATATGCCCAATGACTATATAGGTCCTAGGTACTACCTTTAGTACCTTCCGCATTCTCCTCAAAAAGGACTTCATCGTCTTGCTGTTAAGGCATGTTGTGACTACATCTGTAAAGGACTGCCTCGTAAGGCCTACAATACTGATGTTCCGTCGTCTCCTACGAAAACGTAAAACTGCGTTTGCACTAACCTATACTAATGCTCGAATATCCATAATGTATCACCCAGTGCGTACCTTGAGAACTATATGTGATCGTTTTGTCTACTTCATAAATCCCGCTTAACAAGGGCTACCATGTATGGAACTTAGTTAGCGATTTTCTGTATCTGTAAAGTACTGCCTCGTTAGGCCTACAGTACAAATATTCTATTTCTGTAAAGGACTGCCTCATTAGGCCTACAATACAGATATTCTATTTGATCTGTCTTTTTTCTTATCGTGGCTATGGCCCCACACAGCCACCCCTCAACTAATCAAAAGACCTCTAAAGAGCTAAGTGGTCGTGCCCTACTGCAAACAATTTAAACATCCAATTGGCGGTGTCCCTTATCCAATGCCTCGATAGTGAAAGTATCATTGGCCTGTTGGTTTAACTCTAGTCTTTTCCGAACTTGCTCTTGGTTTTGATGCTGGCTCAACATCCGCATGCGACTATCCTCTTGGATCCTGTCCACTAAACTTACTTGCAAGTACTAGTACATATGAATATCCTACTTCAAACATCAACCTCTTTTGACTACCTACAATGGTCCTGCTATGTAAAAAACAGTCAAGGCATACTCTTTTGACGGAACACCTACAGACCTGCCTTTGGAAGATTGCATCATTACGCCTACACCAGAGGGCCATCCTAGAGTGCCCACATGTCCCGTTGAAGTCTTGCACTTCCTTCTAGCCTAAAATACTAAGTTGGACGTGCTTCTTCCGTGCTGAAATCTATGATGAACTGCTTTGTTAGGCTCTTTATCCTTTGGGCTGCTACAAACGAATCTCAACCTTTTATTAAACCCTAAGCCTAATCTTTTAATTTGCGTTTAGTTTACTTTTCTTATTCTGTTGGCTACTTATTTACCCTAATTAGCATAATCTTGTCCCAGCCTCACCTAACTATGGTGAGACTATCAGTTCCTGACTAAAAGGGAATGCTATTGGTATGTGTCACTTCTATTATTTTGCTTATTAACTTAATTTAAGTCTTAAGTTTATTAAAATAAGCCTCTTCTATTCTTTCTACTTGATTATAACCTATGTTATAATTGTACTTGTGATTGTCATTTTTATTTTCTTTTATATTCTATACATTATAAATATAATCAAAAGAATTCCCTTTTTATTCTCTTATATTATATAACAATCTTAGCTTGGGACTACGTCCGATTGCCGCAATTTTACTTATCATAATAACTGCTTTACTTTTATTCTACTTTCTACGCAGTAAATGCAGATCTAGGTACACTACTGTTTATGACTTCCAGTCTTATATAATAATTAACTTGATTTCTTCAATTCTTCACTTTATTTTCTTATATTCTAGGAAGTAGTTCTATTCTATTTGGTTGGTTACGAAAACTGTACTAAAAATTCATTTCCATATTTTAATATCATGCTACAAACAGTAATTTGTAACTGCAAGATATTTCTTTTATTATTTCTTTACTTTTTGAATAGTGCAAAATATAGTGGTTTCTCTATTTTACAATAATTTCCTTCACTACAACAAAAAAAACCTTCTGCAGCAATTTAAAAACACTGTTAAACCATTTCGCAGCGTTTTAAAGAATGTTGTCTAACTACAAGCTGTAATAGAGTTAAGATATTTTGCAGCATTTTGTAAACGCTGAAAACATATCATATTGCAGCCTTTATAAAATGCTTTGGTTTCTCCTATTTGACGCTATATTGCATGTAACTGGTACAAGGCAGTAAACAATTAACGATATCAGTAAATACAAGAAAATTGACTTCAAAATCTGTAAACAATTAACAATACCTGAAACACGATACAAGCACTAACTGACAACCACCACTTAAACATTACCTGGTGATAACCAGAGACGTTGCAAGGGGAACACTGTAGCCAAATGAGGGAACTGCAAGTGTCTACAACCATAGCGTATGATTTTAAAGGTGTGCCAAGTTTGATGATAGTAACATAATTTCCAACACCAAAGGAAGCGCCTGGAGAAAGTGAGGTGAATATATCTGTGTTCCCAGAATGTATAATAGAAACAGTAGATGGTTTCTTGAGAATTGCACTTGTAAGTGAATGAACACTGAGATTGTCATGGTCAAGTATGATGGATAGTGAAGGATTACTATACGAAATTGGGTTTTGGATGAGGCTAATTTCATGCCTTCATGATAGTTTCTTGATTTTCTTTTAGCTAGAAAAAATATGTAAAAATAACATTATATTTTGTAACATAACAAGCTAATATATGAAGTAAAAAGGATGTCCTACAAAAAATGAATTAAATGAATTGTTGTCAAATGCATGATTTTTGGTGAAATTGTTGGTGAGTATCCCTAGAAAAAGCAATAGAAGAGAGGAGAAGAAATAAAACTAAGAGGGGCTAAGACCTCATTTCAAATTTAGATTTGTTAAAATACTATAATAATGATTTATTTCATCAACTTCTTATATAGAGATTATGTCCAAGTAATGATCGTTGCAAAGGTTTCTTTGTGCGGTAGATGATGTTTATGGCTTTAATTAATCTCACAAATTTGGACGGTATAAATAAACTTTTTCTAAATTTATGGTTTTTAATTGGATTGTGACATTTTTTATTGCACCTTAATGATTTATTTATGAATTCATGCATACTAGTTAACTATATTATTTATTACCTTCTGGCACTCCTCAAGAACATGTCTATCCATCCATAAATATCAATTTAAGAAAGACCAGGATTTATTTCCATTATAATAAAGTTTTAATATTCAAGCATATATTGTAGGAAAGAAAAGATATTCATAGAGGGCAGTTGATCCTTTTATGCAAGTTCAGTAAACTTTTACTATATATGAATACATGTAATCAGAAGAAAAAAAACTTATTACTATGCATGAATACATGTATAATATTCACTATTGACCAAATAAACACTAATTCCTTTGTTAATAGTAATATATTTCACACTTTCATTACCATTACACTCCTTTCCAATAGATTCCTATTTTTTCAACTTATTTAACAAGTTGCCAGGTTGCTGGAGATTGTTTGCAACAAATTCCACTTTCCAACAGATTACACTTTTCTCATTTATTTAACAAGTTTGCCTAAAGATGTTTGCTGATATTTATGGCTTTAATCTTACAAATTCAAAAAATTTGGTTAAATTTTCTCTTAATTTATGGATTTTAATAGGATAGCAACATTTTTTATTGCACCTTAATGATTAGTTATGAATGAAAATTTATACACTTACTTATATAGTTTACTGCCTTGTGTTAATCCTTAATGTTTTATTTATGAATGAAAATTTGTTATCATAAATCCAGCAGGTTGGCAACCAAAACTTAAGGCATACTCACAATCAATTCTGTCAAGCATGTGGTTCCTTCTAATACATAGATTATGTTTAAACATTACTATTTGGGAACATAATTAAAGAAGGATAATTTTACTTAATTTATTTACCATGGTTGGCAATTGGCATCTCCATGCTTTGAGCATGTACAGAATTTCAGCAGGGCACTTAGATGTGAATATACTTCCTTTTAGAAATCTTTAACATAAGAAACAAAAATAAGAATCCAGCATACCATACTGAGGCATCCACTTGAGATGGTGTGGAAGAATTCTTGGTATGACATCGTGACATTTGATATCCAACTCTGTTGCACTTGCTTCCATTTTCACACTCCTAATCACCGGAAGATTTCCTCAATACAATTACAAATCAGGTTCATTTATTCCTTGTTCTCTTAATCTTCTTCTTATGGACAATGATCTCCATACCATAAACACAACCAATATGAATTTTTTATTATTATTATAAACTTATTTAATTTTTATAAAAATTTGTTAATTTTTATAAAACTTAGTTATATTTTTTTTAATAAAAGTTAGTTAATTTTGTTATATTATTATTATTATTATTATTATTATATACATATAAATTTAGTTAATTTTTATAAAACTTGGTTAACATGGTTAATATTTTATAATATTGTTATTATTATTGTTGTTATTATTATAAACTTATTTAATTTTTATAAAACTTAGCTAATTTTATAAAATTAATTAACTTAGTTACATGCTAAGGCAACAACAATAGGGACCCAATCACCTATAGAATGATCACCGACGCAAGTTAGCCCACCCCAATAAAAACATTGGCCTCAGCTTAGTGTGAAGAGGGGACTCGACGTCGATCCTCAGTTTGGTTTCATCAGAATTCCCTTAGGTCACCTTTTGATGCATACAAGTATTTTTGTTGGAACGTTGATACATAACCAATGGAATGCTTATAGTGTCCTCATAATTGGTAAATAGATGATCTACCAGATAATTGCATTTTAGGCCCCTGATTCCATCTTAAATTTTATTATTATTATTATTATTATTATTATTATTATTATTATAGATATAGTTATTTTATATTTTTATAAATTTTATTAATTTTTATATAAAAAATTAATTTAGTTGATTTTTATAAACTTAGTTAATTTATAATTATTATCATAGATTTGTTTAATTTTTATAAAACATAGTTAACTTGGTTATTATTTATTTATTATTATTATAAATTTAGTTAATATATTATTATTTATAAAACTTAATTAACTTGGTTAAATTATTATTAGTATTATTATTATCATAAATTTAGCTAATATTTATAAAAATTTGTTAACTTTGTTAATATTTTGTAAACCTATTTATTATTGTTATTATTGTAAACGTATTAAATTTTATTAAAAATCGTTAAATTTTTATAAAACTTAGTCAACTTAGTTAATTTTTATAAATTTATTTAATTTTTATGCATCTTAGTTAACTTTGATAAACTTAGTCAATTTTTAGAAACTTATTTAATTCGTATAAAACTTGGTAATTTAATTTTTATAAAACCTAGTTAACTTAATTAAATTTTATAAAAATTAGTTAATTTAATAAACTTAGTCAATTTAGTTAAATATTTTGTAAAAATTGACTAATTTTTATAATTTGGTTGTTTTTTATACAACTTAATTAACTTAGTTAAAAAATTATAAAACTTGGTTAACTTTTATAAACTTGTTTAATTTCTGTAAAACTTAGTTAACGTAATTATTTTTTGTAAAAATTAGTTAATTTTCAAAAACTTGCTTAATTTTATAAAACTTTGTTAACACTAATAAAAATCATCCCCTCTAGCACTTCTGGGCCACTTCGGATAGGTCATTTCCAAAGAATGCAATGTCCACAAATGAAATGCAAGGTTGATGAACAACATAAAATAAGTAATTAGAGATTTATTGCTTAATAAACGTGTGAAATGAAATTCAATGGCTAAGTTGATGAACACCAACATTGAAGAAATATTCAAGATGAAAGTTTGAAGCTTAGTTTACTATCGATATCAAAATAATGGGTACTAAAGCAAATTACGATTTCCCGTTTTATGGTTAAGGTGACATGTTTAGACAGAAGCAGTGCTGTAAAAAAAAGTGCTAAAGTAAGCTGGAAACGATTTACTTCATTACATGACATTGTTGACGCATTCACGTGAATGCTGCAAGTTTCCCAATAACCATTAAGTGCGGAGATGTTCATATTTTCAGCGGTCTATACAATACTAATAATTAAACTTTAAGATTAAAATATAGTTAATTAATTAATACCTCAGTTGCAAGGGTGCTTAAGGTTGTGTCCTTCATGTCTCTTAGCAAATATTCAACCATAAAAATAAGACATGTTCATTAACAAATACGTCTAAGAAACCTAATAGAAACATAACATAATGATCCATAAAATTTAAATTCTAATCACTCAACCTAAATTTGACTGGTAGGAAAAGCTTTTTCCACTCCTTATGGATAAATGGATTTACTGGTTACATTACTCAGTTTCTGACAAAAGGTTTATTCATAGTTGAGAGGATGGCAATAATTGAGAGGACAACAATAATCATATTTCTACTGCTAGTTACTGGACGTGGATATCAAATGCTCGACAGCCAGTCATTCCTTTAGCCTCTGCACCCTGTTCACCTATAACACGAAAAACGTGCAGATCTTACATAATATATATAGTGAAATAAAGTAGCTTGGTTTCCATGTAGGACTATATTTCAGTAAGAAACATGTTTCTTCATGGTAAAATTCATAATAAAGTGGAAGGCTTACTCACCAGTTCGGACTCTTATAATATCTAAAACCGCTATCACTGCATCATCAGGAGATACTTTTAAGCTTAAAGGCAAACCCTTACGAGTGGTGCAGTTCGGTTAGGATGCCATGCTCGTCTAGCTATAGGGTTTAAATCTAAAGCTAAATAAATAAAGCTGAAGATGTTACTATCAAGTAAGATAAAAAATGCTTACCAAATATTTTCCCCTCACTGATTTCTCTTATCCATGATATTTCAACTATCTTATCAACTACAGCATCAACTATATTCAAATAGCTGACAAGATAAATGAACTGACTTATAAAAATATTTTCTATCTACATAATTTTTGCAAAGTCAATGACCATAAATTATAGCGGTAAGACTTCTGGATTGTGAATTTAAAGGTTTCGGCATCAAATCTCAGATATCATGAGTTAGTTTTTGTTTTTTAGTTTTCTATTTTTATGATTGCTTCGATGGAATGTGATCCTAGATGTAATTGTTATTTACAACTATTGATTTGTCAAACTGAGAACCTATTGAGTAATCAGTTACTGTATCAGGGATAACCATGCAAGAGATATTAGACTTTGATGTTTTCGTTCTCTATTATGGAACGTTGTGAAATTACTATATTCTTGGGTCCATTTCAGCAAAAACTGAAACAAAAAAAGTGAAGAAAAAAACATGCAAAAAAAGGACCAAAAAGGGAAAAACAAAACAGGAAAAGAGGCAATTCTGATGGCACGTGCACCTACGGAAATCCCGTAATCCATCAGCTCCTCGAGCGTCCTGCTCCTCGTAACCCTAATCTCCAACAGCCCAATGGACCCGTCCGCCACCTTGCGCTGCATGTACACCGTGTTCATGGCCTCCTCCATCTCCAGATAGCAACTCTCCCCCACCGCCTCCGGCATCCTCCAGCCTTTCCATTTGATATTTAATATTTCAATTTGACGATATAATACCTACCTTGGCCTGCAGACTCAAGATTGAAGAAGAATCGGACTGGAGCTCCACTTAGCTACGCTGTAGTAGGATGTGGTGCAAAAGTTGATTGTGGCGTGGTGTGTTTTGCCAAAGTTTTAACTGCTTGAAGCTAAAGGTGGTAGGAGGAGAAATTTCCGTCTGCGATGCGTATTACTTTGACATTGGGGTTGCACGTAGTAGGGTTTTCCCTAGGTCATTGCTGTGACGACCGCCCATGACTCCCGCACCAAAACAAGGAGATAGTGCGCTGAAAGACATGCCAGGCAGCCATGGACGATAGTCAAGGTAAGATTAAACAGCGGAATCTATCGTATTACTCACAGCGCATGGACAAAATACAATAGAAAATATACATAGTGAAGCTCCATATAACAGAATCTCATCATATAAACTCTAATAGTTTGATACAACAATCAGCAAAGTCAATACATCAAGCCTCACTACACATCACTCAGAGAATATACAAACAGCGGAACATCCAGTACATATAGTAAGAAAACAATATGCAAAAGCCTCCAGCTCGTCTTCGTCATCAACAGCGTTGGTAGCCAAGAACAGCACCTGTCACCTGCTACCTAGTCTGCCCATCCCAACATGGATGAACAGCCCAAGGCAATAAGAGTTGAACATAAAACCTTGAGTCAGAAAACAGTCTTAGTGAGCAGTAAATTAACTATCAAACATACAAAAAGAGCATAAAGGGTAAAAGGAATAGGAACCCAACCATTCCACTCCACCTCTTTCTACAGTGATAGCCCCCAGACACACTAAGCAGAAGTAAACATAGCAATTCAGACATTCAAAGCAAAGTGATTATCACTCGAGTCAAGGTCGATGTTTTCCAAATACAAACCCCCAGGGCCTAAACCAAGATCAGATAAGCACCCAGAAAACACCGCTCTTGAGGCCGAATGATGATACAACCAAACATCCATGACTCTGGCTATCACTGTTATCATTGCTTCGAAACCACCGTTAATTGAATGACCGGCACATTCTTTCAGCCGTACGTCAAGGGCTAATGGTAACCCCGGTTCTAGATAAACTCCGCACGTCATCGTGACCCGTGCCTAGGACTTACCTACTCTGCCCAGAGTACTCGACCACCTACCTGTAGTCTTTTGGGTGTCCCGACCACCTACCTCTAGTCGTTTGGGCATCCCATGTACTCTTGCTTTGAATTTACTAGAACCTTCAACAACAATGAAATCCAAGCCTCCTAGTCATCCTCCTCGACGACTATTCTCATACTAGCCCAAGCTACTTCTCGAGCAATCCATTATCAACCAACTCGAACCATCCCTCGAGTTATCAACATGCTTGGAATGATCCCGTCTGGATTATGCCAAGGCTACATCACATCATGCTTCACCTCATCTTAAGATAGCAAAGCTCCATCACAACATCGTCATCATATCCGTCCATATGAGCTTCATCATCCGCTACATATGCCACAAGCAGCTTTTCTCATCCCTTAGCCTCTCCCTTAGCTTTCGAACCACTTTCGACCATACTTGTCTAGATCCAACCATAAATCAACTAACTCTAAACAATCAATCAAGACAATCATTAATCCAAGCAATCAAATATTCAAACAAGGTTTAATAAGCAATTATACAAGGAAATGGCAATTTGGTAATTAAAGTGTCCAAATCTAATAAGCTTGAATAATAGGCAAATGTCTCTACAACTTGATGAATAAACTTGCATAAGTTGACATGTGGTAAAATAGGTGTCAAAACTTCATAGATGATAGATCTACATGCATACTTAGGGAAAATGCAAGAAATCACTATCTTTAACACATAAACAAGCCACCAATCCAATATACTCCCTTGGGTCCGTGTGAGAGATAACTACCACTCACCGAATCACCTAAACACCTCAAAAACAACCAACTCCAGATCTAGACAGCAAAGATCTAAGCTTGATCCGGCAAAATCTCACTTCAATCGATGAAATCTCTCTTTGTTGGATGAAGATCTTCAACTTTGGCTCTTGGATCTTCGATTTGATCTTCAATTTAGATGGAAGGAATCACTAGATTAGAGTGGAGAAAAGAAGTGAAGAAGTGTTGCAGTCGAGCTCTCAAAATGGCAGCACTTCGTCGCTTCAAAATACGGTGCCAAAAAGTGAGCCAAACCCCTCTATTTATAGGCTGAAAAACCCATGAGTCGTGCCCCCATAAGTCACCGCCGACCTACCCCATGAGTCGTCCACGACTCAACAGACCCCCACGGTTTACGACCTAGGCCACCTCACGACTCAACGACCTATCCAGATGCGACTCATCGATATGCGGCATAGCGACTTAACATTATGAGCGACTCAACACCTAGCCGACCTAAGCCTTAACACTAAACCAAACTGGGCACGACCTAACGACTTATACCTCCATGTGACCTAACTAGGTCGTCCCACGACTTAACAGCCCTTGCCGACCTAACACAACTACACTCACGTGACCTAACGACTCAACACCCTCGCGACTTAACGGTCCAACGACCTAACGTTACACACACGGTCTCAATGACCTACGACCTATACCATAACCCGTCCACGACCTAACTGTAACCCCATCACTATAAGTCGCTTACGACTTAAGCCTGTAGGTCGCTAACTCCTATTGGTCGTTAACCTTCTTAGGTCGGTCACACCCTAACTCGGCCATTCCTTAACTCGGTGCAAACCCTATAAGCCGTTAACTCTTAAGCCGTTAGCTCCCATAGGTCGCTACAACTATTAGGTCGCTCACTCTTCTAAGCCGCTCACCACTAGGTCGCTATCCTCTCTAACTCGCTAACCCGTAAGTCGTCAACTACCTTAAGTCGCTCCATACCACTAACTCGTTCACACGACCCAAGCTACCCACGACTTAAGTACCACACGTGTTAACTTCCATACGACTTAAGCTATGGTCGACTCATACTCTAAACGACTTAACAACATCAACGACCTAATGCAACTATTTTATGATTTATCGACACGTAAAATACGGGTTGTTACATTCTCTCCCCCTTAGGAATTTCGCCCCTGAAATTCCAAACAAACAAGAGCAATCAAAACTATTCTGCATGCCTACCATCCATAGCAATCAACAAACCATGCATCCAATTACTAGCCTAGCATGCAGAATTCTAAGACTTAGAACAAGCTACAAATTCGTGAGATGTCACGACCCCTTAGGGCCATACCTCGAAGAGTTCAGGATGATCTGCCTTCATCCTCACTTCCTCCTCCCACGTACAGTCGTCAACATCATCACTCCATTGTACCTTGAGCAACGTAATCGCCTTCCTCCTAAGCTGTTTCGTGTCGGTTTCAACAACACGAAGCGGCTTACGAGGTCTCGTAACAACTGGATCAACCTCTAAATATTCACAGCTATTAGAAGAAACCACCGTATTCGAGGCATGCACATACTTCCGTAGATAAGATACATGAAAAACATTGTGCACACCCGCCATCTTTTCCAGTAACTCCAATCTATAAGCGAGCTTTCCAATTCGCTCAATGATCGGGAATGGTCCAACAAATCTCGGAGTCAATTTCCCTTTCTTTCGAATCGAATAACATTCTTCAGAGGAGAAATCTTCACAAAAACCATATCACCCACGTCGAATTCCATATCCTTACGACGCTTATCGGCATAACCTTTCTGACGATCTTGGGCTGCCTTCATTCGTCACCGAATGATCTCTATACAATCCGTAGTCTGACGAATCATTTCTGGCCCAAGTATCAGCTTTTCTCCAGTTTCCAACCAACATGTCGGAGAGTTACACGGCCTTCCATACAATGCTTCATACGGTGCCATACCAATACTTGACTGGCAACTGTTATTATATGCAAATTCCACCAAATGAAGATGATCTTCCCATGATCCCCCGAAGTCCAAAACACATGCTCTGAGAAGATCTTCCAAAACTCGGTTGACTCTCTCGGTCTGACCATCTGTTTGGGGGTGATAAGCTGTACTCAAACACAATTCCCAAAACTTCTTGGAAGCTCTTCCAAAATCCACTAGTGAACAATGGGTCTCGATCGCTCACTATACTCTTCGGAATACCATGGAATCGAACTATCCACTTAACATACAACTCAGCCAACTTCGATGCAGTCCTGGTAGATCGAACAGGAATGAATCTTGCACTCTTAGTCAAACGATCTACGATGACCCAAATCCCTTCATTCCCTGCCCTGGTTCTAGGTAGACCATCGATAAAATCCATCGATATCTGCTCCCACTTCCATGTAGGAACCTCTAATGGCTGAAGCAATCCACTGGGTTTCTTCTGCTCGGCTTTTACCAACTGGCAGTTCATACACTTGGAATTTCCAACATCCTTCTTCATACCTTCCCAGTAGTAGGTTCTCTTCATATCTCGATACATCTTATTTCCACCTGGATGAATTGTCAACTTCGAGTGATGACTTTCCCTCAGAACTTCATCTCTCAATCCATCTATATTGGGAACAACTAGTCGTCCTTATTTCCGAAGCCAACCCTCTCGATCGACTTCGAATCCTTTATCCTTTTATGGATTCAATCCAGATTCCAAATCGCAGATAATCTTGACAAGCTTATCGTCTCGCTTTTGGCTTTCGCCAATTCTCTCCATAAGAGTAGGCCTTATCGATAAGTTTGCCAACATCTCAGGTTCCAATTCACATCTAGGCCTGAAGTCAAATCCAGCCAAATACTCAAGACTCTTCCATTCCAAAAACATGGCTCCCAAACCTGCATGTCTTCGACTCAACGCATCAGCCACTGCGTTACCTTTTCCCGGAGTATAGGCTATACCAAAATCATACGATGCTAAAAACTCTAGCCATCGTTGTTGCCGAAGATTCAAATCCTTTTGGGAGAACAGATACTTCAACGACTTATGATCCATAAACAACTCGAATCGAACTCCCAATAGATAATGTCTCCACATCTTCAGAGCAAAAACAATCGCCGCTAACTCCAAATCATGAGTCAGGTAATTCCTTTCATGCGGCTTCAGTTGTCGACTTGCATACGCAACAACTTTATCCTTTTGCATAAGCACTGCTCCAAGTCCAGTACCACATGCATCGGTGTAAACCACCATCTCATCATTCCCACTCGGAATAGTCAAAACAGGAGCACTCGTCAGTCGCTCTTTCAGGATTACGAAAGCTTGCTCACACTTATCATCCCATATGAATACCTGATTCTTTTTCGTCAATCCTGTTAACGGTGCAGCTATCTTGGAAAAGTCTTTGATAAACCGACGATAATATCCTGCTAATCCAAGAAAACTTCTCACATCAGATGCATTCTTAGGTCTAACCCAATCCTGGATTGCTGCCACCTTAGCGGGATCAACCGCTATTCCATTTCCAGAGATAACATGTCCTAAGAACCTCACTTCACTCTTCCAGAAGTGACACTTTGAAAACTTAGCCTTTAGCTGATGTTTCCGCAAGATTTCCAAAACAATACGCAAGTGTGTCTTGTGCTCTTCCTCAGTTCTGGAATAAATCAGAATATCATCCACGAACATAAGTACGAACTTGTTCAACTGATCTCTAAACACTCTATTCATAAGATCCACAAAATATGCTGGTGCATTGGTCAATCCAAACGGCATTACCAGCCACTCATAAAAACCGGATGGTGTCCTAAAAGCAGTCTTCGGCACACTATCCTTAGCCACTCTCAACTGGTGAAATCCCGTTGCCAAATCCATTTGAGAAAACACATTAGCTTCGTGGAGCTGATCAAACAAGTCATCTATTCTCGGCAATGGATACTTGTTCTTCTTAGTCACTTTATTCAGCTTACGATAATCCACACACAACCTCAACGATCCATCCGCTTTGGTTGCGAACACAACTGGTGCACCCCATTCGGACACACTACGCCGAATGAATCCTTTCTGTAAAAGGTCATCAACTTGCACCTTCAACTCTTGCTGTTCCCTAGGCGCCATCTGCCTAAGAGGCATCACAACTGGTCTGGCTCCCTCAACTAGATCGATACGAAACTCGATCTCCCTATGCGGCGGTAACCCTTTGACTTCATCAAAGACGTCCTCAAATCCATTCACAACCGGCATCGATGACAATCCATCTCGTGGAACAACCAGCGAATACATGAAGCTCATGAAGACGCCTTCTTCATGCTTACATCGTATCACAACCTTTCGCCCTTCCATATTCCCGACTGTCACCTCCAGCCTCTCACAATCAATCCTTGCCGCATACTTCCTAAGCCAGTCCATACCCAAAATAATTCCGAACCCCGCAAAGTTTAGAACAAAGCAATCACAAACAAAAGAGCAATCATGACTCGATACAACTAGACCACGACATACCATACACAAACATGACGAACCCCCTACTGGATTAGTCACAACCAATGGTCTATCAACAATATCCGGTTCCAAACCCAACCGGTCTACCAGATCATTACAAACAAATAAATGCGACGCTCCAGTATCAAACAACACTCTAACTGGAACACCACAAATGGAAAGAGTACCTTGAACCACCACACTCTTCCCCTTTTCTTCTGCAGTAGGAGCTTTCGAAGATGATGGAACAGCCCCCAAAGCATAAGCTTGCACAATCTGCTTATCTTTCCTCGGTTCTGGACAGTCCTTCTTGATATGTCCCAGCTTATCACAGTTGTAACACTTTCCCGGCACCTTGGGATTCCTACAATCTTTGGAGAGATGGCCCTTCTGCTGGCAGTTGTAGCAGGTCACTTCGCCCTTTGGCTTCTTCTGGCCATTCTTACCCTTCTGCTGTTGCTGCTTCCTCTTCTTGTTTCCACCCTGCTGTGGTTTGGACTCTTCCTTGGTCACAGCAACAACAGACCCTTCCTTAGGAAACAAACTCTCGTGCCTGAGAGCTTTCTCCACAAGCTTCTCAAATGGATCGTCCAGATGATCCACTAACTGCCTCCCAAGTAAGTGTCCAAGCCTGTCACAAACTTCTCGTTCTTCTGGTAGGGAGATTCAATATACGATCTGGCATACTTGGACAAAGCTTCAAACTCCGAAACATACTCAAGAACTGATCTTCCACCTTGCTTGAGCTCCACAAATTTCTTAAAAAAAATAGATTTCTGAGCCGTAGAGATGAACTTAGCTTCAAATCTAACTTGGAATTGCTCCCAAGTGATCTCTTCCTCTGGAGTATCAATAGTGATAGAACCCCACCAATCAGCAGCTCTTTCCTGAAGCTGTCTCGATGCAAGCTTCCTCTTAGTTGCATCCTCAATTCCCAAATCACCAAAGATCCTTTTACAAGCATCAATCCACCTCTGAACTTCAATGGTTGATTCTGTCCCTAAGAAAACCTTTCCTCCAAGAGCAGTATAATCTTTACACAACTTAGCAAAATCCACTGGTCTTGGAGCTTGAACTTGAACTCCAACATCTACTGATGGTCCTGAAGTTGGTATCCTTCTCATGATCGAAGTCATCATAGCTTCGAACACTGCAGCATAGTCAGTAGCTCCACCAGCAGCACGGCTTTCCCTAGCAGCTTGTCTCTCACTTCGACTCATCCTTAATATCTACAAAAAGGAATGATTTAGAACACCTTGAGAAACAATTACATAAGGAGTTCAAATCCTTCTAAACTACTATATTATATATATAGTAATCATCCATCAAAATACAATTACGTCTCTCATACGTAGTTACGTCAGCGAGCGTTGGCTAAAATCGATTAACCAAAGCTCTGATACCAAATGTGACGACCGCCCATGACTTTCGAACCAAAACAAGGAGATAGTGCGCTGAAAGACGTGCCAGGCAGCCATGGACGATAGTCAAGGTAAGATTAAACAGCGGAATCTATCGTATTACTCACAGCGCATGGACAAAATACAATAGAAAATATACATAGTGAAGCTCCATATAACATAATCTCATCATATAAACTCTAATAGTTTGATACAACAATCAGCAAAGTCAATACATCAATCCTCACTACACATCACTCAGAGAATATACAAACAGCGGAACATCCAGTACATATAGTAAGAAAACAATATGCAAAAGCCTCCAGCTCGTCTTCGTCATCAACAGCGTTGGTAGCCAAGAACAGCACCTGTCACCTGCTACCTAGTCTGCCCATCCCAACATGGATGAACAGCCCAAGGCAATAAGAGTTGAACATAAAACCTTGAGTCAGACAATAGTCTTAGTGAGCAGTAAATTAACTATCAAACATACCAAAAGAGCATAAAGGGTAAAAGGAATAGGAACCCAACCATCCCACTCCACCTCTTTCTACAGTGATAGCCCCCAGACACACTAAGCAGAAGTAAACATAGCAATTCAGACATTCAAAGCAAAGTGATTATCACTCGAGTCAAGGTCGATGTTTTCCAAATACAAACCCCCAGGGCCTAAACCAAGATCAGATAAGCACCCAGAAAACACCGCTCTTGAGGCCGAATGATGATACAACCAAACATCCATGACTCTGGCTATCACTGTTATCATTGCTTCGAAACTACCGTTAATTGAATGACCGGCACATTCTTTCAGCCGTACGTCAAGGGCTAATGGTAACCCCGGTTCTAGATAAACTCCGCACGTCATCGTGACCCGTGCCTAGGACTTACCTACTCTGCCCAGAGTACTCGACCACCTACCTGTAGTCTTTTGGGTGTCCCGACCACCTACCTGTAGTCGTTTGGGCATCCCATGTACTCTTGCTTTGAATTTACTAGAACCTTCAACAACAATGAAATCCAAGCCTCCTAGTCATCCTCCTCGACGACTATTCTCATACTAGCCCAAGCTACTTCTCGAGCAATCCATTATCAACCAACTCGAACCATCCCTCGAGTTATCAACATGCTTGGAATGATCCCGTCTGGATTATGCCAAGGCTACATCACATCATGCTTCACCTCATCTTAAACATAGCAAAGCTCCATCACAACATCGTCATCATATCCGTCCATATGAGCTTCATCATCTGCTACATATGCCACAAGCAGCTTTTCTCATCCCTTAGCCTCTCCCTTAGCTTTCGAACCATTTTCGACCATACTTGTCTAGATCCAACCATAAATCAACTAACTCTAAACAATCAATCAAGACAATCATTAATCCAAGCAATCAAATATTCAAACAAGGTTTAATAAGCAATTATACAAGGAAATGGCAATTTGGTAATTAAAGTGTCCAAATCTAATAAGCATGAATAATAGGCAAATGTCTCTACAACTTGATGAATAAACTTGCATAAGTTGACATGTGGTAAAATAGGTGTCAAAACTTCATAGATGATAGATCTACATGCATACTTAGGGAAAATGCAAGAAATCACTATCTTTAACACATAAACAAGCCACCAATCCAATATACTCCCTTGGGTCCGTGTGAGAGATAACTACCACTCACCGATTCACCTAAACACCTCAAAAACAACCAACTCCAGATCTGGACAGCAAAGATCTAAGCTTGATCCGGCAAAATCTCACTTCAATCGATGAAATCTCTCTATTTTGGATGAAGATCTTCAACTTTGGCTCTTGGATCTTCGATTTGATCTTCAATTTAGATGGAAGGAATCACTAGATTAGAGTGGAGAAAAGAAGTGAAGAAGTGTTGTAGTCGAGCTCTCAAAATGGCAGCACTTCGTCGCTTCAAAATCCGGTGCCAAAAAGTGAGCCAAACCCCTCTATTTATAGGCTGAAAAACCCATGAGTCGCGCCCCCATAAGTCGCGCCGACCTACCCCATGAGTCGTCCACGACTCAACAGACCCCTACGGTTTACGACCTAGGCCACCTCACGACTCAACGACCTATCCAGATGCGACTCATCGATATGCGGCATAGCGACTTAACCTTATGAGTGACTCAACACCTAGCCGACCTAAGCCTTAACACTAAACCAAACTGGGCACGACCTAACGACTTATACCTCCATGTGACCTAACTAGGTCGTCCCACGACTTAACAGCCCTTGCCGACCTAACACAACTACACTCACTCGACCTAACGACTCAACACCCTCGCGACTTAACGGTCCAACGACCTAACGTTATACACACGGTCTCAACGACCTACGACCTGTACCATAACCCGTCCACGACCTAACTGTAACCCCATCACTATAAGTCGCTTACGACTTAAGCCTGCAGGTCGCTAACTCCTATAGGTCGTTAACCTTCTTAGGTCGGTCACACCTTAACTCGGCCATTCCTTAACTCGGTGCAAACCCTATAAGCCGTTAACTCTTAAGCCGTTAGCTCCCATAGGTCGCTACAACTATTAGGTCGCTCACTCTTCTAAGCCGCTCACCACTAGGTCGCTACCCTCTCTAACTCGCTAACCCGTAAGTCGTCAACTACCTTAAGTCGCTCCATACCACTAACTCGTTCACATGACCCAAGCTACCCACGACTTAAGCACAACACGAGTTAACTTCCATACGACTTAAGCTATGGTCGACTCATACTCTAAACGACTTAACAACATCAACGACCTAATGCAACTATTTTACGATTTATCGACACGTAAAATACGGGTCGTTATAGTTGCCTAATAGGCCAAGACCATCAATCGAGCTTATTCGTTAGCAGAGATAAAGAAGAAAGAAGGAAATTAAATTAGGTATGTGCGAAGGAAAAGGGTTTCTGGAAATTGGAAATGAAATGAAATGAAAGAGGGAGGCACAGTGAAAGTAGTAAAAAACATGCCGTGAAAACAGTAGGCCGCTCAAAATTTGAGAAAAAATCTGGTATGACGCAGCATTTATGTTTTTATTATTTTATCGTAGAAAGTTAATAGTGCAATAAAAACAACATTATGCATTAAAACACTACAATCTGAGGTTGTTTAAAGTCAATTTTCTTATAGTGCTTTTTCTTTCTTTTATTCTTCCACTTGTGTTTATCGCTATCTTTTTAAATGTTAAACTATAGAAATGCATCATATTTTCTAAATCAACCAACTAATCTATCACTTACTTCTAAATCAATTTCCTAGATTTGTCTTTAATCTATTACTCCTGTTTTAGCATAATTACTGTAAATGTCTTCTTTTAAACTTAAGCCTTCCTATAACTATTAAGCCTAACATATTTAAATGGACCTCTATCTTCCTTTTCCATATAAATAGCTAAAGAAATTTAAAGTCTCAGCATAATAATTAATAGAATTAACTACTGTAATAAATGCTTAATGAAATAATTAACGGGAATCTAATGATAATATATCATAAACGAAAAAGATATATATTTCGAATCCACTCACCTGTCATCCATAGCTTTGCTAGTGCTCAGCTTGGCTCCATTGTCCTTCTGAATCCTCTTCTAAGGTGTATAATATTTTTATTGAGAAAATCTCCTCCCTAGAAAAAAATTTCTTTTTAGGAGCCAGCCTCATGCAATGAACCCATTGGGAGAAAATCTGATTATGAGAAAATAGCTAGGCTTGGGGGATCTGTTTATAATGGAGTATGTGGATCTCAGACCGTTGGATTCTTGGATTGAATCTGGAGCCACCATGTTACAGGTCATTTGGAGTCGTCAGATTAATCAACGTATGGCTCAGACACTAAAAATTGGATTTTAATTCATTCGTTATGTACCTGGACGAAACTACGTCTAGGTAACAACGTGGGTCGACCCTAGGGTCGACCTGGCAATCGATCTAAGAGTGCTCTAGGTCGACCCGGCGGTCGAATCATATATGTTTTATTTATTTTATTTATTTTCTTTTTCGTTTCTCTGCTTTTTTGTTTGTTTCGTAATTCCTCCGTACTAACTCGGATTTTGATAAGTTATACATGGAAATTGATCAAAAAATCGCCATAGACATAATGGTACAAATTTCGACGCTATATTCTAACAATTCCAAAAATGTTTATTTTCACTATTCATCGTTACTTTTTTTTGAAACTAGGTTAATTTTATTTCAAAGTGGGTTGTGCGGTCCAAAGCAAGACAGAAGGTATGCGACAACGAATAATACAATAGACACTTTATACTACATTCTCACAGTTTCGACCACTTTAAATTGAACATTCCTAATTTTGATTATAAGGCAAGTCACGGCGGCTCTCAATTCTCTGGTCGAATTGATTCATTCAATTCTGTCATCTTCAACGTCGCCAATAGTCGTTCTTCTCATGCCGTTAAGCCGGTGAGCAATTTCTTCGCTATTCTCCCAACAATCAAGCTAATATCTCAGTTAATTTGCCTAATGAGGACTAATACATCTTGTTGTTTGCTGTTAAAAGCCCAGTTATTTCGCTCTCTCCAGATGTGCCACAGGGTGGTTGTGAGGCAAAATTTTCCCACCTCATTCATCAATTTTGTATTGTTTCTCCCACTGTTCAGATAATCCACTTCATCCTTGAGATTTTGTATCTGGTTAGTTTGTAGACATCCAACTTTCTGAATATACCACACCCATTTGCTATATGAACAGTCGAAGAACGAATGGTTATGAGATTCCTCAGTCGAGTTACATAGAATACAAGTTGCATCCTCTTAAATGCCCCATTTATGCAGCCTATCTTTAGTAGGGAGTTGGTTAAAAAGAGCCTTATAAAGTGTATGTGCCATTTTTGGATTTTCGATCTACTCCAGACAACCTTAGACCAGGTAGTCATCAGATATTTGACCCTCGAATCCTTCCAAGCATCTTTGAAGTTAAACTAGCATTTGGACTACTTTTCCAGGCCCAGAGATCTTCCATTTTATCTGTTTTGATTTCTTTACCCCAAATTTCCTCTTTGTAATTAGTACTAAGTAAGTTTCTTTCACACTTCCATACCCCATTTTCCACAATTTCAGCAGCCTTACAAATAGGAGTGCCATAGGCTGAGAAGAGTCCCAACCCAACCTAACAGAAGCTTTGTGATTGCAGCCAAGGATCCTTCCACAAGTCTATGTTACAACCATTAGCTTTTTCTCTATCTATATGCTTTTGCATTTCTTTCCTAGTTTTAAGTATATTTTTCTAGATAACAGATGCATTGTGGTCAATTTTTGTGGTATAGAAATTATCTTCGAGGTACCTTGCTCTCGTCCATCTTGCCCACAAATTTTTTTATGTCAACACATTCCATGCCAATTTCAAACCATATACCTTTTTGAGTTCATATAAGTTTTTCAGCCCAACTCCTCCTTCTTCTTTCTTTTTACAGAGTTCTAGGTAGATCACTTTGTGTAGTCCCCCTTCCAAATTAAGTCTGCACATATAGAGTTTACCTTAGCAATAGAACAATCAAGAATTTGGAAGGATTGAAGCCAAAATCTAATTTTGCATGTGATATGTAACGATTTGTAAATTTTAACTGTAATAACGTAATTTAACTGAATTTTTGTGAAAGTTTAAATATTGGAATTTGAAAATAAAAATTTAATATTTGAAATGCGTCTAGTTAAACATAACAACTGGTAAATTTTCATCCAAAAATATGAAGTTTATTTTCGTGTGTAATTTTATTTCAATTTAATCAGTTAAGAATTGATGAAAATAAAATGTTTTCGAAACCTAAATATTTTTATATAGAAAAACTGTAAAACATCTTCGGAGCAAAGCGTCATTTTTTGTTTTTTCAAATTCGGACTTCACTAACTCCGTCGTTCTTATTTTCTGAATTGTTTGTTGCATTTTTCGCTTGAGAAAATTCGAATTTTAAAATTCAATCGTACCACTGATATCCATATACCGTTTTGACCGCCTCGTCGTGTTGATCTCAGCGGTATATTTATTTCTATATTTTAGAGTTCCAGTACGCGGTAAAATATATGAAACGATTGACCGTACCGGTATGTTTTATCCTTTTGAATTCCTCAGCCATTCAATTGCACAACAGTTATAATTCAAACCGTCATTAGCAATTATGATTCCTGCTTTATAACTGGTAACAGTTGTCATCTACACTTCAAGTTATGAATTGCCGTTTGCTTTTATATATCTGTTTGTTTCCACTCCTACTTACTTCTGCTCTTCCGTTTGAAAAGAGAAAAAAAAGCAAATGTAATAACATAGTAATAATAATAAACTGTGCATCTTCTCTCCACCATTTCCTCTCAAATTTTCTACCTTCCTATAACCAGAGCCAACGTCTACACACTCCCCTTCATCTTCAGCCTTCCTTGCGCCGAACGCAGCCTCTCCTGTTGGCATCACTCGCCTATTCAGCCTCCCGCACCTCCTACACCCGGCCACATCTGCCATCTCAACAACTCACAATCATCCCTCCGCCATGTTTTCCAAGCCTGCCTAACCACCTTCGGCCGCACAATCTCTTCGGCCGTGCAATCTCCTCGGCCACATGGCAAGGTCCACGTCAACCATAAACCACCCGAGCATAGCCGTGCTTTCCACCATTCACCACACCCTCCTCCTACCAGTCACCGAAGCGGTCTCGTCAGCATCACCCAAGTTCGGCCCAATCTCCTCCACCGTGAACCGCATGGCCACAGCAGCCAGCACAGGGGAGCCGAGCATCTCATGGCTTCGCCCCCTTTCCAGCAAGCCCCGCGTCCCCTCTCTCGATCTCCACCAGCGCCTAAGCTCTATGTCGCTCGTCTCCTCCTTCAATTATCAGGTGCGATGAAAGTTATCTTAAGATATTATATGAATGTATATATATATACTGTTATGTTTGTTTGTATAGTTGCATTTGATAAGTTCTGTTTCTAAAAAAAATGTGAACAAGTACTCTATCATATTTTTAAATTAGTAATATGCTACAGGCTGTTTTTTTCTTCATATTAGTGTATAAAGTCGCCAATAATATATAAAGATGCAGTTTTACATATAATTTTATATATGAGTTATATGTATAGTTTGGCGTTTGTAAAATATATTTATATATAATATTTTTAAAGGAAGTTTTATATATGCTAGTTTGAGTGAAGATGGAATAAACAAGTTTTGTTTGCTGCTGTATATAATGCTGGTAGAAATATTTAATTTTATTAGTCCTACTTGTAGTTATAGTAATATATGGGTCTGATTTGAAACAATGGTTTGGAAATTGTATATATTGATTTAAATTTGTGTTGAATTTTATAAGTTGTAGATTGTATGTAAGGCAAGTGCTGTATGTATGTGTACAGTCACACACGTATGTATTATGCAGTATTTTATAATATATATTGTATGCTATATAATAGGATTTGTTATAAATTATATTTAGTTATGATATGAAAAGGGTATACTTCAAGTTTATATTCATTATCACCTAGTCTGTATTCTTATAAAGCTTTGAATATTTTTTTAAAGTATAAACTCTATTGTATATATAATATTGACTGTTTCGATATATAGTATTTATATAAATATTTATTTCAAATTATATAATGTATATATATGTTGATTTATATATGTGTTTTAGTTTAAAACTATGATTTTGAAAATGTATGTATATATAATTATAATGAGTTTCAAAATTTATATTGAACAAGAAAATAATATATACTAGTATATCTATATATATATTGTTTCGGTCTACTACAAGCAGTTTCTGATCTATTTTCATCGACCTCTATTTATCAGATCTGTCCGTCGAATTCGTGTCAATCTTGCTTCGATTCAGAATTCGTGCTTCAATTCATAACACGATTTCATCGTCAAATCTCTCTAGCCTCGAAAGGTGAGAAATTGCTCATGATTAATGTTCTTTCATTTATTAAATTTTGATTTCTATTGAAACGACAATTGAAATATGTTGTTGTTAGTTATTTACACTGCTATATATATGTATTACCTGTATCAGTTCACCTGTGACATCTGACACCATTATCTGTTATTTATACAATGATAATCCAGTTTGGTTGATAAATATTTGATTATTTGATGTTGACGTTGGACGTTAAACGGTTAATGTATTAAGTGATAAATAATTTGAAATTGAAATTGACCTAGGATAGTTAGATTTGATATATGTGTTAAATTTGATTAGATGACATCTGCATAATATGACCTCTTAAAATGTTTAATTACTTGACATGTAGAGAAATAGTTAATTTCACTTTGAACCATTTAAATTTATGTTGTATAAATTGATATAGTGTGAAACCGAATAATAAATGTCAAGTGTAGAACCACATAAAATAATAGTGTAATAATCTTTAATCTACATGAAATGATAGTGTAGATTCTAGAAATAATTATATTAATTTGCACAAACAACAATGTGAATTAATACGATTATTTCGGGATTATTTGAATTAATTATTGGATTGTTATTGATTGTTGTCATTGCTTGTTTATTTACTTTGACGTCATCCCAGTTATCACACTGCAAATTCCCTTTGCTATGCTTTGATTTTTTGAATTGAAATGGAATTGGGTTGAAATGATAAATACCCAAATAAAACTTTGACTTAGGATAGAGAATTAAATAAAAACCAGATTGGTCAATAATTCGATTTAAAAATAAAAATAAAGATTTTATTTGGATAAAATAATAAGAGTTTTAAATGAAGTTGGAATTTGAATTCTGGTGAAATTTAAATGTTAATATTTAATAATCTGAAACAAAATATTAACAAAGTAATTGATGAAAGAACGTTGTTTAATTTAAGAAATGATTGAATGAAGTTTTGAAATTATTTAATAATTAAGTGTTGAAATATTTAATAATTAAGTTTTGAAATTATTTAATAATTTAGTGCGATTGAATTATTTAATAATTAAATAAAATTGAATTCTTCGATAAGTGAAATTGAACTTCTTTAATAAGTGAAATTGAATTCTGTAATAATTAAGTTTTTGGAAATTTGTTTAAATTAAATAAGTAAATAAGTGAAATCGAATTTCTCCAACAAGAAATAAAATGTGATTTATTGAAATTAATATAAGACTTGAAATTTAAAGAATTTGATTTGACAAAATTTAATTTAATTTAATTTGGAAGTTTTGATATGATATAGGAAAACTTAAATTGATTTAATGAATTAGGAATTAAATAGAAATTGTTTTGAATGATAAATTAACTTAACGAATATCGAATGAAATTGATCAATGAATTTAAATTGATTTGAATGTTAAATTAAATTAATTTAAATGATTTTGGAAGGAAACTTATATATGAACTTGAATAAATATTTGAATTGTTTAAATAAAAATTGAAATTGAATTATAAGATTTTGAAATTATGAATTTGGAAGTTTTGAAACGTAAATTATGGAAATTGATTTAGGCAGACAAATGAAATGTTGGTTTACAAATTCTAATTGAAATTGAAATTGATTTGGTTTTGAAATTTATTAAACGACCAATCGGTGAAATAATTACGAAGGTTATTAAGAGACTGGAATCGGTTAGGGACATACTCACTGTCTAAACCGAAAATCACTTTAATAACTACACACGGAGTGTGAGCCAGAATGAAGTGGTTGGAATGATGTACGTGATGACTGAAGAAAGAGAACGATAATGGATAGCCTTGACACTTGTGTCAAATTGGAAATGACTAAAACAGGAGCCGTGCCGGGCCAACGGGGTTAGCCACCTCGAGCGAACACACTTCTTCGTAAAACTACCCATTACTTGTTATTGATTGGTGTGCACCCTCGAATTTTGGGAGTGTTGTTTCGCGGTGTTGCGATCGTTGCAGCGATGTGTTCTCACCAGTCCGGATCAGGCAAACGGTAGTTTCATTACCTTGGGTATTGCCTCATGTGCCTTGTCATACTTGTATCCCCATACGCGACCACTACGAATTTGTTTTGTATTATACCTATGGAGTACTCCTTGATATCCCACCAGTTTACGGTGGAGTTTACAGTGTTGTATAGACTATGACGCTTATATAAAAGGGGCATTTTACTACAAGGACAAACTTTGCAGTCCAATTAGTTTCTAGGACACACATCTACAAAAATTAATTTCAAGGACAAAGTCAGCAGAATAATTACTTTTAAGGACAAAGTCAGCAGTCCAATTATTTTCAAGGACATAATTTCATAGGTTTTTAGGCCTTAGAAACTAATTATTTTTCATTTTGTCCTTAAAAATAATTATTTCAGTTGCGTGTCCTAGAAACTAATTGCGCTTGCTAAAGAGGCCCTTATGGCTAATTTCCACTATATAAAATGTGTTAAAGGGGATAATGATAACGCCTTAACACTATTTTGATATTTTATATTACCGATAGACATTATCTACTTAGCGTACACTACTACATAGTAGATAGTTTAACGGATCCTTAGAGGATGGTTATCCCAACGTCCTTTGAGTTACCTGTATTTCATTTGTTATTTCACTTGAGTTGGATTTATTGATATAAGAATGTTAATCCTGACTCGAGTGTTTTGTGTTTTGCTTTACGCTCGGGCCATACTGAGTGTACCAGTATTCGAGACTTACCTTTGGGGTTGGAGCTTCGCTTGGAGATCCGACTATCTATCCAGCTTCCAGATATTCGGTTGATTCTAGTGTTATATTCTGATTCTTGTATTTGACTATTGTATTCGAGACTTCTGTTGTACCTTATTTAACACTGATATGTATATAGTAGCTTCATGAACTACTATCTTTTGTTTCCTCTGCATTTATTACTCTGTATCTATGATCTGTGATTATTTATTTACTGTATATGCTCAGTTTTGCCAAATTTAAATTAACAATTGGTATTTTGAATTATTCAAGTCCGACATGTGCGGATGCGAATGGTCCAAAATAGCGGGTCGTTACATGATAACTGTGTGGATCAGTTCTACTTTGCTTGCAAACGATAGAAACCTGGACTTCCAACCTTGCAATTTGTCTTTGATGCCATCAACAAATTTACCATACTCCAAGTCAGTAATTGTGTTATTAGATAGAGGATCCCCCAAATGCTTGAATGTAAGTTGTCCCTCTATGACTCCTAGTCTCTCTAATAGGACATGCTTTTGTGAGCAAAATTTGTTAAAATAACACTTGGTTTTGAGTTCATCATTTTGAGACCAACCAACAACTCCAATTCAGTAAACATTGATTTGACCTTGTCGGTGGCATTTGTATTTCCTTTGATCACCACTAATAGGTCATCAGCATAGATTAAATGGGTTACATGGGGTAGATATTACATATAGGTTAGCTAAAGTTGTGGAAATATGCGAATTCCACATGTAAAGTGAACCATTCCATAGCAACAACGAAAAAGTAGGAAGAAAGAGGGACACCTTGCCTTATGCCACGATTGCTCTTTATGTACCCTTCTGGAATACCATTGATCATGACAAGAAAAGTAGGAGTGTCTAAACAGTGTCTGATCAAATTGAGTAACTTCTTTGGGACCCCTATAGATTCAAGCAGGTGAATAATGAAATCTCTATTAATCTTGTCATAGGCTTTCTGAAGGTCCACTTTAATGCATATTTTATCAGCAGCATGTTTGTTAAAGTCCTTGATTAACTCATGGGCCAGCAATGAATTTTCAAAGATAAGTCTACCCTTAATAAAGGCACTCTGACATTGTGAAATTAAGTCCGAAAGGACCTTATTCAACCTCATGCAAATAATTTGCTAAGTATTTTGTGTATGAAATTACAACATATATAGGCCAGTAGTTTTCTATTCTTTTTGGTTTTTTCTTTTTTGGAATTAGGGAAATGAAAGTATGATTGATCTCGTGAATAAATTCACCAGATTCTAGAACTTCATTGTAAGCCTTTAACATATAGTCTTTTAGGTGTACTTCATTTTGAAGAAGGCTGCCCCACGCCATCAGGCCCAGGAGAGGGATCCCCATGAATCGAATTGACGGCTCTCTTCAGTTCCCTTTCTAGAATCCGAGTTGTCAACATGCTAGCACCATCTTGGGAGATCGTTTTCCTACAATTGATATATGGTAAGTGTTATCCGGTCTTTTGATCCGGCTACACAAAGGTAATTACGTGGACCAGAGTTGACTGTTGATGAGAAAGATGGCTATGAGATGACAATAGTATGACCAAAGCATGATATTCAAACAGTTATATCCAGCCCATGTTAAATAAGTTCAACAGATAGGTGATGCAGGATGTCAGAATGATGAAGGTTAGCTTGATGGAATAGGTGTTGACATAGATGTTTGATAAAGTTGAAGAGTGTATAAGTGAAGTCAGCATAGTGTGTTGGGCTGAGCTTTTCTTATGGTGGGCCAAAGTGGCCAAAGGGGTCCAGGCTTGAAGATGTCAGTTAGGCTAAAGGCTACCTTCGTCTATAAATACAGGGGTAGGGGCCATTTCTGGGAGGTCTCTCGCTCTCTCTTTTTAGAGGGACTTCATCATCTTCTTCTTCCTACTCCAAATACTCTACCATAGCTATTTTTCTTATTAACTTGTATCAATAGATTCTAGCCAATCCAACAACTTGTGTAATTGTAATCAAATGAAGAATGAATGAAATTTGAAGTGGACGTAGGTCGAGATTGCCGAACCACTATAAAATCTTTGTGTATATTTACTTTTATGCTTGGTTCCCTAGATTCCATTAATTCTCTGATGTCCATGAAATTCTACGGGTGTTAATGACCAATTTTGTTGATAACACTTTGGTACTTTCACTGAGAGTTGAATTCTCGGATTGATTGGATCTCATCGTCTACTAGCTGATTTCCATATCTGCGAGATAGATCCGGATGTTTACCAGCCAATTTCCTATTCTACTCATATTTGAAAGAGATCTAAAGGAAGCTATTAGCCATGAGATTGGATTCACTGATACAGTTGATTCCCTAATCAAAAGCTAATAGCCGATCGCTCTAGCATAATACTAAGCAAATGTCGACCCGTGTATATCGACCCCTTGTGACCGAACTAGTAGTCACCAAGCCAGCCTGTCCGAACCATGAATCCCTTGTGCATGACTCGAAGTGAAATCTCCTATAAATCGGAGCAGCTAGGGATGTAACCCGAAGTGAAGGAAAGACAACCATATTGCCCTATTGATAATCTACTAATGTCCTCGAACAAACGATGGATGACCCACCCACCTTAGCCTTCTCTCCATGAACGAGCAATATACAAGGAGTAATCCAAACCGGGCCAATGAGAATAGACTCAAGCTGTAGAACTGTACGCGTCGAACCACTCTTAGTCGATCCACCTTGGCCGAACTGTCTTGGACGAACCACTCAGGCCGATCTACCTTGGCCAAACTGCCTTGGCCGAACCACTCAGGCCGATCACCGTTGGTCTAACCGCCTTGGTCGAGCCATTCTTGGCCGATCCACCATGTCTACACTCCAACACCGAACCGCCTTAGCTGAGCCACTCTTAGCCAATCCACCATGCCTATACTCCAATACCGAACTGCCTTGGCCGAGCCACTCTTGGCCGACCATTTTGGCTGAGCCGCCTTGGCCGAACCACTCAGGCCGATCCACCTTGGTCGAACCACTCAGGTTAATCCACTTGGCCGAACTGCCTTGGCCAAACCACTTAGGTCGACCCACATTGGCTGAACCGCCTTGGCGGAGCCATTCTTGGCCGATCCACCATGCCTACACTCCAAACCGAACCGCCTAGGCCGAGCCACTCTTGGCCGATCCACCATGCCTATACTCTTATCCGGATATTCACAATCCCGATTGGACTCCCCATCACATGTAGAGAACTCTATACCGTAGCTATTCAGTGCAGAGTCATTCGATAGGTTATCCTATCGTTCTCGAAAATACCCGGTCTTCACCATCGGTCTTCAAGTGCTATCCATAACGTCGTATCATTATTCAGAATGGGTAATATGACACAAGGTCCTCCCTCGGCTAAACCGAATAATGAGCGCAATATTTAAAAACATATGGATATGGGATTTCAGTTAAGTCACAACCTTAAAATCCAAAACTTTCCTTTCAAATGGTTTAAACAAATTACCATTTCAAATCTTTTAAACAAAAAGGTTCATTTCACAAAGTTCACCCAGTTTCACAAAGATCAATTCAAGGATTTCAAACAATTTCCATTTCAATTGGATTAACTCATTAAATCTTTAAATCAAAGATTTAACTTATAGCTTTCAAACCCCATTTTCAAAGATTTATTCATAACTTGGAAACCATTTTTTCATTTCAAACTTGAAATTCCTTTTACACACATTGGAAATTCTTTCCTTATATGAAAGCTTTTATCATTTGAAAACAAACAGTTTCCATTTCGAAAAATCCGATTTCATTTATACAAGCTAAAATCTTCGGGTTAAATTCAAATTCCCAAAACAACACTTTAAAAATGGTTTAAAACCCATATAAACTTGTATAACCTTTTTAAATCATAAATTCTCAACATAGAATTCAATTTCAAATTTTGAATTCAAATTTAAATCAAATTTCAAAACTAAATCATGTTATTCAAAAATAACTTATATCCTTGAGACTCCTTTTCAAAAGCTTTTCACTTTAAACCCAATCCATTTCCAAAACCATTTGGATTCAAAAATTCAATTTCAAAACTATTTCAAAAATCTGTGACTTAATTAATTTCTACGTGCAATCCATATTTGTGTGTATAGCGTAGTCCAGGGGTTTAACACAATAGTGCAACATCATCAGTCATCACAGATACAGTCACAACAATATCGACAAGCGGTATAATCCTATAATGCTTATCTATATACACAACGTTACAGAAAGATAATATAAATGCATTATAGATAAATAAATTTCATTCATCATAGCTTGAATTAAAACAATTCAAATCACAAAGCATCACACAGTAGAGATGACAAAACAATTCATAGCATTCAATAGAATACAATCATCCATAAATAAGGTTAATTGATCATCTGATTAATTGAAATCAGATTAATCACTAATTCTGGTTGGTTACCATTAATTAATTATAGTTTATGTTAAATAATTTTCCTTTAATTATTTATTAATTAACCTTAATTAACGAATTAATTAACCTTTAATTATTAAAGAATTAATCTTAATTAACTAATTAACCTTAATTAATTATTCTTAATTAATTAATTAATTAATTAACCCTCAATTAATTATCATTTAATTAATTAATCCTAATTAATTTAAAATAAGTAATTATCCTTAATTACTTAATTAACATTTACCATTAATTAATTACTTTTATTAATTAACTAATCCTTAATTAATTAACCATTTCTTAAATTAATTACTTTAATTACATTAATTAATTATCCTTAATTAACTAACCTTTAAACACTTGATTAAATCATCTTTAATCATCGATTATCAATCAAAATTATAAAAGTAATTAATCACTTCTTAAATTAATTATTCATTAATTACTTTATTAATCAAACTTAAGTTATTGACAAATTTACCTTAATTTCTTTTATTAAGTAATTCACTTCAAGAATTAATTTCCTTTAACAAATATATTAACTTAAACTTTAAAAGTTAATTAACCATCAAAACATTCGCTTTAACATTTAAACTTACTTTTAAAACTTGTTATGATTACCTTTTACCTTCAAACTTGAATTTTCTTTGTTTTTAAAACCTGTACAAAGTTTACTCTTAAAATTTTAAACCTGTCCCTGATTTATTTTCAAACTTAAAACCTGGAAAACATGTTTCTTTTACAATTTGAAAACATGGTAACCTTAATATAAAAACCCGAGCCTAAAGCAAATTTACTCGAGCCAAAACATCATTTACCCGGGCTAAACCCTTCTCCACCCCGAGTTGAATTCTTCTTCTTCCTAAATACAAACCACTAACACAACCCATCGTCGTGCACGTGCACGATCACCAAAACGGCCGCCGACTATCACCGAGACCTCCAACCAGTCACCAACGTCACACTGTTCAAACTCATCCACTCAGATTCGCGAAAGTTCCTATAACTCGAAATCGAGCTACATAAGCTCCTGTAACCCAAAATTTTGATCATCGAAGAACGCCTCGTGCCGATCACCTCGATCACCAAGATTTACATAACTTCAACCAGAGTCTCGTCACTACCCTATGCCACGTTTCCCCTCGGTCCGGTCCACCTCGAACCACCACCGGTGATGAAATCAACACTTCTGCAACCTCGACCAAAAAGCACAACTAAACCCTAAATCATCAATCTCTGTCCAACATAGTGATCTAAAAATTCACCTAGTATTTTTCCTAGGTTTGCCCAAATTCCAACTTCCCTTAGTAATGATTTCGCTGCTCGCCACTTCACCGTTGTTCGGAATTTGCCCGAAACCCATTCGCTGATCAACTTGCACTTCCACTCGAAATACTCACTTAAAAATCATAAAACTTATTTCAAAAATCATTATTTGCTAATACGAATTCGATTATGAAATCTAAACACAAATTCATGACCATCGAATTTTTAATTTATAATTCATTTCTACTGTAATCTATCATTTTTTAGATAATTACTAAATTTAAACATTTGAGTTTATTTTTAAAAATGAATTCACTTTCATTCTATCATTTTTCATTCAGAAGTTATAGCCTACAATCATTTGGGTGGAGTGATTTGAAATCTTTTAAGAGGTTTTAGAAACCCGTACACATCAGAGGCAATATAAAGGGTTGCATTCCTGCATTCACAAATATATACACAAGCATGCAGGTTTATTTAACCACTAAACATACATTTCTCACAATATACTTTCAGTGTCAATTCAAACATCAAGGCATAGAAATGAAATTAAGTGGGTTGCTCACCTTGCTTTCCTGAAATAACAGAGAAGCTTTAAAAAAATTCCTGAGCAAAATCCTGCTTTTGTTTTCCTAGGTTGTTCTACTTGATGATGAATTGCTTTAACTTTGCTTGCTGAATTAATTTGATCTTACTTTTGTTTGACTCCAGAACTTGATCTTGTATTTGTTTACAAGCTAATTTCCAGGCTTACAATTTGCATTTGCAGCCTGATGTTAAATTGTATGCTTGAACTTCTCTGCTTGATTACAGGTTTTTGCTTGATGATTTGCCTTAACAATTCTAGATTTAGACTTTGATTTGCTTCATGTCTTGGTTACTTGATTTTGAATTTGTTTTGATTTTGTATTTTGTTTTGCTTGCTGTCTAGATTTGTTTGATTCCTGAAGCTGGTTTGAAAATAAAGATGGTCTTTGATTTCTTTTTTCTTTTATTTACTGATTTCAGATTTGAAAAAAGAAGAATGTGGTTTAGTTTTTTTTTATCTTTCAATATAAATTTAATTCATTTTTAAACAAAACTAATGCCACTTGTTTAACTTAGGCTAACACTTGTCAATTTATTCCTTTTCATGTTTTACACTTGTTACATGTAATAAAAATTGTGTTTAAATCCTTAATTTTAATTACCTTATAAATTGTATTTTCACCCTTAAGTGCTTATTTTTAACATATGTATATTATTTCAAATGTTTATGTTTTTATCTGTAATTTTTTTATTTAATAAATGCATCCTCCTTTATAAAATCTTAAGAAAAATTGAGTTTTAAAACAAATTATACTTTAAATAAATAACACACATATGTATATGATAAAATTTAGCTTTTAAACAACATTCAAACTTTTACTAAGCATTGAACACTACAAATAATATTTTAAATATAACTTAATATCATATTTCTTATTTAAATAAATATATTTCTTTATTAATGATTTATAAAAATCTTTTAAAGCAAAAGATGGTTTTACAATTTAATCACACATGAATAAAAATTTCTATTCTTAATTGGCCTTTGAAAAATTTATAATCAAATTCAAAATATCATTTTCAAATCAAAATGCATATTTAAATAATTAGAAACAAATTCTTATAAAATTTTCAAATCCAATTCATTTCAAATATATATTATTAAATCCAATTTTATTTATAAAATACTTATCCTTAAATTTCAAACAAAAATTCTATTTATAATCTAAATTTTATTTATTTATTATGAAAATTCTCTAATTAATTCACTAAAAATTTCACAATTTAATTCCAAAATTAAATTAATTATCAAATTAACTTGGCTAAAATTCGAGAATGTTACAGATTCCCCTCCTTAAGAAAATTTCGTCCCCGAAATTTGCCAGGGAGACAACAAAGAACAGATAAAAGATAGAGAAATATCTTTTTAGATTAATATCTATTCTGCATTTGGCTTACCAAATCAGAATATCAACATTAGATATGAGAACAAACTCATTCAATACTTTACGAAATACTTGGGTTATTCAGATCTATGAAATATGCAGGGGTATTGGTTAGTTCGAAGGAATAACTAACCGTTTGTAGATTTTATCGAAACCCAATAAAATAGACAAATAGGTTCAACTACGATCTCAGATTCAAGATTTAACTCATTTATGATTTGCTAAGAAATAAAATATGTATAGCTCCTGTGTCGAACAAACTTGAAAAATTTAATCGTAAACGAGAAGGTTACCTTCTAAAATACCTTTTCCTTTATCAGCCTTTGAGGTTGAAGAATCATCTTTGATTGCATACACCCTTGCTGCTAGAGCTTGCTTTTATGCTGGGCAATCCTTAATCTTATGTCCCGGCTTGCGGCAATTATAGCATTCCCTAGATTCCTGTTCTGGCTTCATAAATGGCTCTCTCATTCCTTGCTTCCAAGGATTCTTGCATTTGTCCGAGTAATGACCGTTCTCCAAACAATTTAGACAAGCAACATCTTTCACCTTTTTCTTCTTTCCTTTGCCTCTCCTCGGTTTCTTTCCACCGAACATCCTTTTTCTCCAATTTGAATTGCTTTTATTTCCATTCTCCTCCAGAACTTCTTGCTTGTCCAGAGTATCGTATCTATAACCCATATCAATTAATTCAGAAAAGGATTCCTTTACTGAGCAATCATCCTCTCCTAAAACTTCTTGTTCATTCCCCGAATAAACTTTTCATTCCTCTTTAACGGTGTATTCACCAATTCTGGACCAAACCGAGATAATTCGTTAAATTTGTTCAAGTACTCCTCAAACGATAAACTTCCCTGCTTCAAATCCATGAACTCTTGGTACTTAGATATACCAGTAGACGGCATATATCGTTGCTCGAACAATTCTTTGAAATGACTCTAAGAAAACTCATCCGCCGGCTCATCCGTAGTAACTGTTTCCCACCAAGCTAAAGCCTCTTCCTGGAGTTGCCAGGAAGCTATCAATCGCATCAGATCATCTTCCAACTTTAGTCGTTTGAAAATCCTTTCACACGATCGGATCCAGGCTTGTGCTTAGATAATGGTTTCTTTGCCTGTGAATGACTTTCCACCAAGTTTAGAAAAACTTTGATATTAATCAGTCAGATTTGGTTGAGGTTGAATGGGAATCTATTGTTGTAGGGCCTTGACCAGTTGAAGTGGTACTTCCCAGTCCCTTATCTCAACCTCTTCTTCCACTCATTCTTACTATCTGTAAATAGTAAGAAAACCGATTTAGGCATTCAGACGTGATATCTTAGGGAATAACAACAGTTAAAGAAAATATACTGATAAATTTGGGTTTCCGTTTCACTGGTTGTACTCATTCTAGGGTATACTTCACCCTATCTCTAATGAGCCATCTAATGTGTTACACTCCGTAGCTATAGTTCTTACTCAACCTTTAGCTCTGATACCAACTATGATAGTCTAGGCTTTTTAACCATCGACAGCAGCCACTCTCGACTGGTAGGCTTTTCAACCATCCCAACCCCGCCATGGCATACAATGGTACCCTGCCCTTGCTTTTACGGCTAGCCTTTCGACTGTCACGCCTTACGGCTTACCAACCCCTCACAGAGGACGTGTGGGGGGTAAGAGTCTTCTGTTCTCCCCCAAACGCGAATGGTTTTGGAAATGGATTGGGTTAAAAATGAAAAGCTTTTGAAAAGGAGTTTTGAAGATAAAAGTTATTTTTGAATGACTTAACAAGTTTTGAAATTTCAAATGGTTTGATTTGAATTTAAATTCAAGATTTGAAATGGAATCCTATGCTTGGAAATTTTGGTTTAAAAAGGTTATATAAGTTATAAATGTGTTTATATGGGTTTTAAACCATTTTAAAAGTATTGTTTTGGGAATTCGAATTTAACCCAAGTTTTATATTTGAAAGACTTTAACTTATGTACATGTAATCGAATTTTTCTGAAAACGAACACTATTTGTTTTCAAATAATATTAGCTTTCATATAGTGAAAGGATTTCCAATTTGTGTTGAAAGGATTTCGAATTTGAATTGAAATAGTTTTGAAAGCTATAAATTGAGTCTTTGGGTTAATAATTGGAAGAGTTAATCCAATTTGAGATGAAATTGTTTTGGAAAGCTGTGAATGAATCTTTGTGAAATATTGGTGAACTTTGTGAAGTGAATCTTTTTGTTTAAAAGATTCAAATGGTAATTTGTTTAACCATTTGAAAGAAAATTTTTGGGTAATAAGTTGTGACTTAACTGAAATCCCATTATTCATATGATTTTAAATATTGTGCTCGTTATTCGGTTTAGCTGGAAGAGGACCTTGTGTCATATAACCCATTCCGATTAATGATACGACGTTATGGATAGCATTTGAAGACCGGTGGTGAAGACCGGACATTTTCAAGAACGAAAGGATAACCCATCGATTGCTCATCGCTTCTTTCATCCCTTCACTTATAAGTTTTTCAGCAGTGAGGTAGATATATGTGCATCATGTGAGTTATTCACTAGTATTTATAAAGTATTTTTTTATGGAAACTGATGTCACAAATATTGCTTTTCCTTTTGAGTGCTATGCATGAGTATCACTCATTCATGTAAATTCCCCTTTATAAATACTAGTGAACTACATTCTTCAAGTATCTTACTTTCCTTTTCTTTATTTCTTCACTTCTTTTTCTGCACACCGAACCACCTTGGCCGAGCCACTCTTGGCTGATCCACCATGTCTACACTCCAACACCGAACTGCCTTGGCCAAGCCACTCATGTCCGATCCACCATACCTACACTCCAACACCGAACCACCTTCTATTCTTGTGCTTTACAAGCATGCAGACCTAGTATCAAGTATACCGAACCATATGCATAGGTCGATCCAAACTTAAGTTACACCAGTCTATTATACGACCCCTATTTTCAAAAAAAAACTTTTTCGGGCACGATCCAAATTTAAGAAAAAGGCTGCAAAAAATTTTTCGAGTGCAATGCACCCAAACACATGCCACAGCGTGGTGCCCCTGCATTTTGCATTCAGAACTCAACTTAATAAAGGAACATTCTATCCACTTCCCTTAGATCCTATGACCTACCAGGGCATAGAGGATCAAGCGGCAGCTTCTGAATGGCAGCAAGCAACCGCTACTCAAATTATACTCCCAAAGGTTGGAGAACATAGATGATATGACTCTAAGAAAATGCCAAGATGACTCCAAGCACCATTCGTCACTGACCCAGCACTTCGAATTTAGTGACTCCAAGCAAACCAGCATTTGACTCTAACCAATTTGTTCCAAATGCTAACAAGGATGTCGTACCAATCGCATTTGAGGGAGTCGGCCTCCTGATATATTTTGGCAACTAGTTAGCTGGAGATCCTCCTATGACCATGGATCATTTCTATTACAAAATGAATCGGAACCGAAGTGAGGAGGAGTGGAACAGACTAGGAAAAATAACAATGCAGGCCCGCTGGCTAAGGACTCTGATTTCAATAGACAAAACAAGATCTCAAAATTTGATTCGTATGCTCTTTGAAAGATTTAACCAGTAGCCTCTACTTAGAGACTCACGACTTAGAGTAGTACTAAAAACCAACCTTGAGAGAGTCCACCGAAGTCCAAATAAAATCAGAGGAATGTTGTATATTCCAAGATGCTCACATATCCTAACATGGACGATTACAAATACCTCAAAGGTGTGATCAAAAAGTTGATCTGGAAAGGAAAGCTTCAATGGTATGTATAAGTCTTTCTGAATGGCGGGCAGTGAGCATCCAATGCCTATCACTAAAGGTCTATGATTATCAATTGGACTGCTGACGGCCGACATTCCTTTGAAAGGAGCTAGGTGTAAAGTTGAATAGCGAGCACACGATGCTGCTTCACTTATCAGTGAGATTTATTCCAATCTTCTTTGAATTATTTCCATTTCCATTTCTATTTCAATTGTTCTATGAACTATGACCAACTTGAATTAAACTACTTTCAAAACAGTGTAGGTGACCAAGTACTCAGATTTGACTGCCAACCAATCCATGCAGACTGTGATGGGACGTGTGGAGTTTCATCAAGATGAGCATGATTCGACCGCTCACGATCAACCATATGCCTTCGATTTGGGGCTATGGACTAGAGACGGAAAAGCTTATCACGGTCAGAGCCCTATACGAAGCGTACATGATTGACCATCCATTCATCGACCTCCATATTTGATTTTGGTGGCCTAAGAAAGGCTTGGAATGAACGTGGCCCGATCATCCATTCCTCGGGTCATAAACTAAAGTTCTATAAAATAAATATGCCTCTTCTGAAGCTCAGTGATGCCAGGATATAACTAGAGTGGACGTGATTTGATCATCTACACATCAACTCCTACATAGAACACAAGATGTGGTTCGAAAGCTTGACTTGAAGTAGCGGTGATGGACTTCCTACTCATCAACCGTCACTCTCAATACTTGGACACGACTGCACCTTGGAACATATGCAACTTAGTTTATTTACTCAATAATGTATTATCCTCGTTTTTTAGAAAGAGATATGAAGAAAAATTGTGCGAGACTTGATTATCCAACCCTAGCATGGTTGTTATCCAACCATCTATCATATACCTCCTTCCTTGACTTGATTGGACGAGCCACAATCATCAAGCAAACGAGAATCGACCGTCCATTTTTTAAGTTTCATCTTGATGCTGGGGGCATAGTTCCATTCCATGAGCATACGCGGTTCAACCATTCATTCTACAACATTAGCCTCGATACGGTAAATGAAATACAAATCAAACGGGTGGAAAGACGAACGCTCTCAACAAAAATATCTAAGTCCCTAAAGAGAACTAGAGTACTCAGAGTCCCCAAAGCACGGACTAGAGTATAAATTAATTGACGAAAATCTCTAAGTCCCTGAAGAGGACTAGAGTGCTCTGAGTCCCCAGAGCGCGGACCAGGGTATAAACGACTTGAGAAAAATCTCTAAGTCCCAGAAGCGGAGTAGAGTACACTAAGTCCCCAATGCGAGGACTAGAGTATAAATGACTTAAGAAAAATCTTTAACTCCCTTAAGCAAACTAGGGTACTCTGAGTCCCTAGAGCACGGACCGGAGTATAAACGACTTGAGAAAAATCTTTGAGTCCTTAAAGCAGACTAGAGTACTCTGAGTCCCCAGAGCGTGGACTAGAGTATAAACGACTTGAGAAAAATCTCCAAGTCTCTGAAACAGACTAGAGTACTCTTAGTCCCCAGAGCGCGGACTAGGGTAAAAATGAATTGACAAAAATCTCTAAGTCCTCGGAGCGCGGACTAGAATACCATGTGTCCCTGGAGTATGGACCATAATATAAACAATTTAAAAAATCTTTAAGTCCCCGGAGCGCGGGCTAGAGTACTCTAAGCCCCTGGAGTGCGGTTAGAGTATAAACGATTTGTGAAAAATATCTGAGTCCCTAAAACGGACTAGATTACTATGAACCCCCGGGGTGTGGGCTGGAGTATAAATGATTTAAAAAATCTCTAAGTCCCCGATGCACGAGGTAGAGTACTCTGAGCCCCTAGAGTGCGGATTAGTATAAACAATTTGAGAAAAATCTTGTTAGCGCCAGAATTGGTCACTAACAACCTTATGAAATATTGTGTAGAAAGATTAATGAAGAAACTAAAGTTGAAAAGAGAACAGTATGCTGAATTAAATGCAGAAAACAAGAACACCAAATTTATAGTGGTTCGGCGTAATTGCCTACGTCCACTTTGAAGTTAATCTTTATTGCTTTTCTTAACAATTGAATACAGATACAATCCATACACCAACTATTTGAATACAGTTGTTAAGCAAAAAAGATCAGTCTTGAATGAGTCTTGAATGCGGCAATGTCTTCCCGGTGTTCTCGAAAAAGGTCCATTTCACTATGCCCCTGCCCCTCTATTTATAGACGAATGTGGGTTGGACTTCCTTGATGGGCCCAGTAGCAAGGCAGCTTGGCCCATAATGAACGAGTTCTGTGTGCCGAGCCACAAATGCCGAACGACAAATGCCGAGCCATATCTCCAAGCCGAACGAGGCAGTGTGTTGAGTGAAATGTGCAGGCCCAACGAGATCCAATGCCTGTCGAGGGGAGATGCTGAACGACATGCTTATGCCGAGCGAGGCTATGTCCCGAACGAGACTAGAATGCCGAAAAAGGCTAGAATGCCGAACGAGGCATGAATGCCGAGCGTGGCTGGAATGCTGAACGATGCTGGAATGCCGAACGAGTCATGAATGCCGAACGAGGCTAGAATGTCGAGCGAGGCTGGAATGCCGAACGAGGCATGAATGCCGAGCGATGTTAGATGCCGGTTGAGGCTTGAATGTCGAACGACCTAGTTATGCCGAACGGCCCAGTTGTGTCGAACAAGAATGCTATGCCGAACAGCGCTGGATGCCGACCGAGCCTTGATGCCGAACAGTGCTTTGAATGCCGAATGGTGCTGGATGTCGAATGATGCATGAATGCCGAGCGACTTCTTCATTGCCGACCGGTGCATATGCCATGCCTCTAGTTACCTGGTCAAACCTCCAGGTCACACTTTCCCCCCAAAGTGCATCATGCGAATGATCATGATGCGCTTTGAATCATGAGTTCTTCGTGCCTCGCTTCAAGCCCTTATTCCGAATGCTGACCGAGCCATTGCATGCCGAACGAGGGAGGTGTTTTGACCAGGTCTACCGGTCGCTGTCCCTTCGACTTCTCTTCTCCCTATATAAGCTGATGCTCTTTCTTCTTCTCCCCTTTACTTTTAGCTCCGCTTTCCAGTACTAACAAACCTTGCTTCTTAACAGCCTTCAAAGAATTAATTACTCTTCCCATCTCAAACACCATCCGTTGCCTCACATCCTTCCCCATTAGTCGTTCCCTACTCCAGAATCTCCCTGAGTCTTTGTCTCACTTCTTAGGTAAAAACCTCTCCCTGAAACTCTTCACCTTGATTAGGAAATCTGGCATGAGATTCGAACTCGTGAGTCTCTGCAAAATCGAGGTCAATAGTAATTGCATGGAGTAGGAGGAGTTAAGGGTGAAGCATGGGTTTCTTAAAGGAGTTTAAGGCTCGGCGGAGTGGAGGAGAGAAGAGGATGATAGAGATGCTTGAAGGAGGAAGTTGGTGGAAGACGACTGAGGTGGCTCGGCATGACTTCTTTATGCCGAGCGATGGAGGGGAAGTATTATAGTGAAGTTTAAGGTTTAGTGTGCCGAGCGATGCGGCTTGGCATGGCCATGACTCGGCATGATTATCTCATGCCGAACGAGGTAGGAGGGAAAGTAGAGGAGAAGTAGGAGCTGGGCAGAATGCCGAGCGATGCAGCTCGGCGTGAGTGTGGTTCGGCATGATTCCCCTATGCCGAACGATGAAGAAGACAGTTGGGAGAGTGGCGTGTCGAACGACATGGCTCGGCATGTTTGCAGTCCGTCATGTCTTACCGCATGTCGAATAGTGATAATGAGTGGTAGGTGAGTGTTGTTGAGGGTAGAATGACGAGCAAGGTGGCTCGGCATGGTTATGGTTCGGCATGACTAGTTGGATGCCGAACGATGAAGGGGTTAGGTAGAAGGGTTGTGTACAAAAGCAACACCAGTCAAACCTAATGCATAATTGACTCAACACATACTTCATGCCTGAACATAGCATAATGGACAAGGACTGACTTAAACAACAAAGCATATCGAACAATCCGAACTGTTAAATCCCATGTTTGAACAACTGAAAACTTGGAATTAACTTGCTTAACAGTTAATAACCTTTCAAATGCAGTGTCGATGTCGAGTTCAAAATATAAATTGTCTCACGACAAGCCTTTGTAGGCGGTCAGTGATGACGGTCTTCGAAGATGACAATTCAAAGCTTAAACTTATTTCCTCAATCCATTGACTTTTCACTGCTCGACACTTACATTTGAATGATCCCACTAGTTCGCACTACACATAGAGGGGATATTTATGTATTAAGTCTAATATTGATTGTTTTTCGAGTATAGTTCAAACAGGTGCTTTGTCTGATTCAATCTTCATTAGAGATGTCTAAGAAATCTAGCTCTACTACGATTTTAAATAGAACCGGGCCATCCTCTCGGCAAGAAGTAGTAGTAACTTCAGATCCGTCAATTATTCCCGTACAAGACTTGCCGAGTCCTGTGACCGCTTCTGTCGACTTGGCTCCCGACGCTCTGGTGGTAGCGATCTTATTAGACGATCCAATCTATTCACAAGATTAAAAGATTAACGAAAGTACGCTCAGTCGGATATGCTCAGTCCATGGAATCCCCTTCGACGATGTGTTAGTTCCATTGGGGTATGATCATCCTCACTTGCCCCCAGTCAGATATACAGCCTGTAACAGGTTCATGTGCTGGATCGGCAAAGCTCCACCATTCAACTTCTTTCTTCACGACTTGTTGCAATATATTGAGATTGCCCCTTCGCAACTGCCTACGAACAGCCACGCTTTCATATATGGCACTTGCGTCCTCTTTATGAGTGTCCTCTTCAGGCTTCTGACCCCAGGCGATATCCGCTATATCTATCGCTTCAAGCGACGGTCGGATAGCCCATCCTTTATATTCCTCGAGCCGCATAGCAAATGCCAAATTCTGGCTGGGGTATGGAGTAAGTTTGCCCAGTACAAGCAAGAGTGGTTCTATATGCGTTGTCCTCCTGGTTTCGTCAGAAGATGGGTAGAAGGAAGTAAGTTCTTTTTCTGGATCGATACTTAAATTTGGTGAGACTTACACCTTTTCAGACTCTTCATCCATTTTTTTAGCTATTAACCCACGTCCCCAAGGCTCCGTGTACTCTGAGGCTGTCGAAGCTATTCGAGCCATCCCCGCGGAAGACCGGGACATCATATCACTCATTTCAAATGAATCGCTTTCGAAGTTTGGGTTGTTGGCGGAAAGTCGTTGAATAAGCCTCCCCAAGGTGTTTCCATACCCAGGCTTGCTTTGGGCAAAGGAAAAAGGCAGGCCGAGTTTTCAGCACGTAACGCCCCCGACACACTAGTGGAGGGGAGATTAAAGAAGCTGAAACGCCCGAAGTACAGGGCAAAAATGTTTGTCCATCTCGGGACCCAATAGTTGAAGTTCATGATATTGAAACGTCGCCTTCCCCTTCGAAGAGGAAGCAGAAAATGACATATAAGCCGAGGAAGAAAACATTGGGCGGAACTATTAAAGTTACCCTTGTTCTAATGGAGAAGGAAACTTCCTCGCAGCATTTAGAAAGCTCTTTGAAAGGCCTGTCAAACCTTACCATACCTGACGATCTACTCAAATATGGTTTCGACGATCCAGAGGCCCTTAAGCTTCATTCGCCCATGAGAGGCGATATAAGTGTTCAAGCCTAAAACCGGGGAAAAAACTCCTATTAGTAAAGAAACTGGTCCGTCGGGGGGAAACACTAGGACACACACAAACACATGCACTTCACCTCGCACTTAACTTTTTGTCATCACTCTACTCCTTTCTAATTTGTCATTACTTAAACTTTGTGTAGGTGACATGGGGCGCACACATAGACTTGACTGCCTTCGTGGTTCATTGATTTTTCACCAATCCGGACGGGATTCGGGTTCCGACAAGCGTCGAGATAGGGACCATTCCAGCGATCGGGACTACTACCGCCGAGAATCGTCATACCGAAGAAAAATTTGCAGTCAGTCCTCCTATCCTCACGATCCTCCTCCCCAGTCAGAGCACATCAAAGAGAAATCCGCACATAAGGGGTCCTAGCCTGAGGCCCATCGGGATTAACACTCTGGTTCGTCAAGTACCAGGCAATCTCGAGACCCCCACAGAACACCCGCAGTCTCCAAGTAGACTCCCTCCGTTCCTGTGCCTGATCCATTGGTAGATGAACGACTTGCTGAGCTCAAAGCCTCGTTTCCAAAGATTAGTTTCGATGGCCTAAAATGCCTTCCGGCGATTCACCATATTCCAGGAAATGTTAAGCAAAGTGCTATCGCTTGCACTAATGACGTCTATGTTCAGCATGATTCATTCATGCACTTGGCCGAAAAAGTTTAAGAAGTCTCCATAGAGCGTCAGCATGAGATCGATCGCCTGAAGTTTGAGGCTATCCATGATAAAGATATTATTAAAGCTCAGGACGAAGAGCTTGCTTCTTACAAGTCTCAGCTCGAGGCTGCCCAACAGAGCGCTAAAGATACTGCAGAGGCCGTCAATCGTCTGGAGTCAACTCATAAAAAAGAAATTGACGAGGTGGTCCAACGCTGTTGGGCCCTAGACTTAGAGAAGGACTCAATGCAGAAAGAAAGGGATGCATTTGCCCTCCGAGTCAAAGAACCGGAGGAGCAACTCCGCAAAGAAAGAGATGAGAAGACTGCTGCCCAAGAAGAGTCGCAGCAATATTGTGACGAGATTGTTGCCACACGACTTCTGAATGCGAAGCTTGATGATGAACTTTCTAAGGTCGGGATGCTAAAGTATGAATCCCATGAAGAGGGCAAGAAAATAGCATCTACGGAGATTGACTCTCGCTTGGAGGCGGCTAAAGAGGCTGGTAGGGAGGAGGTCAAATGCATGTTCGACCCATTGATCGCAAAATTCAACGCCCGCATCCTCATGCATCGAGACTTAACTTTTCTGGATGAGGGCTACCTCAAATCCCTAGCTGAGGCGTGGGAGACTTTAATAAAAATCAGGAAGGTCGAACTTGGCACCGAGGAGGTCAATGAGGATGCTTTGATAAAAGAATTTTTTAAGGGGACGAGCCTTCAGACCTGTCTGCGGCGAAAGTTCTTTACTGCAAAGGCTCCCCCTCGTCGAAAGGGAAAGATGTTATACCAGTCCATCCGGGATCGAGTCTCCAGCTCATGCTCCTACTCAGTCGGTCGATCGGCCGGTACTTGATCCATTTGAGCAACATATCGGTTATGACCCGGAGGGCCCTGGCTCGACATTCATATTCTATCTCCCATTCTGGAGGGTGAGACTCCTTGGACGATTGAAAGCCAACAAGAAACCGGTATAGAACTCTTCCTTTTCAAGTTCAAAGAGCCATCGTTTTCGGCATAAGATTATTGTATTCTAATGTTTATTTTCCGTGATTTTGCATAGGCCGTTCTGATCCCGAGCCCAGTTCGAGGAGCAATGACACCAAGGAGGTGAAGGGTAAAACAAGTGAGGCTACTCACGTAGGAGAGACTCCCGGTCCAGATACTCAGGTTATCGAGGCGCTTGATGAGGATAATTCCAAGACTTCGTCTCCCATCGAGGGAAGTTATGGAATCGAGATCACAAGCGCCTCTGAACATACTTCTAAAACGAGCACGAAGGAGTAGCTCGAGTAGTAGAAGAAAAAGACGGTCGAAATTAAAGTCGAGCCTCAAGTCGTGGACCTAGATGAACCTTTAAACAAGCCGTTGAAGGTCATCCTCACCTGCGGTCCAGGCCACTAGAGGTCCCTCACACCTCCTTAGTTGTTACCTCTCCATCAAAGAAAGTTACCAAGGGAAAACGCATGGGTGAGGAATCGTCTGAGAAGACGAAGGAGGGGAAGAAGTCGAAGAAATCGAAGAAGTAATTGTTACTCTCGTTCAACGAGAGTTAGTTTAGATTATGTAATTATTTTTATTTATTTTCATAGTCCATGTAAATAGACTTTTGACTCCGAGTTTCGGAGGAGTTTTAGTAGAAACTTATTTTTTGAATAAACAAAGCTTAGTTCTTTTGTCTTTCAAAAGACTTTTATCGTTCATCTTTCTGTATGATCGTGGTCGAAATCCAAGCTATTGTAAGTCATAGAAACTTCTCAATTTATCTTCATATAACTCTAAAATTATTTAGAGTTGTTCATCCTTTATCCCACGCTTCAAGCACTTAGAATATTTTTTAGTCCGCACGTCGGGGGCTTGATGACTTTAAGTCATTGCGTCCTAGTTCGCACTTCGAAGACTTAGAGAATTTAAACCATTTATACCCCAGTCCGCGCTCTAGGGATTCAGAGGACTCCAGTCCGCACTTTGGGGGCTTAGAGATTTTGAGACGTTTATACCCTGGTCCGCACTCTGAGGACTCAGAGCACTCCAGTGCGCACTCAGGGACTTGGAGATTTAGAGTCGTTTATACTCTGGTCTGCACTCAGGGAACTCAGAGTACTCCAGTCTGCACTCTGGGGACTTGGAGATTTTAAGTCGTTATACTCTGGTCCTCACTCAGGGGACTCAGAGTACTCCAGTCTGCACTCAGGGGCTTGGAGATTTTAAGTCGTTTATACTCTGGTCCGCACTCAGGGGACTCAGAGTACTCCAGTCCCCACTCAGAGGACTTGGAGATTTTAATTCGTTTATACTCTGGTCCGCACTCAGGGGACTCAGAGTACTCCTGTCCGCACTTAGGGGATGTGGAAATTTTAAGTCGTTTATACTCTGGTCCGCACTCAGGGGACTTAGAGTACTCCAGTCCACACTCAGGGGACTTGGAGATTTTAAGTCGTTTATATTCTAGTCCGCACTCAGGGGACTCAGAGTACTCCAGTCCGCACTTTGGGGACTTGGAGATTTTGAGTTGTTTATACTCTGGTCCACACTCTGGGGACTCAGAGTACTCCAGTCCGCACTTTGGGGACTTGGAGATTTCGAGTCATTTATACTCTAGCCCATGCTCTAGAGACTTAGAGTACTCCATTTCGCACTCTGCGGATTTGGAGATTTCGAGTCGTTTATACTCTGGCCCGCACTCTGGGGACTCAGAGTACTCCTGTCCTCACCTTGGGGACTTGGAGATTTCGGGTGTTCATGCGCGTTCGTACGTCAAACAGAATAATGTACCTCTTAGTTGTTTGCCAGAGAGTTATCATACACAGAAACATGAACAATCCATGGAAAAAATGGCTTCACGCCTTTACTAATGCAAACAAGCCAAGTTGTCTTATTACATGCTGTAAATTAAGAATTAACGAAATAAAAACATGTTGGAAATAATTGCAACTAAAACATGAAAGAGATAAACTAAGTGTAATAATGCCATAAATGTTTGCTATTCCATGCTCGGGGGAGCGTCGCACCATCAACGGTCGCTAGCTTGAAAGTTTCTTCTCCAAGCTTCCGTTCAATGGCATATGGACCTTCCCATGCGGGGTTCATATGTGATGGGATCGGGAAAACTCGTTTCAAAACGAGGTCACCCACATCAAAGATTCTCGGTCCGACCTTTATATTATAATATCGAGTGACTCGATGTCTATATGCGACCGCTCTTAAATTAGCTTCTTCGCATTTTTCATCAATGAAGTCAAGTGATTCCAGCAAAAGATCCTGATTCGACTCAGGGTCATAGTAAGTTACCCGATGTGATGGAACTTCAAGTTCTACGGGTATAACAACCTCCATGCCATATGCCAATGCGAATGGTGTGTGGCCAGTCGTGGACTTGTGGGTGGTTCTATAAGCCCAAAGTGCTGTTGGAAGTTCATCCACCAACTTGCCTTTAGCCTTTTCCAAACACTTTTTCAAGATGGACTTGATTATTTTGTTCACGGCTTCCACTTGTCCGAATAAGCAACCGCAGCAAACTTTTCCTCAATACCATATTTTTGGCAAAACTCTTTGAACTCTTTGCCTTCGAATTGAGTTCCATTGTCTGTAATGATGGTCTGCGGAAGGCCAAAGCGGCATATAATATTTCATACGACGAAATTAATGACCTTTTTGGTGGTGATAGTGGCCAAAGGATCTGCTTTTGCCCACTTGATGAAGTAATCTACCGCAACTATCGCGTATTTCGCACCACCTTTGGATATGGGTAAGGAATCGACTATGTCGATCCTCCACATTGCAAACGCCCAGGGACTAACCATTTGTGTGAGTTCCATCGGCGGAGCTTTCGGAATTTTTGCATATTTCTGACAATTGTCACATCTTCTCACATAGTTTGCGGCATCCCGATTCACAGTCGGCCAATAGTATCCATAGTGGAAGATTCTCTTTGCTAACGTCTGCCCCCCAGTATGGTCACCACATTCTCCTTCATGGACTTCCTTTAGGACTCGCTTTATCTCATCATGGGCTATACACCGGAGTAAGGGGGTCAAGAATCCCCTCCGATACATTATTCCGTCCTGCATCACATATCGTGAAGCCTTACGAATGACTTGTCGTCTTTCTCTCATTTTTTTTGGCAAGGACCCGTGTAGCAAGTACTGCTTAAATGAGGTCATCCATGATTCCTTCTCGATCTCTGTTTCTAACATGAAACCCACCTCCATCATATCTATACTTGGAGCATGTAAGGTTTCGATGGGAAACAATCCTATTAGCTGTGCATCGCCAGTGCTTGCAAACTTTTCTAATGAATCGGTTGCCTTGTTTTGTTCACGTGGGACATGTGAAACATCATAATATTCCAAATTCGCTAGCAGCTCTTGAACCCATGCCAGGTATGGGGCCAGCCTTTGTCCCCTTACTTGATAGTCCCCCCGAACTTGGTACACCACCAATTGTGAGTCACAAAAGATTTCACCCGATCTTACACCCAGTTCTCTGATAAGTCTCAAGCCAGCAATCAATGCTTCATACGGCTTCGTTATTTGTTGCTGGGAATTCGAGCTTCATTGCATAATAAACTGATCGATTTTCAGGAGTCACAAGAACTATGCCAGCCCCCGAACTACGGGCGTTAGATGCCCTATCGGTGTACATCTTCCATCGAACGGGAGGTATGACATTGTGACCGTTTGATTCGTCTAACACGGTAAATTCAACAATGAAGTCTGCTAGCGCTTGCCCCTGTATGGCCTTTCGTGGCGGCTAGGTAATATCGAACCGACTCAACTCGATATTCCATTTTAGCATCCTTCCAGAGGTTTCTGGTCATTGGAGTACCTGCTATAAGGGTTGATCAGTGTAAACACTGATTGAGTGTGCCTGAAAGTACGGACGAAGCTTGCATGATGCAATCACCAAGCAATAAGCTAGTTTCTCAATCTTGGGATAATTTCTTTCCGCCCCTGTCAAACGTTTACTGACATAATACACTGGCTTTTGAACTCGGTCCTCCTCACGAACCAAAGCCGTACTGTTAGCATGTTCGGACACAACCAGGTATACATACAACATTTCATTGTCGATTGGTTTTGACAGCACCATAGGGCTTTCTAAATGTCTCACAAGAGCTCGGAATGCTTCTTCACAATCGGATGTCCACTTGAAATTTCTCTTTCCTTTCTTTATCGCGTCGAAGAAAGGAATGCACTTATCCGTAGCTTTGGATATGAATCGAATCAGCGTGGCCACCTTTCAATTCAAGCTTTGAACTTGCTTTGTAGTTCTGGGTACTTGTATGTCTCGAATAGCTTGAATCTTCTCCGAGTTAGCCTCGATCCCGCGCATTCACAATGAAACCCAAGAACTTCCCCGACGCAATACCAAAAGAACACTTCAAAGGGTTAATTTTTGTCCCATAATGCCTGAGTATGTCAAACATCTCTGCCAAATCTCGAATGTGGTCGTTTGACTGTCCTGACTTCATGAGCATGTCATCCACATAGACGTCCATCGTTCTACTAATCTGATCTTTAAATATTCGGTTCACCAGGTGTTGATAAGTTACTTCCACATTTTTCAATCCAAAGGGCATCACTACATAGCAATATAACCCAATGTCTGTGACAAAGCTAGTGTGTTCTTGATCTGGAATGTGCATCGGGATTTGATGGTATCCCGTGTACGCATCCATAAATGATAGTAACTCATGTCCGGCTGTCAAATCGACCAGTTATCGATTCTAAGTAAAGGGAAACTATCCTTCGGGCATGCTTTGTTTAAATTTGAATAATCAATGCAAGTTTGCCACTTCCCATTCGTTTTCCTCACTAGCACAGGGTTAGATACCCATTCAGGGTAGAGGGCGTCACAGACGAACCCATTGGCTTTGAGTTTGACCACCTCCTCTCTAAGGGCGATGGACCTCTCCGAGTCCATGCCTCTTCGCTTCTGTTTTACTGGGATGTACTTCGGGTCTATGTTCATATGACTCGTAATAGCGGGAGAAATCCCGCACATATCAGAATGTGTCCAAGCAAAAACGTCCAGGTTTGCTCGGAGGAAATCAGTAAGATCCTCTGCCAATGATGGGTAAAGTTGCGATCCAATCTTAAGAACTTGTGATGGGTCATCCCGACTATCTGGAATGTCAATCATCAGTTCAGTCGGTGCTGCATTCGCTTTCCTAGGTCCCTCATCATCATCTCTCAGATAAAGGTCTCTATAGATCCGAGAATGTCGCCCGAGCTAGGGCTCGGGCGCTACTTGTCTTGTCAATATTATGGATGCGGACAGAGCTGTCCGCAACCTTTCCTTTCTCTCTCCGATGTGCATCACTCAGCTCTGCCACATAACATGTGCAACTGGTCGCCAGATCGCCAAGCACTACACCGACTCCTTTGTCCGTCGGAAATTTTAATGTCAAACACCATGGGGCCAAAGCTGCCCTAAACTCCGCTAGGGCCGGGCGACCCAGAAATAAATTGTATGGAGAGTCAACATCCAACACTATGAACGGTAGGATTCACACTCTCCTACGCTCACCCTCTCCCAGTTCAACTGGTAACTTGACATACCCCATCGCGTCAGTCGCTGCACCATTAAAGCCATGGATACGGGCTTTAGATGGCTTGAAGTCTTTCGTCTCGATATTCATTTGGTCATATGCCTTTTTGAAGACGATGTTGATGGAGCTTCCACAGTCAATTAAAATTCTTTTGACGTATGCTGGCCCGATCGTCGTAGATATGACCATCGGTCAATGGTAGGAGCCTCCACCTTGTCTGCATCTCGGCTCCGAAACACTATATCATCTGTCATCATGCGTTGTTATTTTGCGGGGGTTCCATCTTCCATATTCGAACAACATTCGTAATCCGCATGCTTTGAGGAGGTAGCATATCGTTCCATCTCCTATCAATTTCCAGCTGTAGGGTGAGGTCCTCCGACTATAATGTTTATGATCAATCTACCCATGATTCGGGCAGGTTCCTATGGATGGCGTGGACCCGGCCCACGTCCAGTGTTTGATGTTCTTTGCCTACCCTCTTGTGGGTTTTTAAGAAATTCCTGCAGCTTTTTCTTCCTTATCAATTTTTCTATAGCGTCATGGAGGTGTCTACACTCCTCAGTATTGTGCTCGTGAGTCTCATGGAAGCGACAATACTTCCCTGTCCGCTTCTATTCCACCGTGGACTCATTTGGGCATGGATTTCTGTATTGAAAGGTGTTACAAGTTAATAGATAAATATTTTCAAGAGACGTATTTTGAGGGGTGTATTCGTTGTAGGCCAGAATCCTCGGCATCCATTTCCCTGTCTCTCTTTTCTTTCTAGGATTTCCACTTCTGGATCCTTTAGATTGCCTAGGCTTGTTCTGGACGTTAACTTGAACTTTTCTCGAGTTGTCGCCGTACTACTTCATGGCAATGTTACTTTTCACAGTCTCCTGAACAGGCCCTGGAGCTTTATCTCGCCTTGTCCATCGAGCTTCCTCCCTCCTTATGAAGTGATGAGCTTTCGAATAGAATCGCTCCAAAGTAGTTGTAGGATTTTCTGCCAACCAATATCCAAACTCCGGATCTGGATCTACACCTCGCATTATTGCCATCAAAATTGCATGGTTGTTAGGGTTGCTGACTTCAGTAGCAGCAACATGAAACCTCTACAAGTATGCTTTCAAAGACTCTTCAAGAGCCTGGATTACGCTTGATAAGGACATCACATCCTTTGGCCGAGTAGCATGTATCCTGAATTGCTCCACAAATTTCATTGCTAATTCATCAAAGCTGGATATAGACCATGGAGGAAGTCGAGTAAACCACATGGTGGCGATTTCAGATAAAGTGATTGGGAAGCACCTACACTTAGTCGCATCATTAGCTCTTGCAGAATCCATCATCCATTCGTACCTCATCACGTGCTGCCTGGGATCAATCTTTCCTTCGTAGGCCGAGATAGTTAGCATACAAACCTTCTTGGGATACTCGACTTGCAGGATAATATCTGTGAAGGGAGTATGACTCTTGGATACTCCCCAATCTTCTTCGGTCAAGCCTTGGTTCTCTCTTATTAACTACCTGACCATGGCTGATAAGTCCGTAGTTTGTATGGAGGGCGGAAGGTTGGGTTCTGTTCCACAGGACCGCTAGGGTTGATGTCCCCTCTGCTGGCGAACGGCCAAACGCGCATCCTACAGGCCAGCTTCATTAGGACCTTGGTGAGCCGGGCGTTTAGTCTCCTCACATGCTTGATCCCTGGTTGATCGATCAGTGGCACCTGCCTGTGCAACTTCAGTCTTACGGCGTCTAAGCCTAGGAGGTTCATCGGCTGAGGTCGAGCTATCGGATGAAGAATAAGGAACATGGCTACCTCCAGCATTCTAATGCTGCTGCTGAGTCAGCTAAGTCATGAGATTAGCGTTGACTGAATCTGCTCAGCAAGTTGCCTTCTTCTTTTCCCAAGCTCCCTCATCAAATCATTGAATTTTTTCCTAGTGACGATTTCAGTTTGAGTTTGTGCGGTGGTCCCTGCACCTAATTTGCTTGTTGATTGCTAGGTCCAACTTGTTGCACACTAGCCGTCTCGTGGATGTCCGCATTGTGAGAAGCTGATCGAGTACGCGGTCTTTCCATAATAGAGTTGATGGTCAAAACCTGAATAGGTTCCACGGGCATCCTATAAGTAGGTTGGATCTCCTTCAGAGGATTTTTCAATCCAGTAGCTACAAAGTAGATCCTATCGGCCTGAGAATTCAATTCTCAGTGAAAGCACCAAAATGTTAGCACCAGAATTGGTCACTAACACCCTTAAGAAAGATTGTGTAGAGAGACTAATGAAGAAACTAAAGTTAAACAGAGAACAATATGCTAAATTAAATGCAGAAAAAAAGAACACCAAATTTATAGTGGTTCGGCGTAATTGCCTACGTCCACTTTGAAGTTAATCTTTATTGCTTTTCTCAACAATTGAATACAGATACAATCTATACACCAACAATTTGAATACAGTTGTTAACAAAAAAGATAAGTCTTGAATGAGTCTTGAATGCGGCAAAGTCTCCCCGGTGTTCTCGAAAAAGGTCCCTTTCACTATGCCTCCGCCCCTCTATTTATAGACGAAGGTGGATTGGACTTCCCTGATGGGCCCAGTAGCAAGGTAACTCGGCTTATAATGAATGACTTCTGTGTGCCGAGCCACAAATGCCGAACGGCAAATGCTGAGCCATGTCTCCAAGCCGGATGAGGCAGTGTGTTGAGTGAAATGTGCAGGCCGAACGAGATCCGATGCCGGTCGAGAGGAGATGCCGAGCGACATGCTTATGCCAAGCGAGGCTATGTGCCGAACGAGACTGGAATGCCAAACAAGGCTAGAATGCCGAACGAGGCATGAATGCCGAGCGAGGCTGGAATGCCGAACGAGGCATGAATGCCGAGCGAGGCTGGAATGCCGAACGAGGCATGAGTGCCGAACGAGGCATGAGTGCTGAACGAGGCTAGAATGCCGAGCAAGGCTGGAATGCCAAACGAGGCATGAATGTTGAGCGATGCTAGATGCCGGTCGAGGCTTGAATGCCGAACAACCTAATTATGCCGAACGACCCAGTTGTACCGAACGAGAACGCTTTGCCGAACAGCGCTGGATGCCGGCCGAGCCTTAATGTCGAATGGTGCTTTGAATGTCGAACGGTGCTAGATGCCGAACGGTGCATGAATGCCGAGCGACTTCTTCATTTCTGACCGGTGCTTATGCCGTGCCTCTAGTTTCCTGGTCAAACCTCCAGGTAACAAATCTCTAAGTCCCTGAAGTGGAATAGAGTACTCTAAGTCCCGAAAGCGTGGACTAGAGTATAAATGACTTGATGAAAATTATTACGTCCCAAACTGTGGACTAGAGCATAAACCATTTGACAAATCTCTAAGTCCCTGGAGCATGGAAAGAAGCATAAACACAAATTGGGTGCAAGTCGACCGAGGGAAGAATAAATCTAAGTCATTAGAATGCAGAGTGGCATATAAACATCGATAAATAGTGGAGTGGATTCAGACCATTCTCTATTCCACAAATATTGGCCAAAAATCGATAAGAGGAGTTTTAACTTGTTAAGGATGGAGTTTGACCATCTGACTTGTGGCCTGGCCAAATCAATGCCGGGAGCAGGAATACAAATGACTAAAAGCTGAATACGATAGCTCATTATAGCTCTAGCTTGGCATTCTTTACAACTTAAGGTAACGATCGCAAGGAGGCTTCAATATAGAACCAATTCAAATGCATCCAATGTTACGAGTGACCGGTTATATCATACCTCAGATCGAGGATCAATATCGATCTGCACCTAGCATATAAGAGTGTGACACGAGTGTCCCTTGAAAAACTGTGACCACCAGAGTATGGAAAGGAGAGTAAACCACGAAGACTTGGTCATTGATTCTCCAGCAATTCCCTTCGATCCGTTAGGAGGAGTATGAAACTGGATGAGCGTGACCTGACTGCTCTTAAGCCAACTTTACCCCGAGACCTGATTACAGAACATAAACCAAAGCGGACGTAGATGACCCTCTAGTACCCAACTTATGCCCATAAACCGATGATGCATCAGAGTATTCCCCTTGGAATGAAAAACCACAATACAATCCAGGATAGGCAAGACTCAGCCCACGATTCAACGGGAAAGAGAGCAAGACTAAAGTGGGCATGGTTGGCCTCCCTACTTATCGGTATATACCCCATACCCGAGGGCATGAGTGAGAAGCAGGACGAATGTGAACCGACTATTCCCTGATCAACTCTATGTCTTTGGAGTTTTGGTGGGAGTATAAACATTGCTAGGACAAGACTCAACCATCAACGTAGTACATTTGTCAACCCGAGAATGGGAGTAGAAGAATTACCATCCAAAGGGTGGCTACGATAGCTTAATATTGGAACTTGTATATAGTTTTTACAACTATTCAAGGCTACAACCGAAAGAATTATTAGCGATAGAATCATTAAATCGATGCCAAAGCTCGTTGGCAACTGACTATCACTCCAACCTAAAGGATGGAGAAAAGATTATGAATTTGTTAAATTGAAAGTGCGTTACTCGAATATACAAACAACTCCAAACTCAAAGCAAGACCCAACTATGCAGCTTCACGCAACTCAAGGCTGACCCCTACATGACATTTTCTTCAACGTGCTTCTATGCCTGAGATTTGGCCATTTGCAGATAATCGATTAGAGCATTCAAAGCCCTTCACTATCAGACTTAATAACTCATGACAGGACTCTTGAATTCGACTAGAGCAACCATCAACATTGACCATCCCAACCAAATTTCACATTTAGTGTTACGCAAAATAGTTATATCTGAACTAAAAGAATCCGAGATTGCACCCGTTAAGCGGACAGTCGACATTACTACCAGCCATGGTGACCCTTTCCGGGTGCTGAATATAAGATCACGGCCCAGTGCAATGATGGTAGAAGGATTAGTTGGATTTTTCTGAATAAATGAAGATATGTTCCCTTGGACCCATTCTGACATGAATGTGTTATTTCACCGACTATCGCGAGCCATGCATTGGATATCGAACCAAAGCTACAAAAGCTAGTGTAATGTCTACTGATTTCATCATGAAAGCTCCACTCTTACTTTCAGGCTCACCCCATTAATGTCTATGCCTACCAGCCATTGCGATAGGGCATAAAATGACCTGACACGTCTGATAGACTACTTAAATAGAATATCAAACTAAGCCAATTCGATATCACTTATTTTCTTCGAATGGTTATCTAGGGATGGAAATTAGTAGATCTCATATCTGAGTTCACTATATCGGACGACTACTCGAATAGTAGCGAAGAACCAACCAACAGATGGAAAATGTACGTGGATAAAGCATCCAATGATCAGTGTTATGGAATAGGAGTCATGTTAATGACTCTTGAGGAACGATCGATCCGTTACATCCTAAAACTCGATTCCTGTGTAACAAACAACGATGCTTAGTATGAAGCCACGACCGCCAGCCTCAAACTTGCTAGAGAACTTGGAGTGGAAACTTCACATATCTTTTGTGATTCCTGATTAGTAGCATGCAAAGTTAGAAAGTTAATCTTGCCGGGGGCGTTGTCTTGCTCCTTATCTCGACCAGTTCTAAGAGTTACTAGCCAACTTCACATGTTACATCATTACACACATCCTCAGAAAACGAAATGAAAAGAGTCAAGTCACTGGCCAGGCTCGCCAGTTTTAGGGACGCGCAATGAACTTACTTTGTTACAATTTTAAATACTTAATATTCCAAACATTGACGGATGGAGATCCACAAGATCTTGGAGACAGAGCTAGAAAAGGGGTCACAGTCGACTCCTATCAAAGACTATCTACAATAAGGAGTTCTTACTGAAAGGAGGAATGGAAAATGACAAATCCTCCTCAAAGCTTTACTCCAAATCATCCAAGAAGAAGTCATGTGTAGAAAGGAGTTTATCCATTCTTATGCCTTGATATATCACCCATGCCGAAATCAAACAAGTCTTAAGAGAAGGTCATGAAGAAAAATGCAGAGATCACACCAAAGGGCAAACCCTAACAAAGAAAATCCTGTGCTATGAATATTACTGGCCAATAATCAATCAAGATGCGATTGATCATGCTAGACAATGCGACGAGTGTAAGATGTTTGCAAAAAATCTGGAAGCCTCGCCGATGGAAATTACTCAAACGGCTAGTCCATAGCAGTTTGCCACTTTGGGACAATGACATCATCATCTTCTTGCCGATCCTAAAGCTGGTGTGAAATATGCCATCATAGCAGCTGATTACTTCACCAAATCGACAAATGAAGAACTTTTAACCATGACTAAATCAACTTTGTTGTCCGTAACGTTATTGGCCCTTATGACCTTCCACAAACCATTATAACTGGTAATGAAGCCCAATTCGACAACGCTAAATTTCAAAAATTCTATTGCCGGCATCATATTGAAAAGAAATTTGCAGTGTTTTCTCACCCTCATGCAAGTGGATAGGTTGAAGCTGTGAACAAAATCATAAAGTCTATTCTGAAAAGAGGTTTAGAAAAGGCTAGAGGTAAATAGGTGAATAAGCTACCAGTAGCATTATTGGCTTACAGAACCACCGTGAGTCCGCAACTTTCCATACTCCGTTCACCTTTGCTTATGGCTCTGAGGTCGTCATCCATGTAGAACTTAAAGTCCCCTCTCATTGAATGTCTGATTATAACCCTTATTTCAAAAATAAAATAAACAAGGAACAACAATCGAATTTCAATTAAATTAGACGGAACTGGTGATGACTTATGAGCATATAAAACGCATCCGAGAGCCAAAGGCAAGAACATGTACCCCAAACGTGCATGTGTATATTCAAAAAATTTGATTTCTTGATATCGATAGAAATTGATTTTTCGCTTAGAGTTATTAAAGAAAAGACTAGATTAGACAACTAAAGCTTACTAGTCATGTAGAACCGAACAAGTATGGCCACTGACAGAATGCAATCCCAGATTTATGCTATTGAGAATCGACCAAGCTTTAGACGCCGAAGAGGGATACGACACTTATGGAAGATGAAATTGAAGGATAACGACTGTTCAGGGAGCATGATGGATTTCTTTATGGAGACTTTAACTTGTTTTGATTCAAAGCACGTCATGCACGAAGCAAGACGTACTTTGGGGGGGGGGGGTAAATGTTATCCGGTCTTTTGGCCCGGCTACGAAAAGGTGATTATGAGGACCAGACTTGACTATTAATGTGAAAGATGGTCATGACACGACAATAATATGATCAGAGGATGATATCCGAATAGTTATATCTAGCCCCGGTAAATAAGATCAATGGATAGGTGATACAGGATGTCAGAATGATGAAGGCTAGCTTGGTGGAATTGGTGTCGGAATAGATGTTTGATAAAGTTGAAGAGTGTATAAGTGACCTCAACATAGTGTGTTGGGATGAGCTTTTCTTATGGTAGGCCCAAGTGGCCAAGGGGGTCTAGGCTTGAAGATGTCAGTTAGGCTGAAGGCTACCTTCATCTATAAATACAGGGATAGGTGGCCATTTTTGGGAGCTCTCTCACTCTCTCTTTTTAGAGGGACTTCATCATCTTCATCTTCCTACTCCAAATACTCTGCCATGGCTATTTTTCTTATTAACTTGTATCAATGGATTGTAGCCAATCCAACAACTCGTGTAATTGTAATCAAATGAAGAATGAATGAAAATTGAAGTGGACGTAGGTCTTGATTGCCGAACTACTATAAAATCTTTGTGTCTATTTACTTTTATGCTTGGTTCTCTAGATTACATTAATTCTCTGATGTCCATGAAATTCTACAGGTGTTAGTGACCAATTTTGGTGCAAACAGTAAGTACTTACAATTGTTTCCATTGTACAGGTTGGTGAAGTAGGTAATAGCATGATCTTCAAATTATTTACTAAGTTTTGAAGAATTTCCCTATTCATTTAAGCAATTAGTGAGATTATTATAATGTTTTCTTTGAGACATTTTATCATAAAAGAATTTATTGCATTCGTCTCTCTGTTGTAACCATTTCTCCTTGGCTTTCTGCTTTAGCTCTATAGATTGTTTCTTTAATTCCATTTTGAGTTGACTCTGAATAGCATAAAAGTCAGAATTTAAGCCCTTATGGAGGGGATCAATATCCAGTTGAGTTTGAATCTTTTCTAACTGTTTCTGAATAATTGTGATAGTGTCAGTGGTCATTGGTCTACATTTGTTCCAGTCTTTGAGTCTGTTTTCATGATTATGATGAGCATAACAAGTTGGTACATATTATTGCCTCGAGGAATTCTCATTATACTAAATTTTACAACTTCATCAAATCCTTCTATCAGAGGCTAATGATTTGCATATCAGAAAGGTTTTCCTTTGTGCAAATCATCATCAACATTGAATTGTATCAAGAGGGGACAGTGATCACTTGTAGAACAAAGTAGGACGGTGGCTTTCAAATTTGTGGTCTTATTGAACGATTCAGCATTTCCAAGTGCTCTATCTAATCTTGAAGTGATTTTCTTTGCCTCACCTTTCCTCCATGTAAATTTTAGGCCTGAGTGGAATTTTTAAGCAATCCCACTAGCCAACACATAGTTGTTGAACTCAGCAACCTGGCCTAATGTCAATGTAAGTCCTCCTTCTTTTTAATTTGTACTTAACACTTCATTGAAATCACCTGTAACTAACCATGGAATATCAATGTTTTTAGAATTAGAGATTATGTTTTTTCATAGTTCTGTTCTCCCTGAGGCCAGATTTCTCGCATATACAAAAGTAGAAGCTAGCACCAATCCTCTAGAATTTTGAAACCTTATGGAGATTTGTTGATCATCCATATTTAAAATGTTACCATTCCAATAAGTGCTTTCCCATCCCACCAGAATTCTGCACTTAGATTGATTTGTTGAATTATGTACAAAAGACCATTGTTCACCCATTAGATATTTGAACATATCAATATTATTAGTAGCAAATTTGTTTTCTAATAAAGGTAGGATAGAAGGCCTATATTTGGCTTTAATATTGTGGAGGTCTAGCTCGCGAATATCATTATTTAGACCTCGCACATTCCAACATAATATGATATTATGATTTTTTGGTGGCTTTGCTCCTTGTAACTAGAGCAGCACCTACCATACCTGATTTCCCAATACGTTTCTTCTCCATATTGGAGAACTGCTTGTCATATTTATCATTGTTTACAGTGTATTTGCTATTATCCTCTGATACATCATCGTCCTCTTCGTCTTCAGATGACTCCAACTTAATGTTTAGTTTGTGGATATCAGCCAAGGAATTTCCCATTCCCTCCTCCTTCTCAAATTGACCAGCCTATGTTGGACCTACAGAAGAACCGTTTAGTTATTGGTCAACAGTAGTGGAACCACATGATCAAGATTCTCTGGGTAAACATCTAGGGAAGGTATCACCACTGACTGAGCATGAACTGGATGAGATGCTTGCTCTGATCCGTAGCCCAGCTCCTTAGGGATCTGATTTGGTGAGCGTGTTGTTGGTGGGATGTTAATTGGGGTGGTTTGTTGTAAATTATTTTTGGTGACCACCTCTTCATTTTTGGAACAACTAGTCTCAGGTGTATTAGTTGTAATTTCTACTGGATTTTTTGTTTCTCAACTGAAATCTGCTTTGCTTTATCTAACATATTATGCTGACATTGTTGAGTATTATGACCAAAACACTTACACTCCCCACATTTATGTGGAACAAATTCATGCTCCACCTCTTGATTGTAAACATTCCCCAACTTGTCTATAGCTTTTACAACTTTAGACAATTCAGAATTGGCAAAAATTTCCACTAGGACCCTAGCATATTTGATACATTTAACCAATCTAGTATTCTCATCATACCTAGAGGCTTGCCAAAAAGACTTGCTAGCTTACTAATACATCTCATGTTCCATAGCACAAGATCTAAATTATTGATTTAATCTAAATAGGGTAGGTTGTAAGCATAGCTTGTTCGAAATCAAAGTCCGCCTCCCATTTACACATGAAAATAAGATTATTATCCATGAACCATGGTCCTCCCTTAATAATACGATTTCAATCCTCTTCCAATTCACACTTGATTAAAAAATCCATTATCTCATGGAAAAATATCCCATGAGCCCTTTGCATTTCAAACTCTTTTGATGTATGCATTAGAATAAACATGGTAAGGTTGTTTACTTGCTATATATGCATATATTGAGTGCTGCCACATTTGTTTAGATTCGGCATAGTCCTCCTCGTTGATCACCTGATAGCGATCTTCTCCATCAGTTTGTGGTTCAAAATAGTTGGTGTTTCCTTTTATTTCAATTTTACTACCAGCAACTTCAGCCCACGATCTATCCCGAACATATGAGGCTAAGCGTGAATTAGGTTCTGTTTGATCACGTCTACAAACAATTTCTTAGCCTTTCCCCTATTATTAACCTCCTTTCATCCTCCTCTTCCTTCATTGTCTTCCTTTTCATTACCTAAGCTTTTGGGAAAGCTTTTATTGATCGCCATAGATAGGGTCAGTCCATTCATCATTACTTGATTATTTAATTATATAAAAATGCGGGGTGTTTCAACATGTGGAGAAGAGGGGCAACATGCATAGTTGTCGTGAATAGAAAGGGGCGGCGCAGTCGTGGATCGAGAAAGTCATGATTTCTGGATTCTCGGTTGCATTTGTACGCACATGTGTGTGTGCGCGGCGATGTTGGGGAATGCGACGATGACATCGGAGGCGAAGGGAGACACATTGATGCAGGCGAGGTGGTAGGCGGGTGGTGGGCGGACGTGGCCGGTCGGCAATTTGATCGATGAAAAAAAAACGAATTCTTTTAACTTGGGAAGCATAAGGAGGGAAGAGGGAAGATAAATTAAGGTTTAAATTTTAAATTTTATTTTATTTAGTTAATTATAATCAATTAATTCAAATGTTCATAAATCCGTATAAAACTCGTATGAGGTCCAAATTGAACACAACGAGTCGCGCTATGATCATATGGATGAAGTCTAAGCTATAGAATGGATTGGATAAGTTCAGAGATATTTGAAATTTGGGTTAAAATTGGATGTTCGCTCAATTTTTATTAAAAACAAAACATTTTGGCGACTATAAAATCAATGTGAGTTAATCTCATCTTTTTGGCCAATTAGAAACTTTATATAATTAATAAATATTATTCATTAGATGTTTGGATATTTATTTCTAATTGTTATTGCTTATTAGGTAATATACTAAATAAAATTATTAGTTGGATATATTCATGCCTAATGGAATGAGTGTGACTCTATTACGTTTCCATAAAAGAGCGGATGACCCTTGTATACGAATCCCGCCTCGAAGTGGTTGATTCATATTTTTATGATTATATACTGTATGTGATTCAGGGGAACATGTTGAAGGGATCCAATAGGATTCCTCAAACTGTTGATTTTATTAATTATATAAACTCATATATGATATGTTGGATGTAATAATCGATGATATGAATATGATTTTGTTTATTTAGTGCTTCGGTAGCACTGGGTCTAACTTTTGCATTTAAATACTATTAAAAAGAGACTTGATTTAAAGAGGATTTTCAAAGTGATTTTAGAAATTTTATTTGTTTAATAGTTTTTAAAAATTTACAGTTTAATTTTTAGAGATTATAAATTATAGTTTTATAAAATATTTTAAGTAAAGATTTTGAACAATAAAAATAAAGATTTTAAAATCTTGGAAAATAAGGCAATCTTTTATGCTGAAGGGATATAGATTCAAAAAGTAAATAGAATTATTTCGATTATAAATAATTTTTATCCATTATAAAGATGAAGTGATATATGTATGTACATATAACATAATATATATATATATGAATGTGAAATTTATAAATGTTATAAATTATAAAAGTGATATTTTACAAAGAAATGAAGATTTTTAAAATCGTATTTTTTATAAAAGTGTGGATTTATAAACGGTGTTATTAATAAAAGGAAATTATTACCATTTAACAAATTGGTGAAATGAATCAAATGATGGAGTTATTATAAGACGAGGAACGATATTTTAGAAAATAATTAATTCTATTTTTGGAAATTTAAGGTTGGGTAAGAATTTGGATTGTTAAACAGTATTTTATAAATTGAAGGAAATTTATAAAAGAAATTTATACCTATTGAAGCAAGGTTAAAATGGTTGGAATTATGTTTGGGATGGGGTATTATAAATAAGTAGGATTTATAAGGGAATAAAGGTACAAATGGATACGTAAATAAATAAATTTTATGAAAGGATGTTTTATAAAATGAGAAGAAATTAATAAACATGGTTTTTAAATATGGAAATGGTCATGTTGGAAATTAAATATAGATTTTTATCATGAAAATATAATTTTGTTTTAAAAGCGGTTTATTTCTATTTATATTGTTTTAAAGTGATTTACTAATTTGTTAATGTTTTGAAAAGTTAATATAAAATTATTTATACAGTTTGAAATTAAACATAATCATTTTTCGACAAGGTTTTCAAAATTAACTATTATTATGTATAATAACGTTTAAGGTAAATTATCATTGTCTTATTTAGGATGTTTTGAAAATTAATTTTATTTTAAGATGTTTTAAAATTAATATTTATTTATTTATAATGTTATTTTTATATAAAAGTGTTTTAAAGTAAGTATTTATTATTTATTTATAAATGTTTGTTCGAAATTTATAAACAAGTTTTTATAAATCAATTTGGGCTTTATAATAAAATGCTTTGAAGACTTAAAGGAGAAGCATTTAGAATGCATGAAAGTAGTTTTATAAATGGTTTTAGATATTTATAAAAGAAATTTCAGAAATGGGTTTATAGATTTATAAAAGAGTTTATAAATGGTTTGCATTATGAAACGGGTTTTAAATGGTTTCTGAAATGAATTAAAAGGGGAATCTTCCAAATAGTTGGTGAGTACACTTATGTCATCGAGATAAGCATATAGATATTTTTCCAAGTATAAGGAAATAAGGATTTTGGGTTTATAGCAATCTTTGCAAAAAGAATTTTTGACTCAAATATTACAAAGTGAATTTAATTAACAAAATATTAATTAATAGAGTCTTAGTGTTGCTTGGCGCTTAACCAATGTTGGTTTCGTTTTCCTATGGAATTAAATACCTAATTTAATGTTAGCTATTCGATAGTTAAATAACCAATTATTGGAATTGGGCCCAAGAACCTAACTTTGGAATTAGGAGAAACATGCGAGTTATATGGCATAGTCATCTCCGATGATGCTGTACCGTGCATACAAATCTTATTTCATTCTTCTAGGACAATGATAAGGAAATCCATCCACTAGCGGTTAAGAGGTTATCTTCGACCTTAACTTTGACCATTTATTTCTTAAAGAACCGGGGTTGAGTTACCGGAATTATTGAAAGTTGTTTCAAAGAGGATGGGATGGAATATGTTATTCGAAAACCACTTCAATCCAACAAATGTGTTTCGAGTAAATAGATCTTGAAGATGATGGAATTTGAAGACGGAGCTCTCAAATGTTCCGTTCAATCCCAAAACAGACTTGTACGGATCAATGCTCGTATTACATTGTTGCTTGGAGGGCAATATTTGCATTCCAAGTAGGAAGTGATATATCAAAGGAAAAACGTAGACTCAAGCCCATCAATTGGGAATGACTAAAACAAGGAAGATGTAGCAGGGCTAAATGGGTCGCTTCCAAGTAGGGTATGATCAAGCCTATCAAGAGTCCCTATTATCTCTCAAATTTAATGATTCGACGCCCAAAAAGCGAGGTGATCATATATGGTACTACTAATCCAGTGTTAGGTCAGTTTTGTATTGGCAGGGCAACTAGATAAGGTCCTCGGTGTTATTTTATTTAGTGATGCACCATAATAGGCGATACCCCAGTAGCCCAGTCATTGTATGGAATCCATTCTCCAATAGGCTCCATATGGACTTAATTATGCTCAACTATGCTGAAACTTGAGATGCGAACATTTCAGCTATATTCATATTTTACTTTCACCCCTAGACACTATTATTATATAAATGGATTTTCTATAGAAATGTTTTGGTTACCGTAAGGCAAATACCCGTCTGTTTTTATGTGTATGAGATACTTTTGATTTTAAAATGGTTTTCTAGAACTTTAAAATTCAATTGGGTGTTTTTCTCATGCTAGTTTTATAAACTTACTCGGGTGTTATTTTATTATAATATTCGAGTCAGATCGAGTATATTACAAATTGCTTTGGATGATTGGAGCTCAAGAAATGAGTTGAAGGTCAAGTCATATTCGCGTATATATTATTTTTCCGCTGCTTTGTTGTTGAAATCATCAGCAATTGTGACAGAAGATTATTATAACTGTCCAAGCCGATGATTGTGATTGTTGTTGTACTCTGATGGGTGTATGTATATAACAGTTTCTCCTTTGCAAAGATTACTAATTTTATATTATATATTGTTTCGCTGCGAATTTGAGATTCAATATTGTTTGAATTTCTTTTCCCTTCTCCTTTCTCCTCTTCTTTGTTCTTTCTTTCTTATACCTATTCGTCTTTCTATTCGGTTTTGGTTGGACATGTGTGGGTTATCGTTACCTTGAATTGTATCAAAAATTAGGTCGTTACAGTAGGTATCAGAGCTTAGGTTGAGCGAACACCTCGGCGTTGGTGGGAATCTACCCATTTGAGATAGGGTAGGCGAACCCTATGGTGAGTTTGAGTGAGAGAGAAAGAGAGAGAGAGTGTGCGTATGAGCACGCGTTTATTAGTGGTTATGAAAATGTTTTATATTGTGTTAATTTTTCTGTCGAGTGGCTAATGAATTCTGGTCGATACGTGGGACATCACGATATTGATAAGGTTTGTACATGCTTAAACAACGCAATCAGACATAGTATTGATTTAAAAGTGCGTAAATGAAATAATTTTACCTGAATTATATTTTTTATATATAAAGGAATAATTTTTCAGAAATTATTATAAGATATATATGGTGTGTTTGGATGTTAATGAATGATGATATTTGATTATTATCATTTGTTGTTAGTTGTTATTGTTATAATCTAATGAAGACAAACAATTGGAAAATAAACTATGAAAGAAAATAAATTTGTCAGCATAAATTATAGAGAATTGATTATGATAAAAACAATCAACAATTGTGGAATGAATTTCATCAAAAGTGATATTTTATAATATGATTTATAAACGTTGATTTATAAATGGAATTGCCTAAGTATATAAATACGATTTGTTAATAGAATTGATTTGTTGATAAATTTAGACTTAAAAAAAGTAGTTCGAGAAATTAAAACCCATTGAATTTGAAAATTGCTTTCAAAGGTTTGGAAAATAATAATAGTTTTATTTTGAAAATGTTTAGCGAAAAATATTTTAAAATGGGATTTGAAGAAATAGAAAGCACTGAACTCACCTCAATCACTGAAAAATAATTCTACTGATGATGACTGCATCATCAGTATTCATTTTTGAGTTTCAAAGTGAAAAATAAATGTCATTAAAGTTTTTTTTTTGGTGAACAATTATTTTTACATTCTAGAAGTGTAATTAGAAATTTAAAGGAGTGTGTGTATATATGATTTCAAAATAACTTGAAAATAAATCGGGTGTTTAAAATCAATGAATATTTATATTTAAATGTTTTGAAAAACATAGAATAATAAGTTTTCCAACTTATAATTTTAAAATAGTATAGATACAAAATAAGTTTTATAACTTATAGATTTTGAAAATTAGTAAGTCGAAACAAATTTTAAATTTGTTGAATGTAAAGGTTAAGAAAAGTAAATTTGGAAATTAAATTGTAAAATGAAATTTAACTTAAATTAAGTTAAATAAATGAATTTTGAAATGATATTTAACTATGCAAAGTTGATTGAAATTGAATTTGATTTGTAAAGAATTAATGAAGTTAACTAATAAAATAAATTAGTGAAAGAATATGAACCAGAGTTATAAAATGGAATTCAACATGGATTGCAAAACGAATTGAATGTGTGTTAGAATGTTACTCGATAAAATCAAATATGAACTTAAGTTATAAGGTGATAACAAATATATAAAAGTGTTTATAATAAACTTAAGTAAAAGATTTTATGAAATGGTTATTAAGGGTTATTAGTATTTAAAGAAATATACTAAGTGAATGATGAATATAAATGTAAATGAACGTGAATCGGACAAAAGTGAATGGTGAATATAATTGTGCATGAAATTGAAAGTTTAATAAATCGACAAATAATAATGGTATGTAAGTTAATTGATTTAGTTGGAATGTAAATTAATAGAATGTAAATCAATTGAACGTAAGTAAATTGAGTGTAAATGAATTGGATGTAAATGGTGGTATGAAAGGTTGATATTAAAAATGCAAATCGAAATGGTTATGAATAAATTGAATGGATATCATTTGTTTGACGGCTTCTTTTGTTACATATGATTCATTAACATATGGATATTGCAGTAATTATGCTATATATTGATATTACTCTCCACATACTTGTTCTCATAGTTTGTTGAGTGTTTAGTAAGTGCAGATGGCATATGCTTTGCATTTGGAGCTCGCTTTCTTGCTATATTGATTGTATATGCTTCGCTAATGCTAAAATAAGGTACACATCTCAGATTACATGCCATATTTTTATATTTTTCCCTATGGGATGCCTCATCCTCGAAGATGAGATGTATATTTTTGATATATATATATATATATGCGTATATATTGTGATTTGCTACGATCGAGCCGCGCAAAGGAGACGCTGAAGAAATTTGTTGTAAATTTAAGGCTTTAGATATTTTTTGTGAAATTTTTTGTAACAAAAAATTTAGATTTTGGTTTTATAACTTTGAACGATATTAGTTAATAACAATTAGTGAATTGAAAAACTAAGAAAAGTTTTTATAAGAAGTTACAATTGTTTGATTTTGAGAATTTAAACTACTTAGAAGAATTGGTAATCTATTACTACTAATTGGTTTTGAAAAGTCAATGAGTTTATGGCGTTTTTCTTATCTTGACAACTCCGGGGAAGAAATTCTTTTGAAGAGAGGGAGAATGCAACGATCCAAAATATTGGTCATTCAAATTTAGAATATTTAGTTTACTTTAAATATTGAAAAGTTATTTTTACAAGTTAAATGACTTGAATTTCAAATATAGTTATGTTTTGATAATTAAATTGTTTAATTTAATATTGGAATTGTGTAAATAATTGAATCTTGGATTTAATATGTAACTATCCAGAATTTTTGACCTCGAAAATTCAACACTAATACGTTTAATGTAGAATTGCCGAGCTTTCGAATGCCGAAATTTCCAGGTTGTTAGGAAAAGAAGATAAAGGTTGAGAAAGGAACAGAAACAAAACAAAGATTCTCACATTCGTAGCGGATCAAAATATAATAACAAATAATAGCATTTTTATAAAGAAAAGCTGCAATTGTTACTTTACATACAATTCATCAGAGTTACAACAATTACACAAAACTGGATGGTTAAAATTAACTTGTCCCAGAAATACAAAAAATAATATTCACAGCGGAATACTCCATATGTCCTGCCATCCAGCTCGCCTCCTGAGCTTCAGAACGTCCTAACCTAGAAATCTGTAATGCTCGGTTTGACCCGAGCATTACATCAAAGTAACACCCGAGTCAGGCTGGAAACTAGCGTGAGTAAACCCATATAATATGAAATACCAATATGTAACATATGTGAATATCATGATAACTCGTACCCTTTAGAGTTCTTATAGTCAAACATTTATCACACACAACAGTTTTCAGGTTAAATATCCATGTTACTCAATTCATTCCATTCCAGCCTGTATAATTTCACGTATCCAATTTATAAAGAATTTAATTTACTAATCGAAGTGGTTTCGGGTATTACTGATACCCGACCCAGGTCTCTTCGAATCCAATATTATTTCTAATCCAAATTGTTAAGTTTTTAAACAATACAATTCATATTCAGGATGTCATACCACATAAAAATTTAACTTAGATAGATAACCCATATTATCACAGTTCAACCCATTCATATCACAGCACATCTCAATCCCTCATCAGAGACAAGAACAATCCAAATCATCCAAAATCATGAAACCATCCATACACAAAATTTGTTAGATATATAATACCTAATTAATTTAATTAATCTCCAGTTTATTTAATCACCAACTCTATTCACTTGGATTATCTTAATCCTGCTTACTTAACATTAATTAATTACATCCTAATTAATTTATTATTCCTTAATCATCTATCTTAATTAATCATCCTTGATTAATTAACCTTAATTAATTACCTTGATTAATTAACCTTAATTAATTATTTCTTAGCTATTAATTCCTTACCCTTTAATTATTAATCCTTAATTATTAATTAATAAAACTTAATTGCAAATTAAATAAATTCTTAATTACAAATTGATCAATCCTTAATTACCAATTGACTAATCTCTGATTACTTAATTAATTAATGCTTAATTACAACTTAATTACCTAATTAATTAATCTCTAATCATTAATTAACTATCTCCAAATATAGAATTAACAATCCTTAAGTACAAATTAATTAATCCCTAATTAATTGACTTATAACTCTTAATTACAAATTAGTCAATCCTTAATCATTAATTTATTAAATAAATTAATTACCCTTTAATTACCTCATTAATTATCAAAACCTTAATTAAGATAAATCATTACCTTAACTAATTACCTAATCACATATTTTAAAACATTTATCCTTTTAATTAACACTTAATTATATTTATAAATTAAGTTTTAAAATAACCTAAAAATTTACTTAACAAATTAAATTAAACAAAACATATAACTTCCTAATCAATTCATTAAGGATAACATTTATTATATGTAAACGAATTTATTTAAGAAAGTTTTAAATTGAATTCATTTTTAAATTTCAAAACCTTTGCTTTTAAAAACTTAAAAAATCTTGTTTTTAAACTCCTGCTTTGGGTTAAACCCGATACCCACTCGAGTACCGCCCCGACTTCTTTTTTTTTTAAACTTAGTTTAGAATTTTTAGAACTGACATGTTAACACTCACGAATCCCAAACCCACTCCGAGCCCAACATCCTTTTCCCCGAGCTTCGACCCAAGGCAAACAACCGCACACACAAACTGACACGCAGGGGCATCGTGCACGTGCACCGTCCCACGGCGGTGCTCCGACGACCCATTCCACCTCCGGCAAGTCATCTTCGACTTCATCAATCCATTTGACCACCTAGAATCCTTGATTGATCATAACATCAAATTCGAACTCGATCAAACCCAAACCAATGAATCTGGATATAAACCATCACCCAAAAACTTCCCTCGTCACGACGCCTCCGATCACCTGAAGCCTCGAGATTCTAGCCACAACTCCACCATGAAACCTCGCACCCAATTCCCTACGACCGATCGAGACTCGAGCTCCATCGACATCGCAAAACACCCGTGAAACTAGACATTCCCATCAGCACCCAAAACCCTATATCGACGATGCCCCGCCACCACCGTAGTCTAAAAATCCAATGACCATTTTTGCCGACATCGCCTACCTCTAGGCTAGCTTCAGCCATGAACATGAGTACCCAAAATCTACTGATCAACAGAAATCACTCGAAACCCCCTTTCTGATCAACATGCAATATCTTACGATTTACACACTTAAAATTCATGATTCCATTCTTAAAAATCCTAGATTTTGATAACGAAACAGATTTTAATCATGAAGCCAGAAATCATTAAATTCGAAAATTTGATATAATTTGAATTACACTGTACTTCTCCTTTCCTGTTACGATTAACATCAGATTTAACTTGAAAATATTTTTAAAATTGATATCCTGTTAAAACAAACAGATTTTGTTTACAATTCACAGCCTAAAGAAGATCAGGGATGATGAACTTGATTTTTGATCAAGTTTTAAAGCCTGTAGACAGAGCAACAATACTGATATATTGATCTGCACACAATAAATAGACATGCAGGCATAATTTCATTCATACAAACATTTATCTCATAATCATACTTAAGTTCTTTTATCATAAAAAGTCAAGGTTTAAACTAATTTAAGCTTTTAGGGTTTGTTTACTCACCTGCTTGATGTATAGAGAGCTTTAAGCAGTTTGAATTTTTGAAAATTGAAATGCCTCTTGATTTTGAAACTGAATATTATGATCTGGAAAGGTACTTGAATGCTTGAAGAAAAATGCTTGGAAGCTTGTTTAACTGGAAACTTTTGAAGTTGAGTTGATCAAGGTTTTGAAACTAAGATGATATTGTCTTTAAAAACTAAATTGAAGTTGTTGTTTTGATTTCTGATTTGAAAGTTTGTTATAGGCTTTTATTGATTTCCTCAGGTTTGAGAAATGTTTACAGGGTTTGATTTTTTTTTCTTACTTTATCAAATGAACATAGGAAAAGAAATGGAAAAGAGGAGATAGGAGTATATATAGATTTAAATAGGATTTATTAAAAATATAAAAGAAAATAAAATAAATGGTTGACACCTGTAAAATTACTTAACAATTGTCAATTACACAATTTAATCTTATTACACATGTTATTAACATAATCTAATCTATTAACACTTGTCATTGTGTATTCTTAATTATTTTTAAATGTTAATGAAAAGCTTTTGTATTTATTTACTAATTGATAAGTACTTTTTTAAATATATATAAATAAAATTCTTTAAAGAAAATGGAATAAAAACTAATTATATTCTAAATATAATCATATATACTATATTTTTAAATCCAAAATATTTTAGCGTATTTATCTTTTGAATTTCTAATTAAATTTCAAATTCAAATTAAAAATTCAATTTAAAATCAACTCAAATACATACATACATACATACATACATACATATATATATATATATATATATATATATATATATATATATTAAACAAACACAAATTCAATTTGTAAATAATAATTCTATTTAAAATCTATTTATATTTATATATATAAACAATATTTGTTTTTAAAAGAATAATTTGTAATTATATTAGGAGATTATTAAATAAATATTTATCCAGATATAAATATTTATTGTCAAATTTATTCATTCAATCTATAAATCAGTATTTTCAATAGCTAAATCAGATAATTATCCAATTATCTAATGCCCAAAAATCCAGGTTATCACATTCCTTCCCCTTTGAATCTTTTCGCCCTCGAAAAGGAACGAAGCCAGAATTTATTCAATACTTATTATCAGATAAATTACTCTTTGAACATTTTAAATCATTTTAAAATCTATATAATATTGCCAAAATAGTTTTATAAAAATATTTTTTGATAACTCGATGTTTCAACATGTCCATCATTGTTCTTACAGAATTTCGGTCATACGTTGATCAGGTGTAGGACTGAAAATCCATAAGTACTTGATAAATCCGTTTTCAACACCCAATAAAAATATTTAGAAAATATTTTGTTGAAAATATAGAAAACATTTTTGAAAATAGAGGAAAAATCTTTAGTAAGAATGCTATGGAAATCATCACCCCCTCAATGGTCGCAGTTAACCTGATGGTTACTTTCCCATCCTGGCAAAATCCATAGATAACTGTAGGCACTCCACGCCCTTCGATTACACCATGGAACCCGCTACAGATCACAGCCACATCTGGGGTTATGTTGCTATCGTAACTACATCTGTAGGCACTCCGCGCCCCTTGATTACACCATGGAACCCATATAACTGTAGGCATCAGCTCCCTCGAATTTCGCTGCCAAAAGAATGAAACTTCTCCACTCCACCATAGATCGCATTCTACTGATGTGACGTTGCCTTCCCGGAAAAATCAAACATAGATCATTGACACTCACCTTCGCGCGATTTCCGCTATGATCCATAGTAGATCGCGGCGACATCGAGTTACACTGTCGTCACAGCATAACTGTGACGACCCGACTTTCTAACTCCAAAAAGACGTGTCATCAATAAGAAAGAAAGGGATAGAAATAGAAAAGAATAGAAAGAAAGAATAACAACATCAGAATCTTACAACGGAATGGATAAAATATAATACATCAACATAAATATTACATAGTTATATATACATCAGAGTTATACAATATCATACAACATGACTATCATATACATATCTGTCAGAACATACATCTCATATATCATAAACTAACTAACACAGCGGAACTATATAGATAGCTATATACGTCTGGTCTTCTGCTCCAACTCCTCCAGAAAACTCTATACTCCGAATACCTATCACTTGGCTACTCGTAAAAATTTGAGTACCCAAGAGTTTATGAAAAACAAAATATAAACTCCGGGTCAGACATGGGTCTGGTATGAGTAAATAGGTTAAAGTTGTTTAACTTTGAAAATCATTTAAAATAAAGGTATCACGTAAGACTTCCCACACATAAATACGGGAAAGTTTTTACCTTACGCTAACCAAAACATTTTATAGGAAATTCGGTGATATTATAATAGTGTCTAGGGTTTTCAAGTAAAATACAGAAATAGCTGAAATGCTTACATCTCACATTCCAACGTAGTTGGGCACAATCAAAACGTACGGCGCTTATTGGAAATTGGATCCCATACAATGGCAGGGCTACTGGGGTACCGCCCGTCACAGTACGTGGCCTAGATCACAGTACCGAGGAGCCACCCTAACTCCCCTGCAACACAAGGCCGGAACCATTCCATACTGAATAGTCCCGAACAAGATAACCCTGCAGTTGGCTGCAGACCAACCGCCTACACAGCCGAATAAACGGGACATCTAGACAGGGGTATACCTCGTCCTGCTTGGGCATGACCCACCTAACCTTGCTGCACATCCTCTATTTTAGCCATTCCCAGTTGATGAGGCTTGAGGCTGCGTTTACCTTTATAAAACATATCTCTTATAATGCTCATCGTCCACCTGACGATGTGCTGAAAGCATTCAATCCATACAAGTTCATTCCGGGTTCGAACGAAACTGAAGGCATTATCTCGTTACATTCGTTTTGGAATCACCCTCAGAGTTAACGACGATAACCCTTGCATTTTGAAAACACCATCTCGATCTTCACTGGAGATTTTCACGACCTAACGTTTAATTTGGATCGATGTGGTTTTCGAAATATCAAATCGATACCCGATCCCGGTCTCATCGAAATCCAAACGCCTTTTTAAAGGCCAAGTTGTCTAATTAACTTAACAGTTAAAATTGAACAATTGAATTCATATAGCAATTTAACACAGATAAATAACATCAGATAAATCATATAGCAATTTAACACAGATAGATTATACACAATCATCACAGATATATCCAGAATATCACAGAACATCACAGGATATAAATAAACATCAGAGCCAATCAAATAGAATCATCGATTCATATCAACAAGTTTGATTTTTTTAAACTTAATTGCATACTTAAGAGTAAATTATATTTTATTCTTTCTTAATTAATTATTAATTAATTAACTTATTTCAATTCATTAATTACTTATTAATTATTCACTTAATTATAAGTTAATTAATTAATTATTAATTAATTAACTTATTTCAATTCATTAATTACTTATTAATTATTCACTTAATTAATGAATTAATTCTTAATTACTAATCAATTAGCTTAATTATTGATTTATAAAACTCAATTTACACAATTAATTATTATTAATTGCTTAATCAATCATTAATTATTAATTAACTTAATCGTTAAATCATTAATTATTTAATTAATTCGTTAACTACGATTTGTTAATTAATCAACTTCAAATTAAATTCTTAATTACAAATGATTTTATACAAGATTATTATTAAAATCTTTAATTACAAATTTAATTACATTTTGAACTACTTATTAAATTACAATTATAAAATTTATTACATTCATAATTTACTTTGAATTTAACTTAATTACTCTTCTTTGTTTTCTGTAAAACTTTAAAGTTCTTTTTGTATTAACCAGTTTGTAAACATTATCAACTTGATTAATAATTAACTTACATAACTATATACTTAACTTATATATCTTTTCAAATAATATTAAAATTAGAAAATTCCTGGAATTTTAAAACCGAAGATAACGACGCGATACACTCGGGTTGAACTCGAGATAACCCCTAACTTTCCTCGCATCACTCCCTGCCTCTCTTCTTCTTCCCCTGTTTCTTAATTCTTCTGTTTCTCTTTTTTTTTATAAAAGCTTAAAGTTTAAAAACTGTTAAAACTTATTAATACACACGCGCACCTCACTCTCGACCAGGGACAAACCCGAAGTCATTAGCAAACAATTTCGAGATTCACTCGAGTCGACACTATCCATCATCTCTCCGCCGCCGTGCACGTGCACGGCAGTTCACCACCGTTCCAGCGCCACCTGCCACCACTCACAAACCTCACAGCTTCCCCTCAATCGAAATCACAACCCAGAAAATGCGATAAACCTGGGATCGAAGAAAAGCCTGAAAAGTCGAACTGCAGCACAATCACGATAGACAAACTTCCCTCGTCCTCACGATCGCGACCGCCAGAGACGACATGGCTTTGATCAAATCTCGCCATCGACCCCCTCAACCACTTCCCAAAATATCAAAGCGCTCGGTGGAGCTATGGTGACGCGATCACCAAAATACAGAACCCAAAAACAATAAACCCATAAACCCTATTTTCCATAATTCCCAAATATTCTTGCAATTAACAATTTTTTTAACATTTTTCTGGTGATCTAGAATCAATACACAAGTTCCATGTCTAATTTCAACAACAACAAATTATTAAATCAACAGAAATTCATGCAAATGCACTTACTGTGTACAAACAAACTACTCCAAGCATAGTTAACTAGAAATTAGAATTTTTGTCTTAAAAATCATAACTTCATATGTTGTTTCAATTTATAACTTCAAGTTTAAAATTCGTGTTATTCGAATTTGGATCCTTGTTTTATGTTTTACTGTAGATTGAATTCACAGTGATTATATGGACAATATCCTTTAAAACAGTTTCCAAGCTTTGAACTTCATTTATACAAAATTATTTAGTTAAATTCTAAGTGAAAATATTTCAATATAAAGTGTATGATTCAATATGTTTCCTACTTATGTTGTCACAGTTACTGGAAATTACTAGTTCATCAATATGCAAACTTGTCAGAAATTAGCTAAACATCTTAGAAAGATCAATATAATGATTCTTAATAAGTCAATTACTAAAACTTAAGTTTTAAAAAAAAAATTAGTTTACTCACCAAAATAGGTTACTGTTGAAACTTGAAACAGAGGTTAGTTGTTTGATGAAGAAACCTGCAGTTGAAGTTTTGAATTCCAGTAAACTTCTTTTGCTTTCTGACTTTTTTATTCAAGCTTGAAAATATGCTATTTTGTTTATACTTCTTTTGCTTTTTCTCAGGCTTTTTGCTTTTGCAGTTGCAAATGAACTTAAGGATAAGAAATGATGAATACATATATTTATAACTTTGAACAAAATACCTTCTGGAACAAACCTTAGCTTGATATAATACTTGCTTTATTATATTTTTTTTGGTACTAAAACCAGAGATGAATTGGATATTTCGGCTGGAAGATTTGTATTTGACAGAATGTGTGCTAATTAAATGTTTACGTTTTCACTTATGCTAACATCTTATTAATGTTTGCTGACATATTATTTGTATAAGATATTTGCAGGTTTTGTTTTCTTATGCATATATAGTTTACTTGCAGATTTTGGTTTGTACAAAAATGTTTTATTTGAAGTGTATTCTTGCTCTCTTATGTTAACATATAAATAATGTTTGCTGACAAACTTTATAAAGATACTAGCAGATCCTTGTTTTGTCTAGTGTATATTTTTACAATAGTTTTGCTTTATCATCCTTTAACTTAAACACAAAGTTTTATACACTGGTTTTGACTATTTATGTATGTTTGTCTTAACATAGTTAACATTTTTATTTATAACTTATTCACATCATATTTTGTACTTATGTTTATGTATACTTATGTTTATAACTATATTTTATGTTATATTTATATTAAATATTTATAAGCTTATTTTATTTTAATTATAAAAATTGTTGTTTAGAAACACTACTTAATCTTATTTTTTATTTAAAGTTTAATCTTTCCAATATTTGATTAGTAACTTATATTTGCATTAATGTATTTATATTTAATATGAATATAATTGTGTTACTATACTTATTATTATTAACTGCATTCATATATCTGAGATTAAATGCCATTAGTACATAACTTTTAATTTAACCGAATAAAACAGATTTAATTTTAAATATTGTTAAAAGAGTCTATTTTATATTTTGAAATTATAAATTCCTTTATAACACATACACAACTAATAATATCCAAAATCTTATTTATTTCAAAATGAAAAATCTTGTATTTTATTTATTTTTGATTAAAACTTATAATAATAATAGGGTCAAAATTCCGGGATGTTACATTCCTCCCCCCTTAAAAGAATTACGTCCCCGAAATTTAAACAACAGTTAATTCAAAAGCTTAATATTAACAATCTAAACATACGTATCATCCATACAAAAACAAATAATCAAACAGTCAATTCTAACAACATTACTAGCTATCCGGACATAAATTTGGATAAGCTTTTCTAAAACTACCAAGAGTTTCCTAGGTACAATCTCTAGGATCCTCACTCCATTGCACCTTGACGAGTTTCACCACTTTGTTCCTGAGTTGCTTCTCGTCTTGATCTATAATCTGAACAGGATCTCTAACCACAGTCAGGTTGGGTTCTACTTTTAAATCTTCCTGAACAACTGGCTCTACCACCATCGATGGGTCATGAACAAATTTCCTCAAATGAGACACATGGAATACATTGTGAATCCCAGACATTCATTCTGGCAATTCAATCCTGTAGGCTACAGTTCCAATTCTTTCCAGCACTCGGAATGGACCAATATATCTCGGAGCAAGTTTTCTCATCTTTCCGAATCTTATAGCACCTTTGATTGGGGAAACTTTGATAAAAACTAAATCTTCGATCTCAAATTCCAAGGGTCTTCGTCTCTTATCTGCGTATTTCTTCTGACGATCTTGAGCAGCTTTCATCCTTTTCTTGATAAGCTCAACCTTCGCAGAAGCTTCACGAATAAGATCCGGTCCGAGTACAAGTCGATCATTCGATTCAATCCAACAAGATGGGGATCTACACGGTCTTCCATATAGAGCTTCATAAGGAGCCATCTTAATACTTGCTTGTTAACTGCTATTATAGGAAAATTCCACTAGATGAAGATGGTCTTCCCATGATCCACCAAAATCCAATACACAAGCTCGCAGCATATCTTCCAGAATACGATTAAGTCTCTCCATTTGTCCGTCCGTATGAGGATGATAGGCTGTACTTAATCTCAAACTTGTTCCCATTGCTGATTGCAGAGCTTCCCAGAATTTTCTAGTGAAAATAGGATCACGGTCACTTACTATGCTGACAGGAACACCATGTAATCTGACTATCTCCTTCAAGAAAATCTCTACCAAGGAAACTGCAGTACGAGTCGCCTTAACTGGAATAAAATGGGCACTCTTCGTTAAACGATCCACAATAACCCATATTCCTTCATTTCCTTTCCTGGTTTTAGGCAAACCGTCGATGATGTCCATCGAGATCATCTCCCACTTCCAATCTGGAATTTCCAAAGGTTGCAATAGTCCGGCAGACTTTTGTTGATCTCCCTTCACTTGCTGGCAAATGGCACAACTATTTACAAAAGCAGCTATATCCTTCTTCATATTCGGCCACCAGAAAACTCTCCTCATATCTTTATACATCTTCGAGATTCCCGGGTGAATATTCAATTTGGAACGATGACACTCAACTAAAACTTCTTGCCTCAGTCCATCAATATTAGGCACACACAAACGACCCTTAATCCTTAGAACACCCTGATCGTCTATCTTGGAATCCGAATATCGACCGTCTTTAGTCCTAAGAGTTATTTCCCCAAAATATTGATCCTCCATTAGCTTACTAACGATTCTTTCTTGGGGAGATGGAACGACTTCCAAAAGATATAAAACAACATTTCTACTGAGAGCATCAGCTACGACATTCGCTTTCCCCGGAGTATACAAAATATCCAGATCATAAGATGCCAAAAATTCGACCCATCTCTGCTCTCTCAAATTAAGATCTTTTTGAGAGAAAATATATTTCAACGGTTTGTGATCCGTGAATAACTCAAAGTTTTCTCCCAAAAGATAATGGCTCCAGATCTTTGAACCAAAAACAATAGCTAACAGTTCTAGATCATGCGTAGCATAGTTCTTCTCATGGGACTTTAATTGTCGACTAGCATACGCAATAACTCTGCCGTTCTGCATCAGAACTGCTCCTAGTCCAACTAAACATGCATCCGTATATACCTTAAATTTTCTCTTCCCATCCGGAATAGCAAGTACTGGAGCACCGGTTAGCCTTGTCTTCAATTACTGAAAAGCTTCTTCACACTGAGGTGTCCATTTGAATTTAGTTCCTTTCCTAGTCAGCTTGGTCAGATGCGAATTTTTTTTGGAATAATCCTTAATGAATTTTCTGTAGTAGCCAGCCAAACCCAGAAACCTGGGAACTTCAGTCGGTGTCTCCGGCTGTTTCCATTGCAAAATAGTTTCAACCTTTGCTGGATCTACTGAAATGCCTTCACCAGAAACAATGTGCCCTAAAAAATTAACTTCTAATTTCCAGAAATGGCACTTTGAAAACTTTGCCTTCAACACATGCTTCCTCAGAGTCTCCAATACAATTCTCAAATGTTGCCTGTGCTCCTCTTCCGATTTGTAGTAGACCAAGATATCATCAATGAATACCAAAACAAACTTATTCAACACATCTCTAAAGACTCGGTTCATAAGGTCGACAAAATAGGCAGGCGCATTGGTTAATCCGAACGACATAACTAACCACTCATAAAAACAATTCGGTCCCCTAAATGCTGTCAAGGGAATACTTTCTTCAGCTACTCTCAATTGATGGAAACCTGAAGCTAGATCTAGTTGAGAAAAGATAGAAACTCCATGCAGTTGGTCAAAAAGATCATCAATGCGAGGAAAAGGATATTTATTCCGAATGGTCACTTTGTTGAATTCTCTATAATCAACACAGAACCTTAGCGAATCATCCGATTTGGTGACAAACACCGCAGCAGAGCCCCAACAAGAAAAACTGGGTCTAATCAAACCCTTCTCCAAAAGATCTTGTGTCTGCTTAATCAACTCTTCTCTTTCTCTAGGAGGCATTCACCTACTGGGTTGAATCACCGGCACTGCTCCTGGAATCAAATCAATACGAAACTCAATCTCTCTATGTGGCGGAAGACACTTAACTTCTTCAAAAACATCAGGAAAAGCTTGAACCACATCAATTTCCTCAACTTTCCCTTGAGAAGTCTCAACTCCTAGCAAAAGAATACTCAAGTGAAATCCAGAATTATCGCACGACACTTTGGCAATCCTACCCAAATCAGTCTCCAATGCAACTATCCTTTCATCACAATTCAGGACTGCTTTATACTTATCGAGCCAATCCATTTCCAATATAAGATCAAATCCCTTGAAATTTAACACATACGGGTCACAAGAAAAACTGTGGGACAAATAAGAAAGCTTCAAGTCCTTATAGATCGTATCCAATTTTGTTGCTCCACCAATAGGATTAGATACAATAATGGGTCGATCCACCGTACTAGGGTTAAAAGAAAACTTTTCTACCGATTCCGAAGATATGAAACTCAAAGATGCACCCGAATCAAATAAAACTTTAGTATATTTGCCATCTAAGAGTAGGGTACCTTCCAAAACTACTTTGCCTTGAGAAGAAGAAGATGAACCTGCTTCCAAAGCAGAAACTTTATCCTGCAGTGTCCTCTGCAAAAGTGGACAATTCTTAATCATATGACCGGGCCGACGACAATTAAAACACAACAATCTCTGGACTACTGCCAATCCTGGACCATTCTGTCATTGCTGTTGCTGAGATCCTCCTTGAGAACACTGGTCTGCCAAATTTCCAATTTGCTGACAATTATAACACTTGCGGGGTCCGTTATTACTTCCTCCCGATTTCTTTCCCTTAGCTTGTCTTTTCCAAAGTGGATTGAACTTTCTTTTATTTGGGTTAACGGAATTCCCTCTCGAAATAATTGCGGTTGCCTCCAATTTCTTGCTCATCAAATTTTCATACCTCAAAGCCATATCAACCAAATCAACAAAAGATCCTTTCAAGAGCACCGTCATTTTATTGTGAAATTCGGACCTCAATCCTTGCACAAACTTTTCATTCTTCTTGAGGGGAGTATCAATGAGTCCTGATCCATAACACGAAAGTTCGTTGAATCTGGTCTCATACTCAAAAACAGTCATGCTTTCCTGCTTCAAATTCAGAAAATCCTGGTACAATTGAGTTTTCCTTGCCGTAGGCATAAACTTCTCCTCAAATAACTCCTTAAATCTTTCCCATGAAATATCTTCTTCAGGAATATTTGCAATTGTTGCATCCCACCATGCTACCGCGCCTCCCTGCAATTGCCACGATGCCATACCCCTTTTCTGATCATCCGACAATCTCATCCTCTTAAAAATGCGCTCACAAGAACGTAGCCAGGCTTGAACTTCAATTATCGACTCTGAACCTTTAAATGGTTGGCCTCCAAGATCGATAAAATCTTTACATAAGGCTGCAAAACTAACTTGAGGCGGTACTGGATTTACAGCCTCTCTAGCAATTTGACTAAGACTATTATCAATTGAAGTACTGGCCCTAATTCTGCCTCTTCTTCCAGAACTCATGTTGGCCATTATCAATCGAAGTACACAATTCTTTCAAGTTACCTGTTCAGGTGACCAACAAATTTAGATAGGTATATATATATATTTATATGAAAATACAAATACGCACTCTCAAGATAAATATTACTCCAGAGCCTAGGTACTCGCTCAACCTAATGCTCTGATACCAGCTGTGACGACCCGACTTTCTAACTCCAGAAAGACGTGTCATCAATAAGAAAGAAAGGGATAGAAATAGAAAAGAATAGAAAGAAAGAATAACAACATCAGAATCTCACAGCGGAATGGAATAAAATATAATACATCAACGTAAATATTACATAGTTATATATACATCAGAGTTATACAGTATCATACAACATGACTATCATATACATATCTGTCAGAACATACATCTCATATATCATAAACTAACTAACACAGCGGAACTATATAGATAGCTATATACGTCTGGTCTTCTGCTCCAACTCCTCTAGAAAACTCTATACTCCGAATACCTATCACTTGGCTACTCGTAAAAATTTGAGTACCCAAGAGTTTATGAAAAACAAAATATAAACACCGGGTCAGACATGGGTTTGGTATGAGTAAACAGGTTAAAGTTGTATAACTTTGAAAATCATTTAAAATAAAGGTATCACGTAAGACTTCCCACACATAAATACGGGTAAGTTTTTACCTTACGCTAACCAAAACATTTTATAGGAAATTTAGTGATATTATAATAGTGTCTAGGGTTTTCAAGTAAAATACAGAAATAGCTGAAATGCTTACATCTCACATTCCAACGTAGTTGGGCACAATCAAAACGTATGGCGCTTATTGGAAATTGGATCCCATACAATGGCAGGGCTACTGGGGTACCGCCCGTCACAGTATGTGGCCTAAATCACAGTACCGAGGAGCCACCCTAACTCCCCTGCAACACAAGGCCGGAACCATTCCTTACTGAACAGTCCCGAACAAGATAACCCCGCAGTTGGCTGCAGACCAACTGCCCACACAGCCAAATAAAAGGGACATCTAGACAGGGGTATACCTCGTCCTGCTTAGGCATGACCCACCTAACCTTGCTGCACATCCCCTGTTTTAGCCATTCCCGGTTGATGAGGCTTGAGGCTGCGTTTACCTTTATAGAACATATCTCTTAGAATGCTCATCGTCCACCTGACGATGTGCTGAAAGCATTCAATCCATACAAGTTCGTTCCGGGTTCGAAGGAAACCGAAGGCATTATCTCGTTACACTCGTTTTGGAATCACCCTCAGAGTTAACGACGATAACCCTTGCATTCTGAAAACACCATCTCGATCTTCACTTAAGATTTTCACGACCTAACGATTAATTTGGATTGATGTGGTTTTCGGAATATCAAATCGATTCCCGATCCCGGTCTCATCGAAATCTAAACGCCATTTTAAAGGCCAAGTTGTCTAATTAACTTAACAGTTAAAATTGAACAATTGAATTCATATAGCAATTTAACACAGATAAATAACATCAGATAAATCATATAGCAATTTAACACTGATAGATTATACACAATCATCACAGATATATCCAGAATATCACAGAACATCACAGGATATAAATAAACATCAGAGCCAATCAAATAGAATCATCGATTCATATCAACAAGTTTGATTTGTTTTAAACTTAATTGCATACTTAAGAGTAAATTATATTTTATTCTTGCTTAATTAATTATTAATTAATTAACTTATTTCAATTCATTAATTACTTATTAATTATTCACTTAATTAATGACTTAATTCTTAATTACTAATCAATTACCTTAATTATTGATTTATAAAACTCAATTTACACAATTAATTATTATTAATTGCTTAATCAATCATTAATTATTAATTAACTTAATCGTTAAATCATTAATTATTTAATTAATTCGTTAACTACGATTTGTTAATTAATCAACTTCAAATTAAATTCTTAATTACAAATGATTTTATACAAGATTATTATTAAAATCTTTAATTACAAATTTAATTACATTTTGAACTACTTATTAAATTACAATTATAAAATTTATTACATTCATAATTTACTTTGAATTTAACTTAATTACTCTTCTTTGTTTTCTGTAAAACTTTAAAGTTCTTTTTGTATTAACCACTTTGTAAACATTATCAACTTGATTAATACTTAACTTACATAACTATATACTTAACTTATATATCTTTTCAACTAATATTAAAATTAGAAAATTCCTGGAATTTTAAAACCGAAGATAACGACGCGATACACTCGGGTTGAACTCGAGATAACCCCTAACTTTCCCCACGTCACTCCCTGCCCCTCTTCTTCTTCCCCTGTTTCTTAATTCTTCTGTTTCTCTTTTTTTAATAAAAGCTTAAAGTTTAAAAACTGTTAAAACTTATTAATACACACGCGCACCTCACTCTCGACCCAGGACAAACCCGAAGTCATTAGCAAACAAATTCGAGATTCACTCGAGTCGACACTATCCATCATCTCTCCACCGCCGTGCATGTGCACGGCGGTTCACCACCATTCCGGCGCCACCTGCCGCCACTCACAAACCTCACAGCTTCCCCTCAATCGAAATCACAACCCAGAAAACGCGCTAAACCTGGGATCGAAGAAAAGCCTGAAAAGTCGAACTGCAACATAATCACGATAGACAAACTTCCCTCGTCCTCACGATCGCGACCGCCAGAGACGACATGGCTTTTATCAAATCTCGCCATTGACCCCCTCAACCACTTCCCAAAATATCAAAGCGCTCGGTGGAGCTATGGTGACGCGATCACCAAAATACAGAACCCAAAAACAATAAACCCTATTTTCCATAATTCCCAAATAATCTTGCAATTAACTGTTTTTTTAACATTTTTCTGGTGATCTAGAATCAATACACAAGCTCCATGTCTAATTTCAACAACAACAAATTATTAAATCAACAGAAATTCGTGCAAATGCACTTACTGTGTACTAACAAACTACTCCAAGCATAGTTAACTAAAAATTAGAAGTTTTGTCTTAAAAATCATAACTTCATATGTTGTTTCAATTTATAAGTTCAAGTTTATAATTCGTGTTATTCGAATTTGGATCCTTGTTTTATGTTTTACCGTAATTGAATTCACAGTGATTGTATGGACAGCAACCTTTAAAACAGTTTCCAAGCTCTGAACTTCATTTATACAAAACTATTTAGTTAAATTCTAAGTGAAAATATTTCAATATAAAGTGTATGATTCAATATGTTTCCTATTTATGTTGTCACAGTTACTGGGAATTACCAGTTCATCAATATGCAAACTTGTCAGAAATTAGCTAAACATCTCAGAAAGATCAATATAATGATTCTTAATAAGTCAATTACTAAAACTTAAGTTTTAACAAAAAATTAGTTTACTCACCAAAATAGGTTACTGTTGAAACTTGAAACAGAGGTTAGTTGTTTGATGAAGAAACCTGCAGTTGAAGTTTTGAATTCCAGTAAACTTCTTTTGCTTTCTGACTTTTTTATTCAAGCTTGAAAATATGCTATTTTGTTTATACTTCTTTTGCTTTTTCTCAGGCTTTTTGCTTTTGCAGTTGCAAATGAACTTAAGGATAAGAAATGATGAATACATATATTTATAACTTTGAACAAAATACCTTCTAGAATAAGCCTTAGCTTGATATAATACTTGCTTTAATATATATATATATTTTGTACTAAAACCAGAGATGAATTGGATATTTCGGCTGGAAGATTTGTATTTGACAGAATGTGTGCTAATTAAATGTTTATGTTTCACTTATGCTAACATCTTATTAATGTTTGCTGACACATTATTTGTATAAGATATTTGCAGGTTTTGTTTTCTTATGCATATACAGTTTACTTGCAGATTTTGGTTTGTACAAAAATGTTTTATTTGAAGTGTATTCTTGCTCTCTTATGTTAACATATAAATAATGTTGCTGACAAACTTTATAAAGATACTAGCAGATCCTTGTTTTGTCTAGTGTATATTTGCACAATAGTTTTGCTTTATCATCCTTTAACTTAAACACAAAGTTTTATACACTGGTTTTGACTAATTATGTATGTTTGTCTTAACATAGTTAACATTTTTATTTATGACTTATTCACATCATATTTTGTACTTATGTTTATGTATACTTATGTTTATAACTATATTTTATGTTATACTTATATTAAATATTTATAAGATTATTTTATTTTAATTATAAAAATTGTTGTTTAGAAACACTACTTAATCTTTTTTTTATAAAGTTTAATCTTTCCAATATTTGATTAGTAACTTATATTTGCATTAATGTATTTATATTTAATATGAATATAACTGTGTTATTATACTTATTATTATTAACTGCATTCATATATCTGAGATTAAATGCCATTAATACATAACTTTTAACTTAACTGAATAAAACAGATTTAATTTTAAATATTGTTAAAAGAGTCTATTTTATATTTTGAAATTATAAATTCATTTATAACACATACACAACTAACAATATCCAAAATCTTATTTATTTCAAAATGAAAATCTTGTATTTTATTTAATTTTGATTAAAACTTATAATAATTATAGGGTCAAAATTCCGGGATGTTACAATAACCCAAATGCCTTTGCAGGCATCAGCGCCCTCGACTTTCGCTACCCAATAATCCTTAGGAACTTTAGTTTGTTCGGACTTCCTCACATGATCAACTTTAGAACCCCCCCCCCTTAGGGCTCAAGGCAGTACCACCCCGTGGCACTCCTGAGAAGTTCATTCCATGGAAGCGTCTTTTCCCCCAAAGCCATTCTCAAAACACTTAATACTATACACATATAGTATCTTCCAAATCATGCCATTTGTATGAATCACACACACACACACACACACACAGATATATATATATATATCCTCTACACAAAATTGGTTATCCCAAAATCGATAATTCTCAAACTAGGCTTTCCAAATCTCCATAATTGATTTTTCCCAAAAATCTAAAGCCTTTTAACATCCATAGGATCTAAAAACCATTTCCCAAAATCATTCTCATAAGATCCTTTATGTATATATATTTATATATATAATCTTGAAAATCTTTGGATCACTTCATACTTGTATAAATTCCCTTTTTATACTTCAATTACTTTTCAAAAACACTTTTCGTTTGGCAATAGATTCAACATGGGGAGTTTATCAATATAACACATATAAATGACTTTATTTTTTTTGCCAAATCAAATATTCAAGTTTGATTACTTTGTAAAGTTATTCACTACATTACTTTTTTAATAAAATGGGTTCTAATCATAGAAATATCCAACTTCCATTTTATTTCATAATTTATTTATCAAAATATTCCTTTCCATTTCAAAAATCATTTTACAGTTTTTATCCATAAATTTTCAATATCGCTTTCATTCAAACCCGTACGATGAACACATATCATCCGTATGCACTATCAATCTGATCGCTCACTCGATCACACAATTTCGCTTCCGAACTAGTATCATCCACTCGTCTTTCTAGTGCAGACTCAGATCTAGTTTCTTGATCAGAAACCATCATTCTCCTTGCATAGCCATAACTATGATAGAGAATTTTCAAAACCAATCATAAAACCATATCCAGGTTCATCGTTGAAAATTGAGAAATCCATACTCGGATCGAAATACTATCTCGAAATTCTATGCTCGAATCTGGATCAAATCTTTATACGAATAGAATAATATACATACATCCAATGTATTTATCTTCGTTGATTATTAGTTAAATTAATTATCTTTCTATTCATCTCATTATGATTCTATTCACTCATCCACAATTGCTCCCAATTTCCATTTGGGTTAACACTTCAATTCTTATCTCAATTGGTATTCAATTATATACAGTTTGCACTCTGACCAACATGTATTAAGAAAATAGCTTGAAAAGTTAAAAATAGATAAGTAGTTGAAAAATAATTATTAGTTGTAAAATAGCTGTAAAATAGTTAAGTAGTTTTAAGATAGTTGTAACATAGTTAGATAATTGCAAAATAGTTATAAAATAGTAATTAGTTTATAAAACAGTTGTAAAATTATTGTAAAATAGTTAAATAGTTCCAAAGGTAGTAATATATAGTTTTGGGTTTTAAAAAGAAAAGTTGTATAGTAGATAGCTAGAAAAAAATAGATTTAAAAATAGTTATATTAAAACAATTTTATTTGAAAAAAATATAGTTCAGAGCCAAACTGTCAAATTCCCAATCTCCATTTCCAAACAATTTCCATTTTCCACTTCTATTTAAATTGATTCAATTTCAATTCAATTTAATTTAACTTTAATTCCTATTCCAAATTAAAATCAATTTCCATTTGAATTTATACTTATCCATCTTCAATCATACTTCCAAATCATTCAAATCAAATTTCAATTTGAACTAACTTCAAATTAAATCTCAACTTTAACCCATCCCGAATTATATAAATTCGAGTTAAATTTTTAACGTTGATTTAATCCCTCAAATCAAATTAACCCGTACTTTTAAATCAAATCAACCATTATTTTTAATTTAACGACTTAAATCTTTAAACCATTTAATTCTGAATCGAAATTCTAAAATTCCATTTTTCAATTATCTTTACTTAACTTATTTCAAAGTTCAAATAAGAATTCAAAAACAACTTAATCTTCAGATTCTTATTTATTATCCATTTTTAACTTCAAAACCAATTCTCAATTAGATTATTTATAACAATAGAATGATATCAGGACAAATAAGCGTCCAAATTTATCTAAACACCAATTAACAGCATCCATTTTCAATTTCTAGATCTCAAACCCATTTTGAGATCACTCATAATTCCCATTTTAAATCAATCATTTAACTTCCCAAGTTAAATTTCAATTTCATCTTGAAATTTCCAATTCAGGTTGTTTGTTCAAAGCTTATTTAACTTTCCTTAAGTTAAGTACACTTCAATTTTATCCAATCAACTTTACTCAATTTGAATTCCCATTTCAAATTTTAAACTTCATATTAATGTCCATCCCATATTTAAGTTCAAAAACTTATCACTTTGGGTTTTCACCTCACATTCTAAGTAAAAATTTAAAACTCAACACTTAGAGTTTATTTCAAATCATCTTTGATATTATGTATATCCCTCATATATACATATTTATTTCCATTGCATATTAAGTTATCCTTAAATTTTAAACCACCTTTGGTTTTTAATTCAAAAAAAAATTCCTTTAAATTTTCAAACAACTCTTGTTTGAAATAGGACCCTTTCATTCAAATACATTAAATAATATTATTTATCATTTCTTTATCACTTTGAAACAAATTTTCAAATTTCTGGACCTAGATTTAAAACTTCACATTTTGGATCATCTTCAATTCTAATTTATAAGTCATACTCACCTAAATGTTTTACTTCCCTAAAACATTTCATTTTTCTTACTCATTAACACACATTTCATTATTAAACACAACAATCATTTATGATAATAACCAAGATTATCATATCTGGATATCCATTTCATTATTATCTTATTCTGAAAACACTTCCACAAACTCAGGATTTTAGTTTCAGTTTGGATCCATTTCAAACTTATCTTTATTCAATTTTCAATTTGGTTGTATTACTATTACTACTTAATTCTCATTATTTTATTTAATTCCAATAATCAACAACCAATTTCTTTAATATATTTAATAATTAGAAAAATTATTTCTTTATATATCAAAAGATAAACTTATATGAAAATCATTTTTAAAATCATTTTATAAGAAAATAACAAATACGCCCTCATATATACTACACTCAACTCATTCTAGGGTACTATTGACCCTATCCTTAATGAGTAAACCCACCAGAGCCAAGGTTCTCGCTTAACCTTCGGCTTTGATACCAAAATGTAACAATCTGGAATTTTCAACCCGAAAATTCGACACTCGTACGTTCACTGTAGGAGCGCCGAGCTTCTGAATGCCGAAATTTCCAAATTGTTAGGAAAAGAAGAAAGAGGTTGAGAAAGGAACAGAAACAAAACACAGATTCTCACATTCGTAGCGGATCAAAATATAATAACAAATAATAGCATTTTTATAAAGAAAAGCTGTATTTGTTACTTTACATATAATTCATCAGAGTTACAACCATTACACAAAACTGGACAGTTAAAATTAACTTATCCCAGAAATACAAACAAAAATATTCACAGCGGAATACTCCATACGTCCTGCCATTTAGCTTGCCTCCTGAGCTCCAGAACATCCTAACTTGGAAATCTGTAATACACGGTCTGACCCGAGCATTACATCAAAGTAACACTGGGTCAAGCTGGAAACCAGCGTGAGTAAACCCATATAACATGAAATACCAATCTATAACATATGTGAATATCAGGGTAACTCATACCCTTTACGAGTTCTTATAGTCAAACATTTATCACACACAACAGTTTTCAGGTTAAATGTCCATGTTACTCAATTCATTCCATTCCAGCCTGTATTATTTCACATATCCAATTTATAAAGTATTTAGTTTACTAATCGAAGTGGTTTCGGGTACTACTGATACCCGACATCGGTCTCTTTGAATCCAATATTATTTTTAATCCAAATTGTTAAGTTTTTAAACAATACAATTCATATTCAGCATATCATACCACACAACAATTTAACTCAGATAGATAACCCACATTATCACAGTTCAACCCATTCATATGACAACACATCTCAATCGCTCATCTGAGACAACAACAATCCAAATCATTCAAAATCATTCAACCATCCATACACAAGATATATTAGATATATAATACCAAATTAATTTAATTAATCTTCAATTCATTTAATAACCAACTCTATTCAATTGGATTATCTTAATCCTACTTACTTAACGTTAATTAATTACATCCCAATTAATTTATCATTCCATAATCATCTATCTTAATTAATCATCCTTAATTAATTAACGTTAATTAATTACCTTGATTAATTAACATAATTAATTATCTCTTAACTATTAATTCCTTACTCTTTAATTATTAATCCTTAATTATTAATGAATAAAACTTAATTAAAAATTAAATAAATTCTTAATTACAAGTTAATCAATCCTTAATTACCAATTGATTAATCCCTAATTACTTAATTAATTAATGCTCAATTACAACTTAATTACTTAATTATTTAATCTCTAATCTATAGTTAACTATCTCTAATTGTATAATTAACAATCCTTAATTACAAATTAATTAATCTCTAATCAATTAACTTATAACTCTTAATTACAAATTAGTCAATCCTTAATCATTAATTTATTAAATAAATTAATTACCCTTTAATTACCTCATTAATTATCAAAACCTTAATTAAGATAAATAATTACCTTTATTAATTACCTAATCACATATTTTAAAACATTTATCCTTTTAATTAACACTTAATTATATTTATAAATTAAGTTTTAAAATAAGCTACAAATTTACTTAACAAATTTAAGTTAAACAAAACATATAACTTCCTAATCAATTCATTAAGGAAAACATTTATTATATGTAAAAGAATATATTTAAGAAAGTTTTAAACCAAATTCATTTTTAAATTTCAAAACCTTTGCTTTTAAAAACTTAAAAAAACTTGTTTTTAAACTCCTGCTTCGAGTTAAACCCGATACCCACTCGAGTACTGCCCCAAGATTTCTTCTTTTTTTAAAAAAACTTAGTTTAAAATTTTTAAAACTGATATGTTAACACCCACGAACCCCAAACCCACTCCGAGCCCAACATCCCTTTCCCCGAGCTTTGACACGAGGCATACTACCTCACACACAAACTGACACACACAGACATCGTGCACGTGCACCATCCCACGACGGCGCTCCGGCGACCCATTCCACCTCCGGCAAGTCGTCTTCGACTTCCTCAGTCCGTCTGACCACCCAGAATCCTTGATTAATCATGACATCAAATTCGAACTCGATCAAACCCAAATCAATGAATTTGGACTGAAACTATCACCCAAAAACTTCCCTCGTCCCAGCGTCTCCAATCACTTGAAGCCTTGAGATTCCAGCCACAGCTCCACCATGAAACCTCGCACCCAATCCCCTACGACCGATCGAGACTTGAGCTCCATCGACGTCGCAAAACCCTCATGAAACCAGACATTCCCATCAGCACCCAAAACCCTATATCGACGATACCCCACCACCACCTAGTCTAAAAATCCAATGACAATTTTTGCCGACATCGCCTACCTCTAGGCTAGCTTCAGCCATGAACACAAGTACCCAAAATCTTCCAATCAACATAAATCACTCGAAACCCACTTTCTCATTAACATCCAATATCTTATGATTTACACACTTAGAATTCATGATTCCATTCTTAAAAATCCTAGATTTTGATAACGAAACAGATTTTAATGATGAAACCAGAAATCATTAAATTAGAAAATTTGATATAATTTGAATTACACTGTACTTCTCCTTTCTTCTTAAGACTAACATCAGATTTAACTTGAAAATATTTTTCGTTTGATAGCTAAATCAGATAATTATCTAATTATATGATGCCTAAAAATCCAGGTTATCACATAATACAAACAAAAATGATTTCAAAAGATGGTTTAAATTCTATTTGAATAAGAAGGAGGTTAGTGAACTTTTTAAATTGATTTAAAAGTGAATAAATTGGTTTTGGGAATTACCCGTCTTAATTAACGTGTAAAAATAGCTTTTTGGGGAACTGTTTCGGATTTCAATGAAACCATCTTCATCGGATCTGCAGTAATGAACTGCAATATGACGATGAATTTAGTGGTGATTAGACGTATTGTTTTGATGTGCGTGACCAAAATGCATAGAAATTAATTAAAGAAATTTAATATAATTACTGGGTTTGAAAAGCTATCTTCTGCATATGATCGAATTAGGTCTCAAGACTAGTTCCACTGCATTCTGAACAGGGTATAACATATAAAACGCCAGGCGATATGTCTTATTTACAATTTGAGATTTTCGAACGTTTGTAACTCGACTTTTTAAATTAAAACAATATATATTAATAATATATGTTTACCATCCCTTAGCCTATGCCTCTAGCCATAGTCGAGCATACCTGACCAATCCTATTTCCCCTTCTCTCTCGCTCTCTTAAAAAAAACTAAAACCAGAGGAAAAAAAGAGAGGCGCGACTGATGGCCCGTGGAGGAGAGGGGCGGCAGGCGCGGTGGTGGCGAATGGAGGAAGGCGGTGCAGTCGTAGATCGACAAAGCTACGATTTCTGGATTTTCGATCGCGTTCATATACGTGTACATGCGTGGGGTGATGCTGAGGAGCATGGCGACGATAGCAGTGGTGGAGGATGGTGTAGTGGTGCAAGCGCGGCGGCACGTGGGCGGTCGGCGGACGTGGGGGGTCGGCGATTTGATCGACAAAAATAAAGAAACAAATTCGTTTGGCCTGGGAAACATAAGGAGGGAAGAGGGGAGATAGAGTAAGTTTTAAATTTAAATTTCTTTTATTTAATTAACCAAAATTAATTAATTCAAATGTTCATAATTCCGCTCGTACTAGGTCCAAATTGAACGCAATGAGTTGCGCTATGATCGTATCGACGAAACTACACTATAGAATTGGATTGGATGGATTCAAGCTAGTTGGTTAAAATTAGATGTTTGTCCAATTTTAGTTCGAAACAAAAAAAATTGGCGAATATAAAAATCAATGTGAGTCAATCTCACCTTTTTGGCTAATCATAAAATTAATATAATCAATAAATATTATTTATTGGATGTTTGAGTATTTATTTCCGACCATTATTGATTGTTCAATAATATACTAAATTATATTGTTAGCTGGATGCATTCCTACTTATTGTAGTAGACGAGCCCTATTATGTTCCCGTACAAGTGCGGATGACTCTTGTATACAAATCCCACCTCAAGCGGTTGATTTATATTTTTATGATTATATACTAAATGTAATGTAGGGCGACAGATGGGAGGGATCCACAGGATTACTTAGACTGTTGATTTTATATTTCATATAAATTGATATATGATAAGTTAGATGTAATAATTGATGATATGTAGATATCACTAGGCCTTATTTTTGGTATTTAAATACTATAAAATAGTGACTTGATTTAAAATGGAATTTCAAAGTGATTTTGGAAATTTTATATGTTTAATAATTTTTTAAAATTTTAGGTTTGATTTTTTAGAGATTATAGATCATAGTTTTATAAAATATTTTAAATAAAGATTTTGAACTATAAAATAAAGATTTTTAAAATCAAGGAAAATAATCAATCTTTTATACTGAAGGGATATGGATTTAAAATGTAAATAGAAATATTTTGAAGATAAATAATTTTTATCCATTATATATATGAAGTGATATATGCAGGTACATATAATATAATTTATTTATAAATGTGATAAATTATAAAAGTGATATTTTACAAAGAAGTGAATATTTGTAAAATAATATTTTGTTATAGAAGTGTTGATTTATAAACGGTGTATTAAATCAAAGGAAATTATTATCATTTGACAAATTGGTCAAATAAATCAAATGGTGGATTTATTATAAGATAAGGAATGATATTTTAAAAAATAATCAATTCTATTTTAGAAATTTAAGGTGGGGTCATAATTTGGATTATTAAACAGTATTTTATAAATTGAAGGAAAAATTATAAAATAAATTTATATCTATTGAAGCAAGATTAAAAGAATTGGAATTATGTTTTGGTTGGGGTTTTATAATTAAGTAGGATTTATAAAGGAATAAAGGTATAAATGGGTTTATAAATAAAGAAATTTAATGAAAGGAATAAAATGGGAAGAGATTTATAAACATAGTTTATAACTATGGAAATGGCTATGTTGGAAATTAAGTATGGTTTTTTATCATGGAAATATAATTATATTTTAAAAGTGGTATAAATTATATTTATACTTTTTTTGAGAAAAATGTGCGATCCTCAAAAAAAGAGGAGAGCATACATGTAAATATATTTATTAGTTTTTGAAGTGATTTATTAATATTTTAATGTTTGTGAAGTTAATTATTTAAAACTATTTATATGGTTCGAAATTAAATATAATCATTTATCAATAAGGTTTTGGAAATTATTTATTATTATTTATAATAACATTTAAGGTAAATTATTTTGTTTTATTTAGAATGTTTTGAAACCTATTTTTATTTTAAGATGTTTTTAAATTAATATATATATATATATATATATATATATATATATATATAATGTTTATTTTTTTTATAAAAGTGTTTTAAAGCATATATTTATTACTTATTTATTAAGGTTTTCCAGATTTATAAGTAAAGTTTCATAAACCGTTTTAGGCTTTATAAGAGAAGTTTGTAAAGTGTTTTGAAGACTTAAAGGAGAATCGTTTATAATGTATGAAAAGAGTTCCAAATAGTTTTAGATATTTATAAATAAATTATAGAAATGGGTTTATCTATTTATAAAAAAAGTTTATAAAACGATTTTGTGGATTATAGAAAGGGTTATAAATGGTTTTTTAATTGAATAAAAAGGAGAATCTTCCAAATTATTGGTGAATACACTTATACCATCAAGATAAGCATATAGATATTTTTCAAAGTATGGGGAATATGGATTTTGGGTTTATAGTAATCCTTGTAAAAAGAGATTTTTATTTAAATATTACAAGTGAATTTAATTAATAAAATATTAATTAGTAGAGGCTTAGTGTTGCTTGGTGTTTAACCAATGTTGGTTTTTCCTATGGAATTAAATCCCTGTTTGAGTGTTTGTTATTTGATAGTTAAATAACTGACTATCAAAAGTTGGCCCAAAATGTAACTTTAGAAATATCTAGGAGCAATACATGAGCTATATAGCATAGCATCTCCGATGATGCTGTACTGTGCGTATAAATCTTGTTTCATTCTCCTAGGACAATGATAAGGAAATCCGTCAACTAACGGTAAGAAGGTTATCTCCGATCTTACATTTGACTGTTTATTTCCTAAAGAACCAGGGTTGGGTTTACTGGAAATTATCAAAATTTGTTTCAAAAAGACTGGGATCAGATATGTTACCCGAAAACCACTTCGATCCAACAAATATGTTTCGAAGTGAAGGCATCTTGAAGATGATAGAATTTGAAGATGGAGCTCTCAAGTGTTCCGTTCAGTCCCAGAATGGACATGTATGGATGGATGCTGGTATTGCATTGTTACTTGGAGGGCAGTATTAGCATTCTAAGTAGGATGTGCTATATTAAAGGTAAAACGTAGCCTTAAGCCACATTAATCGGGAATGACTAAACATGGAAGATACAGAAGGACTAAGTGGGTCGCTCCCAAGTAGGGTATGATCCTCCCTATCTAGATTCATTATTATCACTCATGTAATGTTTCGGATTTTGCCCGCTCGAAAATCGACATCCATACTTCAAATCGTATTCGAATGCCATAGATTCGACCGTTCAAATCCGATTCGCCAGAGCTTATAACAACATTAAGTAAACAACATAGCGGAATAAAAGAATAATACATTGATATACAGCTTTGATACAATATCTGATACAACAGATGATCCAATAGATATCAATATACATCAGAGATATGATACAATAAATAGCAGCGGAAAAGAAAACGATAGATAACATCTAGCAGCGGAACAAATAACTCTAAAATAGTCTTCAAGGAAGAACTCCAAAAATAACTGCAACTCGATCTCCAAGAATCAATCCAGCAATAGCTCGAACTCCCAATAACGATGCACCAAGACTGGTGTGATCCAAAGACTGAACTAACTCCAGATAATTCACTGAACCTAGCTATCTGAAAAACCCATTTCTAGACTGCTCGTGTAGAAAATAATGAGCATCCAGAGTTTAGGAAAGAAACAATAAACTCCGGATCAGTCGTGGGACTGGTGTGAGCAACAAAAATAGTTTATCTTTAAAAACATTCAACAAAAGATTTTCAAAGTCAATTCGCAATGCTTTTTAAAAATGAGACTACCACAAGGCCTCCCGCACACACACACAATGCAAACGCAGAATCGGAGGAGATTTCTCCTTATGATAGTCAAAGATGCTTGATACGCATTAAAAGAAACATTTGATATTATTACTAGTGCATAGTGTAGGAAAAATTCATTTCGGAAGTAGAATATAAATCTTAGCCAGCATAGACATTTCGAACTATGCCTACTATAGCTACCATCCAAACAGTGGGGCGCCACCATAAGTGAATGATAGGTTCTACAACTAATACCGTACAAGATCGTATTGTTTCTTTGGATTTCCAACGAATGGTCAGGCCAAGGAACTTCCCATTGCCACATGAGAACGCCTCTGGATGGACGTCCCCGAGAACCAAACCGGATCTCTGCCAACGCAAGGCCGGGTTACCCCTAACTGAGTAACAACTGACCGAATATGCCATCCCCCGGTCCTTTGGGACCTTTCACCGAGCGCTCGCAATCAATTCACACAATCATAAAGTGTTTTCAACATGAGTAAGTATCTGGGCTCCATACCATGATACCACCCTTTTCCAGAAGGAAATGCACATATCCTAAAGGGCGCTACCCCTCATAACCTTGCCGCATCTTTCCTGTTTTGACCATTCCGGGGTGTGAGGCTCGACGAAGTCACGTCCACAAAAACATACTTTATACAAAAGCCATGCTTTGGGTCAACAAATGATCATAGAAATGATCACAAAGATAGACGATCAAATAAATGATCCTATCACAAATAATCAACACAATGATCATTTCATAGCAACACTCAGTATGTCACATTACCAAATTGGGAATATATTGCTGATAACCTTCAACTACATAACCTCTGAGCTCGTACGTCTCAGAGAAGGGTGTTAAGCTAAAAGAATAAATTCTCCGCCACCAACAGAAATATATTTGAAAGAAATCTGCTTTATATCTCAATTTGTAATGTCAGACACACAATCCATACAAGTCTGTTCCGGGCTCGAACAGAACCGAAGGTACTTCCAAAGAAGTCCTTGCAATCCGGATATTCACAATCCCGATCGGATTTCCCATCACTTAGGGAGTTTCTATACCGGCGCGACTCGGTGCAGAAACAATCGATAGGTCATCCTATCGCTTTCGCAAATACCCGGTCTTCATCACCGGTCTTCAAATGCTATCCATAACGTCGAATCACATATTCAGAATGGGTTATATGACACAAAGGTCCTTTCCTGGCTAAACCGAATAGTGAGCGAAAATATTTTTAAAACATATGGATATGGGATTTCAATTAAGTCACAACTTATTACCCAAAACTTTTCTTCACATGGCTTAACAAATTACCATTTTAAATCTTTAAACAAAAAGATTCATTTTCACAACCTTTAACGGTTTAAACAATTTTCACATTTTAATCTTTTAAACAAAAGATTCATTCACAGATTTTCCAAATCAATTCTCATTTCAATTTGATTAACTTGTTAAATCTTTAAATCAAAGATTTAACTTATAGCCTTCAAAACAATTTCATTTCAATTTGATTTAAACAAATCATCAATTTAAATCTGTTAAAAATAAACAGATTTAATTCATAGCTTTCAAAAAGAATTCATTCATAACCTAGGAAAATCATTTCTCTATTCAATCTTGAAATTCCCCTAATTAACTGGAATCTCGGTTCTTATCTAAAAGTGTTTATCATTTGAAAACAACAGTTTTCATTTTGGAAATCTGATTCATTTATACGAGTTGAAATCCCTGGGTTAAATTCAAATTCCCAAAAATAATACTTTAAAAATGATTTAACTCATAGTGACTAGTATAATATCATTAATCCCTAGTTTCAAATTACAGAATTCAATTTCAATATTGACTTCAAATTTAAATCAAAGTATTTAAATTTTAAAACTTAATTAAGTAAAATAAATTTCCATCTTTGAAATTCCATTTCAAAAGCTTTTCACTTTAGACCCAATCCATTTCTAAAACCAATTGGATTTAAAGATTCAAATTCAAAACTATTTTCAAAAATCTGTGACTTAATCGATTTCCTCGTGAAATCCATATTTGTGTGTGTATGGTGTGGTCCAGGGGTTTTACACAGTAGTGCAATATCATACAATCATCACAGATCAGAAGACAGAAATATAATTGATAAGCGATATAAACTGTAACGACCCGTATTTTATGTGTCGATAAATCGTAGAATTTACAAGTCGTTAGTGTTGTTTGTGTTATCTCTAGCCTGAGTCGGTTAGGAAGTTACCTCGTGATTGAGTAAGCAAGGCTTTGAGTCATTAACGGGTCATGGGAGTTTGAGTTTTGAGTCGTAGACGACTCATAGGGGACCGACTCAAGGAATTTAGGCGACTCATAGGGTGGCCGACTCATAGAGGTAGCGGCTTAAGGTGTTGGCCGAGATAAGTGATGACCGACCTAAGAGATAGTAACGACTTAAGGGTTAGAATGGTATAGCAGTTGCCGACTTAAGGTATGGTCGAGTCATGGGAGTAGCCGACTCATAACATGACCGACTCAAGGAGTGAATGGGTCATAGGAGTGTTTGATTTAGGAGCTAACGACCTAAAAGGTTGCCGAGTTAAGGTTTGGGCCGACTCAGTGGTAAACAACTTATAGGATAGTAAGTTGAGACGTATGGTCGAAGTCATAGGTCTTAAGGTGTTTTGAGTCGTGTATGCTATGAGTCGTAAGTCGTTAGGTAGCTGGGGCGATGAGTCGCATACTAGTTAGGTCGTTGAACAACTCACGGTAAGTCGCTGAGTCGTATGAACGACTTAGGGATAGGTTGTGGCTTCATTGAGTCGGTAGAGGCTTAGGTCGGCTAGGGGTTAGGTCGGCCATAAGAGTGAGTTGTTGGGTCGGAGTCTCTGTTGAGTCGTGAGTCGGCATTATAGCTGAGTCGTGTGTGTATTGTTGAGTCGGCTATTGGTAGGTCGTACACGGGTTAAGGATGTTGAGTCGTGTCTGGGGTGAGTCGCGTACAGGTTAGACGTGAGGCCCTGTGTTTTGTTGAGTCGGCATGATGATGAGTCGGGGACGACTCAAGGGGTGGGTCGGCAACGACCTAAGGGGCGACGACTCATAGTGGTTTCAGCCTATAAATAGAGGGGTTTGGCTCACTTTTTGGCACTGGTTTTTGAAGCGACGAAGTGCTGCCATTTTGGGAACTCGACTACAACATTTCTTCATCTTCTTTTCTCCATTCCAATCTAGTTCTAACATCCATCCAAGATCGAAGATCAAGATCGAAGATCCAAGAGCCAAAGTTGAAGATCTTCATCCGTTGGAGCTAGATTTCATCGATTGAAGCGAGATGTTGCCGGATCAAGCCTTGATCCCCGCTGTCCAGATCTGAAGTGTTTAGTTTTTGAGGTGTTTGGGTGATTTGGTGAGTGGTGGTTATCTCTCACGCGGACCCAAAGGAGTATATTGGATTGGTGGTTTGTTGGAGTGTTGTAGATAGTGATTTTGTGCATTTTCCTTAAATCCAAGTATAAATCCATTGTTTGTGAAGATGTTTACCTATGCAAGTTCATTTATTAAGTTATAGAAACAAAACCCATGATTCATGTATGTTAGTTCAATGCTCATTTATTTACGAAATTGCCATTGTAGTTATGAATGCCTAATTAGATCTTGATTGAATACTTATTTGTTTGGATTAATGTTTGCCTTGATTGATTGTTGTGAATGAGCTATCTAGTTGATAGATTTGGACAAGTATGGTCAAAGATGATTCAAAAGCTACAGAAGAGGCTCTTGAATGGTGAAAGCTGCTAAAGGCATATGTGGCGGATGTTGAAGCTCATATGTATGGATTGAATGATGTTGAGATGGAACTTTGCCATGATGCGATGAGGCAAACCATGTTGTTGAGTTGAGACTTTGCTATGGTGTGATAAAGCGAAGTATGATGTGATGTAGACTTGGCGTAATCCAGGCAGGGATCATTCCAAGCATGTTGATAACTCGAGGGATGGTTCGAGTTGGTTGATAATGGATTGCTCGAGAGGTAGCTTGAGCTAGTATGAGGATAGTCGTCAAGGAGGATGACTAGGAGGCTTGGATCTCATCGTTGTTGAAGGTTCTAGCATGCTCAAAAGCAAGAGTACATGGGGCGCCCATAACGACTACAGGTAGGTAGTCGGGACAACCAAAAGACTACAGGTAGGTAGTCGAGTACTCTGGGCAAAGTAGATAAGTCCTAGGCACAAGGCAGTGTGCGGAGTTATGTCTGGAACCGGGGTTACCATTAGCCCTTGACGGATGGTCATTCAATCAACGGTAAAATCGAAGCAAGGATAACAGTGATAGCCAGAGTCATGGATGTTTGGACGTTTGGTTGTATCATCATTCGGTCTCAAGAGCGGTATTTTCTAGGTGCTTATCTGATCTTGGTTTAGGCCTTGGGGGTTTGTATTTGGAAAACATCGCCCTTGACTCGAGTGATTATTGCTTTACCTTAATTGTCTGCTGTGTTATGCTTACTTCTCCTTGGCGTGTGTCTGGGGGCTATCACTGTAGAAAGAGGTGGAGTGGGATGGTTTGGTTTCTATTCCTTTTATCCTTTATGCTCTTTTGGTATGTTTGATAGTTGATTTACTGCTCACTAAGACTTTGTCTGACTCAAGGTTTTATGTCTCCTCTTATTACCTTGGGCTGTTCATCCATGTTGGGATGGGCAGACTAGGTAGCAGGTGACAGGTGCTGTTCTTAGAGATCTACGCTGATGATGACGAAGACGAGCAGGAGGCTTTACATACTAGTTTTCTTACTATATGTACTGGGTGTTCTGCTGTTATATCTGATTGAGTGTTGTAGTGAGGCTTTGATGTATGGATGATTCATGTTTGTATAAATCTACTTACGATGCTTATATGATGATTTTTCTGTTATGGAGCTTCACTATATATATTTCTCTATTGTATTTTATCCATGCGCTGTGAGTTGTACGATAGAGTTTGCTGTTTTATTTTACCCTGACTATCGTCCATGGCTACCTGGCACGCCTTTCAGCGCACTATTCCATTGTTTTGGTGCGGGAGTCATGGGCGGTCGTCACATTTGGTATCAGAGCTTTGGTTAATCGATTTTAGCCAACGCTCGCTGACGTAACTACGTATGAGAGACGTAATTGTATTTTGATGGATAATTACTATATATAATATAGTAGCTTAGAAGGATTTGAACTCCTTATGCAGTTGTTTCTTAAGGTGTTCTAATCATTCTTATTGCAGATATTAAGGATGAGTCGAAGAGGGAGACCAGCTGCAAGGGAAGGCCGTGCTGATAAAGGGGCTGTTGATTATGGAACTATGTTCGAAGCGATGATGACTTCGATCATGAGAAGGATACCAGCCTCGGGATCATCAGTGGATGTGGGAGTTCAAGTCCAAGCTCCAAGGCCGGTGGATTTTGCTAAGCTTTGTAAGGATTATACTGCTCTTGGAGGAAAAGCTTTCTTGGGGACGGAGTCGACCATTGAGGTGCAGAGATGGATTGATGCATGTCGAAGAATCTTTGGTGACTTAGGGATTGAGGATGCAACTAAGAGGAAGCTTGCATCGAGACAGCTTCAGGGAAGAGCTGCTGATTGGTGGAATTCTATCACCATCGATACTCCAGAAGAAGACATCACTTGGGAGCAATTCCAAGTTAGATTTGAAGCCAAGTTCATCTCTACGGCTCAGAAGTCTGTTTTGTTCAAGAGGTTTGTAGAGCTCAAGCAAGGTGGGAGACTAGTTCTTGAGTATATTTCTGAGTTCGAAGCTTTGTCCAAGTATGCTAGATCGTATATTGATTCTCCTTATCAGAAGAATGAGAAGTTTGTGACTGGTTTGGATGCTTATCTTGGGAGGCAGTTGGTGGATCATCTGGACGATCCATTTGAGAAGCTTGTGGAGAAAGCCCTCAGGCATGAGAGTTTGTTTCCTAAGGAAAGTTCTGTTGTTGCTGTAACCAGGGAAGGATCTAAACCACACCAGAGTGGCAATAAGAGGAGGAAGCAGCAGCAGCAGAAGGGTAAGGATGGCCAGAAGAAGCCGAAAGGCGAAGTGACTTGTTATAACTGCCAACAGAAGGGCCATCTTTACAAAGATTGTAAGAATCCCAAGGTGCCGGGAAAGTGTTATAACTGTGATAAGCTGGGACATATCAAGAAGGATTGCCCAGAGCCGAGGAAAGATAGGCAAATTGTGCAAGCTTATGCTTTGGGAGTTGTGCCGTCATCTTCAAAAGCTCCTACTGCTGAAGAGAAGGGGAAGAGTGTGGTGGTTCAAGGTACTCTTTCTATCTGTGGTGTTCCAGTTAGAGTGTTGTTTGATACTGGAGCGTCGCATTCTTTTGTTTGTAATGATTTGGTAGGCCGGTTAGGTTTGAAACCGGATATTGTTGATAGGCCATTGGTTGTGACTAATCCGGTTGGGGGTTCGTCATGTTTGTGTATGATATGCCGTGGTCTGGTTGTGTCGAGTCATGATTGCTCGTTTGATTGTGATTGCTTTGTTCTGAACTTTGCGGGGTTCGGAATTATTTTGGGTATGGACTGGCTCAAGAAGTATGCGGCAAGGATTGATTGTGAGAGGCTTGAGGTGACAGTCGGGAATGTGGAAGGGCGAAAGGTTGTGATACGATGTAAGCATGAGGAAGGCGTCTTCATGAGCTTCATGTATTCGCTGGTTGTTCCACGGGATGGACTGTCATCAGTGCCTATTGTGAATGGATTTGAGGATGTCTTTGACGAAGTCAAAGGGTTACCGCCGCATAGGGAGATCGAGTTTCGTATCGATCTAGTTGAGGGAGCCAGACCTGTTGTGATGCCTCTTAGGCGGATGGCGCCTAGGGAGCAGTTAGAGTTGAAGGTGCAGGTTGATGACCTTTTGCAGAAAGGATTCATTCGGAGAAGTGTGTCCGAATGGGGTGCACCAGTTGTGTTCGCAACCAAAGCGGATGGATCGTTGAGGTTGTGTGTGGATTATCGTGAGCTAAATAAGTTGACTAAGAAGAACAAGTATCCATTGCCGAGGATAGATGACTTGTTTGATCAGCTTCACGAGGCTAAGGTGTTTTCCCAGATGGATTTGGCAACGGGATTTCACCAGTTGAGAGTGGCGAAGGATAGTGTACCAAAGACTGCTTTCAGGACACCATCCGGTTTTTATGAGTGGCTGGTAATGCCGTTTGGATTGACTAACGCGCCAGCATATTTTGTGGATATTATGAATAGAGTGTTCAGAGATCAGTTGAATAAGTTCGTGCTTGTGTTCGTGGATGATATTTTGGTTTACTCCAGAACTGAGGAAGAGCACAAGACGCACTTGAGAATTGTTTTGGAAATCTTGCGGAAACATCAGCTGAAGGCTAAGTTTTCGAAGTGTCACTTCTGGAAGAATGAAGTGAGATTCTTAGGCCATGTTATTTCTGGAAATGGAATAGCGGTTGATCCCGCTAAGGTGGCAGCAATCCAGGATTGGGTTAGACCTAAGAATGCATCTGATATGAGGAGTTTTCTTGGATTAGCAGGATATTATCGTCGGTTTATCAAAGACTTTTCCAAGATAGCTGCACCGTTGACAGGATTGACGAAGAAGAACCAAGTGTTCAGATGGGATGACAAGTGTGAGCAAGCTTTCGTAATCCTGAAAGAGCGACTGACAAGTGCTCCTGTTTTGACTATTCCAAGTGGGAATGAAGAGATGGTGGTTTACACCGATGCATGTGGCACTGGACTTGGAGCAGTGCTAATGCAGAAGGATAAAGTTGTTGCGTATGCAAGTCGACAACTGAAGCCGCATGAAAGGAATTATCCGACTCATGATTTGGAGTTAGCGGCGATTGTGTTTGCTTTGAAGATGTGGAGACATTATCTATTGGGAGTTAGATTCGAGTTGTTTACAGATCATAAGTCGTTGAAGTATCTGTTCTCCCAAAAGGATTTGAATCTTCGACAGCAACGGTGGCTAGAGTTTCTGGCATCTTATGATTTTGGTATAGCCTATACTCCGGGAAAAGGTAACGCAGTGGCTGATGCGTTAAGTCGAAGACATGCAGGTTTGGGAGCCATGTTTTCAGAATGGAAGAGTCTCGAGTATTTGGCTGGATTTGACTTCAGGCCTAGATGTGAATTGGAACCTGAGATGTTGGCAAACTTATCGATAAGACCTACTCTTGTGGAAAGGATTGGCGAGAGCCAAAAGAGAGATGATAAGCTTGTCAAGATTATCCGAGATTTGGAATCCGGATTGGACCCAGAGAAGGATAAGAGATTCGAGGTCGATCGAGAGGGTTGGCTTCGGAAGCAAGGACGATTGGTTGTTCCCGACATTGATGGATTGAGAGATGAAGTTCTGAGGGAAGGTCATCACTCGAAGTTGACAATTCATCCAGGTGGAAATAAGATGTATCGGGATATGAAGAGAACTTACTACTGGGAAGGCATGAAGAAGGATGTTGGAAATTTTATTTCCAAGTGTATGAACTGCCAGTTGGTGAAAGCTGAGCAGAAGAAGCCCAGTGGATTACTTCAGCCGTTAGAGGTTCCTACATGGAAGTGGGAGCAAGTGTCGATGGATTTTATCGATGGTCTACCTAGAACCAGGGCAGGGAATGAAGGGATTTGGGTCATAGTAGATCGTTTGACAAAGAGTGCAAGGTTCATTCCTGTTCGATCAACTAGGACTGCATCGAAGTTGGCTGAATTGTATGTTAAGTGGATAGTTCGATTCCATGGTATTCCGAAGAGTATAGTGAGCGATCGAGACCCATTGTTCACTAGTAGATTTTGGAAGAGCTTCCAGGAAGTTTTGGGAACCGAGTTGTGTTTGAGTACAGCTTATCACCCTCAAACAGATGGTCAGACTGAGAGAGTTAACCGAGTTTTGGAAGATCTTCTCAGAGCTTGTGTTTTGGACTTCGGAGGATCATGGGAAGATCATCTTCATCTGCATATAATAACAGTTATCAGTCGAGTATTGGTATGGCACCATATGAGGCATTATATGGAAGACCGTGTAACTCTCCGACATGTTGGTTGGAAACCGGAGAAAAACTGATACTTGGGCCAGAGATGATTCGACAGACTTCAGATTGTATAGAGATCATTCGGCAACGAATGAAGGCAGCCCAAGATCGTCAGAAAAGTTATGCCGATAATCATCGTAAGGATTTGGAATTCGACGTAGGTGAGATGGTTTTTGTGAAGATTTCTCCATTGAAGAGTGCTATTAGATTCGGGAGGAAAGGAAAGTTAACTCCGAGATTTGTTGGACCATTCCCGATTATCGAGCGAATTGGAAAGCTCGCTTATAGATTGGAGTTACCAGAAAAGATGGCGGGTGTGCACAATGTTTTTCATGTATCTTATCTACGGAAGTATGTGCATGACCCAACTACGGTGGTTTCTGCTGATAGCTGTGAAGACTTGAAGGTTGATCCAGTGTTTAGAAGACCTCGTAAGCCGCTTCGTATTGTTGAAACCGATACGAAACAGCTTAGGAGGAAGACGATTACGCTGCTCAAGGTACAATGGAGTGATGATGTTAACGACTGTACGCGGGAGGAGGAGGAGAGGATGAAGGCAGCTCATCCCGGAATCTTCAAGGTATGGCCCTAAAGTGTCGTGACATCTCATGAATTTGTAGCTTGTTCTAAGTCTTAGAATTCTGCACGCTAGGCTAGAATTGGTTGCATGATTCGTTGGTTGCTATGGATGATAGGCATGCGGAATAATTTTGATTGCTGTTGATTGCTTGGAATTTCGGGGGCCAAATTCCTAAGGGGGAGAGAATGTAACGACCCGTATTTTACGTGTCGATAAATCGTAGAATTTACAAGTCGTTAGTGTTGTTTGTGTTATCTCTAGCCTGAGTCGGTTAGGAAGTTACCTCGTGATTGAGTAAGCAAGGCTTTGAGTCGTTAACGGGTCATGGGAGTTTGAGTTTTGAGTCGTAGACGACTCATAGGGGACCGACTCAAGGAATTTAGGCGACTCATAGGGTGGCCGACTCATAGAGGTAGCGGCTTAAGGTGTTGGCCGAGATAAGTGATGACCGACCTAAGAGATAGTAACGACTTAAGGGTTAGAATGGTATAGCAGTTGCCGACTTAAGGTATGGTCGAGTCATGGGAGTAGCCGACTCATAACATGACCGACTCAAGGAGTGAATGGGTTATAAGAGTGTTTGATTTAGGAGCTAACGACCTAAAAGGTTGCCGAGTTAAGGTTTGGGCCGACTCAGTGGTAAACAACTTATAGGATAGTAAGTTGAGACGTATGGTCGAAGTCATAGGTCGTAAGGTGTTTTGAGTCGTGTATGCTATGAGTCGTAAGTCGTTAGGTAGCTGGGGCGATGAGTCGCATACTAGTTAGGTCGTTGAACAACTCACGGTAAGTCGCTGAGTCGTATGAACGACTTAGGGATAGGTTGTGGCTTCGTTGAGTCGGTAGAGGCTTAGGTCGGCTAGGGGTTAGGTCGGCCATAAGAGTGAGTTGTTGGGTCGGAGTCTCTGTTGAGTCGTGAGTCGGCATTATAGCTGAGTCGTGTGTGTATTGTTGAGTCGGCTATTGGTAGGTCGTACACGGGTTAAGGATGTTGAGTCGTGTCTGGGGTGAGTCGCGTACAGGTTAGACGTGAGGCCCTGTGTTTTGTTGAGTCGGCATGATGATGAGTCGGGGACGACTCAAGGGGTGGGTCGGCAACGACCTAAGGGGCGACGACTCATAGTGGTTTCAGCCTATAAATAGAGGGGTTTGGCTCACTTTTTGGCACCGGTTTTTGAAGCGACGAAGTGCTGCCATTTTGGGAACTCGACTACAACATTTCTTCATCTTCTTTTCTCCATTCCAATCTAGTTCTAACATCCATCCAAGATCGAAGATCAAGATCGAAGATCCAAGAGCCAAAGTTGAAGATCTTCATCCGTTGGAGCTAGATTTCATCGATTGAAGCGAGATGTTGCCGGATCAAGCCTTGATCCCCGCTGTCCAGATCTGAAGTGTTTAGTTTTTGAGGTGTTTGGGTGATTTGGTGAGTGGTGGTTATCTCTCACGCGGACCCAAAGGAGTATATTGGATTGGTGGTTTGTTGGAGTGTTGTAGATAGTGATTTTGTGCATTTTCCTTAAATCCAAGTATAAATCCATTGTTTGTGAAGATGTTTACCTATGCAAGTTCATTTATTAAGTTATAGAAACAAAACCCATGTTTTATATTTGCTAGATCTATGCTAAAACCCATGATTCATGTATGTTAGTTCAATGCTCATTTATTTACGAAATTGCCATTGTAGTTATGAATGCCTAATTAGATCTTGATTGAATACTTATTTGTTTGGATTAATGTTTGCCTTGATTGATTGTTGTGAATGAGCTATCTAGTTGATAGATTTGGACAAGTATGGTCAAAGATGATTCAAAAGCTACAGAAGAGGCTCTTGAATGGTGAAAGCTGCTAAAGGCATATGTGGCGGATGTTGAAGCTCATATGTATGGATTGAATGATGTTGAGATGGAACTTTGCCATGATGCGATGAGGCAAACCATGTTGTTGAGTTGAGACTTTGCTATGGTGTGATAAAGCGAAGTATGATGTGATGTAGACTTGGCGTAATCCAGGCAGGGATCATTCCAAGCATGTTGATAGCTCGAGGGATGGTTCGAGTTGGTTGATAATGGATTTCTCGAGAGGTAGCTTGAGCTAGTATGAGGATAGTCGTCAAGGGGGATGACTAGGAGGCTTGGATCTCATCGTTGTTGAAGGTTCTAGCATGCTCAAAAGCAAGAGTACATGGGGCGCCCATAACGACTACAGGTAGGTAGTCGGGACAACCAAAAGACTACAGGTAGGTAGTCGAGTACTCTGGGCAAAGTAGATAAGTCCTAGGCACAAGGCAGTGTGCGGAGTTATGTCTGGAACCGGGGTTACCATTAGCCCTTGACGGATGGTCATTCAATCAACGGTAAAATCGAAGCAAGGATAACAGTGATAGCCAGAGTCATGGATGTTTGGACGTTTGGTTGTATCATCATTCGGTCTCAAGAGCGGTATTTTCTAGGTGCTTATCTGATCTTGGTTTAGGCCTTGGGGGTTTGTATTTGGAAAACATCGCCCTTGACTCGAGTGATTATTGCTTTACCTTAATTGTCTGCTGTGTTATGCTTACTTCTCCTTGGCGTGTGTCTGGGGGCTATCACTGTAGAAAGAGGTGGAGTGGGATGGTTTGGTTTCTATTCCTTTTATCCTTTATGCTCTTTTGGTATGTTTGATAGTTGATTTACTGCTCACTAAGACTTTGTCTGACTCAAGGTTTTATGTCTCCTCTTATTACCTTGGGCTGTTCATCCATGTTGGGATGGGCAGACTAGGTAGCAGGTGACAGGTGCTGTTCTTAGAGATCTACGCTGATGATGACGAAGACGAGCAGGAGGCTTTACATACTAGTTTTCTTACTATATGTACTGGGTGTTCCGCTGTTATATCTGATTGAGTGTTGTAGTGAGGCTTTGATGTATGGATGATTCATGTTTGTATAAATCTACTTACGATGCTTATATGATGATTTTTCTGTTATGGAGCTTCACTATATATATTTCTCTATTGTATTTTATCCATGCGCTGTGAGTTGTACGATAGAGTTTGCTGTTTTATTTTACCCTGACTATCGTCCATGGCTACCTGGCACGCCTTTCAGCGCACTATTCCATTGTTTTGGTGCGGGAGTCATGGGCGGTCGTCACATAAACTATAACGCTTATCTGTTATATACAGATCACAAATATATAGATGTATCATAAGTAAATGAATAAATCACACACAGCTCAATCCATAGAACAAAATGGCACAGATCAAATAGGACAATCAATTCAATGCATCTTACACAATACAATCATTCATAAGTAAAGTCAAACATTCAATAAACATTAATAAGCAGGATTTATTTAAATTTATTTAATCCTAATTAATTCACTTTATTTCCAATTAAATTAATTACTTATGGATTTATTTATCAAACAGATTAATAAGTAAAGTTACTCTTAATTCATCACATTAATTTGATTATCCTTTAAATTAATTAATTACTTATATAATTTAATTATTCTCGAATGAATTATCAAATCAATTTATCACGTTATCCTTAAATTTATTATTGCTTAATCACTTGATTTAATCAATTTCAATCATTAATTAATTATTCTTGATTAAGTAATTATCTTAAATAATCGATTATCTTCAATTAATTGTCACCAATAAATTACAAAACATTTAATGAATTATCTTTTAATAAATAAATCTTTAAACCCTAATTAATTAATTTAAACCTTTAATTTAATAAATCCAAATCATTATTTAATTAAATAAATAAATTATCCATTTTAATTAACTTAATAATTAACGAATTTCAAACCATTAAATTCTAATTAACTTTAAATAACTTAGTTATCATTATATACATCTAACATTTTACCTTTATAATTAACTTACTTAGTTGAATCATTTAATTTGAGTTTAACTAACTTAAGCATTTAACAAATTTAAGTTAAACAAATCATATATCTTCCTTAAAAAAAACATTTATCATAAAGAGTTTAAACTAGATTCAATTTAAATTTAAACTTGCTTTTATATAAAACTTTTAAAACTGTTTAAAATTTTACTTAGTTTAAAATTTAAAACCTGGTATTACAACAACCCGAGACCAAAACGTAAATACTTCGAGCCGACTTCAGGGAAACGCGAGAACCACTTCGGGTCGACCCCGCAAAATCTCGAGTAATCATACGAGAAAACTTCGTCTTCCCCAAAGCTCATTCTTTCTTCTACTCGTATCCTTCTTCTTTCTATTTCTTTTGAAAAGTTTTAAGTATAAACTGTAAATTTTATCACCACTTCTCAAACTCGAGTAAACACCCGAAGTAACCTATGAAATTTCTCGAGCTCCTGTACTTCTTCCTCTTCGACCCTTCAATCTGATACATGCAAAAGCACGTGCACGTGCACGAACGTCGCGACCAACTCCGGTCGACGCCGCACCCCACCCAAATCATCAACGACCATCCAAAACGTTCCGAGCCATCCACGATGCAAAATCCCTACCGAGTCAAAATCGAGCGAGTACAGGGCCAATTTTTCGTCCCTGTAGCCTAACTCGAACCAACAACTTCACCTCGCGTCTCCACCTCACTTCGCTAGAATTCACGCGACCTCGCCCGGAGCTCCACCGCAGCCCCACGCACGCAGCCCCCCATGGCCGATCGCCTGAAACGCTTCGACGACGACGCGACAGTACGATTTCTCAGTTCGACTCAAACCAGCAGTGAAAACCCTAAATTTGATTCATTCGCCCAATTCATTCATTAGAAAAATTATTCACCAATTTTTATGAAATCCATGGTGTTCAAACTTACTTCACCTAAAATTTTAACACCCAAATATTATCCAGGTAACAGAAATCGATCAAAATATGATTTGAGTTCAACTGCGAGTTGCACTCTACATACTTGACTAAAAATCACTGTTTTTGTTTTAAAAATCATGTTAAGGTATAAGGATTTATATTATATACCTGAATTCGCAAATAAAAATACTTGTATTTTAACAAATGAGGAGATTAGCTCAGATTTCTTGCTTCCTAGAGATATTTACAAATTGTTTTAATTTAAACTGATTTTTAAATTTTAGTTTATGGTAAAAAAAACAGTAGTTGTTTTGATCTTAAATCCAAACAATAGGTGGATTGTGCAGAAAATATTTTTGAGTTAAAATCTTTGTTTATAAACTGAGACAGGGAACACATGAAAACAACAGCCTGCTACCAATACTTCAATCATGTAGATATTCACAAAGCATTCAGATATAAATATATCGAAAACATCTCAATCTAATTTCTTTGATTTTTTTCCCTTTCTTTAGTTTAATTGCTTTGAAGTTCCAGGTTGATTGTTGTTGATACAAGTGTTGAGTTTAGTTTCAGGTTGTAATTTTTTTTTCTTTTTATTTGATACACAGTTTGTTGATGAACGAAAAATAAGAAGGTGATATATATAAAAGAAAAGTGTGCAGGGGGATATCTTTTGTTGTACTATGGGCATGGCTGATAAGTATCATACTATGTACTTCATGTTTCATATTATATTGTCTTGCATTCCTATTTTACAGGCAACGTATTATATTTGCCCATATCTTGGCTGAGATGATATTGCATTTAATGCCAAGGTATATGTTCCCATACTTATACATATTCTTACTTACCGGGCATTTTGTTTAAGCTTTTGCTTTGGTTTTGTTTTAAGTGTTTCAAAACACTACAGGCATATTTATTTGCCTACTATCTTGTATTTTTACTTCCATATTGCTTTGTACATTGCTTTACAATATATTTTATATAACTCAAATTATCATCATTTATATATATTTTTAAATCAATTTATTTATTTATTTATTTTTATACTTGTGCCCAAAGTATATTATTTATTTTTCAAAATCATTTATTTAAAATCCAATATATACATATATATTCACATATATACAAATTTACAAATCCATATGACTCTACTATTTTCTATTTGAATCGAGGAAACTCGCTGCCATTTATAATCAATTTTACAAATTTAATTCAAAAATTCATTTAAATTATAAATTTAAATTCATAAAAATTCGGGGTCATTACAAACTTCCCCCTTAAAAGAATTTCGTCCTCGAAATTCGCAGGCACGAAAACAACACGGAGATAGACAGATTCGATCTCCTATAATTCCTCAAACTTAAGATATGTATTCCAAACTCAAGTCGGAATATCTCAGAATGCATACCAATTTGTCCATCTTTGGACTTTGATCAACCCGAGAAATTACAACAGAATTTCAAAATTTGATTTTAAACGAAATCGCTTTATCGATACAATTCAATTTATCCTTCATATTCTATTAATCAATTTTAACTCAATTTAAAATTTATTCAAAATTTCAATTCTAAATTTCAAATTCATTAAAGTTTAAATCAAAAACTGATAAGAACTGATGAAATACGAAGAAAGAATTTTCTACAACAATTCATAGGGCCATCATCACACCGAAACTTCTTCTTGTAATTGCCACGAAGCAATCAAAAGAATTTGGAAACGAATCAAAGGAATTTGATAAGAAAGATTGTTTCCACTGTTGTTACAGAGCATCGACCATTTATAGCCGTATTTCCCTGTCCCCTATCTCGTTTTCTTCTTGCACTCATACTTACTATCAATGGATAGTAAGAGAATTTACTGAGGCGTTCAAACGGATATCTTAAGGATTACTCATTCTAGGGATACTTCACCCTATCTCTAATGAGTTACTTAATGTGTTACACTCCTGAGCTAAAGTTCAACCCTTAGCTCTGATACCAAATGTAACGTTTCGGATTTTGCCCGCTCGAAAATCGACATCCATACTTCAAATCGTATTCGAATGCCATATATTCAACCGTTCAAATCCGATTCGCCGGAGCTTATAACAACATTAAGTAAACAACACAGCGGAATAAAAGAATAATACATTGATATACAGCTTTGATACAATATCTGATACAACAGATGATCCAATAGATATCAATATACATCAGAGATATGATACAATAAATAGCAGCGGAAAAGAAAACGATAGATAACATCTAGCAGCGGAACAAATAACTCTAAAATAGTCTTCAAGGAAGAACTCCAAAAATAACTGCAACTCGATCTCCAAGAATCAATCCAGCAATTGCTCGAACTCCCAATAACGATGCACCAAGACTGGTGTGATCCAAAGACTGAACTAACTCCAGATAATTCACTGAACCTAGCTATCTGAAAAACCCAACTCTAGACTACTCGTGTTGAAAATAATGAGCACCCAGAGTTTAGGAAAGAAATAATAAACTCCGGATCAGTCGTGGGACTGGTGTGAGCAACAAAAACAGTTTTATCTTTAAAAACATTCAACAAAAGATTTTCAAAGTCAATTCGCAATGCTTTTTAAAAATGAGACTACCATAAGGCCTCCCGCACACACACACAATGTATTTTTACTTCTATATTGCTTTGTACATTGCTTTACAATATATTTTATATAACTCAAATTATCATCATTTATATATATTTTTAAATCAATTTATTTATTTATTTATTTTTATACTTGTGTCCAAAGTATATTATTTATTTTTCAAAATCATTTATTTAAGAATTTATTAAAAATCCAATATATACATAAATATTCACATATATATAAATTTACAAATCCATATGACTCTACATATTTTCTATTTGAATCGAGGAAACTCGCTGCCATTTATAATCAATTTTACAAATTTAATTCAAAAATTCATTTAAATTATAAATTTAAATTCATAAAAATTCGGGGTCGTTACAACTCAAATTGTATTCTTCGGGCTCCAAAGAGTTAGGTGATCATATTCGGTACTACTAGTCAAGTGGTAGGCCAGTTCTATGTTGGTAGGGGATCCAGGCGAGATCCTCGGTTTTGTTTTATGTAACAACCTAGATTTTCGAATCGGTTAAAATTACCGGAAAACTTGTCCATTCTAAAATAACGAATGAAAACTACCAAATTCATACTTAATATTTGTTAATATTCAATACTATTAAATGTATGGGAACCAGTTTCAGTTGTACAAGTTATTAGAGTAATCAATTAAATCTATTATGTGTGCTTAATATATACCAAATACAAAAAATAAAATAAATCTACCCCTGCACAACTCTAATGAGAGAGATAGCAGTAGAAATTCTTGCAAACTCAACAAATAGAAAAATTGTTATGTTATTATTGGGGCTGCATCACTACCACTTGTGACTGTCCACGTATCCCTGTCTAATTGGATACCCAATTAGATAACAGGATCAAGCCAATGTAGTTCTTCTACCACAAATAGAACTCATGGAGCCTACGATGCAAAAAACAATATGCAATTCCCAAAACTACCCACTTAGGCTTAATCTTTACATTTAATTTTTCAAATTAAACTACCTTTACGAAAATTATCTCTTTGGACTTTATTCCCGAATTATTATTTCAAAACTTTTGATATATGTATATATATGTATATATAGGTTTATATCTTTTATATTCAAACTAGTCCTTTACTTCATGATTTAAAAAAATCACCTTTTGAAACGATACTAATATACAAGCATACAAAACTATATGCTACTTGATCGAGAGGTTTCTTGCCATAGCATGGCAACTGGGTCCCAGCCTATTGAAAAATAAATATAGATATGTATATCCCTCTACAATGCGAGCGGACTATATTGAGGCTACAGAATATCTACACCTCCTTTGTCCACTTTTTAGTTATGGGTTACTCGAATCTTCGGTAACCTAACAAATCACTTTATGTCACAAAGTGGCAAAATCATTTACACTAGTAATTACAAATACTTCAAATCTATAATAATTTGCATTTCCAAATTCTTTCAAAAATTATCTTAAAACCATCGGGTTTAGTCCTCAAAATTCTTTCCATTTTATAAAACAATTTTATAAAACCATTCTTTACCTAAATCATTTCTATATAATATAACTTCAAAATATTCATTTCCAAAATATTTCTATTTCTTTAAACATTTATAAACTTTAATTTATGAAAACCAATTTTAAAACAATTCCTATGTCGTCAATTTATTATAACTAATTATGAAATGAACCAATATTATCGCTAAACACCTTTTAGTCAAATCATGAAATAAATCACAAGTTGTTATCCTACAATTGTTTTCTACCCACCACACGCATATGGATATTTAGTTGCTCATTGTGACAACCCAGAAATTTTGAGCATTTAAAATTGAAATATTTAATTGATTTTAAATATTTAAAAGTTAATTTTTAACTTGAATTCCAAATATCACTATTTATTTGATAATTAAATTATTAAATTTAATAATTTGAAATTGGATAAATTATTGAATCTTCAGTTTCAAACCTGTTGAAAATAATTTGAAGGCTTGTAAAATTTATACTAATAATACTGAAGATAGTTAATGTGTTAAAATTGATTTAAAGAGTAATTGGTTCAGCTTTAAAATTTTATTGTTTAAATCGATATTTAAAAATAGCCTTCCGAGGCACAATCTCGGAATTGGACGAAACTAGTTCCATTGAATCCGTAATATTGTATTATTATCTGATTTCAAATTTTGTAGTGTTTGGTGTTATCGTGTGATCGTACGGTAGGTAAACGCACTGAAAGTTAAATCGAAAGTTTAATTTAAATATAACCTAATTTTGATTGGTCAAATTTCATCTCACATCAGCTGTTTCCTGTCATTTCGAAATCACTATAGCTTTCCTTCTTCCCTACGCTATGCATTATCCAGAAATCACGCTTCCTGTCTCCCTCTGTTCTTTTAATATCCACACGACTTTTCACCTCAAAATCAGATTCGTAGAAAGCAAAGAAATTTTTTTATAATATTTTTATAAATGGACACTCGTACTCAAGAAGCCATCCCCAATTTATAATACATCGTTATCTCCTTCAAGCCTTCATACCAAAATCGAAAAAAAATCATGGCCGAGCATTTAAATAAAAAAATCGCTGACTAATTTCGTTTTCATCTCCTATCTTTTCTCTCTTAGCAGTTCACATCAGAGATTACCCTCACACCCCATTTTAAATCGTAGTTCCCATTCCATCTCAATCAGCTCAAAATCGAAAATGATTTCATAAAAAAAAGGAGAGAAGATCGATCGATCTGTAGTTTGCGTTCAAAGTGGGAGATTCGCAGCGTGGGGTCGGCTTCTCTAATGTGTCGATGTAGCAAATTGAGGGTAGTCGAGCTTGATGGCAAAGTAGAGAGGGCGTACACAACAGGGAAGAAAAAGCCGACGCATGAGGCTGGGCTTGTGCTCGGGGATGACGACCTACGCCGAGGGATTGGAGTCGCGATTAGTTGTTCGTGGGGTTGGCAGCAACAGCGAGGCATTCTAGGGTTGTGGCATCAGCCTTCGATTAAAGGGGCAGTGGATGGTTCTACGAGTAGAGGGGTTCGATCGCGAGAAGGGGGCCGAGTCGAGACTGTTGCGAGCTAAGGCATTTTCGATTTTTCCATTCGAATAAAAAATTTATACTTTTAAAAGAAAAAAGGAGAAGAAATGTGTGTTACAGTAAATGTAAATTCAAATTTTCTTGCTGTTTTAGTTAAAAAAAGAGAATTGTGTTTTAATTTGTATATATCTTCATGCGAGGAAATTTGTTTACAGTAAGGGTTAAGATAGAGATATGTTTAAAAAAAAGAAAAAAAAGAAAGAGAATTTTAACGGTAAAATGCAAAACAATCTATTTATTTAAAATATTTATATATATGTATATACAGCAAAAAGAAAATAGTTTACATATAGATATTTTAATTAACTAGTTTATTTTAAGATAATTTATTGAGGTGATTTATTTGTTTAATTAACTTAATTAGTTATATTTGTAACTAGAGATATTTAAAAGGAAAGTTAGTTCAAAATTTAATTATTTTTTTAAGATAATTTTTTGTTAAAATTAAATCTATTAAACGGTAATTGTTTGTTCGATTTGTTCGAATATTAATAAATCATACAATATTTATACAAGGTCAAAAATTGTGAAGGAAGCAAGCTGGATTAGGGAATGGATGCTAATAAAATAAAAGGTGAGTTAATCTCACTCAGGTGAATTTAAATTTAAATTTAAATGGTTAAATTTAAATAATTGGTTGAATGATTGAATTGATTTGATGTGCTATATTATAGTATATAATATATCTTGGAATGATTGATTTCCCGCATTATATAGCGGATGAGACCCTATGCGCCGCATAATAGCGAATGATATTATATTAAAACCCATATACCGCGATATTCCACCTCGAAGTGAAATTGGTATTTTATGTTGTGCTAACATCTATGGATGCAGGGAAAACATGTTGGAGGGATCCAACTGGATTTCTCAACATTTATTTAAGTTATTTAATTATTTCTGTTGTGATTATTTGATATTCTATGATGAATTATATTGGAATATTGAATGTTGTGATTTGCTTGAATATATTTCGATACACTAAGTTATCTAAATATATATAATTAGATTTTGGAAAAGAAAATAAAAGAGTGGATTTTGAGTAAAATAATTATAGAGAGTTTGAATAAATTGAAGGATAAATTAGAAAAGAATAAAAGTGATCTAAAATTCTAGTAAATAAATTTCGAGTATGGAAAAGAGATTTTGAATAAAAAGAGAAATAATGAATTTTAAACCTTAAGTGACATTATTTAAAGGAACAAAGAATTATTTTAAAATTCAAAGTTTAAATTTATTTAAAAGGATAAAGAAGTAATTTGAGAAATCTAAAATTTGTATTGTCAATTAAAAGTGTTTTAAATCATAATGAAGGAATAAAATCTGAAGTTAATGGATTTTGGAATAAATGGAGTAAATTGGAAATCAATTTGGGAATTGATTTAAGTGCGTAAAACCGGGATTTTTTAAAGGAAATGTGGCTATGAAATTTATAAACTGGGTTTATAAAAGTGAAGCAATTTATCAGTGGATATTTGGAAAATAAATTCACAGTGGGAATATATTAAAGAAAGAGAAAATTTGTTTAAAAATAAATAGTGATTTATTTTTAAAAGGACGCGAAGAGAAGTATATTTCCCTGGATAGCCAAGTGCGTTTTCAAAGTAAACTTTTAAATATAAGTTAAAAGCTTTAATGTTGTTTTAAAAAGCATGTTTTAGGAAATTTATTATTTCTAAAATATTTAAATTCTAAAGTAAATATTTTTCCAAATCTATTATTGTAGTAATTATTTAAAAGGTGACTTAGTGTTCTGTTTTAAAAAGTGAAAACTTAGTTTTATATTTTATAAAGTAACCTTATTTTCAAATATGCATATAGTATGTAATTTTAATAAATTATTGAAGTAATTTTTAACTTAAATGTTTTAAATTATATTTCAAAGTAAAGTGTTTTTAAATTATTTAAAAATCTAAAGTTTGTGCTTGATGATTTCAGTGGAAATAGAAAATATTTGGGAAAGTTTATTCTGTAAAAGGAAGGTAATTTGAAACTGTTTTCAAAAGGGTTTCAAAAGTGGAAATATATCTTGTGAAGATATTTTTGGGATTAATAAATAATTTGGGAGACTATTTATTGTTTGATGGATGTTGTGAATGTTAATTGATAGTTAAACAATCGGCTATCAATATTGGCCAATGCGTTGATCGTTTCGAAGAGACCGGGATCGGGATTTATTTCTCGAAAACCACTTCGTTCCGGTTTGTATATTTTTGTAGAAAAACGAGTTTGGATTCGAAGGTGGAGCATTGAAGTGCAAAGTCTAGTCGCTACTAATCCTTAGGATATTTCCAAAATGGATGTAGTAGGAGTAGTGCCTTCGGTTCCGTTCGAACCCGGGACAGACTTGTATGGATGAATGCTTTCGGAACATCGTTAGGTGGGCGATGGGCATTCTAAGGGATATGTGCTAAAAGGTAATGCTTGGCCTCAAGCCAGCAAGGCTAGTTGGGTAGCACCCACTTCAGGGTAAGGTCATCCATGTATAGATGTCCCTTTTATTTCAGCTTGGTGGTGCGGTTGCTGATCCCAACCGTGGGGTGATCTTACTCGGGATTATCCAGTAAGGGATAGTCCCGGTCTTGTGTTGCAGGGGGTCGGGAGTGATCCTCAGTACTGTGATCTAGACCACGTACTGTGACATGTGGTAGCCCAGTGCCTAGTCATTAGTTGGAAATCCATTCTCCATACGCGCTTTTTACGAGTTTTGTTTGTATTACCCACTCTGTGGCTAGTAGCTGGAATTTAATAATGGAACAATTTCGGCTATTTTAATAAGTATTTGTAAATAGACCTTATTATAATATCAAAGGATTTTAATAAAAAGTGCTTTAACTATCATAAGGCAAAACCCGACATGTTTATTTGTGGCGTGGTCTTGCGAGATGCTTCTATTTTCAAAGGATTTTGAAACTTTAATAATCAATTTGAGTGTGGTTTTGTCACGTTGGTATTCCAGACTGACTCAGGTGTTATTTAACTATAATGCTCGGGTCAGACCGAGTATTATAGATGACAGGAAATGATGTTGTGGAGCTGGATGATGATACGTATTTCCGTATTAGTTTAAGTATTCCGCTGTGTATTCAGATTGTATGGACGGGTTATGGTTATTGTCCAGCTGTATGTTATTGATATTGTTGAACTCTAATGATGTACTCTGATAATGTATGTATAAACAGATATTATGTTTTTGTGTAAAGATCTGTTATTATCTAATATATTTTATTCTGCCGCGATGGTTATATTCTGATTTTTATTTTTATTTTCTTCTTCTACCTCTTCTTCTTTAACCCAAATGGTTCGTATTTCTGTTAAACTTGAGTTGATTGATGCAGATTAGAGTTGACTCAAGGGGTACGGATTTGCGGGTTGTTACACTTGGTATCAGAGCTTAGGTTGGTGATAACCTTGGCTCTGGCGGGGATTACTCATTAAATAGAGTCCGTAGTACTCTAGAATGATCTTGAGTGTATTAATAGATATGAGCGCGTATTTGTTAGTGAATATAAAATTGTTTTTATATTGTGTTGACTTATCTGTTGAGTGTTTATGGATTTTAGTCGATATATGGGACGCCATGTTATTGATAGGGTTTTCTAAACTCTTAAACAAGATAAACCGACACAGCATTGTTTTAAGTAGGGTAAATGAAATAATTTTACCAAAATTATTTTTGTATATAAAGGAAATAATTTTTCGTAAATTATTATAATTATATATGGATGCTTAGTTGTTAGAAAGTGATAATATTTAATTATTATCATTGTTGTACGAGAATTGAATAAGAAATTGAAGATTATAACCAAAGACTAAGAAATAAATTAATAAATAAATGGGATTTTTAAATGTGAGAAATTGAAATCATAATTAAAAACTGAGAAACAAATTCATATACAAATGAGATTTGTAAATGTAAACTAAAAATGTGAATTAAGTGTGATTAATAATTAAAATAAGATAAAAATTCCAAAGTAATGTTTGAATATAAATTGAAAGGATTTGTAATTTGAAAATTTGGGAATTTAAATTCCTTTGAATTTGAAAATGATTCTCGAAAGGTTAGGAAAAATAATATATATTCGAGAAGTATTTTTGAATCGGATTTGAAATCTAGAGGGATTTGGAATTTAAAAATATTTGAAGGGATTTTAGAAAGATAAAAGCATTGACTCTTTTCGGTCGCTGGAAAATAATTTCGATGATGATCGCGACATCATCGGTGTTCATTTTCGAGTTTCCAAGAGAGAAATTTCTACCAAATTGTTTTGAATTGAAATTGTTTGCAAAAGTTAAATTTGATTTTAGAAATGCAAGGAATTTTGGATGAAGGTGATTTCAAAGGGAATTTTGAAATGTAAAAGGTTGTTTAAGTTCTGGAATATTAACTAAGAATGTTTATAGCATATAATAAGTTTGATAACTTGTAAATTTGGAATTTGTTGAAAAAAACCAACTTGAAAGAGTTAAATTAAAAGAAGTAGGAAACCAAATAATTTAGTAAACCAATACAATGTACTGAATTAAAAAGAATTGTGAATGGAATGTAGATAAGTTGGAAACTTGAAGAAGTTTAAAAATTTGAATGGAAATGGAATGTAATTGAATCTAGTAAATAAAAGTAAATTTACTGGAATTAAACTCGTGGGTGGACAAATTCATTTAAATTTGTAAAAGTAAAGTGAAAACTGAATACTGGAATTTAAAATTGAATTGTGTTGAATTATGTGGAATGGGAAAATTAGTCAGGTTGGACTAAATTAAACAAAGTATTGGAATTAAGATTTGTAACTACTAATTGATTCATGTGAGTAAGCATATGATTTGAAATTTTGTATATTGGAATGATATTAATTGGAATTAAGTCCTTGCTTAATAAAAATTAAAAGAATGGTATGTAGCCAGATTTAATTGAAGTTGAGTTGGAATAAAACTGAATTTAAATAAATTCAGTTGAGTTATAGATAATATTGAATGGAATAAAATTCTTACTTAAATAAATAAATGTAAACTAAGTAAGTATTGAATTGGATTAAAATAGAATTGGTGTGAGTTGTAAACAAATCCAATTCAAGCATAAATTGAATGACCTTATTATAGATAAATTCAATAATGAATTGTTAATGTGAATTGAAATTCAAAGAATGGAAAAAATAATAAACTAATCGAATAAATTAGTAAAATAGTTGGGATTTGATTAAAGGAAAATCAAATCAAAGATTTAAAAGGAAGTTGGTGGAATAGAATAAACTTAAGTTATTGGGTGGAATAGCTTGAAGCAAAAAAATAACTTAAGTAAATTTTGAGATGGTTATTTAATATATTGGTTGTCGAGTTCAATAAAATGGCGTGGAATCAAACTTTTTGGATATGAAAGAAAATGAAATGAAAAGTTTGTGAATAAATTAAAATGAGATGGAATCAAGTGTAAATTGAGTTGGAATCAATTTAAAATGGTTATAAAGCTTAAGTAATTATTTATTCACATTACTATTGTCGAATTGCATAAGTAATGGGTCGTTCGATGTAAACGGGGTTAGATAAAATTCTATGAGTTAGTAGAAGTGAAATAGGATGATTTTGGAATCAATTGGAATGAATATGAGTTTGTTTTGCTTAGAATGAATTAAATATAAGCGTATAAGTTGTAAATCACTTAAACTGAATGGAATGGTTTGAGAATTGGTTGTAAGCAATTGTAATAAGTGTCAGAACCTTATGGACATTATATAACGTGCATTATATATGAAATTTATGTGTTTAACTATTGCAAATAAGTGAAATGTTGTTAAACTTCATATATATGACACTTACATGTTTTAGTTGAGTAAGTACAGGTACAGGGAAGTCATTGGGATGGATTTGATTACGCAAATTGCTAAATAATAAGCCGCTTGCTTAAAAATGCTAAATAAAGGCATGCCTATGCAATAAAAATAGGAAATATGAACTTTTTTCTTTTTCCGACCGTGTGGGTCGATGTATATATATATATATTTATATCTCTTATCAAATTTCAAAAGCTCCTCCGTACAAAGGAGACTCTGCCAAAAAAATTCGAAAATTTTGGGAGTTAGAATTTTTTTTGAAAATTTTGGAAAATTTTTGTTAGCGATAAAACAATTATAAATTGCAAATTGAAATAAATTAGTGAATGGAACTAATTTAAAATAATGATATGAATCAGTATAAATGGAAGATAAAAATTAATATTCAGAGTTGAAGCTAATTTGATTTCATATGAAAATGGAAGAACCAATTTGAATAGAAATAGATATAAACTAAAGTGGTAAAGTGAAAATAAATAAAGAAACATATGAAATGCTTATACTAAACTTAAGAAAGGAATGGTGAATTCTTGATTGGAAATTGATATTACAAATATATTCTAAATTAATATTTGGATGAATAGATATGGACATTTAGTAAGGAAGTCAATAAAATATTTTGAAAGTTGTGAGTGGATATTAGTGCTAAGTAGGATATGCAGGTATTATAAAGGGAAAGGAAATTTGTTTTGATTTCAAAAGATAAATTTGAATTGCTCGACAAAAAGGTATGTGTTTAAATTTCTGTATGAAATTTGATTGGGTTTTTGATCCAGCCACTTGGCTTTTGTTTTCTTTTGGAATTTGGGGGCCCGTAGAGGCATTTTGTAGTTGTATCGAGCTAGCTGCACAAAGGAGACACTAGCGAAAAATTTTGGAAATTTAGGGAGTTAGAAAATTTTTGAGAAAATTTTGATAATTCAAAATTTGGTTTCAAATTGAAATTTGAATTTTTTTTGAGCAAATAGTATTGTTTGAAACTATGGGAGGGTTTGGAAAGTTAGTAGGAATAATAATGGGTCTTTTATAAAAAGATAGTTGATAGGATGTTGAATTGTTGGTTTTGAGAAAAGTAAACGGGTATTGGACCATTCTTCCTAAGTAGTAATTTCGGGGACAAAATTCTTTTAAGGGGGGAGGAATGTGACAACCAGAAAATTTTGAGCATTTAAAATCAAAATATTTAATTGATTTTAAATATTTAAATGTTATTTTTTTACTTGAATTCCAAATATCACTACTTATTTGATAATTAAATTATTAAATTTAATAATTTGAAATTGGATAAATTATTGAATCTTCAGTTTTAAGCCCGTTGAAAACAATTTGAAGGCTTGTAAAATTTATATTAATAATACTAAAGATAGTTAATGTGTTAAAATTTATTTAAAGGGTAATTGGTTTAGTTTTAAGATTTTAGTGTTTAAATCGATGTTTAAAAATAGCCTTCCGAGGCACAGTCTCGGAAGTGGACGAAACCTGTTCCATTGGATCTGTAATATTGTATTATTATCGGATTTCAAATTTTATAGCATTTGGAGTTATCGTGTGATTGTACGGTAGGTAAACGCACTGAAAGTTAAATCGAAAATTTAATTTAAATATAACCTAATTTTGATTGGTCAAATTTCATCTCACATCAGCTGTTTTCCTGTCATTTCGAAATCACTGTAGCTTTCCTTCTTCCCTACGCTACGCACTATCCAGAAATCACGCTTCCTGTCTCCCTTTGTTCTTTTAATATGCACGCGACTTTTCACCTCAAAATCAGATTCGTAGAAAGCAAAGAAAAAAAATTATAATATTTTATAATTGGACACTTGTACTGAAGAAGACATCCCCAATTTATAATACATCTTCGTCTCCTTCAAGCCTTCATACCGAAATCGAAAAAAAAAATCATGGCCGAGCATTTAAATAAAAAAATCGCTGGCTAATTTTGTTTTCATCTTCTATCTTTTCTCTCTTAGCAGTTCACATCAGAGATTACCCTCACACCCTATTTTAAATAGCAGTTCCCATTCCATCTCAACCGGCTCAAAACTGAAAATGATTTCATAAAAAAAAGAGGAGAGAAGATCGATCGATCTGTAGTTCGCGTTCGAAGTTGGAGATTCGCAGCGTGGGGTCGACTTCTCTAATGGGTCGATGTAGAAAATTTAGGGCAGTCGAGCTCGATGGAAAAGTAGAGAGGGCGTACACAATGGGGAAGAAAGAAGCCGACGCATGAGGCTAGGCTTGACCTCGGGGTTGACGACTTACGCTAAGGGCTTGGCGTCGCGATCAGTTGTTCGTGGGGTTGGCAGCAAAAGCGAGGCATTCTAGGGTTGTGGCATCGATCTTCGATTAAAGGGGCAATGGATGGTTCTGCGAGTAGAGGGGTTCGATCGCGAGAAGGGGGGAGGGGGGGTGAGTCGAGACTGTTGTGAGCTGAGGTATTTTCTATTTTTCCCTTCGAATTAAAAATTTATACTTTCAAAAGAAAAATGGAGAAGAAATGTGTGTTACAGTAAAAGTAAATTCAAATTTTCTTGCTGTTTTAGTTAAAAAAAAGAGAATTGTGTTTTAATTTGTACATATCTTCATGCAAGGAAATTTGTTTACAGTAAAGGTTAAGATAGAGATCTGTTTAAAAAAAAAGAAAAAACGATAGAGAATTTTAACGGTAAAATGCAAAACAGTTTATTCATTTAAAATATTTATATAGATGTATATATAGCAAAAAGAAAATAGTTTACATATAGATATTTTAATTCACTAGTTTATTTTAAGATAATTTATTGAGGTGATTTATTTGTTTAATTAACTTAATTAGTTATATTAGTAACTAGAGATCTTTAAGAGGAAAGTTAGTTCAAAATTTAATTATTTGTTTAAGATAAATCATTAGTTAAAATTAAATCTATTAAACGGTAATTGTTTGTTCGATTTGTTCGAATATTAATAAATCATATAATATTTATACAAGGTCAAAAATTATGAAGGAAGCAAGCTAGATTTGGGAATGGATGCTAATAAAATGAAAGGTGATTTAATCTCACTTAGGTGAATTTAAATTTAAATGGTTAAATTTAAATAATAGGTTGAATGATTGAATTAGTTTGATGTGCTATATTATAGTATATAATATATCTTGGAGTGATTGATTTCCCGCATTATATAGCGTATGAGACACGATACGCCGCATAATAGCAGATGATATTATATTAAAACCCATATACCGCAATATTCCACCTCGAAGTGGAATTGGTATTTTATGTTGTGCTAACATCCGTGGATGCAGGGAAAACATGTTGGAGGGATCCAACTGGATTCCTCAACATTTATTTAAGTTATTTAATACTTTCTGTTGTGATTATTTGATATTCTATGATGAATTATATTGGAATATTGAATGTTATGATTTGCTTGAATATATTTCGGTACAATAAGTTATCTAAATATATATAATTGGATTTTTGAAAAGAAAATAAAATAGTGGATTTTTAGTAAAATAATTATAGAGAGTTTGAATAATTGAAGGATAAATTAGAAAAGAATAAAAGTGATCTAAAATTCTAGTAAATAAATTTCGAGTATGGAAAGGGGATTTTGAATAAACAGAGAAATAATGAATTTTAAACCTTATGTGACATTATTTAAAGGAATAAAGAATTATTTTAAAATTCAAAGTTTAAATTTATTTAAAAGGATAAAGAAGTAATTTGAGAAATCTAAAATTTGTATTTTCAGTTAAAAGTGTTTTAAATCATAATGAAGGAATAAAATCTGAAGTTAATGGATTTTGGAACAAATGGGGTAAATTGGAAATTAATTTGGGAATTGATTTAAGTGTGTAAAACCGGAAATTTTTAAAGGAGAATGTAGCTATGAAATTTATAAACTGGCTTTATAAAAGTGAAGCAATTTATCAGTGGATATTTGAAAAATAAATTCACAGTGAGAATTTATTAATGAAAGAGAAAATTTGTTTAAAAATAAATAGTGATTTATTTTTAAAAGGATGTGAAGAGAAGTATATTTCCCTAGATAGCCAAGTACGTTTTCAAAGTAAACTTTTAAATATAGTTAAAAGCTTTAATGTTGTTTTAAAAAGCTTATTTTAGGAAATTTATTATTTCTAAGATATTTAAATTCTAAAGTAAATATTTTTCGAAATCTATTATTGTAGTAATTATTTAAAAGGTGACTTAGTGTTTTGTTTTAAAAAGTGAAACCTAGTTTTATATTTAATAAAGTAACCTTATTTTCAAATATGCATATAGTATGTATTTTTAATAAATTATTGAAGTAGTTTTAACTTAAATGTTTTAAAGTATATTTCAAAGTAAAGTTTTTTTTAAATTATTTAAAAATCTAAAGTTTTGTGCTTGGTGATTTCAGTGGAAATAGAAAATATTTTGGAATGTTTATTCTGCAAAAGGAAGGTAATTTGAAACTGTTTCAAAAGGGTTTGAAAAGTGGAAATATATCTTGTGAAGATATTTTGGGATTAATAAATAATTTGGGAGATTATTTATTGTTTTATGGATGTCGTGAATGTTAATTGATAGTTAAACAACCGACTATCAATATTGGCCAATGCGCTGATCGTTTCGAAGAGACCGGGGTCGGGATTTATTTCTCGAAAACCACTTCGATCCGGTTTGTACGTTTTCATGGAAAAACGAGTTTGGATTCGAAGGTGGAGCATTAAAGTGCAAGTTCTAGTCGCTACTAATCCTGAGGATATTTCCAAAATGGATGTAGTAGGAGTAGTGCCTTCGGTTTCGTTCGAACCCGGGACGGACTTGTATGAATGAATGCTTTTGGAACATTGTCAGGTGGGCGATGGGCATTCTAAGGGATATATTCTAAAAGGTAACGCTTAGCCTCAAGCCTCATCAACCGGGAGTGACTGAAAATCAGGGGTTATGCCGCAAGGCTAGGTGGGTAGCACCCACTTCAGGGTAAGGTCAACCCTGTCTAGATGTCCCTTTTGTTTCGGCTTAGTGGTGCGGTTGCTGATCCCAATCGTGGGGTGATCTTACTCAGGATTATCCAGTAAGGGATAGTCCCGGTCTTGTGTTGCAAGAGGTCGGGAGTGATCCTCGGTACTGTGATCTAGACCATGTACTGTGACAGGTGGTACCCCAGTGCCTAGTCATTAGTTAGAAATCCATTCTCCCTACGCGCCTTTTACGAGTTTTGTTTGTATTACCCACTCTGTGGCTAGTAGGTGGAATTTAATAATGTTACAATTTCATCTATTTTAATAAGTATTTGTAAATAGACCCTATTATAATATCAGAGTATTTTAATAAAAAGTGTTTTAGCTATCGTAAGGTAAAAACCCGACATGTTTATTTGTGGTGTGGTCTTACGAGATGCTTTTGTTTTCAAAGGATTTTGAAACTTTAATAATCAATTTGAGTGTGGTTTTCTCACACTGGTATTCCAGACTGACTCGGGTGTTATTTAACTATAATGCCCAGGTCAGACCGAGTATTATAGATGACAGGAAATGATGCTATGGAGCTGGATGACGATACGTATTTCCGTATTTGTTTAAGTATTCCGCTGTTTATTCAGATTGTATGGACAGGTTATGGTTATTGTCCAGTTGTATGTTATTGGCATGGTTGAACTCTAATGATGTACTCTGATAATGTATGTATAAACAGATATTATGTTTTTGCGTAAAGATCTGTTATTATCTATTATATTTTATTCCGCTTCGATGGTTAGACTCTGATGTTTTTTTTCTTCTTCTACCTCTTCTTCTTTAACCCAAATGGTTCGTTTTTCTGTTCAACTTGAGTTGATTGACATAGATTAGAGTTGACTCAAGGGGTACGGATTTGCGGGTCGTTACACTCATAAACGGGTCGAGCAATGTCAATTATAAATAAATAAATGGTGCTTATAAACTGGCTGAGCGCAATCCAAACAATCAATCAACATCAATGATAAATAGTAACACGTCTATTTATTAAATAATTAGCAACCAATATCAATAGATCAATTATCGAATAAAAATAAATCTATATAGCTCATAATAGCAGAATGGAGATTTGTTCTGCTAATAGAATGTCACTAGTATTTCATCAATATTTTATATTTTTCTAAATGCGTCAATAAGCTACACCCTTATGTTCTATTCGTTTATACAAATCTAGTGTCGAAGACCGCGACTAAAACGAACTTCGTATGAATGAGTTATATATATATATATATTATTTAAACATTTTAAACTAACTTTATAAACTAAATGACTAAATTGTCTAAATAATTAACTAATTTATAACCAAATTATTAACTTAAACAAAATCTCAACTTCAACCATTCACGCCAAAGCCAAAACAGCATGGTCCAGTGGCCAAAAACGAAAATGACCATAATAAGGCGGACTAAATTGCAAATTCCCTTTGTTTGATTAGTGCTTCCTCCTCCCTTTCTTTTGAAACTGCGCAAGTCCTCCAGGTAAACACAGAATCTCCACAAACATTGCTACCCTCATCTACTGTAGCTCTTTTTCATCACAACCCCTTGCTCTGCCCTAGACTACTCCACCTCCAGGCCATCCCTTGGCCCACTCGCAAGCTCCTTTTCTCCATGTTACATTTGCATGCCTGCTACTTGCTGTGTTCATTCATCATAAAATGCCTACACACGTCACCTGCTCACGCATGCTCTATCTCCACGGCCATGCACGCAACCCATGCGAACAGTACTTTACACCATTTCTGCACACATGCCTTCATGCCCAAACTCAACCCCATGTGTGCACACGTAAAAGAATCACATACGCACTAACACACTCTCTCATATTTACGCACACACAACATATATAGAAGGACATAAGCACACAAATGTATGCACATACACTTGAAATGTGGAAAAATGTTCATGCATGCCTTTGTAAATTCATGTAGCAAGAAAATTAAAATGCAAATGTGTGTATATATTGGTATTTATTTGCATGGGCATGGAAGAAATTTGAAAAAAATGAATCCTCTATCACTTTATTCTTTGCATGTTGGAACCTCCCTAGTTTTTGAGTTCCTATTTTTGTGTATATCTCTCTTTGCAAATCTTATCTAAAATTATTTAAATCATAAAATGTTATATATTTTATATTTTAAATCACTTTAAATGGTATATTTTATAGTTATCAAATTCTGGGTCGTTACATTCTTCCCTACTTAAAAGAATTTCGTCCGAAATTAGAAAGACGGAAAAATACAACGAAAAACAAAAATTAACGAAAGTAAAACACACCAAAAATAGCAATATCACCCATAAATCCCGTCGAAGGTTCGGTGCCTTATTCAATCCATTTTATTTGTTAAATTAAGTTAGTTTCTTTTTTAAAATTCCTAGGTTGATTTTCTAACCTAGACAAATTTTACTTAGGCACCTAACCTAACATTTGATATCAAATGTAACGACCCGAAATTTCTGATCAGTCAAAATCGTTTAAATCCCGTGCCTTCTAAAACTACGTACGAAAAATATCAAATTCATACATAATATTTGATAAATATTAAACAGCAATAAATGTATATGAAACAATTTCAATTGTACAAGTTATCAGAGTAATCAATTAAATCTATTGGTTATGCTTTAATACATACCAAATACAAATAAATCTACCACTGCATAACTCTAATGAGAGAGACAGCAATAATAATTCTTGCAAACTCAACAAACATAAAAATGTTATGTTATTATTGGGGTTGCATCCTACCACTTGTGATTGCCTACGTACCCTATCTAAATGGGTATCTAATTAGATAACATGATCAAGCCAGCGTAGTTCTCCTACCCCAAATAGGATTCATGGATGTAGGATCGATTTCACCTTAGAGGGGGAGGGGGTGAATAGGGTGATACTATCAATTATAAAAATTTAATCCGGAAGTTTATATAAAATAATTACAACATAGATATAGCATAACTATAGCAGCACAAATAATAGCAGAATAGAAAATGGAACATAAAAAATTTACCCAGCTTCGGCAAAACCCTGCCTACGTGCTGTCTCCAAAGTTTCTACTAGAAATTAAGTAGTCAGATGCTTACACACATAAACTCATGACACCCATTATCGACTAATCTTAACTCTACGCTCAAAACCCTACCACAAATCAGCAATGAATTGCAAATTCTCGAACTATACCACCGTAGTTCATCCCGTAGTCACACAACTAGAATTTACACAAGTTTAAAAAGAAAAATATAAATTAAAAACAAAAAAAATAATAAATCCTAATTTAAAAGCTAAAGCCCAAAGAAATTAAATGACCGGGTTACATAAACTAAAATGAAAAACAATATGCCCTTTTCTTTTGTAATTGTCGGACTGTGTTCTTTTGCTTGATGTTTTGAAAATGGCTCCGTCCTTTTTACCTATTCATTCTTCTTCAACAAAAAATTAGGGCTTTTGATAATTGAATTAGCCGATTGTTTGTTCGTACATTATAATGGCTATTCCTCTAATTTTCTTCGACAATCGATCGTTTCATCAGTTTGCACACGGCTCCTTCAATTTGATCGAGTTCGACTAAAATGGTATGTGATTTATTCCTTTTGCTTTATCGATTACCTTGCTTGAACTCAATGATCCTCATACCGATGATGTTTACAGTTTAAATGGGGTTCGATCCCCTATAATTTCGTTCGTATGTTTTATATAAATTCGTCTGATAATTTTAAGCTTGGCCGTATAATTATGATTGAATGTCGGCGATTATACTTGACTTGTTCAATTCGTATATTTTCCGATGGCTTGATTCACACAGCTTCGATTTTGAATTGTTCGACTTCCTTGGCCACCACGGTTTTGATTCTAGTTTGAAACTGCTGCTTTGAATTCTATGGCATTGAATTTGATTCCATTTTGACTTCGGTCTTGACTTTGTTTATGTGATGATATTTATGACGCTGCTGTCTTTGTTCGAAACTGCTACTTGACTTCAATCAATTGAAATGATTTCTGGACTTTGGCATATTTGTTTAACCCCGTAGCATACTCAACTTGTACCTTAATTTGTTTGCTGTTGCATGATGGGCTCTGGTAGTTACATTTACATGTGTATATTCGTTCACTGACTCCATCTGTTTGGAAATTTTGTTTTATTTTGAGTTGGTCTGCACTTTTATATTCAGTTGAGCTTGCATTAGTTTTCACTTGTATTCTAGTCTATAAGAATTGGTGGTTCTAGTCTGCACTTACTCCTTCGAGTTAGTGTAACCTTCACTTGATATTGCATTATGTTTGGTTCTGCAGTGTCATCTCTATTGTATATCATCATGTGCTTTGAGTAATTTTGGTTTTGTTGCTTTCTGTTGTTGCTTTACATTGAATCACTCTTGCTGTTTCATTTTGAACTGGTCGACATTGTTGAGGCTGCACCTTTTGATTCAAGTTTGCATTGATACTTCATGCTTTCTGGAACTGCTTTGAGCTCATATATGTGCATACATATTTGTGCATATATGTATATATGTTTTTATGCGGCCTGAATGTGCTTGTGTACTTCATTGTTTACTGGTCTGTTTTTATGTGGGGTTTGATTGAGCTTGGTTTGAAAACTTACCATGCTTCGCTATTGATTTTGGTCTGGTCTAGAGCATTTGTTGCAGACTGGAGCTTGTATCACTTCACTGTTCACTGCCTATATATATTTCAATATGATATATGTATGCTCGTTGTACTCGGCCTTTTTGAGATCTGACCATGCTGGGTTGTACATTTTGATTTTATGGTCACTATCCTGAGCATTCGAACTATATTCAGATGAGTTTCATATTAATTGAAAGTCTGGGGTGTATTGAGTTTTGTCCACTGATCAATCGAGTCTGCACCGGATAGTTAATGTGCAATGAGTTGAATATGAATATGAGTGAATGAGTGATATGTAGTGAGGGCAATTGTGTAAAATGAAACGTATTGTAATTGAAATTTCGTATATATAGTGAGAGCACAAATTTGTACTATTCAAAATTGTACCAAAATATTTGTTTTAATAAAACGTCCGTTTGAATTTAAATTTTGTGTTATTTATTTTATTCAGAAAATATTTATTTAATTCTGTGAAAATAAAATAGTACATTAACAAATACATTTAAATGAATATATATATATATATATATATATGTTTATTGTCATCAAGCAAAAATCATATACTTGCAAATTCAACAATCTCCTCCTTTTGATGTTAACAAACGTATATTTAAGATTTTGAATTTAGTAAATGTATTTGATCATTCAATTTGCTCCCCCTATTTGAATGCTCCCTCTTTACAGCAAAGCTCTCCTTCATATATGCATGTAAATAAATAAAAATATATGCAAACGAACCTAGATGCAAATAGAAATTACAAAATAAAATATTTGACCTTCATTTTCCAAGATCTTAACTTTTCTCTCCCTCTTTTGTTATCAGCAAAAGAGTAATAGTGTTAGAAAAATAGAGATGAAGTGATATACATTAATACAATGTTAATTTCCAATCGAGTATAAATATTAAATTTCAATAAAAATCAAACAAAAATCATAAATACTCTGTTAGTTGCATATTCCACTTTAGAATATAGGGATGATGTAAAATCATATAGCTGTGTCTATTTGTGGTATATTTATATCAGGAATTTGAATATCTACTAACCATGCATAACCGTTAGGACTTTTAAATGAGATTAGTATTATTCCAATTTTTTTAAAAATGAATTCAAGTATCTTCTAACCATGCATAATCATAAGAACTTTTAAATGAGATTACAATCAACTTGTCTATTTAATCAATCAATTTTGATATGCGTTCCACACATGCATAACCGCGAGGACTTTTAAATGAGCATGAAAACACATAATCGAAAATTCCAAGTAATTTACCCATGCATAACCGTGAGGACTTTTAAATGAGAGTGAATACTGTGGATGTTTTTATTGCTAAAAATATAATAAAATGAAAAACGAATGATTTTCCATTTAAAATACCATATATTGACATATTATATTGGATTTTGATGAGTGATGGTCGTTAGAAGTATGAATGAAATAGAGATACTCATGGAATTTTTACCAACAAAAAGTTTTTATAACTCTTGTTTAAACTTATAAATAAATTTACTAATTATACCGTCTCAAGTTATAATATATGATTAATATCAACACTCGTCACTTTTTCAATCACCATTTATCTTTTTGATAATCAGTAGGAAGTCAGATTAGCTAATGTAGTCATTGAAATCAAATCCAAAAATAATTATAAAATCTAATTTCCTAAAATGACTAATCTGAAACAAGGTCAACAAAAATGATTTTCTAGAAGGGGTTTTATAAGAAAAATGTCTGTTATTTGAAAATTAGTTGAGATGAAAAATATGCAGATATTTTCTTTGAAAAACGATGCAATTACTGAATGTCTCAGCACAAATCACGTTCCACTAGAAAATTTTCTATCAACTAGATTACCAGTGTAATTTGCATATGAATTTCCCTTTGACTCAAGATTATCATTAATTAAATGTTATAGATCAAACTGCGAAGTTGCAACAAATCATATTTACACCATTTAGATGGAATTCTTTTGAATTTGAATTGAAACCGTATAAATAGACAAACAGTGACCATAGTGTCAGAACAAATATATCCACTTGTATCATGAGTGATCAATAATCAATAAAACACAGTCATTAAACCAAACAAACCTATATGATGTATTTCAAGGATTGTAGTGTTCTCGACATAAAAAGATAATTGGCTAACAATTTTTGTAAGCCAGAATCATAATCAATATTCATTATTACATAACTGGCTGACTTAAATCAAATTGTGGTGCAAATTATCACAATTAATAAGTCGTTCAAGATAAATATTTCATTACCTCTTTTACCTTTACGACAATTTTTCGTTGTTATCCATTGTGATTCTACCACTTTTGTACTAGGCTAAGGAACTTTGATTAGTCGCCCGTTGTGTACCTGGAATGGCCAGAATCCAGATAACACTGTTGTTGTTCCTTAGCCTGCCACCATACCTACATGAGAGAATATTTTCTGACCTATTTGTTTTTATAGGTCCATGGTTGTTAGTGGCAGATGATTTTTAAAAATATGTTTGAGTAGACCCAAAACTATTTATATTTCTTCCTTTTGGCACCCAGATTTGTTTAACTTTAAGGGATTTTATATTTGTGCCTTTTGGAACCCAAATTGTAACGGTTTTTACATGTTTGGGTCTATACCAACAAATATTCTGACCGTGTCCAGTTTTTCCACAAATTGTGCACTTTGAATTGACTTGATTAATTTTATTTCTATCACGATCCGATTGATTATACCCAATTCCTTATCTAACCTTATTAATAGTTTGTTTCCCTAATAGCATATTTAACGATCTTTCACGTTTTGAAAATTTTCTTAAAATCGTAGATAGTTGTTAGACTTGTGTTTTGAGAGATTCATTTTCATTTAATAAATGTATGCACTTTTTAATAGAATTCTCTCTCCTTGTATTTTTCACTTTCTTTTAAAATCAAAATTTCATTTTCAAGCGATTTAATTTGAACTTTTGATTTTTTAATATCTTCTTCGGAGATGGACACTTATCACACTTAGGGCTCTTACTTTGATATATTTAACCAATTGATCAATTTTTTTATTTAAATCTATCAATTATCTCTTTGTGATTCAATTTTAGTGCATTTCTCCCTAATTCATTCAAAACAACTATTTACTTCATGGAAATATATAAGTAATTCTGAGTGAGTGAGTTTTGATACCTCGCTTGGCTCATCATCATCGCTGTTAGTCATATCACCTTGAAGGTACAGATCTTCTTTTTCACTCTCACTACTGGTGCTTTTATAATCATCATCATTTTTATTCCACGTGGCTGCAAAACTCCTCCTTTTTGATTTCTTTTTCTTGGCCGTGTCGATTCAGAGGACAACTGGGCTTGATGTGGCTAGGTTTATTGCATTTATGGAAAGTGATCTCTTGCTTGTTTGAGTTATCTAGTGCTTTGGCTATTCTGCTTTTCAATTGTTGATTTAGAGCTGGATTTCCATATTTGCGATTCCATCTTTTGAATTTCTTCATTAACAGTGCCAGTTCTGATGCACCATCATCATCATCGTCATATTCACTTTTGGTTGTTCCTTTTAGAGCTATTTATTTCCTTCGAGTATCGCCGCCTTCATGTTCTACCTTGAATTTCATTTCTAGCTCGTAAGTGGTGAGATTTCCGATGAGTTCTTCGACTTTGATTTGTTTCAAATCTTTTAACTCTTGAATGGCTGTAACTTTCGCTTCAAAACTTCTTGGAAGGACTCTGAGGATTTTTTGGACTATTTCCAAATCTGTGTATGATTCTAGGAGCTTTTGATTTGTATACAATATTGAAAAGTCATACAAACATCTCTTTGACAATTTCTTCTTTGGCCGTTGTGAAATTCTTCTATTCGCTACTCAACATGGCAAGGCGAGATTCTTTGACTTAAGATGTTCTTCGTGAGTCACTTCAAGTATGTGCCATATTTCCTGCGTAGTTAGGTTAAATTCGATTTGATCCAATGAACAAATAATAGAATTCATAGCTTTAGTATTAGCATTCTGTAGTCTATTTTCAAGATCTGTCCATTGCTCTACCGGTTTATCTATTTCTTCATTATTTCCAACTATAGTTGGTGCTCTATAACCTATCTCAACAATATTCCAAGCATAAGTGGTTTTGTAGAAAAAATTTCATTCTATTTTTTCAGTAAGCATATTCACTATTGAACATTGGTGGTCTAACTATGGACTAACCCTCCGCAAAAGCATTAATAAAAGAAGCCATTTTAAAAATTCAAATTTTAAAAACAAAAATTGGTTTTTGAAAAATCAATTTTTTCAGACAAAAATGGCTTTTGTTCCTAGCTCTGATACTACTTGTAGGATCTATTTCACCCTAGAGGGGGGTTAGTAGGGTGATACTATCAATTATAAAAATTTAATGCAGAAGTTTATATAAAATAATTGCAAAACATATATAGCAGAATTATAACAACACAGATAATAGCAGAATAGAAAATAGAACACACAGATTTACCCAGCTTCGACAAAAACCTACCTACGTGCTGCCTCTAAGATTTCTACTAGAAATTAAGTAGTTAGACTCTTACACACGTAAACTCGCGACACTCGCTATCGTCTAACCTTAACTCAATGCTCAAAAGCATGCCACAACTCAGCCACAGAGTTGCGAATTCTAGAACTACACCACCTAGTTCATCCTCTAGTCACACGACTAGAATTTACACAAGTTTAATGTGACGACCCGCCTTTCTAACCATAAAAAGTCGTATCAACAATAATAAAAGAAAGAGATAGAAATAGAAAAGATAGAAAGAAAGAACAACAACATCAGAATCTCACAGCGGAACTGAACAAAATGTAATACATCACATAACTATTACATAGTTTTACATATATCAGAGTTACACAATATCATACAACAAGATAGCCATATATATATATATGTGAATACATACATCCAAAAATACAACATACATCAACTAACACAGTGGAACTAGATAGATAGATACGTCTGGGCTTTTGCTCCAAGGTCCTCAAGAACTCAACACTCCAAAACTTATCACTTGGCTACTCATAAAACTTTGAGTACCCAAGAGTTTATGAAAAAACAGAAAATAAACTTCGGGTCAGACATGGGTCTGGTATGAGTAAACGGGTTAAAGTTGCTTAACTTTGAAAACCATTTGAAAATAAAGGTATCACGTAAGTCTTCCCACACATAAACACGGGTAAGTTTTTACCTTTAACCAAAACATTTTTATAGTAAATCCAATGATATTATAATAGTGTCTAGGGTTTTCAAATAAATAGAAAATAGCCAAAATTGTTACATGATTAAATTCCATCTACTAGCCATAAAAGTGGGTAATACAAATCAAAACCGTATGGTCTCATAGGGAAAATGGGTTTTCCATCAATAGCAGGGCTACTGGGTACTGTCCGTCACAGTACGGGGCCTAGATCGCCGTACGAGGATCACTCCTGATGTGCACGTAAATGTGCATATTTTTACCACCATATTTATTCTATTTAAATTAATAAATGATCATATTGGGTATTTTAACTTGTTTTAACCAAAATTCATATTAATTCGAAATTTTCACATATTCATCTTCATATAAGGGCAAAATGGCCATTTGTGCGCATATATTAATTTGATAGAATTTAATTGGAAATTTCTATAATATTTTGTAGGAATTTAGCTTCTCATATTAGTGGGTTCATGAAGAAACATGCATGCAAAAAATTGATATAAAGGAATGAAGATGGAAATAATTCAAAGTGAAGATCATGGAGGACCCCACCTACCCACCTACCTTAAAGTACAAATTAAAGGCTAATGCACATGCTTATGGAGTTAATGGTTTCATGTACACTTAATGGGGGATTAAGACATGTTAATGATTACTTGGCCTCCACACTTCCTAAGGGGCATTTTGGGCATTCCCCAAAAAGTGAATTAGGGTTTTAAAACTTGTATATATACCCCTTATGTTTCATGTAATCAATCTCTTCTCTTAGTCTCTCTTAGGCCTCCTTCTCTTTAGTTTAGATCAAAAATAAAATGAAAGCTCCTCTTTCTCTTTTCATGACTACTTAGCCATTTTTATTTTATGTAATCTTTTTTTATGCAATGTTAATTAGTGTTTCCTTTTACTTACATGTTCATTTCCTTTCATGTTAGTAGTGTAGATTTACTTTTATGCAAGTAGAATAGTTTTCTTTTCATTTGCTTTCATTTTTCTTCATTTTGCTTTCATGTTGTTAGCTACATTTGTTAATAAAATGACAAATATGAGAACCTAAATCCCTACAATTTAGGGGTAATGAAGCTCTCTAATTAATGTAGCTTCAACATTTTATCAATTCATGCTCTCTTTTTGTGCTTAATGATGATGATGGAAATGGTTTACTAGTCGTTTTTGCTTTGAATTTTGATAGCCTATATTGTTGACAACAAATAGGCTATGCTTAAAAAATCACTAACACTAATTGCCTCTTCATCAAAATATGATTATGGCAAAAGAAAGTGATTTGAAATTAAAATTTGATGGTCTATGTTTCTAATGAATAGTTAATAGGCCATACTTAAAATAGATTTCATTTTCATTTTCTTTGTCAAATTTCATGAAAGTTAGTAAGTGTTTTAAGGGGTGTGTTATAGTTTGATGACTTATGTTGGCTAATTAATAGCTCAAATATGTCATACTTATGATAAACACATCAATTAAAATACTAATGACCATAAAAGAGAGATCATTATTTCATGTGTTGAACTACATGATCTAGAGAGTGGATTTATTCTCTAAATTGTCATTTAACTCTCATATTTGCATTTCTTTTCTTTTTGTTAGTTAGTTCATTTTCTCATTTTCTAGCTTAAATAGACTCTCGACTTTGGTATAATTTGATTGAGTAGAATTTTAAAATCATCAATTCCCTGCGGATCGACCCGTATTCGCCACGTGCTACATTCGTACACCGTGCGCTTGCGGTTATTTTTATTTCTAAATTCGTTCGACGGTTTTCTAAACCGATAGAATTTTCGTCGACGAACAACCCCCGACCCCCTACAACACAAGGCCGGAACCATTCCTTACTGAATAGTTCCGAACAAGATAACCCCGCAGTTGTGGCCAACAACTGCCCACACAGCCGAAATAAAAAGGGACATCTAGACAGGGGTATATCTCGTCCTGCTTGGGTGCGACCCACCTAACCTTGCTGCATCTCCCCTGTTTTAGTCATTCCCGGTTGATGAGGCTTGAAGCTGCGATTACCTTTATAGGACATATCTCTTAGAATGCTCATCGTCTGCCTGACGTTGTGCTGAAATCATTCAATCCATACAAGTTCGTTCCGGGTTCGAACGAAACCGAAGGCATTATCTCGTTACACTCATTTTGGAATCACCCTCAGAGTTAATGACGATAACCCTTGCACTCTGAAACACCATCTCGAACTTTACTTGGAGATGTCACGACCTATCGTTTAATTTGGATCGATGTGGTTTTCGGATAATCATAACTGACACCCGATCCCGGTCTCATCGAAATCCAAACGCCATTTTAAAGGCCAAGTTGTTTATTAATTTAAACAATTTAATTCAATACTTTGAATTCACATAACATTTATCATAGATAAATCATACACAGTCATCATAGACATATCCAAATATCACAGAGTATCATAGAATATTACCAAATAGATATCACAATCAATCAAACAGGAAACATCAAATCATATCAAAATTAGTTTAATTAACTTAAACTTAATTAATTACTTAAGAATAAACCATTTTATCCTGTTTAATTAATCATTAATTAATCAACCCATCAAATTTATAAATTACTTCTTAATTACTATTTTATTAATTAATTTACATTTTTGCTTACTTAATTAATTATTTCTTAATTATTAATTAATAAACTTAATTATTAATTAATAGAATTTAATTACAAATGAATTAAACACTTAATTATTAATAACAATCATAATTTACAAATTTATTTAATCTCAAGTTACTTAGTTAATTACAATTATAAATTAATCCTCATTCTTAATTAATTTACAATATAAATTAATTATTAATCTTACATTTGAAAACTTCCCTTAATAACTTTTAAATCAAATCTTAACTTAAAATTTGCTAACATTATTTACTTTATTAATACTAAACTTTGTTTAACATATTAACTTAAAAGTTATTAGGCCAATCCACTAGAAAATGAAACTCGAGAAAACTATACGTTTACTTGAGTTAAGCTCGAGTTTCTCCCACATTTTCCCGAGTCCCCTCTCTTCTTCTCCTCCTACCTTTTTTCCTTCTTCCCCCCTTTTGTTTTTAAGTTCCAGTTATAAACTTCGTTAACAAGCAACACTCACGACCCAGGTTTCACTGGTGCAACCCCTCATCTTTCTCGAGTAACAACTCGCGTCGGCCATCAACAACTTCCTGACACCTATATGTGGCCTTGCACGTGCACGGCACTTTGTCGTCGTTCTGGCGAACCATGTCATCTCTGACAAGTCATGAACAAATTCCACACTCGAAAGCAAAACACGATTCATCGCGAAAAACTCGAAATCACAATTAAGCTTCCAGTTCAAAGAAACTCGAACTCGAGCCATTCAACAAATTTGCTTCGCCCCGCCAACGCCATTCATCAGAGGGACGCAACTCCGGCCTCACCTCGCTGATACTCCATTCCACTCTTCCCCTTAATTTCGTACAGCTCGATCCATTAGAGGTGATGAAATCACCTTGTTTCTGACCACGTCCAAAACTCGTGCAAAAACCCTAAATTCGTCTCGACCCAACAATTCTTGCAATAGAATTTTTTTTAACAATTTTCCTGTCTTCGTAAATCAACAAGCTAGCTTCAAAACAAAATTCAACATCTAAAATTTGTTTGATCATCAGAAATTGATAAAAAGACATATTTGGTTCAACTAGGAACTGCACTTAAAATACTTAATTAAAAATTATCATTTTTGTTTTAAAAATCTTATTTTTGAATGTTGATTCAAGCTATATAATCAAATCAGCAAATTAAAATATTCGATTTTCCCATATGTTTGTCTTTCCACTGTAAAATCAAATTTACAGAGTCAATATTTTAATATCAAGCCTAAAACAAATTCTAGGCCTTAATTGAAGTTTAAACAAACCTATTTTGTTTGAATCCCTAAGCTTAATAATGTTTGTATGAAGATGTATTAATTTTTTCTAATTTACTTTACTCAGTAACCAGAAATAAGAAGAACAGGCCATTTAAACTACACAGTACAACATATACCTATACAGAACCAATTATTTAAAAATATACAGCAAAACATAAAGTTATTCATGAATCAATACACAGATTTAAATTTTTAAAGATATATGTTTACTCACCTGAAATATTGTTGAAACAGAGAACAATTCTTGTGTTGAAAGCTGCAGTTTTGAGTTTCCTGTAAATCTTTTATGCTTTTGATCTTGAATGATGTTTAAGTTTGTAGATAATGATGTTTATTTTCTTGTCAGGTTTGCTAAGTTATGAACGAACTAAAATAAGAAGATACATATATATAGAAATAGTTTTACAGGGGTAGGCTATAATTGGTACAAGTTTCTACTCCGTTCGATCAGATTTTTGTGTTTTATTTTCTGCAATTTGAAATGATATTTGTATATTTCGACTGACCTTATTTTTGTGCTGAGATGATAGCATTAAATGTCTATGCTTCCCATTTTGTTTACAGCCTATCCTATTTTTTGTATGTACTTAGATTGGTTTGAAGATATTTTTGTCTTTTTTGTCTTTTTGTTTCTTTTGCCTTGCTTATGTAAAATTCACAGCAAACATGCTTATTATTATTTTTGGTCAAAGATTTTGTTTTGTCTTGCATACCATATGAATATCCACATGTATTTATACTAGAATTATCATATGTTTCTATTTAAGTTTAACCATCCAAACATTTAATTTATATTCATATTTTTTATAATTATATTTTATACTTATATTTTGTATTGATAAGATTTATTCCATTTTAAACATTATTATTTATATTACATTCATTTACATATATTATATCAAATGTCAATAATGTAGAGCCTTTAATTTAATTGAATAAGATAAATTTTATTTTAAATATTTTTGAAAGATTTTATTTTAAATTTTCAAATCAAAATTTCCTTCAGAATACGTATATATATATAACTGGAAAATGTTCAAAGCCTTGTTTATTTACAACATGAAAAGCTTGTCTTTTATTTAATTAGATTAAATACTATTAAAATAATATTGCCAAAATCCCAGTCGTTACATTTAAAAAGGAAAATACAAGTCTAAAACAATAAAAAACAATAAACCCTAATTTAAAAGCGAAAGCCCAAAGGAATTAAATGACCGGCCCAAATATATTAAAGTGAAAAACAATATGCCCTTTTCTTTTGTAATTGTCGGCATGTATTCTTTTGCTTGATGCTTTGAAAATGGCTCCGTCCTTTTACTTGTTCGTTCTTCTTCAACAAAAACTTGGGATTTTGATAAAATGAATTAGCCGAATGCTTGTTGGTCGATTATAATGGCTATTCCTATGATTTGCTTCGGCAATCGACCGTTTCTTCAATTCGCACATGGCCCTTCAATTTGATCGAGTTCGACTAAAATGGTACGTGATTTATTCTTTTTACTTTACTGATTAGATTGCTTGAACTAGATGATCCTCATGCCGATGACGTTTACAATTTAAATAGGGTTCCATCCCCTATAATTTCGTTTGTATATTTTATACAAATTTTTATGATAATTTTATGCTTAGTCGTATGATTGTGATTAAATATTGGTGATTATACTTGACTTGTTCAATTCGTATATTTTCTGATAGCTTGATTCATATGGCTTTGATTTTGAACTATTCGACTTCCTTGGCCACCGCGGTTTTGATTTTGGTTCGAAACTACTACTTTGAGTACTCTGGCATTGAATTTGATTCCATTTTGACTACGACCTTGACTTTGTTTATGTGATGATATTACGACACTTCAGTCTTTGTTCGAAACTACTACTTGACTTTAGTCAATTGAAATGATTTCTGGACTTTGGCACGTCTGTTCATTCCTGTAGCATACTCGACTTGTACATTATTTTGTTTGCCTTTACATGATGAACTTTGGGAGTTACATTTACATGTGTATATTCGTTCACTAACTCCATCTATTTGACATTTTTATTTTATTTTGAGTTGGTCTGCACTTTTATATTCAGTTGAGCTTGCATTGATTTCCACTTGTGTTCTGGTCTATATGCATTAGTGCTTCTAGTCTGCACTAGCTCATTCGGATTGGTGTGGCCTTCACTTGATATTGCACTGTGTCTGGTTCTACAGTGTCATCTCTGTTGTATATCATCATGTGCTTTGAGTAATTTTGGTTTTGTTTCTTTCTGTTGTTGCTTTACTTTGAATCACTCTTGCTGTTACATTTTGAACTAGTCGACATTGTTGAGGTCGCACCTTTCAATTCAAGTTTGCATTCATACTTCATGCTTTCTGGAACTGCTTTGAGCTCGTATATGTGCATACGTATTTGTGCACATATGTATATATGTTTTTATGCAGCCTGACTGTGCTTGTTTAGTATATTGTTTACTAGTCTGTTTTTATGTGGGGTTTGATTGAGATTGGTTTGATAACTGACCATGCTTCATTGTTGATTTGGGTCTGGTCTAGAGCATTTGTTGTAGTATGGAGCTTGTTTCACTTCACTGTTCACTATCTATATATATTTGCATTTGTATATATGTATGCTCGTTGTACTCAGTCTTTTTGAGGCCTGACCATGATAGGTTGTACATTTTGATTTTCTGGTCACTATCCTGAGCAGTCGAATTATATTCAGTTGAGTTTCATATCAATTGAAAGTCTGGGGTGCATTGAGTTGTGTCCACTGATCAATCGAGTCTGCACCGGATAGTTGATGTGCATTGAGTTGAATATAAATACGAGTGAATGAGCGATATGTAGTGAGGACATTTGTGTAAAATGAATTGTACCGTAATTGAAATTTTTTATATATAGCGGGAGCACAAATTTGTACTATTCAAAATTGTAATAAAAAATTTGTTTGAATACAACATCTGTTTGAATTTAAATTCTGTGTTATTTATTTTATTTAGAAAATATTTATTTAATTCTGTGAAAATAAAATAGTACATTAACAACTACATTTAAATGAATATATATGTTATTATCATCAAATAAAAATCATATACTTGTATATTCAAGAATAGAGTCTATGATGCAACAAACATTATGCAATTCTTAAAAACTACCCACTTAGGCTTAATCTTTGCATTAAAATTTTTCAGATCAAATTTCCTTTACGTAAATTATTTCTTCAGACTTTATTCCAAAATTCTTATTTCAAAACTTTTGAAATATATATAGATTTATATTTTTTATATTCAAACTAGTCCTTTACTTCGAGATCTGAAAACAAATCACCTTTTGAAACGATATCAATATATAAGCATACAAAACTATATGCTACCTAATCGGGTGGTTTCCAGCCATAACACGACAATTGGGTCCTAGCCTTTCGAAAAATAAATATAGATATGTATAGCTCTAGAATGAGAGCGGACTATACTGTGGTTACAAAATATCTGCACCTCCCTTGCCTACTTTTTAATTATGGGCTACCCGAATCGTCGGTAACATAACAAATCACTTTATATCCCGAAGTGAAAAAATCATTTACACTAATAGTTACAAATACTTTAAATCTATAACAATTTCCTACCAAATTTTTTCAAAAATCATCTTAAAACCATCTTAAAACCATCGGGTTTAGTCCTCGAAATTCCTTCCATTTTGTAGAACATTTTTATAAAACCATTCTATAACTAAATCACTTTTATAAAATTTAACTTTAAAATATTCATTTTCAAATATTTCTATTTCTTTAAACATTTACAAACTTTCATTTATGAAAACCAACTTTGAAAACAATTCCATTGCTGTCAAATTATTATAACTAATTATCAAAATAACCAATATTATCGCTAAACAACTTTTAGTCAAACCATGAAATAAATCACAAGATGTTAGCCTACAATTGCTTTATACCCAGCTCATGCACGTGGATATTTAATTGCTCATAAACTGGTCAAGCAATGTCAATAATTAATAAATAATCGGTGCTCATGCACTGGCCGAGCGCAATCCAAACAAGCAAACAATCAACTACTATCAATAATAAATAGCAACACATCAATTTATTAAATAAATTAACAATCAATGTCGATAGATCAATACTGAATAAAAATAAATATACATAGTTCATAATAGCAGAATATGGATTTGTTCTGCTAATAAATGTCACCACTATTTTATCTATATTTTATTTTTCGCAAAACGTGGCAATAAACTACACCAGTGTGTTCTATTCGTTTTTACAAATCTAATGTCGAAGATCGCACGTAAAACGGGCTTCGTATGAATGAGTTATAGATATTAAAGTTTAAACATTTTGAACTAACTAAGTTAATAAACTAAATGTCTAAACTATCTAAATAACTAACTAATTTTATAACCAAATTATTAACTTAAACAAAATCTCGCCCCCAACTATTCACTGCCTGTTCCAAAATAGCATGTTCCAATGGCCAAACACGCCAATAACCACATTAAGAAGGACTAAATTGCAAATTCCCTTTATTTTAATAGTGCTTCCTCCTTCCTCTCTTTATAAAATGCACATGTCCTCCAGGTGAACACGGACTCTCCCCTAACACCGCCATCGCCATCCTCGTCCACTGTAGCACTTTGTCGTCACAACCCCTTGCTCCGCCCTAGCCTACTCTATGTCCAGGCCATCCCTTAGCCCACTCGCAAGCTCCTCTTCTCCATTTTACATTTTCATGCTACTTTCTAACTCCATTCATCATAAAATACCTACACACATCACCTGCTCATGCATGCTCCATCTCCACGGCCATGCATGCAAACCCATGCAAACAGTACTCCACACCATGACTATGCACACACCTACACACCCAAACTCAACCCCATACGTGCACATGCACAAGAATCACACACACGCACACACACACTCTCACATATATGCACACACGTAACACATATAAAAGGGTATACACACACCAACATATGCATATACACTTGAAAATGAGGAAAAATGATTATGCATGCTTTTGTAAATTAATGCAGCAAGAAAATAAAAAATGAAATGTGTGTATATATTGGTGTTTATTTTCGTACACATGGAACAAATTTGAAATAATGAATCCTCTGTCACTTTATTCCTTGCATGCTGGAACCTCCTTAGTTTTTAAGTTCTTGTGTTTATGTATATTTCTCTTTGCAAATCCTGTCTAATATTATTTAAATCATAAAATGTTATTAAAGTCGCTTTAAATAGTATATTTTAAAGTTGTCAAATTCAATGTCATTACATTTTATCAAGAGCCATGACGGGTGGTACCCTAGTAGCCCAGTCATTGTATGGAATCCATTCTCCAATAAGCGTCGTACGGGCTTAGTTGTACCCAACTATACTGAAACTTATGATGCAAGCATTTCAGCTATATTCATATTTTACTTTGACCACTAGACATTATTATATTATAAATGAATTTTCTATAGAAAATGTTTTGGTTATTATAAGGTAAAAACCCATCCGTGTTTATGTGCGGCATGGTCTTACGGGATACTTTTGATTTTCAGATGATTTTCTAGAACTTTAAAATTCAATTGGGCGTGTTTTCTCATATCGATTTTCTAAATTGACTTAGGTGTTATTTTATTATGATGCTTGAGTCAGACCGAGTATATTACAGATTGCTTTAGGTGGATTGGAGCTCAAGAGACGAGTTGGAGGTCGTCATGTCGTATTCGTGTATATATTATTTTTCCGCTGCTTTATTGTTGAAATCATCAGCAATTGTGATGGAAGATTTTTATAATTGTTCAATATAACGATAGTGATTGCTGTTGTACTCTAATGAGTGTATGTATATAATAATTCCTCCTTTGTAAAGATTATTAATTTTATATAATATATTGTTCCGCTGCGATTGTGAGATTTTTTAGTATTTTAGTTTTTTTCCCTTCTTCTCTCTCTTCTTCTTTCTTCTTTCTCCTTTCTTTCCCATAACTATTCGTTTTTCCACTTGATTTGGGTTGGACATGTGTAGGTTATTGTTAGCTTGAATTTACGAGAAAATGGGTCATTACACAATCAAAATAGAAATCAATTCAACAATTAAAGCACATGCAATCCTATTTGAGATTGCTGGTGAGGATCACTCACCTTTATACTCCTTATTATTTAGTTATTCCGCAACCAAATCCAACTATATTTCTTTCTTGAAGCTAAACATAGAACTCAATTTTTGATGAAAGACAAAAGAGCTTAATAACCTACTTAAATATTGAAATTGATTGAGTTAGAAGATAGATAAGAGTTCAATTATCATAACTTCTCTAATTTTTGAATAATTTTTTCGAATTGTCCTTTGATGAATTTAGCTTAAGTTTTCATAACTTAAGAAGTTTACTTTCTAGCTTTTGTTTTCAGCCAAATGAATGAACATATAGGAGAAGTCTAAGAAGGAGATTTGGGTTCTTCATCTTTAATTGGTTTGGGCCTCAAATTACTAACCAACCTAAAAAAGAATAAAATGCATTTTATATTTTACAAAGGCTACCACTATTTATTTCTTATGTCTCCAAAGCCTAACCTGCTTTTTAAATCAAAAGGCTTCTTTTCTCATTTTAAGGCTTTACACAAAATTGAGAGATAAACTAAATTAAAAATCCATTTCAAATTGATTATTGACAATATTATTGTTTCTAAACTCTTTTGGTTAATGGTTGAACAAATTCTCTACTCTTCATTATATATTAGAATATTCAACCATATTTTAATTTTCCAACATTCTAGAAGTTTAGAATTCATCATAATTGATTAAAATCTCAATAATGCATCTCAAGTGATTTCAACCCTTTGAAAATAATAATATTTCTCAATTTCACCATTATTTAGAATTAATCATTAAAAAAACAAATTATCTTTTATAAAAGAATAAAAATTCCAAACTAATGATCTAATTAATCATTAAAAAAACAAATTATCTTTTATAAAAGAATACAAATTCCAAACTAATGATTTAAATTCTCTAATTTAAATCATTATTTATTTTATTTAACTAAATCAAAAATCCGGGTTGTTACAGGCTTCTCCCTTAAAGAAATTGCGTCTTGGCAATTTCAATTCATAGGAAAGTCTATAATAGAAACATATATACACATACACATACATACATACATACATACATACATATATATATATATATATATATATATATATATATATTCAAAAGTTCATCTTTTAATTCTTTAAATTTGACAAACACCATAGGAATAAAAGCATTGTTTTAACTTAATAATTCAGTTTATAAAAGAAACAATGTCATCATTCCTTATTTTCTAATTTGAAAATCATTTCACACAATCATTTTACATTGTTCCAAAGAATATAATAGCTTCTAAGAGTAATTATTTATACTACATCTTATATTCATATATAACTTATCCATTAGATTTCAAATCATCAAAACATAAAATTCCAATTTCTTTTCCAATTAATTTCCTTATTTTGAAATTCCACGATGTATTACACAATTACTTACATCTTTTATATTATCTTCTTATAAACTAGGGCTCAAATATAAAATTTAACATCTATTTAAAGCATAAAATGATATACACAACCAATAAAAATATCACACACCATTCTTCTTAACATAAATCTTAAAAATAATACACAATTTACAAATATCAATTAATTTTATGATGTTGCCTTGCCGTCTATTTATAGAGAATCGCTTTGTCAAGTGGCTGCGATGTTGACCGTGAAAACAAGCATTGTCTCACCACTAATATATGCTATAGCTAATATTCGTTGGCTGAACGCGTCATCTAAATCAATACATATAATTGATCTTTATAGTTTTATTATAATTTTATAAGACACCAAAAATTTTAAACACACAAAAAGATATATATATATATATATACACACATAGAGATAACTTTTCCTCTTAAATATCTTTCGTTGAAATATTTTATTTTCGCAATCAATGATATTCAATTTGAAGTCATTTACTTAATACTATTATCGAACCCTAACTAATATCTTCTTTCCAAATAACCATATAACTCATATTATTTCCTTTTAAAATATAATTATTCTTCAAATTACTTGTTTTTAATATCATCACATTCGTATGTACATGTACACGTATATTTTTCATAAAATATCTTTTCGCTTCCAAAATTTATTACATATGTGTAAATATATTTTCCAAAATAATTATCCCATTTGAAATAATATGAAACTCACTTAAAACTTTATTTTCTTCTTAAATATTATTTGTAACACCTTCATAGACGTTAATAATACTTTAAATGTTATAATAGAAAAATTACCGTGTCTTACATCTCGTCAAAGCATTTATGAATTATCGACATTGTGGCGTTCCATGTCTCAAACATAATTCATAAAACATTCAACGAGCAATTTAACACAAATAAATTCCAAAATTTTATTTATCAACTCTATATTTTAATACAATTGAAATTATATTAATAACAATTAAATAATACAACCATTCATCCATGCATACGTCACCCAATCAAACATATATGAATGATTAATTATGATGCTCAGTGGAAACAGTCTATCAGGTTCCGCTACGCAACTCTGATCGCTAACGGATTAAGACACTACTACATAACTCTAAACTTTTTAAAAATCATTTTATAACAATAATTTGTAAAAAAATTAATTTTTTTTCACAAATATGATCCTATGATTATTCCTACAATCATTTTATATTCCTATCCGTATATAGATAATTAAAATAACTATCTACCATACATCCCGGGTGATATAACTCTAAGTCGTATACGCCTCAGATCTATGATATTATATTCTATAATGTTTCAATTCAGCCCTGATATGAATTGTAACAACCCCACTGCTATATCCATATTATTAAAGAATATTATAAATAATGTCATCTGATACCACGAAGAATATTGCTTGTTAAGACCGACCAAATGTGAATATATCTTTACACTAACATGGGTAGATAATACTTACCCTTTTAGTGAATATCCAAAATAATTTTTGATGTGTACGGTCTTAGTCTAAAGTAATGTACACGCCGATTTCTCAAAATCAAAACAGTATAAAATATAAAATAATAGTCATAGATCACAGCGTAAATATATATATATATATATATATACACACACACACACACACAATACATACTGTGATTCTACAAAATATTATACTAGACTCATATAAAATATATCTAATACAAGTCATTGTCTCAAATAATATATCACATATACAGAAACATAATGCTATATGAAATAAACTAAAAAGTCAAAATAGTTTCTCTCCAAGCTAGCACACTATTATCTGGCATTTTGACCAGCTATATCCAAACTGACTGAGCAAGTTGGACTCGATTGTCATCAAGATCAGTAGCCCAGAGCGATGATTGTGGGGTCCGAAAAATCAAGCATAGATGGTAATATGAAGCAGACGTATTAAAACCCATAACTCCTTAAAGATGGATCTGGTACAATCCATATTCAACACTATAGATCATACCGTATTGATTCCATAACTCAATTTTGCAGCGATGATCGGTTAGTAACTCAAAATTTACACATGCAATCAACATGAAACTTGGAATACAAGCTTACTAACATGTGGAACACCCACTAAGGATCTCGTTCCAATTGGATAAGTTGAAGGGACCAGCATAACTACCTTTGGAGGGATCGGTAGAAATCAGAATTCAAGCAACAATATTTCACGAAAAATGCGAGTCTCACAAACCATAAGTCATAATTGTATGAAATTTGGGGAGCAAGTTGCTAACATCATGGGGCATCCCTCACAAGGATCATATAACATCTAGATGCATTTATATGGATTGGTTTTGATCCCTGTTGTGGGTGTGACTATCCACATTTTGGGAGGTTTAAAGTGACAATAACCCACACATTCCTAACTCAAATAAACCATAACATAGATAATCAATGGGGTTTATTAAGAAAAATATAAAAAGAAGAAGAAAACAATGCAGAATCTTACAGAAGAATGACAAAATATAATAATCAAATAAACATATGAAGCTGTTTATATTATCCATTTGATTATAATTTATACAACATTTATCAGAGTTATATACACAACAAGGGTAAATAAATAATGCAGCAGAATGACGTGATGTAGGGAATAATAATAGTAACAATATACCAAATATTCGTTTACTTCCTCCAGAATAATCTTTAATGTGCTGAAATACTCAGGGCAGACTGGAGCATAATGAAAAGACAAAACACTCGAATCAGGACTAAAATATCCTTATGTAAGTCAAATTGATGTCAGTGTAATAGCGTCAGTGATGTTCATGGTGTTTCAAATCTCCTATCCAATGTATATCGTGCATGCAACAAGTCAAGAGATGTTACGGGATTTTTTATCTCTTAAGGATCTGTACAAATATTTTATATAGTGGATTACGCTATATATAATGTCTAATCGGTAAAATAAATATTTTTCTTAGCGTTAAGGCTTTATATCAATCCCTCTTAACGTGTTTTAAGCATTATCGTAAGGTTTGCATTTAGCAAAACCAGTAGCACGTTAGTAGCCAGCGATGCACCATGATATGACAACACTAAACAAAAATTGTAGGGTTCTCGTATAGGGATAAAGTATGACAAGGCATGTGAGGCAATGCCTAAGGTAGGATATTACCAGTTCGGGTTGCCGGGCTGGTGGTAACGCATCGTAGCCACGACTGCCAATGCGTCCATCCGTCCCATATCGAGTCAAGGGAAGCTATTCCAAAATCAAGGTGCATTAGTTGAAACCAACAACAAGAGTAATGATATTTTAGTCATCTTAAATTATCATATTTCAGTCATCTTTTATTCATCTGCGTAATGATATTTTCAACCTTGTTAACTCCTCAATTTTCTGGCTCACCGACCTAATGAAGCAGCGACCTAATTACTTAAAGGGCCTGGCGACCTAACAGCCCAAGCGACCTAACGAGTTAGCCTATTAATGACCTAAAGCATGACCGAGTTAAGAAACACAGCGACCTAACGACTTAAGTACTCTGCGACCTAAGAAGACTAGCGACCTAACTGCTGAAGTAGAGTAATGACTTAAAAGGTACCGCGACCTAACGGCTTAACCTGTTAAGGGATCAGATGGTCTAGCGACCTACGACTCAACGAGTTAACGACCTAATAATCAAGCGACCTAGCATCTTCCACGAGCTACAACTTGAATCACACGACCACTAGGACGCTCGCGACCCAGTCCCTTCCACTAAGTCGTTCGCGACCTAAGGATATCAGAGCAACTTCTTTATGCCGTATTTGATAGGTCGCATCTCTCTCTCCTGCCATCCCATAGGTCGCCCACGACCTAAATTATAGCCGACCACTAGGTCGCCCAACCCGTTAGCTCGCTCAAGGAGGATCAGGAGCTACCCTGTTAAGCCGAAGCCTTAGGTCGTTCCCGACCTATCCCTAGGCCCCCCCTCGACCTACGACCTATGACCTAACTCCGAGCTCACCCTATAAATATAGCACTAACCCCAACATAAAGGGGACTTTTGGATCATTCTCCGAAGCATCAACACTCTGCCATTTTCTCAACTCAAACAGCACTTCAAGCACCCTAAGCACCAAGGACACTACGACAAACTTCAAGAGAGAATCTACATCATTCAATACGAACTCAAAAGATTATTCTACATCGAAGTTTGAGCTACTAGTCTAAAGTGTGTTGTAATTGAAGAAAGTTGTATAAGTTGTACTTAAGTTAGTAATAAAGAGAACTAAAGTGGACGTAGGCTTGACTATAAGCCGAACCACTATAAAAACTGTGTCTTTTACTGCTTTTCTGTAATTTTCTGCTTATCTCTAATTCCCGTATTGACGGGTGGTGCTTTCACATTTACTCTACATACACCGGGGTGTTAGCGTCTGATTTTTACGTTAACATTTTTTGTGCTTTCATTGAGAGGCTGAACTCAGGATACTGTCATCATAGCTTTACTGAAGTTTGTGGAAAGAATCTCTCTAAAAGCCAGAAGTCTATCAAAAATAATGGCTCCTGGAAGAAAGCGCAAGTCTGTTAGATCCGACGATGTTCGCCAGACTACTTCCACTTCTCCTCCTTTAAGTCAAACAACTCCAACCGTCAGAGTTACGCGAGCAGAGTTGGACGCTGCGGTTTCTGGTCTATATTAGCAAATGGAAGCCCAAACAATCTGATGTTGGAAAGGCTGAACGCTTTGCTCGGAGCTAACCGTCAACCGGCGAATAACGAACCGAACTTTGTTGATAATGTTCATGGTGTTGAAGAGAGAGATGCTCCTCAAAGGGAAGCGGGCCCAGTCAAAGAGACACCTCCCCAAGTGGGAGGATCGGGACAACAACCAACTTTCCGTGAGCGCCTGTCAAGACAAACTTCCGAGAGAATGGCCGATGCCTGTCCTGCTAAGCCCCTTAATAATGAGGAATATTTTTCAGGAATGATTCGACAAATCATGAAGGAAAGTATGCAAAGGGAAGAAGAGGAAAAAGAATGGGGGTTCCCTCCAAGCAAGACTCCGTTCACTGAAAGGATTTTGAAAGCAGAATTTCCAAGGAAGTTCGTTCCTCCTACCATACCGGCTTATAAGGGGACGAGTGACCCTAATGAATACCTGTACAAGTATGATTGGCACATGACTGGTGGCAGAGCATCTGATGAGATCAAATGCCGGTATTTTTCGGTATACTTGGAAGGTGTAGCTCTACTTTGGTTTACAAAGCTGCCGGTCCGATCTATAGACTAGTTTTCTGATTTGACTCGAAAGTTCAAGGAACAATTCAGATTGTATCCTTCGAAGGCGAAAGATATAATGTCATTATCCAGCTTGGAGCAGAATCCTGGGGAACCTATTAGATCTTTCTTGAATCACTTTAATATAGCTTTGGATGAAGTAGACAACGCAGAGCCGAGAATGATCTTGACATACTTGATGAAGGATATTGACAAGACAAGTGAGTTCGGGAAGTGGTTGAAAATGAAGGAGCCGAATTCGCTTGACAAGTTTTATTAGAAAGCTGATGAATTCATGCGCTTTGAAAGCCTTCAAGAGCCAGCCAAAGTGGTATCGACAGAAGCTGGAAACAATAATTCTGCTCCGAATAAGAAGGAATCTGGCACTCAAAAGAGGGGAAACGATGGTGGAAAGAAGCAAGGAGATGCGAAGAGAAACCGTCCCTTCAACTTCACTCCCTTGACTGATACACCAGAAAACATCTTCTTTGCAACTAAGGACACTGTCGAATACCCCACGCCAGCTAAACAAAGGGTTAGTAAGAAAGCTGAGAAGAATGGAAGATTCTGCCGATTTCACAACCAACCCGGGAATGATACTAATGAGTGCCGCCACTTGAAGGAGTTGATTGAGGAACTATTGAAAGAAAACAAACTCCAACAGTATGTGAAAAGGAGCAGGAATGGCCCAAATCCATCAACCCAAGGACAACAGGCTCCTCTTCATCATCATCCTAGCTCAAGTGAAAAGGCAGTAGCTCATGAATTGGAGAGGCCCATTATTAATGTGATTACGGAAGGACCTCACCCAGCAGGCAGAAGCTGGGGTGATATGGAACGATAGGCTCGTGCCTTGAAGTATGTACCAGCAGAAGAAAGTGTTTTTGTGTTGGAGGATGCTGCACCTTTGAACCAGCAAAAAACTTTTAATGATGACATTGTCTTCAGAGTCAGGGATTCTTTGGGTGTTGAAGCCCCTACCATAGATCCCTTGGTTATTTCTGCAGGCATTGGACCGGCTATCGTGAGAAGAGTACTTGTTGATTGTGGTGCTTCTTGCAATATTCTTTTCAAAAAGACCTTCGATCAGATGAAGTTTCCAATGGCTGATGTTCAAGCTTCGTCACAAAAAATTGTTGGGTTTACTGGGGAACCCAAGCAGCCGATTGGAACTGTTGACCTATTCGTTGAACTTGGAGAGGGGCAGAAAAAGTGGTCCGAAGGCAGACTTTTGTAATTGTTGATGAATTTTCTGCTTACAACGCCTTCCTAGGCCGGCCAACTCTTGCAGCTTTTAAAGCAATTCTCACCCCGTGGTGCCTTACCATGAAATTCCCTACAGACAATGGAGTTGGTGTTGTGAAAGGGGATCAGAATGCAGGACGAGAATGTTATTTGATAGAACCGCGTGAAGCAAGGAAGAGAGAAATAGGAAAAGATGCGGCGGCCCCAGTCCGCATCAAGGAACCAACCTTGTAGCAATTACAGGGTGGACCCTGTACTGGCGAATGTAGTAGTGTACGAAGAGAAATGGATCCCAGAAAGGCCAGTGCAGAGGAAAATAGAGTGGTACCAGTGGAAGTAACGGTGCCAGTACCTGTTGATCCGAAAAATCAGAATAAAGTGCTGAATGTGGGTTCGCAACTTAGTGTAATGGTTCAAAATTCTTTGATATCATTCTTGAAAGCAAATCTGGACGTATTCGCTTGGACTCATGCTGATATGTGTGGAATATCCCCAGAAGTTGCAGTACATACTCTGAATATTGATCCGAAGTTTACACCTGTAAAGTAGAAAAGAAGAACCCAGGGTCTCGAGAGGTCAGCAGCATTGAAAGAAGAGGTAGACCGGCTCGTGGAGAACGGCTTCATTAGAGAATCTATTTATCCGAATTGGGTTACAAATCCAGTACTGGTTAAGAAAGCTAATGGGAAGTGGAGGGTACGCATTGACTTTTCAGATTTAAACAAGGCCTACCCCAAAGACTGCTTTCCGTTACCCAGGATTGATCAGTTAGTTGATGGAACAGCGGGGCATGAATTGTTATCTTTCATGGATGCTTACTCCGGATATAACCAGATCATGATGCATGAGCCCGATCAAGAGGACACGAGCTTCATCACCGATGTTGGTCTTTACTGCTATAGAGTCATGCCCTTCGGACTGAAGAATGCAGGGGCAACTTACCAAAGACTTGTTAATATGATGTTTAAACCACAAATTGGAAAGACCATGGAAGTTTATGTCGACGATATGTTGGTGAAATCAAAGAAAGCAGTAGACCATATCATCATTTGGCAGAAATGTTCGCAATACTCCGGAAGTACGGGATGAAGCTTAATCCTTTGAAATGTTCATTTGGGGTGGAGTCCGGAAAGTTCTTGGGTTTCATTGTGAGTGCTAGGGGCATTGAAGATAATCCTGCTCAGATCACCGCCTTAAGGGAAGTCAAAGCTCCTAGAACAAAGAAGGAATTGCAAAGTATAAATGGAAAGGTTGCTGCCTTGAGTCGATTCATTTCCAAAGCTACTGATAAATGCATTCCATTCTTTGATGCTCTGAAGAAAGGAAGGAAAAACTTTGACTGGACTCCTGAATGCCAGAAAGCTTTTTATGAGTTGATTCGTCATATGGAAAAGCCTCCAATACTTTCTAAGCCCGACAATGGTAAAGATCTTTTTGTATATCTGGCAATCTCATCTCATGTCCTCAGTGCAGCTTTGGTACGGGAAGACGCGATAGTTCAGCGTCCATTCTACTACATCAGCAAGAGATTCACTGGGGCAGAGATGAACTATTCAAAATTGGAAAAACTCGCCTATTGTCTACTGATTGCATCAAGAAAACTGAGGCCTTATTTCCAAGCTCATCCCATCAAAGTCCTCACCGATCAACCTCTAAAACAAGTCCTGTTTCGCCCTGAAACTTCGGGTCGTCTTCTAAAGTGGAATATTGAACTCAGCCCATACGACATCACTTATCATCCCCGAAGAGCAATTAATGGACAAGCTTTGGCAAATTTCATCGCAGAATGTATAGACAAAGGTGATGGTGAGGAAGTGGTGGTTGATAACACCCCAATTCAATGGAAGTTGTATGTGGATGGCGCGAGGAATGATTACTGTTCTGGAGCTGGTGTTGTTCTTGAGACCCCTGAAGGACGGTCATTGTATTATGCATTGAGATTAGAATTTCCTTCGACCAATAATGAAGCAGAGTATGAAGCTCTTACTGCCGGCCTGAAGATTGCTAAAGAACTGAACATCAAGTCATTGCAGATCTTCAGTGATTCTCAGCTTATCGTGTGCCAAGTTAAGAAAGAGTTTCAAGCTAAAGGGGGAAATCTGCCTGCTTACTTGTCAAAGACCTGGGAGCTTCTTGGTGATTTTAACCACTATATAATAAGCCATATACCCCGGGAAGAGAACAGGAAGGCAGACTCTCTTGCGAAGTATTCCAGTACTGGTGAAGCTCAATTATTGGGATTAGCTCCTGTGGAAGTCTTGTCAACTCCTAGTATTGATGAAATGGATATTGACTGGATCATGACCGTATCTCAAGAGCAAGAGTCATGGATGACCCCGATAAAGGAATATCTTCTCAACAGTTCACTGCCAGAAAATCCGAGAGAACGCCAGAAACTGTTAAGAAAAGCTTCGAGATACATAATTCAAGATGGCCGATTGTACAGACGGGGGTTTTCAATGCCATTACTCCGATGTGTAACCAAGGAAGAAGCTAAGACAATTCTAGCCAAAGTACACGGAGGAGAGTGTGGAGATCATGTAGGTGGCCAAACTTTAGCAAAGAAAATTCTCCGTTATGGATATTTTTGGCCGGATATCAATCGAGACACTGCCGACTATTCCCGAAAGTGTGACAAATGCCAGAGATTTTCCAAAATCCCTAGAGCACCTTCCACCGAGCTAACGCAGATGGTCAGCACATGGCCATTTGCTGTTTGGGGGATAGATCTTATCGGGCCTTTACCGACTGCCAAATCCGGAATCAAATATGATATTGTTGCTGTTGATTATTTTACTAAATGGGCTGAAGCTGAACCACTAGATACTATTACCTCTATAAATTTTGTGACTAAAAATATCATTTGCAGGTATGGTGTGCCTCAGAAGATAATCACAGACAATGGTACCCAATTCGAAAGTGAAGAATTCTAGGATTTTTGCAAACGATTCAAGATCCGAAAAAGCTTCTCAGCAGTGGCTCATCCGCAAGTAAACGGGCAAGTGGAAGCAGTGAACAAAATTATCAAGTCAACCATCAAAAAATAGCTTGAGAAAGCAAAAGGTGGTTGGGTCGATAAGCTGCCACTAGCACTATGGACATACAGAACTACCCACAAAACTGCGAATGGGCACACTCCATTTTCACTGGCTTATGGATCAGAGGCAATGATTCCGATGGAAACAGAGGTCCCTTCACATAGAAGAATCCATTTCGATCAAGCTGAAAATGAAAAGCTGCAACTTGAAGCCCTTGACTTCCTTGATGAAAGAAGGAAAGAGGCTGAGCTCAGAATTGCGGCTCATCAGCAAAGAATAGCCAAGCACTTCAATTATAAAGTTCGCCAACGCAGCTTGAAGTTGGGGATCTAATCTTGAAAAGAATTATGACAGCTACATGCGTGTTTGGGCCGAACTGGGAAGGGCCGTATGTCATAGGCCAAAAACTTCTTGATGGCACATTCAAACTCACAACTGTCGAAGGAGACCCAATTCCAAGGGCTTGGAACAGCAATCACTTGCGTCCATATTATACTTAAAAGCTTTGCTGAAATGTTGTAAAAGAATTGAATGTTTGATTATTGTAATGAAAGCCATTGTAAAAGCTAGTGCAAGTGAATAATAAGAACCATAAAGTGGAAGTAGGCCCAGTTTTTGACCGAACTACTATAAATCTTGTGTTCTCTACTATTATAGAATGCCTGTTTTATTTCGATATATAAAGAACTTTGAATGTATTGCTAAAATGTCGATTTAACGTTGCAGGCAATGAAAAACAAAGCTTACCCATCTCGAGAATAAACGATCCCTGACATCACTCAACAAGCAAATGCTAAGCCATTCAAAATCTCCATACTCAAATCCTACATAAGAAGTGCTTCAAGCAAAAAAGTTAGTGATTCTGCTGGAAGTGGGCCCTTGCAAACTAAGTGTGGTTATTTGTACATACAAGCATCCGATTAAATAGCCTGTGTCTGCCTCTGCGAACTCACTTAACTATGAAGTACACTTCTTTGGATAAAGTAAATTACTGGCAATAGAAAGGGAGGTGTGCTTGGAAAAGATAACGGGGATCGCTGATATGAATAAATGGCGAAAAGACATGGGCGAGCAGGCATCAAACAGCCAAAGACCTCTTCGGAGGCACAAGCCCTCTTCGGAGGCACAACTCTTCGGAGGATAAAGACCTCAAACGGGGCATGCCAGAAAACGAAAGTTATCTTTCTCAACAAAAAAGATTGGTATGGAATGACCGGAAGCACCTTCCCAACTGGAAGGCAAGGCGCTTGTTCACTAGCTGAGACAGTTTGCGCAAACAAACGTCCAAGTAACTCGCATCCGCCCCGTGAGTCCATGTGCTGACCGGAGGCACCTTTCCAAGTGGAAGGCACAGGGCGCCTGTTCACTAGCTGAGACAATTTGCGCAAATAAACGTCCAAGTAACTTGCATCCGCCCCGTGAATCCAGCCAACCATGAAAAAGTAACTTCCAGGCATACTCGGAGGCACACATCTCACCGAGATCTGAAATAAAACTTCACAAGAGTTGAGATGTGAAAAGCCCTCTTCGGAGGCCCATTTCACCTGGAGTTGAAGTAATTCACCGGAGCTGAAATGATAACAAGACCTCTTCGGAGGCACACATCTCACCGAGATCTGAAATAAAACTTTACAAGAGTTGAGATGTGAAAAGACCTCTTCGGAGGCACATTTCACCAGGAGTTGAAATGATAAAAGGCCTCTTCGGAGGTCCATTTCACCAGAGCTGAAATGCAACAAAGCCCTTTCCCAAGGCACCACAAGACCTCTTCGGAGGCACCAGCCTTCTCCAAAGGCACACCTGCCCTCTCTGGAAACAGGAAGCCCTCTAACGAGGCACAACAAATATATATATATATATATATATATATATATATACACACACACACATATATATATGCGTGTGTGTAAAAAAAAACCCTCTTCGGAGGCGTACTTCTGCACTAGAGAGAAGATCAATCTCTCTACGATGAAAATATCCTTCTCTTGGAGTTGAAGTACCAAATCAAAGCCTTCTTTTGAAGCCCACTTCATCGAACTGGAAAATTCACTACTTTTCTTAAACAAAGAAAAAGAAAAGAGAAGAGTGATCATCTCCAAAAGTTGAAGTGTAAAAAAAAAGAGGGAGGGAATAACTTCTCCAACACAGGGCACATTCTTCTAAATAAGAGGAATGTTTCCTGAAAAAGGAAAAAATTATTCTTTTTTTTAAAAAAAAGTACGAATGTAAGCCTCTCCAAGATGGAAAAGTCATTCTCCAAAGAAAGAATACGAGTCTTCTCGAAGTAGAAGAATCGTTCTCCAAAATTTTGACAAAGTGAAAGAAGTTGCAATAATCCGTGGTATGGGGGCAATATAATATAGTTACATTCATAAAAGCAATGCTCAAATAACATACCACAGGCTTATTGCAACTTCACATAAAGAAAATAAAGAAACTTGCATAAAGGCGGAAAATAAACGCATTCTCAAATACAGACTGAAGTTTGTGAAAGTAAAAGAGTCGTTTTATTCCATACTATGAGAATTTTATACATGTGCAGGTTTCAAAATAAAAGAAGGCGGGGACCGGTACCCGCACAATCTCCGGTCAACGCAAGTTTATATATACAAGCAAAAAGCAAGAAGCGAGATAAAAAGCATAAGGCTAAAGCCATCATTTCTTCTTCCTTCCACCTTTTGAGCTTGCGCCTGGCCGGATGATCAACTTCTTAGGCCGGCTTGTAAGAGTAGGGGAAGAAGGAGAAAGGGGCACAATTGGACTTTCCTCTGCTTTTTCTTCGCCGACTGAAGCTTCCTTCTTCTTGTTCGAGACTCCACTTTTCCCCCTCTTCTTAGAAGAAGACCCACTGCCTGGAGTAAAAAGAGCGGATAACGCTATATCATCAGAAGCAGTTCGTTTCGGAGTCTTCTCACCTTCTTCAGGTTCTTCTCCCCTTGGTTCTTGAGAAGCAATGGGAACATCCAAACCACGGAGAGCTTCTATCTGCTCCTCTTGTGATCCCGGTTGAGAGGCAGAAGGAGGAGTGACCTGAAGAGACGGAGGAGGAATAACTAGAGGAGGGGAAGTCTGAACAATGCTCGGTGCTTTCTCTACAGAAGAAAAGAAGTTAAAGTCAGTATCTCTCGTAAAGAGAGGAGTTAGTGGCGCATCGAGATTTAAAAAATAATCAAGAAGTTCATAAAACTCATGTGAAGCGAATGAGCATTCCACTTGAGCAAGATCAGCAGTAAGGTTACCTGGCGATGCAGGCTTTACTATGTCAACTTCAAAGCCCCATGCGTCACCGCTCTCTTGACTCTCATCTCCATTGTGAGCGGTTGCACCCTCAGTGATGGCTTTAGTAGAAGGCGGAGAATGGGAACCGGAACCAACAATGTCGATATTGGCCGAAACCGAAGGTTGAACTGGGTCGGTTAAAGTTTCCTTCCCTACATGTTCTCCTTCTGCCATTCCGGATCTCTCTTTGGCAAGTTGCTCCTTTCCCCTGGCAAGAGCGGTGCGTGCATTGTCATCAAGATAGTTTGCCTCTAAATCCGCCTCAGCATAGCCAGCACCGTCGAGCATGTCAAGTATGGCCTCCCACACTTCGGCTAGAGTTATTTCATATTTGGGGCCTAGAAAGGAGAGACTACCGTGCCCCAGGACGCTATGCAAGTATAAGTCAAATAATATTGAGCTAATATTGGCCTTCGTTGCCTCATGAGACTCTTCAGCTATAATTTTGCCAGCAACAGCCTCATCACGCTCTCTTTCATCTTTAGAAAGTCAAATCTTTAGCATTTCGATCTCCGCGTCCTGAGAGCTAGTCTTCCTGCGCAGCTCTACAATATCCGTGCAATAGCCTTCCATAATTTTCTCCTGACTCTCGAGCCTAGCTTCGGCATCTCTTTGAGCGGCGTGAGCATCTCGCACTTGTTGTTGAAGCACTTTCTCCTTTTGAGAATAGGAAGTGGAGGAAGTGGCAAGCTCTTCTTCAAGTTTTTCAACTTCCGCTTCGAGCTTCTCATTATAAGTAGCGATGCTCCTCATTTCCGCATCATGCAGCTCAAGAGTTTTCTGCCATTCAGACTTGTCATTTTCCATTGTTAGCATGGCCTCAAGGTTTGCACGGTTTACCCTCTGAAGCTCGTCGTCAAGCTTTTGCCAACTCGACATTCTCTCAATATCGAGTTTGACAGCATCGAGATTGCGCAGCATTGCCTGCTTATCGATCGGGACCAGGTCAAGATCAAAGCGCACTCCCCTTAAGCACCAGTTCGAAAATCGACTCTGAAGAGTAGCCGGGCCTAGTCCGACCTGATATGGGGGCCTGCCAATGATTGTTTGAATATCAGTACGTGCCAGGGCAGGAGATTGGGATTGCATAAGAGCAGCGGGCTTTTCAGAAATTTCGGATGCCAGCCCTTCGCCATGTTTGGCCCTTTTACTCATCTCTTCAGCAACGTGACTTTTCCCTTTATCATCACGGGATTTTCGCTTGTGGGAATCGTCTTCCCTCTGGAAAGAATCATGTTGCTCATCCCGTCTCTCATGATGTTCTTCGTAGGCACGCCTTTCACGAGCTTTCCGCGCAGCTCTTTCTTCGTCAGTCTCCCTATAGGAAGGAAGATATCTCTTGGGATCAAAGGAGCCGCGCCTTCCGTAGCTCTGGAAGTCGTCATAGTAAGAGCTGCATCGCCCCATTGAAGAACCTGAAAATGAGAAACATGCAAAACTTGAGAATCTCTGAAGTAAAGAGGCAAAGTGCATATGAGTGCTGAAAAATCCTAAGTGTGTGTAACGTGCAAACTACGCGCATCAAACTACGAACCACTCCTCGGTTGCAGGGAAATGATGGGTTTTACAGGTAGCGTCAACTCTTGGGCTAACGCAGTTTGTTGTAAAATAGATGTTACTTCAACTGCTGAAGAGGTAACTCTAGCGGTAACAGGACCGTCTTTTAAGAGCTCCTGTGAAGTGATCATCAGGTCGCTCAAGCCTTCAAAAATGTCATCCCCACTCTGCTTGGCAGGACTCACTCTCTCGGTTCCCTCATCACCGGATTTCCCTGAATGATGAAAAGGCTCTTCCTCTTCGATGATCGGGGCAAGTGTAAGTTTTTCAGATGGCCCCGCAATATCGGTGAAAGTAGAGCACTGCACCAGTAAAGCCTCAGAAGTAGGTTCCTTCAGTATAGGTTCCTCAGCAGAAACTGGGGCACCTGGCGACTTGGCCGGAGAATCGGGAACTTCATGAGGTTGAGTAGAACGAGAAGAGTGAAGAAGTCCGAATTGATGCAGAAATTCATCTCTCAGCAAAAATTTGATACTTATCTCCTCAACCGCCACAGCATTTAACCTTTCAAAAGTGGGCCTGTGGCTGGAGTCTCTAGAAGGAGGAGGAAGTGCTAAAAAAGTAGAGAATGAAGTTAACACTTAACAAATTCAGATCTCGAAAAAACTCAGAAAAGAGAAGAATGAGGATGAGCAATCTTACTTCCCACTCTCCAGATAGAATAAAATCCTAGGGGGCAACGAACAAAGAAGAATTGGTTCAAAAAACCATGAGCACTTTCGGAAAAATCGGTAATAAGCTTGCGGTTTCTAGCGCTTCTCACAAGTATAATGGAAGGATGATCTTTATTTTTCGCAAATGTGCACAAGTAGCAAATTTCTTCGAAACTCGGAAGACGGTCAAGTATCCTCCTAAATAGAACGCATAATCCCATCAAGATGGCATAGCCATTGGGATGCACTTGGAAGGGAGAGATGGTCAACCGAAGAAGGAGTTGTTGAAGAAATTCGTTGAAGGGAGGAATAGCACCGCACAGGCACATCTGGCGATTGACAGCAACAAAACCAAGAGGTGGCCTGTCAGTAGTGTCATTTGGCCCAGGGAGTAAAGCATCTGTTTCAGCAATGCCGAACTGGATGCGTAGCTGATTGAATACCCGATAACTCAGGGTGGTTGGAGTCCTTTCTGGAGGCCTATCTAGTGGAATGGCTATTGGGAAGGCCTCTCCAGCTTGCTCTATTATTTCTTCTTGAGAAGCCATTCTACACAAAGAACTGGATATTCAAATGTGAAGGTGCACGTTTCCTAAATGTGTGAAGTGCTGTGTAAAACTAACAAAGTGACAAGCAAGTATAACTGGAATTAAATTAATAAACATGAGTCAATTGTAAAATTTCAGAACTTGTCACTTTATGTCCAAATACAGGTGCAGTATTGATGCAAACAAATCGGCTTTAGTTGATTGACATTGCTTTACTACTTCACTTGAATTTATTGATTCGCAGCATTTCATATAATTTCTTTAAGTTGATCATGTTTTATCGACTAATCTGTCATTCGATGTGGACGATCAGTGGCAGTATATTCGTCCCATTTTTCTGCAAATGTTGTGTTTAACAGGTTGTTAGCATTAAAGTTAGTGTAATCTGTAAAGAAGTGCAGCAAAGACCAAACAATTCCAAGTTCAGGCAGTCCATTCCGGCAATTCAAGTTGTAAATTCAAGTCGGAATTATGCTTCAAGACAGGCAAAACATTTCTTAGCTAAGTGTTAGCTCGTCCACGACCTAAAGGATGTGTTGCGAGTTAAGTTAAGTCGTTAGTTCTTTAAGTCGTGATGCATATTTAAAAAAAAGGGTCTCGGGTCAGAGTGATGTAAAATCGTCCAAGTCCTAGCACGGCTACGACCTAACTCTTATGCCATTGATAGTTGAGTCGTTATAAACTAAGGTCGTTTTACTTTAAGCCCTACGATGACCAAGCATGATAAGTCGTGAGGAAGGAAGGTCGCGGGCGCGTCAAGTCATAAGCGAATCGGGTCACAGGAAACGCTGGGTCGCATGGTCCGCATTCAAACTTTTGATCCGTAAGTCGTTGGACAACTCTCCTCAACCCATTAGCTTTTCTCCACCTATCAAATCACCTAACAAACCCATTAACCCGATAACCTTCCATCGCCTACGTTAATCATCTTCCCAGTGAAAACCATCATCTTTCGACACCACTAAATCACCCAAAACCGGCTTAGATCACCTTAGATCCATCAAACATCCAATGTGTTACCGTCTTCTTGTGAATTAAAACGTCCTATGGCGATTAAGGACCGATTGTGACATAATTCATGGCAAAGCGCGACATATAAAAATGGATTAAGGCTGGAGAGAGGGGAATTCATGTTTCGATGATGGCTATGTTTGGGTAACGATCGGAATTACTTACACAAAATAATGGTAGAGATGAGTCGACGGTTGAGTAGGTCGAATTCGCCTTTGAAAGATTGAAGCTTCGTTAATGGCGGATTCGAATAAAGCAGTAAGTAATGAGAAGAAAGAAGAAGATGGGCGACTTATACATTGAGATGGAAGAACCTGAAACGGCACGAACAACCTAACCAAGGCTTTAGGTCGCTTGTGACCTAGCGACTCAGAAGGGAAAGGGTTAAAAGATATCGAAGCACACGACCTACGATCTAAGGCATGAACATCGAGGAGCAAGTGTTAACTCCTCAATTTTCTGGCTCACCGACCTAATGAAGCAGCGACCTAATTACTTAAAGGGCCTGGCGACCTAACAGCCCAAGCGACCTAACGAGTTAGCCTATTAACGACCTAAACCATGACTGAGTTAAGAAACATAGCGACCTAACGACTTAAGTACTCTGCGACCTAAGAAGACCAGCGACCTAACTGCTGAAGTGTAGTACCGACTTAAAAGGTATCGCGACCTAACGGCTTAACCTGTTAAGGGATTAAATGGTCTAGCGACCTACGACTCAACGAGTTAACGACCTAATACTCAAGCGACATAGCATCTTCCACGAGCTACAACTTGAATCACACGACCACTAGGTCGCTCGCGACCTAAGGATGTCAGAGCAACTTCTTTATGCCGTATTTGATAGGTCGCATCTCTCTCTCCTGCCATCCCATAGGTCGCCCACCACTAAATTATAGCTGACCACTAGGTCGCCCGACCCGTTAGCTCGCTCAAGGAGGATCAGGAGCTACCCTGTTAAGCCGAAGCCTTAGGTCGTTCCCGACCTATCCCTAGGTCGCCCCTCGACCTACGACCTACGACCTAACTCCGAGCTTACCCTATAAATATAGCACTAACCCCAAGATAAAGGGGACTTTTGGATCATTCTCTGAAGCATCAACACTCTTCCATTTTCTCAACTCAAACAACACTTCAAGCACCCCAAGCACCAAGGACACTACGACAAACTTCAAGAGAGACTCTACATCATTCAATACTCAAAAGATTATTCTACATCGAAGTTTATGCTACTAGTCTAAAGTGTGTTGTAATTGAAGAAAGTTGTATAAGTTGTACTTAAGTCAGTAATAAAGAGAACTAAAGTGAACGTAGGCTTGACTATAAGCCGAACCACTATAAATACTGTGTCTTTTACTGCTTTTCTGTAATTTTCTGCTTATCTCTTATTCCCGTATTGACGGGTGGTGCTTTCACATTACTCTACATACACCGGGGTGTGAGCGTCTGATTTTTACGTTAACAAACCTGTTGAAACCAACAAGAAGAGTAATGATATTTTAGTCACCAATTGAAACCAACAAAAAGAGTAATGATATTTTCAGCCTGTCATATTTTAGTTATCTTAAGTTGGCACAAGTGCTAGAGTTTATCCACCATAGTTCTCTTCCTTCAAATCCAGCAAACGACGACAAATACATCCACTTCGTTCTGGAGTCTCCTCTACGTTCACAGTTGTTGAGGCCCCGGTCTCTTTAAAAACAAAAGGTCTTTTACACACCGGTTGGTACTTATATATTCCAAAAACAAATCATTCTTGATACCAAAATATCGTATTGACTTGAAAATCAATTTCAATCCGATATCATCATATTTACTTCAAAATATCGTGTTTAATTGAAAATTCAATTCAAATTACAATTTAGGTTATAATTTCGATTTAACCCAATTCGTATTTAAATCCATGATTAAAATATGACCAATTCCGACTTTGACCAGTTTGAATTTTTAGATAATAGCTTGAAGAATTTCTAAATAGTTTTAAAAAGTCTGAATTGTTAAAATAGTTTGATATAAAATGATTTAAGTATTTAAAATGTTTTATAAAATAAA